>CM042899.1:22008500-23268500 GCA_023653625.1 Triadica sebifera
TATAAATTATATGATTCTTATTGGTTAATATATAATAAAATTAATAAATAGTTAAATATTCTTTAAATATAATTAGATTCTAGAACAGTTTGGTAGAGTTTTCATCCGAGTATCGTCAAAAATCTAGATGCATCTAAAATGAAGTCAACGGTAAAAATTGGCTTGGTTTTAGTAAAAAAAATTGAAAGTCAATTCTAAATTTTTTTGATATTTTCATCAAGTTTTAGAAGATTTAGGATTTGTATATAGCCTAATACATAATAAAAGATTTTGATCATTCAAATTTTCATTTAAGGATTTAATTTTCTTAATCCCTTAATTTTGCAAGAGCAAAAAGGACCGTCACTATTTGCAATTTTATATATAAAAAAATGGAATATACTTTTGTATGGATGCAGACATTGCTATTTTACATATTTTTTTGAGGACTAATTGTCCATCACTTTTTTTCTATAAAAAAAATAAGATTTCAATCTATAATCTTATTTTCAAGAACAAATTATAGAAAATTCCTCTGATGAGATTTTAATAAATTACAGTTAGAAATAAATTTTTAAAAAACTAATAGTTTATCTTATTATCATTTGAGATAATATAAACATTGCAATGAAATATACCATATGATTTTTCTATATTATCGAAATATTTTAGTATGAATTTTTTAAACTTTTATGTACAGTCTAATGACTTTTTATAAGAATTTAAGGGTTATGTTCATTACCGACGACTGTAACTGTAAAGCAATCAGTACATTCAAGTAACAGCCTTTCTAATTATTATCTCAAATAATATTTTTATCAAATGATATGATGATATTAGTTTTTTTAAAAGTTTTTTTGGTTATAGTTTGTTAAATATCAGAGGAGTTTTCTATAATTTGTTTTGTTTTCAATAACAAACGCTCTCACTATTTTTTTTTCTTTTAATCCTCTAATTTTGCTAGAATAAAAAGTCCTTTGCTATTTGCAATTTTATATAAAAAAATGGAATACTTTTTTTTGCAATGATCGAGCCTCAATATTTATATTTAGTGAAAAGAGATTGCCCTTGCATTTTTTCTATAAAAAATAGGGCTATTTCATCCATAATCATATTTTGTGATGACAAAAGCTCTAGCTATTTTAGAACTTTGGCCACAATTCAAAGCTCTCATTGTTTCAAATTAAAAGAAGAAGAAGAAGAAGAAATTTTTTTCACATAAGAAATAAAAAATTTTCACTTAAAAAGCTATTTTTGCAAGGACAATTTCTCTCGTTGATTAGAACTTTTGCAAAGACCTCGCCTATACTATTTTCCATGAAAAATTTATGAATTTGATAATAATTAATCATTTACTTAATCTGTATGAAGATTCTAAAATATACATTCAAAATGAAATAGAGAAGTAAAAATTAATACTTTTTTTTCTTTTAAATTATATATACTCCACCCAATGTGCTCTAATTGGATTTATTGTCATTCATAGGTGGATTATTTAGCTATTACTAAGATTTAAATCTTCTGCCAAATAATAATAATAATAATAATAAGTTCTAAATCTATTTTTCCTTACACCACATAGTAAAGATTAAAAAAAATCTATTTTTATTATGGAAAAAAATCCTTCCCTCTTTAGAAATATTTGTCCTCAATCTAAATCCATGTCATGAATAGAATTTATTATATCCCTATTTTATGTATATTTTGTTATTTATTGTACATATTGAATATTTGTATAAATACATATTCATTGTAATTATATTTTTAATGAAGCAATATACAACAAATTATTCCTCAAATTCTTACATGGTATCAAATCTTTAAAACCTAAACACTATGTCTCTCATCTAGCAATGCGACCTCCTCCTCTTCTCTTCTCATCTCTATATTTTCTCATACATTTTCAATTAAACTCATTTCAAAAAATTACATTGCCTAGAAAATACAATTTATTGCCCATCTAACTATCAAAACCTTCATGGCTACATTAATGGATCTTTACCACTTCCTTTCAAAATCTTGTCCAATTCCCTAGATCCCAATCCCGAATATGAACAATGGTTTAAAAAGGATCAAATGCTTCATTCCTAGCCTTTATCTGTTGGAAATAAAATACTCACACAAACAACTTTTATTCAAACTCAAGCAAATATTACAAAAACACTCTCACTCAACAAACTAGAAACTACAACTCACTCTTATAAAACTTTGCTTCTTCACTCACTTAGAAGCTTTTAATTTTTCTTGATGTCTAAACTAAAATGGGAAGGAGTATTTATACTACTTAAGAACAATTATACACCACATAAATAAACTAATCCAAAATTATAATAACCATAAACCTCATTCTTCTCCATCCTTCTCCATCCTTCTAATAATATTTTAAGTTACCAAATGATTCACATGCATAATTACTACACTCTAGAAAATTCTAGGTAGATGACTTATAATTTTGGACCTTTATTATGAACTTAGACTCCAATTTGATTGGGTTTAGATTTGGGCTCCCATAATGGATCAAGTTTATGATCCAACACCCCTCCATAAACTTGATCTTGTGATCCCTAGTAAGTTTCTTAATTTTATGAAGTCTTCACTTGTTAGTGGCTTGTAAAAATATTGACAACTTGATCTTGTGACTTAACATATTCAACTTGCACATCCTTTCTTGCAACACACTCTCTTATATAGTGATAGTGAATATCAATGTGTTTACTTCGATTATGGAATACTGGATTCTTTGTTAAGGCAATGGCTAACTTGTTGTCGACACAAACATTGGTCGGCTCTTCCTGTATTAAACCTATCTCCTTTAGTAGATTTCTAAGCCAAATTGCATGACAAATGCATGAGGTAGCAGCAACGTATTCTGCTTCACAAGTGGACAATGTGACAATCGGTTGTTTCTTTGACATCCATGTGAAAGAGTATCTCCCATGAAAAATATGAATCCAGTAGTACTCCTTCGATCATCTATGTCTCCACTCCAATCACTATCGCTATATCCAACAAGATTATAATTATTAGAAACTGAATAGAACAAGCCAAAATCAATTGTACCCTTCAGATAGCGAAGAATTCTCTTTGTAGCTTTAAAATGGGTGATTGTTAGAGATCCCATGTAGCGACTAACCAATCCAACTGCATGAAGAATATCAGGCCTCGTGCAAGTTAGATAATGTAGACTTCCCACCAAACTTTTGAAGAATGTTGGATCTACACTTTCGTCTTCTTTATGTTTGGACATCTTGATTCTGTATTCCGTTGGTATGTTTATCGGTTTACAGTTCTCCATCTTGAACTTCTTCAGGATCTCTTTTGCATAGCTTTCGTGTGAAATAAAGATTCCATCCTTTTGTTGTTTTACTTCAATACCAAGGTAGTACGCCATGAGCCCCATGTTTGTCATCTCGAATTCTTTCATCATCACTACTTTGAATTCATTGAACATGCTTGGGTTGTTTTCGATGAAGATCAAATCGTCCACGTAGAGGCACACAATCAAAATATCTTCATCTTTGATCTTGATATATAGAGCGTGCTCGTAGAGACATTTTTTGAAGCCATTCTCTTGAAAGTACTTGTCAATTCGGCTATTCCAAGCCCTTGGTGTTTGTTTTAGCCCGTAAAAAGCCTTATTCAACTTTAACACATTGTCTTTGTGGCCTTTGACTTCATAGCCTGATGGTTACTGAATGTAGACTTCCTCTTTAAGAACTCCATTTAGGAAGACAGACTTTACATCCATTTGATGTATCTTCCATTTGTTTTGAGCTGCCAAAGAAAATGATTAGTCTAATAGTCTCTAATCGAGCAACATGAGCAAATACCTCATCATAGTCAATTCCAGCCTTTTGACTATATCCTTTAGCAACTAGCCTCACCTTGTGCCTTTCAATCTCTCTTTTAGCATTTTGCTTTGTTTTGTACACCCATTTGACACCTATCGCCTTATGTCCCATATGTCATTCTTTTCTATGGCCTTGATTTCTTCGTCCATTCTCTCCACTTCTTCTCTTGTACTGCTTCTTGAAAGCTCACTGGTTCACAATCAGCAAACAGAAAAAATAATGTAAGGTTATCTTGTCGTTCAGTTACCTCATAGAGATCTCTAAGACTTCATGTGCGTGACACAACTCTTTCACTTGATGATGACGAAGGTGATAAGTGTAACACTACATCTTATACATTTGAGTTCAACCTATCCCTGTATCAATTAATCACATATATCATGCTAGAAGACCAAATATCCTGTTAGCAATGGTAGTAAATTTTTTTTTTCATATCCTGTAATCTCATTCAATGACTCTGCAAGTCAACACTGAGTCTTTCGCCACAATATGATATATCACATATATTAAAACATAAATTTTACACATAAGTATTTACGAGTTGATTTCATTTATACATTTTTAAAACCCATTCTAAACTGACTGTACATATTCAACCATATAAATACAAAATGTAGATGACATATTTTTATGCTTGTGTGGAATGCAAGGAGAGAGAGTGATGAGGCTCGGCTAGTGACTTGTGCTCCATGTCTTTTATATGCTACTCAAAATGAGCTATCACTTTTTTTACCTGAAAAATGATGTACATTGGTGAGTTAAGGCTCAGTGAGAATAACTATCAAATGAGCTCTAAAGTACTAAACAACTCATAATAATAAATCACAAATCCAATACATACCATGTATTCCGTTCCATTCATCAGTATCATATAAATATCAATAAAGTTGAAACATATAATCATTACTCCTTACGTATGCAAATGCTTTGCTTATTTCATTTTGTTGTGACTAAGTTAAACAGACATTACCCTGGGTTTCCATGTGAACATTTGCATTTGCTAGCTAGCTTGATCATTTGTTTCATTTGCACATTTGTTGGGCCATAGGCCTATTCTTTTGCTTTACAATATCGATTAATTAGTCACAACGCCTTTTTAGTCCATATGCATATGCACTTGTATTTAAGCATTCATCAACCATTGCATCTTTATCATATACAACATACATATATTCCATTTATACCTCATATGTCATGCATATACCTTGCATATACTATACATATACCCTGTATATATATCATATATGTCAAACATATACCTCAAATATACCACAAGTATACCATTTATATGTACCACAATGTCACAAATTATCCATCATTACATTATCAAGGACCAATCATGACAATCATATGAATCACATAGCAAGTAACATTCATTTACACTAAAGAATTCAATTGATAATTAGACTCACCGTTCTCCTTTGATTCCGACCCCTAACTTATTGTCTATCCGCTCCTTATGGGTCTCCAATATGTTGCGAGCCTAATATGAAAACATAATCGATTAACTCATGATCAGGGAGACTTAATGTGACTTAAATAAATTAATATGCATTATTCATGTCAATAGTTAAGATTTTTCCTATGAGGCAGTGTGACCTTATGGGACTGTTTAGCCTATAAATTTTTCTATACTTGACCAATTAATCTGATTCATATTTCTAATTAACACTAAAATATAATTATATAACATATTAAAATTTCAGACCAATTGGATCATTGTACAATTTTTGGTGGAATTTCTAAGTGTGTTCTATTTTCTGCCTTTAGGCAGTTTTAGGGTACTCATTTTGTTTCATCATAACTTATAATCTATAAGTCATATATTAATTAAAATTTTAAAAAAAATTATATGGGTTCATATGGAACATGTTTCATGTTTACAACTTGTATCAATTATGTCTCTAAGGGCTTCAAATTATAACAAACATTTTACTGGTCCATAATAGAATTGGCTTCCAGACCAGTATGGCTTCCAAAGGCCATAACTTAGTCTATACATAACATTGTAAGCTGAAATTAGTACCAAAATTTAGCTAAGACATATACCTATAACTTTCCTATTTTTATTATTTACAGAATCTAGCTCTAACGAGCTCATATTAGCCAAACAGGTTGCTAGCTCTGCCCAGGGCACTCAGTAGGTAGTTGAATCCATGGAACAGTCATGGTTCCATTCACCATAACTCAAAATTTACAAGACCTATGAACCTGAAATTTGGTATACAGATACATAACACATATATCGACTACAAGTACTTCAAATATTGGCTTTAACATATTCAAAACTACCAAACACATAAGCTAATTTACGTAGGGTTCACATCCAGACCAGTTTCAGTACGAAGAGAATATCTAATTCTATACACCACATCTTGCAAAACTATTTGCATATCCATAAATCTAAGACACAAAAGAACTATTTTTGTGTTTTAAGTTTTTCCAGAATCAATTGCTATTGATATCAAAATCGGAATGAAAATCAGTGTCTATTAATGCACCCTAAACAGCAAAATAAAGCTTAACACAAAAATAAATGTTTACTCACCTATAATCACTCTTGGCTAATCTTCTTGCTGCAATATTTGAAGTGAAAGAAAGAAGAAATGGTGGCTGGAACTTGAGAGAAAATAGGTTGAAGAAATGAAGTAAGGAAGAAGAAGAAGGTGAGGATGGAAATGAATATGGTGGCTGCCTAATAAGTTAAAAGGCACCACCATTTCATTACCCGTCCACTTCCTTTTTCTTTTTTTTTTCTTTTTCTGACTTTTTATTTTTATTTTTTATTTTTATTTTTTTATTTTATTTTTTTCCTAATTATTCTTCTTATTATTACACAATTCAACCCAATATGCAATTTAACCTTAATCTAGTCATTTTGCATACCTTAATTTGGTCACCTTATTTCATTTATTTTTAATACTTTTTATCCTTATTTAGATTGTAAATACACATGTATGACTCGATACAATTGCAATGTACTAGGACACGTAGCTAGTGCGTGTCATGGACTTGTTCCTACGAAAATACGTATGAAATGCATGTGTTCAATTTAATTATATGCAAGATGCATATGTTCAAATGAAATGCATGTGGGGATGGTTGAGGATGTTACAATTCTCCCCTCCTTTTAAAAATTTCTTCCTCAAAATTTAATACCTGGAAACAGGTGTGGATATTGCCTTTTCATATTTTCTTCTGTTTCCCATGTTGCCTCTTCTAGTAAATGGTTACGCCATTATACCTTAACTAAAGGTATTTCTCAGTTTCTTAGTTGTTTAGTCTTGTATCCGATGATTTGTACTGGTTCCTCAACATAACTCATGTCCTCTGCAGTCTCAATGGTTTGATTTTTAAGTACATGTGTAAGATATGACCTGTATCTTCTAAGCATGCTCACATGAAACACATTATGAATCTAAGCCATCTCTGGTGGTAACGCCAATTTGTATGCCAGTGGACCAACCTTCTCAAGAATTTCATAAGGCCCTATATACCTTGGGCTCAATTGACCCTTCTTACCAAATCGAATTATCCCTTTCCATGAAGATACACGAAGAAATACCTTTTCACCCAACTCGTATTCCATTTCCCTTTTATGTTGATCAGCATAACTTTTTTGTTTGTCTTGTGCTGCCTTTAGCTTATTCTTGACAATTTTGATTTTATCCATTATATCTTGTACTATCTCTGGCCCTTCTAATATACGTGCACCTTCTTCATCCCATATGATAGGGCTTCGACACTTTCTGCCATACAATGCTTCATACGGTACCATCTGGATACTGTTATGATACTGGTTGTTGTAAGCAAATTCAATCAATGCTATATATTCATCCCAAGTACCTCTGAATTCCATAGAACATGCCCTAAGCATTTCTTCCAATGTCTGTATAGTCCTTTCTAATTGTCCATCAGTCTGTGGGTGAAATGCAGTGCTGAAATTTAATTTTGTTCCCAATGCATCTTGTAAACTCACCCAAAATCGTGAAGTAAACCGTGGATCTCTATCAGACACAATGGACACTGGAATGTCATGCAATCTGACTATCTCATTCACATATAATTTTGCCAAACTCTCAAGTGTACACCCCATCTGATAGGTAGAAAATGTGCTGACTTGGTTAATTTGTCAACAATTACCCATACTACATCATTTTTCCGTAGGGTTCTTGGCAATCCATAAACGAAATCCATCGTTATTCTTTCCCATTTCCATTCTAACATTGGTAATGGATGAAATTTTCCAATTGATCCTGATGTTCAATTTTAATCTACTGACATGTCAAGCATTTGGAAACATATTCTGCTATGTCTTTCTTCATTCTTGGCCACTAGTAATGAGACCTTAAACTGTGATACATCTTTGTCATCCCTGGGTGCATTACATATGGTGCATTGTGTGCCTCTTCTATTATTTCCTGACGCAAGTTCTTAGTGTCTGGAATATTTATGCATGATTTTAACATCAGTGTATCATTCTGCAAATGAAACTCTGTACTCTTTCCCTGCCTTATCATATCAACTTTCTCACATAATTGAGGATTTTTGTTTTGTGCTTCTTTGATCCTCTCCTTTAGTATAGGTCTGACTTGAAGAGTAGCAATCAGTGATCCTTTATCATGTATATTTAATTTAACATTCATAGATCGTAATTGAATCAAATATGGAAAAAAGGATACTTGCAAGTGAGCTACACTGCTACTAGCCTTCTTACTCAATGCATCTGCTACCACATTGGCTTTCCCTGGATGGTATTCAATTGTACAGTCATAATCTTTCAATAGCTCTAACCACCGTCTCTGCCTCATGTTTAATTCTTTCTGTGTCAGCAAATAACTCAAGCTTTTATGGTCTGTGAAGATCTGGAATGTCTCACCATATAGATAATGCCTCCAAATCTTTTATGCAAATACAACAGCAGCCAATTCTAAATCATGCACTGGATATGAGATCTCATGTGGTCTCAGTTGTCTAGATGCATAAACTATCACCTTACCATATTGCATTAATACACATCCCAAGCCTTGGTGAGAGGCATCACTATATACTGTAAATCCACCTGTACCAGTAGGAATAGCTAGCACAGGGCTAACAATTAAGGAGAATCCATCAACAAATCTATGATAGTATCCGACTAAACATAGAAAACTACGCATTTTCGAAATATTTTTAGGAGCTTCCCAATTTACCATGGCCTCAATTTTCTTTGGGTCAACCTCTATGCCCTTACACAACACCACATGTCCAAGAAACACCAAATGATCTAACCAGAATTCAAATTTACTCAATTTGGCATATAATTGTTTCTCCCTCAAAGTTTGCAACACAATTTTTAAATATTTTTCATATTCTCCCATGTTCTTTGAGTATACCAATATGTCATCAATAAATACTATCACAAACCTATCCAGATATGGCTGAAACACCTTATTCATTAATGCCATAAATGCAGCTAGAGCATTAGTCAACCCAAATGGCATTACTAAAAATTCATAATGTCCATACCTGGTTCGAAAGGCAGTCTTTGGAACATCCGCTTCTGCTACCTTCAGCTAGTAATAGTCTGATTTCAAATCAATCTTAGAGAATATTTGGGCTCCTCGCAACTGGTCAAACAAATCATCTATTCTGGGCAACAAATATTTGTTCTTCACTGTCATTTTATTTAGTTGCCTGTAATCGATACACAATCTTATTGTTCCATCTTTCTTTTTAACAAATAATACTGGAGCTCCCCAAGATGATACACTAGGTCTAATATACCCTTTGTCAAGTAACTCCTGCAATTGGGCCTTCAGTTCTTTCAACTCAACTGGGGTCATTCTGTAGGATGACCTTGATATTGGTGTTGTTTCTGATACTAGTTCAATAGTGAATTCTATCTCTCTATTTGGTGGTAAACCAGGTAGATCATTCTGGGAATACATCAGCAAATTCCCTTACCACTAGTATATTTTCAAGCAAGCTATCAGTGGTTCTAGTATCAGTCACATATGCCAAATATGCTTCACATCCCCCTTTGATCATTCGAAATGCCTTTACAGCTGAGACTAGACATGTAGGCACAAGTTGTCTTTCACCTAGAAATACTACCCTTGGCTGATTTGGTGATTCCAAAATTACTTTTTTAGTAAAGCAATTCATTATTGCATGATGTCTAGTTAACCAATCCATTCCCAGTATCACATCAAATTCATATATTGGCAATAAAATCAGATTAGCTATTAACTCAACTCTATCAATGCATATCAGGCAATCACAACAAACATTATTCACAACTACTACTATTCCCAATGGAGTACTCACATTTATGTCAATCCCCAAAGGCTCAGGCGTTTGATGTAGTTTAGATGCCATATGCAATGATATAAATGAATGAGTGGAGTCTGGGTCAATCAATGCATATGCTAACATATCATAAATGTAAATATTACCGGTAACTACTTCGAGAGCATCCATCGCCTCTTGTCTAGTCATAGTAAACACCCTGGCCTGAGTAGGAGGTCTAGAACTCTGACCTTCATATTGGTTACTCCTCTACCCATTGTACCAGTCCTACCCCTGCCTATTCCTCTACCTTGTGTCCCACTATTAGGGTAGACCCTCGGTGCCTCAACTGTAGTCTCAGATACTCCTCTACCTCTGCTGGTATCTACTAGTTTGGCTCTATTTGGACACTCTCTATACATGTGCTCCATCGATCCACAGAAATAACATGCTCCTGTGAGTCTTCTACATTCGCTCGTATGTTGTTTACCACAATGACTACATGTGGGCCTTTGTTCAATATATTGGCTCTGCCATCTGCCTGGGTAAGAGAAAGTCATGCCTTGACCTCTAGAACTGGAGTACCCACTTCTGTTACCAGATTGTGCAGGCATATATCTACCTCTTTTTCCCGACCTTCTACTAGACTCACCAAAGAACTCACGTGTTGCCCTTTTAATTTGTTGCTCCCCAACTTCTTTCATTAACCGTTCAGCTCTGATTGCAGTAGCTCTGAGTCTGACATAATTATCAAGATCAGTAATCATGATTCTATTTCTGATCTCATATTTGAGGCCCTCCTTAAACTTCCTGCATTTGTCTCTTTCAGTAGAGACCATGAAGGTGACATAATGGGAAAGTTTATTAAACTGTACTTCATACTTCGCAACAGACATGTTCCCCCATTTCAGATTTAGGAATTCCTTCCTCTTCTCATCTTTATATGCTTCAAGCATGTAATTGTTCTAAAATTCCAAGAGGAAATCATTCCATGTCAACACCGATGGTTGTGCATCAATGTCAGGGACTGTCTCCCACCATTCATAAGCATTTCCTTGCAGCAAGGATACTGCATAATCGAATTTCTCATCCGGGGTACATCTCATCATATTCAGTACCCTCTATGTCCTTTTTAGCCATGTCTCAGCTTTTTCTGGGTCTGTTGTGCCATTGAAATCAGTTGCACCATGTTTCCTCAGCTTGTCATAACGTCTTTCCTTGTACATTTCAGGACCATATACTTCCTGTTCTAGGTTTTCATGGGGTACTTCTGCATGAGATGACTGTGACGCATGTGCTGGAGCTCTAGCTCCTAGTGCTGGTTGATCTCTATATAAATGAGGCGATGCCTCATGAGAATGCATTTCAGCCGGCCCCTCTCTCCTTGGTGAATCATGTCTTATGATGACCCTAAAATAAATGAAATTATGTCACTACATAATGTTCAACACATATTATGCATATGTTATCATGCTCTTATGCATATGCATGTTCACATGGAACCTATCCCTGCTCTGATACCAAAAATCTAACACCACATCTTATACATTTGAGTTCAACCTATCCCTGTATCAATTAATCACATATATCATGCTGGAAGACCAAATATCCTGTTAACAATGGTAGTAAATTATTTTTCATATTCTGTAATCTCATTCAATGACTCTACAAGTCAACACTGAGGCTTTCGCCACAATATGATATATCACATATATTAAAACATAAATTTTACACATAAGTATTTACGAGTTGATTTCGTTTATACATTTTTAAAACCCATTCTAAACTGACTGTACATATTAAACCATAAAAATACAAAATGCAGATGACATATTTTTATGCTTGTGTGGAATGCAATGAGAGAGAGTGATGAGGCTTGGCTAGTGACCTGTGCTCCATGTCTTTTATACGCTACTCAAAATGAGCTATCATTTTTCTTTACCTGAAAAATGATGCAAATTGATGAGTTGCGGCTTAGTGAGAATAACCATCAAATGAGCTCTGAAGTACCAAATAACTCATAATAATAAATCACAAATCCAATACGTACCATGTATTCCGTTCCATTCATCAGTATCATATAAATATCAATAAAGTTGAAACATATAATCATTACTCCTTACGTATGCAAATGCTTTGCTTATTTCATTTTGTTGTGACTAAGTTAAACATACATTGCTCCGGGTTTCCATGTGAACATTTACATTTGCTAGCTAGCTTGATCATTTGTTTCATTTGCACATTTGTTGGGTCATAGGCCTATTCTTTTGCTTTACAATATCGATTAACTCGTCACAACGCCTTTTTAGTCCATATGCATATGCACTTGTATTTAAGCATTCATCAACCATTGCATCTTTATCATATACAACATACATATATTCCATATATACCTCATATGTCACGCATATACCTTGCATATACTATACATATACCCTGTATATATATCAGATATGTCAAACATATACCTCAAATATACCACAAGTATTCCATTTATATGTACCACAATGTCACAAATTATCCATCATTACATTATCAAGGACCAATCATGACAATCATATGAATCACATAGCAAACAACATTCATTTGCACTAAAGAATTCAATTGATAATTAGACTCACCGTTCTCCTTTGATTCCGACCCCTAACTTATTGTCTATCCGCTCTTTATGGGTCTCTAATATGTTGCGAGCCTAATATGAAAACATAATCAATTAACTCATGATCAGGGAGACTTAATGTGACTTAAACAAATTAATATGCATTATTCATGTCAATAGTTAAGATTTTTCCCATGAGGCAGTATGACCTTATGGGACTGTTTAGCCTATAAATTTTTCTATACTTGACCAATTAAATTGATTCATATTCTTAATTAACACTAAAATAAAATTATAGAACATATTAAAATTTCAAACCAATTGGATCATTGTACAATTTTTGGTGGAATTTCTAAGTGTGTTCTATTTTCTGCCTTGTTTTATGCCTTTAGGCAGTTTCAGGGTACTCATTTTGTTTCATCATAACTTATAATCTATAAGTCATATTTTAATTAAAATTTACAGAAAATTATATGGGTTCATATGGAACATGTTTCATGTTTACAACTTGTATCAATTATGTCTCTAAGGGCTTCAAATTATAACAAACATTTTACTGGTCCATAATAGAATTGGCTTCCAGACCAGTATGACTTCCAAAGGCCATAACTTAGTCTATACATAATATTGTAAGCTGAAATTAGTACCAAAATTTAGCCAAGACATATACCTATAACTTTCCTATTTTTATTATTTATAGAATCTAGCTCTAACGAGCTCATATTAGCCAAACAGGTTGTTGGCTCTGCCTAGGGTACTCAGTAGGCAGTTCAAACTATGGAACAGTCATGGTTCCATTCACCATAACTCAAAATTTACAAGACCTATGAATCTAAAATTTGGTATACAGATACATAACACATATATTAACTACAGGTACTTCAAATATTTGCTTTAACATATTCAAAACTACCAAACATAGAAGCTACTTTACTTAGGGTTCACATCCGGACCAGTTTTAGTACGAAGAGGATATCTCATTCTATACACCACATCTTGCAAAAATATTTGCATATCCATAAATCTAAGATACAAAAGAACTACTTTTCTGTTTTAAGATTTTCCATAATCAGTTGCTATTGATGTCAAAATCGGGATGAAAATCAGTGTCTATTAATGCACCCTAAACAGCAAAATAAAGTTTAACACAAAAATAAATGTTTACTCACCTATAATCACTCTTGGATAATCTTGTTGTTGCAATATTTGGAGTGAAAGAGAGAAGAAATGGTGGCTGGAACTTGAGAGAAAATAGGTTGAAGAAATGAAGCAAGGAAGAAGAAAAAGGTGAGGTTGGAAATGAATATGGTGGCTGCCTGATAAGTTAAAAGGCACCACCATTTCATTACCCATCCACTTCCTTTTTTTTTCTTTTTTTTTTCTGAATTTTTATTTTTATTTTTTTATTTTATTTTTTCCTAATTATTCTTGTTATTATTACACAATTCAACCAAATATGCAATTTAACCTTATTCTAGTCATTTTGCATACCTTAATTTGGTCACCTTATTTCATTTATTTTTAATACTTTTTATCCTTATTTATATTATAAATACACATGTATGACTCGATACAATTGCAATGTACTAGAACACGTAGCTAGTGCGTCTCATGGACTTGTTCCTACGAAAATACATTTGAAATGCATGTGTTCAATTTAATTATATGCAAGATGCATATGTTCAAATGAAATGCATGTGGGGATGGTTGAGGATGTTACAATGAGTCTCCTTGAGTGGTTGGTGAAGTGGGTGGAGTTGTCTCTTGTTGGGCTTCTCTATGTTGTTCTATTGGAGTTAGCTTATCTTCTTCAAACTGATGAAAGAAATTGAAGTCATCTGTATGAGAGCTAAAATCTCATTCTCCTTCTTCATTGAATACCGCATCTTGACTAATCACAATTTTCTTATTGTCTGGATTGTATAGCTTGTAGCCCTTCGAATTAGCATCATAGCCAATGAAGATAAAACTCTCGCTTTTATCATCAAGCTTTGTTCTTCTCTCATCTGCTACATGAACATAGGCTATACTTCCAAAGATTCTCAGGTGGGAAATGCCAGGCTTTCTTCCACTCCATGCCTCTTGTGGTGTCTTTCCTCATACATTTCTTGTTGGAGATCGGTTTAACAAGTAAACTGCACATGCCACTACTTCTGCCCAAAATTCCTTGGGTAATTTCTTTCTTTTGAGCATGCTTCGTGTCATGTCGAGGATTGTTCTGTTCTTTCTTTCTGCCACGCCATTTTGCTGGGGGGGATCTAGGAACTGTCATTGGTCACCGAATTCCATTTGCTTCACAGAACTCTTGAAACTCCCTAAAAGTAAATTCTTCACCTTGGTCTTATCTCATGGCTTTGATTTTTCTACTGCTTTCTCTCTCCACTACAACTTTGAACTTCTTGAAAATTTCAAAAACTTCTGACTTCTGTTTCAAGAAATATACCCAGGTTTTTCTTGAAAAATCATCAATGAAGAGAAGAAAATAGCTACTGTTACCGAGAGAGCTTGGCTTGATTGGACCACACACATCGGTATGGATGAGCTCGAGTGGCTTCTTGGCTCTTGACTCCGACTCATTTGGAAAACTTTTCCTAAATTGCTTCCCGACTAGACACCCTTCACATAGTTGGATAGGATGGTTGATGCAAGGTAGTCCCTTTACCATCTCCTTCTTAGATAGCAACTCCAAACCTCCAAAATTTAGATGCCCAAATCGAAGATGCCAAGCCATGATGCATCTTTGTATCAAGCTTTCAGACACTTTGAAACATCATTTTGTATGTTGATTAAGAACATTCTATTCTTTGACATCGACACTTTAGCAATGAAGTTATTTTTATCATCTTTTATAGAAAGATTATAATCTTTCATATGAATATCATAACCTTTCTCTAACAGTTGTCCTAAACTCAAGATGTTACTTTTCATATTGGGCATATAGTAGACATTGGAAATAAACTGATGTCTCCCATCTTTTAAACGGATAAGGATGTTACCTCTCCCTTTCACTGCTATTGTGGAATCATCTCTAAACGATACATTTCCATTTACTGACTCGTCTAGCTCTATGAACATGTCTTTCCTTCCACACATATGATTGCTTGCACCATTGTCAAGATACCAGAAATTTGCTTGGCCATCTGTCTTATCCTCCATACAGTTGGCCTTCTCCTCAATTTTGTTGTTAGGAGCTCTACATTCTGAAGCATAATGCCCAAACTTCTGACAATTATAGCATCGAACTTGAGATTTGTCATACCTTGAGTATGGATTGATTCTCCCACGGCCTCGTGTTGAGCTTTCTCCTTTCTCATAGTTGTTGTTGGAATTGTTGTTGTGGTAATTCCAACCTCATCCACGACCGCGATTTCCACCTCATCCATGGCCACTACCTCTACCTCCGCCACGTTGGTTTTATCATTGCTTTGACTTTCATGCATATCCTTGAGTTGCAGCTTGAGGAGTTGCTCAGTAAATCCTTTCTTCTTTTTATGCTTCTCTTCGTATGCTTGCAATGATCCTTGGAGTTGCTCGATTGTTATTTCTTTCAAGTCTTTAGTTTCTTCAATCGTCATGATGATGTGCTCAAATTTGGGATCCAACGAACAAAGTATCTTCTCTATTATCCTCACATCTTTTAACTTTTCACCATTTCTTTTTAATTGATTAGAAATAGCTACTACTCTTGAGAAATAATCCGAAATAAACTCAGATACTTTCATATGTAAGGATTCAAATTCACCTCTTAATGTTTGGAGATGAACCTTTTTCACTTGCTCAGATACTTTGTAAGAGGTTTGCAGCTTCTCTCATGTTTCCTTAGCAGAGCTTGCACTTGAAATCTTTTCAAAGCCATCATCATCTAATGTTTGATAGATGATGTAGAGCCTTCTTGTCTCTCTTTCTTGAATCCTTCAAAGTTGTCTTTTGATATGGTGTAAGAGTAGCAAAAGTAGCATCATCCGTAGGCTTATTATAGCCTTTCTCTACAATATCCCACTCATCTTGTGATCTAGGAAGTGCCTTCATTTTTATCTCCAATTGTCGCAGTTGTTGTTGTTGAGTGTCGGGACTTGGAATGGTGTCATACCATTTGCCATATCTCTCAATATAATAAGAATTTGCAAAATCTGATTGTACGGATGAATCCGGAACGTCGAAAAACTTTGGAAGGGACAGCTCGGTCAACTCGGCTCAACTTTGTGAGTCAACTTAGTTTTCTGGTAGCACTATTCCGGCGGTGCGTTTCAACTCTGATCGGGGCAATTCTGACGGTGTCGAATTCCTCTTGTTGAAACCTCCGATTTGATATGCAATAGTGTATATTTTCCAACTAGCTCTGATACCGCTTTGTTCGAAATAAAATACTCACACAAACAACTTTTATTCAAACTCAAGCAAATATTACAAAAACATTCTCACACAACAAACAAGAAACTACAACTCACTCTTATAAAACTTTGCTTCTTTACTCACTTAGAAGCTTTTAATTTTTCTTGATGTCTAAACTAAAATGGAAAGGGGTATTTATACTACTTAAGAATAATTCTACACCATACAAATAAACTAATCCAAAATTATAATAACCATACACCTCATTCTTCTCCATCCTTCTAATAATATTTTAAGTTACCAAATGATTCACATGCATAATTACTACACTCTAGAAAATTCTAGGTAGATGACTTATAATTTTGGACCTTTATTATGAACTTGGACTCCAATTTGATTGGGTTTAGATTTGGGCTCCCATAATGGATCAAGTTTATGATCCAACATTATCCTCACTTACTAAAGAATTTTTCCCTTTTGTCATTGAATTATAATCCTCTTTTGAGGTTTGGCAAGCAATGGCTAACGCCTTCAGATTTGTTTCTCAAAATATACAATTACAAACTCCACATTGAACTCCAAGAGCTGAAGAAGAATGATCTCTCTGTCTCTCAATATCTGTATAAAGCAAAGTCCTTGGAAGACAAACTACAGGCGGCAAGCCGACCCCTTTTCACAGCCGAATTTAATGTCATCATCTACTACAAACATTGGTTTTGAATATCATAGCATCACTATCGCCCTTAACTTACGACTTGAACCCATTTATTTCACTAAACTTCATGGCCAACTTTTAGCATATGAAATTCTTCTTAAAATTATTCATGAACCTATTGCCAATGTTGCTCTAAAAAATAATTTACCTTTACTCACACGACTTTCCTCTCCCTTACCTAACTGTCGGACCCAAGCTAACATCCATTCGCCTCATACTTCTCAAAATCTACCTTGTGGCCCTTGCAAAAGACGTGGGCTCCAAAATCATTCAACTATTGTCTGTCGCAAGAGGTATTTCCTTAATAATACCATATTCGCTCCTCAACCATGCCCTTATACTCCATCACCCTATTCCTTGCCCTTGGAAAATTATTCCTATGTCACTTCGCCTATCACTTTGTTTCCTAACTCTGCGACAAATTATCATGTTACTCATGATCTTTAAAATTTAAGTGCAATTAATGAATTTCATGAGTTTGATCAATTACATGTTGCTTAATGATCAATGACTCTCTATTACTCATACTGGTAATGCCTCTCTTCATTCTCCAGTTAAATCACTTTGCTCAAATAATGTTTTATGTGTTCCTCGTGATGTTAAAAACCTTTTATCTATCAAAAAATTTACATCTAACAATTCTTATTACTTTGATTTTTGGCCAACCCATTTTCTTATCAAATACTAATACCCAAGTGCTCCTCTAGGGTCCAAGTGAAATAGACATCTATTCTCTACGCTATTTGCCCAAGGTCACTTTTTCAACAAGCACATTTCTCTAGATGAATGGCACCAGCGGCTTGGCCATCCAAATGTTAAAAAATTAAAATCTCTTATATAAGTTAAGAAACTTTCAAGTTCTACTTCTAGTCTTAATCCATGTTCTAGCTATCTCCTAGGAAAATCATTGTTGGACACAGTGGGTAAAATAATACAAATAAATATGAAATAAAATAATCAGCAAAAAATAATACCGACAATTTAACGTAATTTAATGTGATTCACCCTTTAATTTGGGTTACGTCCACGGACAACACTCTGAATATTTTTCTTCCACTAATAAAAAATTAATGGATACAAGAAAAGAGTCTTCCCTAGACACAGGCTAGAGGTAATACAATAATTTTGAGATAAACCCAAAAATAGTGACATACAAATATTTTTCAAAAACACTCCCAAAATATTTTTCTCACTATTGTTGTCACTCTCTAATTTTTGGAAATATTCCAAAAGTCTAACTCTCTATCAAATTCTCTCAAATGGATTGAGATTGTTGTAATTCAAATGAAAGGAGATTTGACTATTTATAGACAAAATATTCAGTGTGAATACAAATAAAAAAAAGTTAAAAATATTGGCTGGAGTAATTCAATTTAAAATTGAATTGCCACAACTTTTGACCTTTTTTTAATATGTGGTGAGACTCACATGTGGAGGACCCACACCAAATTTTTCAAAAAACTTGGCTGCCTACCAACAAATCTCCCCCTCCCGACAATGTGGAGGCTCCACCATTCCAGTAGCTAATTGACAATATTCAAAATATGATCTTGGTAAAATATTCGTTAACATGTCTGATCTATTTTCTTCTATATGGATCTTCTCAAGCTATAGTAGCTTCTTCTCCATCACATCTCTAATCCAGTGATATCTCACATCAATATGTTTTCCAAGATGAATAGCACTCTGACTGTCACAAAACAATTGATATCTGTCTTGCTGCAACTCAAGTTCTTTTAAGAACCTTTTTCACCCACAACAACTCTTTACATACTTCTATTGCTGCAATAAACTCTGCTTCAGTTGTAGATAGTGCAATGCACTTCTATAACTTTGATTGCCAGGACACAGCTCCCCCTGCAAAGGTGATCAAGTAACCTGACGCTGACTTTTCGAGTCAACATTGTCAGCCATATTCACATTTGTCTATCCAACCAACATAGGTTCGGTATCTCCAAAACATAAATATATTTTTGAAGTACCTCAAAGATACCTGAAAATCCACTTTACTGCAGTCCAATGTTTCTTTCCAAGATTTGAAAGGAATTTGCTCACTACTCCAACTGCATGAGCGATATTAGGCCATGTGCACACCATGGCATACATCAAACTTTCAGCTGCTGAAGCATATGAAATCTTGTCCATCCCATCCTTCTCTTCATCTATAGAAGGGCTCTATTTGGAACTCAGCTTAAAGTGATTAGCAAGAGGACAACTAACCATTTTAGCTTGGTCCATTTGAAATCTCTGAAGTATTTTCTCAATGTACTTCTCCTGTGACAACCATAATTTCTTAGCATCCCTATCTCTGATAATCTTCATGCCAAAAATCTACTTTGCTGGCCCCAAGTCTTTCATAGCAAAAGACTTGTTCAACTGTTCTTTCAAGTTGTTAGTTCTGAAAACATTTTGGTCAACAATCAGCATGTTATCCACATAGAGCAGAAGAATGATGAAATCTTCATTAGAGAATTTTTGTACAAAAACACAATGGTCTGAAGTAGTCTTAAGGTATCCTTGCTCCCCCATAACAGACTCAAACTTCTTGTACCATTGTCTCGGTGCCTGCTTCAAGTCATAGAGGCTTTTCTTCAATTTGTAAATACATTCCTTTTTTTCTTTATGTTTGAAACCCTCTGGTTGCTCCATGTATATCTCATCTTCCAAATCACCATGTAGGAAGACAATTTTGACATCCATTTGCTCAATCTCTAGGTTAAGACTTGTTGCTAACCCCAACATTGTACGAATGTATGTCATTTTCACAACTAGTGAGAAATTTCATCAAAGTCAATTCCTTTTCTTTGAATGAATCCTTTGACGACCAATTTGGCTTTGAATCTTGGATGAAAACTGTTCTCTTCATGCTTGATTTTGAACACATATTTATTTTTCAAAGCTCTCTTACCTTTTGGCAGCTTCACCAGTTTAAAAGTATTGTTCTCATGTAAGGATTTTATTTCATCTTGCATGGCTTCAATCCATTTCTATCTATGCTCATTAGTCATTGTTTCTTCAAAGCTTTTCAATTCTCCCCCATCAGTGAGTAACACATACTCATTTTCTGGATATCTCGTATACGGTTGTCTTGCTCTATTGCTCCTTCTTACAGGAACTGGGGAGTGCACAAGTGATGGTTGATGATGAGCATCATCATCTTCTAGATTGTCGATAGGAGCATTATTTTCTTTAGGCAAATCAACATGATCTTCATCCCCAACTTGTCTTGGCATTGTTATTGTAAGAATCAATTATAAATCTGTTGAGTCACCATTTGAATCAGGAACACCTTTCTTTGTCTTGAAAATATCTTCAATGGCCTTCTTCTCAATGAAAACAACATCACGGCTTCTGACAAGTTTTTTCTTTACTGGATCATAAAATCTGTAGCCAAACTGATATTTTCCATAGCCAATAAAAACACACTGTTGTGTTTTGACATCGAGCTTGGACCTCTCATCTTTTGGAATATGCACAAAGTCTTTGCAACCAAATACTCACAGATTATCATAGGAAACATCCTTTCCTAACCACGCTTTCTCTGGAACATCTAGCTTTAGAGGGATACAAGGTGAAAGATTTAACACGTACACAACCGTGAGTGAAGCTTCACCCCAAAATATTTTAGGTAACTTTGCATGTGAAAGCAAACATCTGACTCTCTCCATCAAAGTTTTATTCATTCTCTCAGTCAGGCCATTCAACTGCGGTATTTTTAGAGGGGTTGTCTGATGCCGAATACCATGCTATTTGCAATAGGCATCAAACGGTCCAATGTATTCTCCACTATTGTCTGTCCAGATGCATTTCAACTTCTTCCCAGTCTATGTCTCAACTGAGGCATGAAATTCTTTAAAGACATTTAGCACATGATCTTTTGTCTTTAAAGTATACACCAATGTCTTCCTCGAATTGTCATCAATGAAAGTTACAAAGTACTGAGCACCACCCAGTGACTTTGGCATTGACCCACATAAATCTGAATAGACCAGATCTAACACATTCTTCATTCTGGAAGGAGGGGAACACTTGAAAGCAACTTTGTTTTGATTTTCTGCTAAACAGTCAACACATTTCTCCAAATGCAATTCATCCATTCTGGGTAATATCTTCCTTCTAACAAGGGTAGTCATCCATTTCTCACTCATATGGCTGAGTCGTCTGTGCCATAATTCAATAACACTATCCTTCTCCACAACACTCACAGTGTCGTTGGAGAGCTTTGCATGCATCACATACAAGGTAGCATACCTTGTGCCTCTAGCCACCATCAGGAAACCTTTAGTAAGATTTCATTGGTTATTTGAGAAGGTACTGTAGAAACCTACCTCATCGAGTTTTCCTGCAGAGATCAAATTCAGACGAATATCTAGAATATGTCTGACATCTCTCAGGACTAATCTGGTACCATTCATAGTCTCTAGACAAACATCTCATATATCAACAACTTTTGACAAATTATCATTTTCCATCTTCACAACGCCAAAATCTCGTGCTGTATAGGATGAGAAGAATTCTTTTCGAGACGTGACATGAATGGTAGCGCCACTATCAATTACCCAACTGGTCTCATGGGATGTGAAATTGATAGTATCATCACAAATGACATTGAATTCGTTTATGGTATTTGTTATGTCATCATCATTGTTGTCATCTCGTTTTAGTTGTCTTTCTGGTCTTTCTTGAACTTTCGGCAGTCTTTCTTGATCTGACTCTTCTTTTTGCAGTAATGGCATTCAATATTGCCATATTTGTTTGATTTTCCTATGCTATTTCCTCTAGACATTTATTGTCTAAACTGGCTCCTTCCTCTGTAGTCAGTAACCAGAACATCTGATTATGATGAAGAAGATGAGTTTTGTGATCTCCTTCTCATTTCTTCATTTAGGATACTGCTCTTTACAGACTCCATGTTGACTACACCGTTAGGTGCAGTGTTGGTAATTGAAATCTTTAAAGTCTTTCATGACTCTGGCAGAGAGCCCAATATTAGCAGAGCAAATACTTCATCATCCAACTTTATGCTCATTCTAGATAGCTAGTCTATGATCCCTTGCATCTCATTCAGATGATATGCTATGGAAGTTCCTTTCTTGTATTTCGATTGCGTCAACTTTGTCAAATAAAACAATTTATTGTTACCTATCTTTAACACGTAAAGCTGTTCAAGCTTGTTCCATAGCGTCCGAGCATGAGTCTCATTGCAGATGTGGTTGTACACGTTGTTTTCGACAAATTGTCGGAAGTAACCGCACACCTACTCATGCTCAAATTCCCACTCCTCATCTGTCTTGCCTCCGAGTTTAGTTGTAGTAAACACCGGTAGATGCATTTTCATCACAAATAGGAAATCCTTCATTTTTCTTCTCCATATGTGGTAATTTGTGTCATTTAAGCTGATTATCTTGGTGCCCTTTGTTTCCATTTTAAAAAAAAATAAGATTCCTTCAGCTGACTGTAAACTAATAAAATATTTTCTGATGTGAAAGATCAGTCAATACTACAACCATAGAGTATACTAAGAATTTTATAAGACTGACAGGTTGGCTTTGATACCACTTATTGGGCATAACAGGTAAAATAACATAAATAAATATGAAATAAAATAATCAGCAAAAAATAACACTGAAAATTTACCGTGATTCACCCTTTAATTTAGGTTACATCCACGGATAATACTCTGAATATTTTTCTTCCACTAATAAAAAATTAATGGGTACAAGAAGAGAGTCTTCCCTAGACACATGTTAGAGGTAATACAACAATTTTGAGATAAACCCAAAAATAGTGGCACACAAATATTTTCCAAAAACACTCCCAAAATATTTTTCTCACTATTTTTGTCACTCCCTAATTTTTGAAAATATTCCAAAAGTCTAACGCTCTCTCAAATTCTCTCAAATGAATTGAGATTATTATAATTCAAATGAAATGAGATCTGCCTATTTATAGACAAAATATTCAGTGTGAACACAAATAAAAAAAGTCAAAAATATTGGCTGGAGGAATTCAATTCAAAATTGAATTGCCGCAACTTTTGACCATTTTTTTAATATATGCTGGAACCCACACCAAATTTTTCAAAAAATTTTGCTACCTACCAACAATTATCTCGTCTTTCTCTTGCTTCTATTAAGCATTTTAGCATTGCTTCTTTTGAAATAATTAATTCAAACATTTAGGGACCAATCCCTATCCAATCTAGTTTAGGCCATCAGTATTTTGTAGATTTTATTAATGATTTTTTTAGATTTTGTTGGGTTTATTTTCTTAAAAATAAAAATGATCTTTATAATGTTCTTATTCAATTTGAATCCATAATTTCATGCTAATTTTCAACAAAAATTTATTCTTTCTATTCTAATTAGGGTGGTGAATATCAAAAACTAAATTCATATTTTAAACAAACCTATATTATTCATAGAATTGTGTCCTTACATGTATAAACAAAATGAAACAGCTGAACTTAAAATTTGTCATCTTGTTGTTATTTATTTAACACTCTTAGCTCATGCAAAAATGCCTTAAAATTTTGGAATTTTCTTTAGAACAAAGTGCAATGTTAATAAATATTTTAGCTTCTGATGTTCTAAACCAAAAATCTCCTTATCAATTACTGTTCAAAAATCTCCAAATTATTTCTCATTTAAAACTTTTGGCAATTGCAATTTCCCTCTACTTCATCCGTACAATACGCATAAATTTTCATTTCGCACCACTTTATTTGTTTATCTCAGATTAAGTCCAACTCACTCGCTTATTTCTATCTTGACAAAAGCACAGGTTGTGTCTACTTAGCTCGACATGCCCTATTTATTGAATCAAAATATCCTTTCCAAGCCATTGAAAATCATTTATCTGCCATACATCCACACTGGCCCTGGTTGTAAATTCATACATAGTTTGCTACTCACTTAGACTCTTCGTCATTATCGGATAAAGATCTTACTTTATCTTAAACTCTATACTTTAACTTCTTCATTCTCATCTCTATCCTTTTCTAAATCTTTATCACAATCCGATTCCATCACCTTATCTTCACTCACCACTTTATCCACACCATCACCTCACTTATCCAATTATCCTCATCCCCATCTTCATCCTGATTTCATCTATTTTCCTCATTTCCCATCCAACCACATTTATCCGCATCCTCTCCTGAAATAAACTTACTTGAACCCACTTCATCCCCATCCTCTACCACTACAAAAAGAGAAAGATTAGATATATTAAAAGTAACATACACTTCTTATTTAGCCATTACTAAGATCTAAATCTTTTGCCAAATAATAATAATAATAATAATAATAATAATAATAATAATAATAATAATAATAATAATAATAATAATAATAATATTAATATTAATATTAATATTAATAAAGTACGCACATGATATATAATTAAGTATAAACATAATTATTAATTACTTATAGCTTCAAATTATAAATTTATAATATATCTGACATTTTAAAAAAAATAAAAAGTATGAAAGGAAAGTTGTAACTATTTCTAAAATTCTAAAAAATCTTAACATATCTCTTTTTTGTTGAAAAATTATGCAAATTTTTTTATAATCAGATTTATGAGAAAACAAAGAAAATGCGAAATAATAAGACATACAAATTGATAATGGAGTTTGGCCAATTATGCCTACATCTCCGGACTGCTGTAAATCTTTTACTGGAGAAAGAAAAAAATTTACATAGTATTTACAAACACTCACAACTCGAAACCTCTCACTGCAGCATTTCTAAACTTTTATTTTTCTCTCTCACTTGGATTGGTTTATGGATGAAATGTCTTACAAATGAATTTTTAATGCTATATATAGGTTTTCATTTCCTTAATGGACGAACAAAAATTAATTGTCACCTAATTTAATGGGTAGTTGAGATCATATCCCACCTACCATCCTACCCAACAAATGGATGGTCAACATTAATCCTTATCCATCAAATGAATGGTTAAGATTAATCTCCACCTACAAAATATATTGCCAACTAATTATTAATTGGTTTTTCTTATTTTTCAACAAAAGATGCACCATCTATCCTTATTGTCATTTATTGCACCTTTTAGTGCATGTGTAGTTTGACCAATAATCTCCCATTTGATGATTGATTTCAATATGTTTTCATACCTTGATCAATACAACAACCTTTCTAGTCTTGTTACTCCAGTAGACCAACTGAAGTACAACTTCAGTTTGTCGATAGTCACTGTCTTTGTCAACATATCTTTTGGATTCTTGCTTTCTTGAATTTTCTCTAGTACTAACACATCATCTTCCAATAAAGATATGATAAAGTGGTAACGAAGCCCAATATGCTTGGTTCTGGAATGAAATGCTGAATTTTTTGCCAAGTGTATCACACTCTGACTATCACTATACAAATATTCTTCTCCTGTTTGAATCTCAACTCAATTAAAAAACCTTGAAACCATATTATCTCTTTACTAGCTTCAATCATTGCTACATACTTAGCCTTTATAGTGAAAAGAGTGACAATTTTCTATATCTGTGACATTCAACTAACAATTATGGTTCTAATTGTGAATATGTAACTAGTGGTGGTTCTTCGGTGATTGACTTCACCTCCAAAGTCTACGTCTACATAACCTTTTATTTTTAATTCTCCTTTACGAAAGTACAAACACTTCTCTGCGGTACCTTATAGATACCTTAAAATCTATTTGATTGCTTTCTAATGAGGTTTCCCTGAATTTGACATAAATCTGCTAAAAACTCCCACTATATGGCTAATGTCTAGTCTCATACAGACCATAACATATATCAAACTCCTAATAATGAAGGCATAAGGAATCTTAGCCATGAATTCTCTATCTTCCTCTGTTTGAGGGGACTGATTCTTGGATAGGTAAAAGTGGCTGGCCAAGGGTGTGTAACTGGCATGGCATTGCCCATGTTGAATCTCTGCAAAACACGGTTGATGTACTTTGCCTGAGATAATTGCAAGAACCCTCTCTGCTTATCTCTTGTGATTTGCATTCTAAGAATCTTCTTTACTGGATCCAAGTCTTTCAAGTCAAACTCTTTTGACAATTGCTGCTTCAACCTTTTGATATCATCCATATTTGAACCTACTAATAACATATCATCGACATAAATTAGTAAAATGATATAACTTAATATGTATCTCTTAAAGTAGCAATAGTGGCCATCGTTGCACTTTTGAAAACCTTCATTGTGCATGAAGTCATCGAATTTTATGTACCACTGTCTTGGGGCTTGTTTCAGGCCATACAAACTCTTCTTAAGTTTGCATACCATGTTCTCCTTCACTTTTTCTGAGAAACCTTCTGCCTGACGCATGTATATCTCTTTATCTAAGTCTCCATGAAGAAATGTGGTTTTTACGTCCAACTGTTCAAGGTGAAGATCTTCAATAGCTACAACACTCATTAATATTATTATGATAGTATTGAGTTTCTCAATGGGAGCAAAAATATCGGTGTAACCAACTCCTTCCTTCTGCTGGAATCATTTTACAGCTAGTCGAGCTTTGTATCTCTTACAACCATTATGCTTCTCTTTTACCCGATACACCCATTTGTTATGAAAATTCCTTCTTCCATATGGGTAACTCAGTTAGTTCTCATGTCTGGTTAGAGATCAAAGAATTCATCTCGTCTTTCACGGTAAGCTCTCACTTACTAGCATCTTTAGTCTGACAAGCTTCATCATAGCATTTAGACTCTCCTCCATCAGTCAACAAGAGATAGCTCATATATCTCATGTTAGGCACATGAGGCCGAAAAGACCGTTTTAATGCAGGAGCTGGAGTAAGAGGTTGTGGTGTGCTGGACTGTTGCACACTGCTTTGTGCAACAAGTTCCTCTAGCTGAGAACTTACTACAATCAATCGTGTCACAGAACTCTCTAGGACATCATCTGCATCTGCAAATACTGACTCATTATGTTCTGAGTTGCTAGTGATTGTTTATACATGTCCTTGCACATCACCCTTTCATAAAAAATCACATTTCTGCTATAGATGACATTTTTCTTTTCGTCATTCCAAATATGGTAGCCAAACTCATCCTCACCATAGCTGATTAGAATGCATTTTTTGGATTTGGGATCAAGCTTATTCATTCCATGATCACTGATATACACATATGCTACACAACAAAAAACTTTTAAATGTGATAGTTTTATCTCTTTTTGTCTCCATATCTCATCTTGTATTTTGTGCTCCAATGGAACTGATGGTCCTCGATTGATTAAGTATGCTGATGTATTGACTACTTCTGCTCAGAACTGCTTTGGTAGACCTGACTGTATACGAATGCTTCTAGCTCTTTCTGTCAATGTTCGATTTATATGCTCAGCTACAACATTATGTTGAGGTGTGCTTGACAAGGTTCTATCCATTCTGATACACTGCTCATAGCAAAACTTCTTAAATCTAGCATATTCATATTCACCATCATTGTTGGTTATGAGCTTTTTGATCTTCATACTCGTCTCATTTTCAACCATATCTTTCTATCTCCTAAAATCCTCAAGCACTTCAGACTTGTGCTTTAGAAAGTAAAGTCATACCTTCCGAGAGTGATCATCAATGAAAGTCATGAAGTAGTGTTTCCCACCAATGGATGATATAGTCGTTGGTCCCCAAACATCAGAGTGAATGAGCTCTAACCTTTCTTTCTTTGGGGTTCTATCACTTGTCTAAAGCTGACCCTTTTCTGCTTTCCAAATATGAAATCTTCGCACGTGTCTATCTCCACTAATTATAGACCTGGAAGTTTCTCATTTGAATGCATAATCTTCATCCCCTTTTCACTCATATGACCTAGTATCTGGTGTTATAGATTGGGATTTTCATTATCAGTTGCAACTATGATTAAACAACGTGCTCCTGGTGTCATGTAAAGAGTGTCACTCTTTTTTTCTCGAGCAACCATTATTGCACCCTTTGAAATCTTCCAATCATCACCATGGAAAATTGTAGTGTAGCCTTTGTTAGCCAATTGCCCTACTAAGGTTAAGTTCTTTCTCAGGTCAGAAATATGTCTAACATTCTTCAGCTCCCAAACAGATCTGTTCAACCTAATCTACACTACATCTTTACTATTAATAGCACAAGGTTGATCATCACAAAGTTATACATTTTCAAGGTTTTCGAGGACATATCTCTTGAATAATTCTTTCTATGAAATAGCATGGAATGATGCTCTAGAATCTAATACCCAATAATCCTTCTTGTTCTTTAAAGAGCATATCACTGCATCATCGCCTCATGAGGTGGAAGTAACATTTGCCTCTGCCTTTGCTTTCTAGTCCTTCAGTGCACTTTCGCATTGATTTTTATAGTGCCCAAACTTCCCATAATTCCAATATTCGACAGTTTTCGAGCTATAAAAACTACTGGGATTCCTGGATCTAGACCTCATGTCCTTTGATCTACTTCAATAGTTCAATCTGCCACATATATTCCCTCTGATTGAATTTCTTCCTTTTGACACTGTATACAAAACTGAAGATGTTCATGATTCACCTGACTTTCTCCATTGGATCTTTTCTCTGAGAATAGATCACGAACATTGTCAAATTTTTAACTTAGTGCTTCTCAACAAACTACTCACAGTCATGACAGTAGCATTCCAGCTTTCTGGTAGAGAAGATAAAAGTATCAATGCTCATACTTCTTCATCGAATTCAATTCCAATTGAACTCAATTGGGTTGTGACTGTGTTGAGTTTATTGAAATGTTGAGCTACCAATGCACCTTTTGTCATTGGAAAATTGAACAAATGCCTTATCAGGTGTACTTTATTTAAAGGTGATGACTTCTCATACATACTAGAGAGAGCTACCTTAAGACCCGTTGTGGTCTTTTCCTTTGCTATGTTAAAAGTAACATTGAGGGATAATGTCAATCAGATAACTCCGAGAGTTTGTTTATCGGGAAGATTACAGTATTCTTCCTTCATAGCCTCTGGCTTCTTTCCTGAGAGAGGTTGATATAGACTTCTTTGATACAAATAATTCTCTATTTGTATTTTCCAAAAGCCAAAGTCTGAACCATTGAACTTGTTCAATTTTTACATTTCCTTCATATGCGGTCATCCCATTCCACTCGAATCTGACTTCCTCTGGATTGTTTATAATAATTTATATGAACCACCATTATTAGAATACCTCTGTGGATAAATTGGTATCGCCGACCAAAATTTACAATTTATGTGAATAGTAATCGCCCGAAAAAGATAGAAGAAACGCAACCAAAGCTCTGATACCAATTGTTGAAAAATTATGCAAATATTCCTATAATCAGATTTGTGAGAAAGCGAAGAAAATGTGAAATAATAAGACACAAATTGATAACAGAGTTCGACCAATTATGCCTACGTCTTCGAACTACTACAGATCTTTTATTGAAAGAAGAAAAAAATTACAAAGTATTTATAAACACTCACAACTCGCAACCTCTCACTAAAGCCTTTCTAATCTTTTATTTTTCTCTCTCACTTTGATTGGTTTATGGATGGGATGCCTTACAAATGAATTTCTAAGGCTATATATAGGCCTTCACCTCCTCAATGGAAGACCAAGATTAATTCTCACATACTTTAAGGGATGATTGAGGTCATTTCCCACATACAGTCTTGTCTACCAAATGGATTGTCAAAATTAATACCCACCCACCAAATGGATGGTTAAGATTAATTCTCACCTACTAAACATTTTTCCAACTAATTATTAATTATTTTCTTTATTTTTCAATAAAAGATGCACTATCTATCTTTATTGTCATTTATTGTACCTTTTGGTGCATGTGTAGTTTGACCAATATCTTCTCCATAGTGCACGCCGCAATCACCAAGCCTATCCTTGCCACCAGCTAGTAATCACACTATCTTTAGTCCTCAGCAGCCATCAATTGAGCTCTCCTAACTCCTCTATCACTAGCTAGTAATCACACGAACATATCTCTATTTTCAGTCTTAATTAAAGATAAAACATTATTAGCCAATTTAAGGATGATTGTCTCCCTGACCATTGCACTGTCAAGATTAGCAATGGAAAAGCAAAGTAGCTTATTACTACCATCTACATCTCTATCTTTGTCACTGTTGCCCAAAAGCCATCTCCTTTAGTTCAGTCCAATCCATGCAAAAAGTTAAGTTTGTTAACTTAAGTTTGTTTGAATTCTAAAATTCCTTTTTGTACTCCTCTCCTTCATATTTTCATAGTTTCTTGTGAGACTGAAATGCAAGATTACAGGTCTGAAAGTATTCTTCATAATCAAAATTTTCTTATTACTTGAATTTTAAAATTGAGATAAATGAAAGGAGAAGAAATTGGAATTGAATTTAAGGATACTATGAGAATATATTAATTCTGAAAGTAATTGGATTTAGTTAATTATAAATTTATGGAATGTTTAGTTTGATTTAGTCAATCGTGAAATTAGATTCAGTTAATTGATTCAAATCCCTTATTATTAGCGATCCATATTTATATTTGCCATTAATATATTTTCAATTAATTTAGTTAGACTGATGATTAATAGCTTACTAGTTGAATATTTATCGCTTTATTTCCAACTAAATTTGCCATTTTTTTGTTAAAAAATCTTATGTGATTTTTAATTTTATAGTGATACGGAACTCCAAGATTATATAGAATCCGAAACTCTAACACTTAAATTCAGTACAAAACACAAATCCTAGATAAAGTGATTTTATCCTACTAAATTCCTAATTGAAATGCAATCATAAACTTAGATGATAGGATATAATAAAATAAGAAAAGAATAAACACTACAAAATAAATACTTTGATAAGTTCACTCAATTCTTAATGCAACAAAAGAAGTAAGCCTCATCTCTTCCAAATTCGGCTAAGCTAAGAAAATCTAAATATAAAATTCCCAAATTTTGAGTTACACAGCATAAGAGAGATATTTATACACTCAATATGTTGTCTAATCCAAATTAAAAGTAAATGACATGTTTGGATACGTGTTAAAGCCTAAAAAGAAAAATACGTTAATTAAGTGTCAACAAAATAGGGTCATTATGTTTTAAACTCATGGGTTGCATTAAGTGGTCTTAAAATTATTACATAAAATATTATAATTAAACTCATGCTCATTGATAAGAAGGGGTTGTTTCTCTTTAAACTTGATTTTCAATGGTCCAGTTTTAGTGGTCATGGTCTTTTCTCCAAAGAGCTCCTCCGCAAATATTTTCACAAAAGCTTGGTATGCTTCTTTTAAGTATTTGGCCCTCAAATTTATAATTGGCTCACTTAGCATTTTCAAATGCTCTTGCACTTATGTTGGCTCCATGCTATCCCATGCCATGATTTTGGTGATATCTAGTCGAATCCACATTAATTCCTCTTTCCTCATAAAGATTCGTCCTCAAATCTGAATTCGTAGAGAAAGGTCAAATACATTAATTAAAAGTAGTAGACACTTCTTATTTAGCTATTACTAAAATCTAAATCTTTTGCCAAATAATAATAATAATAATAAAAGAAGTTGTAAATCTACCCTCTTGCTTTACACCACATAGTAAAAGATAAAGAAAAATTATATTTTTATTATGTAAAAAAAATACCGTTTTGCATGCAATGCTGTTGTATGGTTAAAACAAAATCTATAACAAAATATAAACAAAGTTGATAAGATTTCGGAAAAAAAATTCTGTTTTCACATTTATTTTAATATATATATATATATATATATTGATTAGTTAATAATAAATGCTGTACGAAATGGATAAATACTTAAATTGTAATGGTGAAAACCACTTTAAATACATCCAAACTAATATTTAAAAAAGGAATTAATCCAAAAACAAATTAATGACATTGAATTAAAAAAAGTTGGTAAATGTTATGAGATGATACAAAAAATGGTTCCGGGGGATCGATCACCCACACCAATGATTTTAAAATTCTATAACAATATTATAATTGTTGGTATCAGTTTCCTATAATCATAACATTAGTTTGATAAAATTATTGATGTCATTTTTTTAAGTTAGTTATTGTGTGGTGTCATTTAAACAAGCTTTAGCTTCATAATTAAAGCACTTGGGTGTGATTTAAGAAACCAAAGTCATCTCAGCAACATATATCTCTCAAGAATCAAAAGATCAGTATGGCAATTAGACACCATTTGTTCCTCGTCCTTAGCATCCTGAGTTTTCATGTCGAATTGCATGCTGCTGTAAATATTACACCCAACTACAACATTGCCTCTTTCAACCGCACGAATTTTCCGGCAGGTTTCATTTTTGGGACCGCATCAGCATCTTATCCGGTAATTTTCATATTTCACAGATAAAAAATGTCAGCTTCACACATCTGGTAGAGTTAATTGTATCCAATCTAAGCAAAAAAATTGAAAAAATAAAATAAAATTCTCCATTAGTAGTAATTAATAAGTAAAATATATAAAAACATATTGTTTTTATCCCATGTCAGTATGAAGGTGCAGCACAAGAAGGAGGTAAAGGACAAAGCATATGGGACACTTTCACCCATCAACATCCAGATTTGATTGCCGATCACAGTAATGGAGACGTAGCTGTTGATTCATATCATCGCTATAAGGTGTGATAGCATAATTTTATTTTTATTTTACTTTGTTGTTATAATTATTTTTGGATAAGCGTTGGAATATTAATATAAAAAATTTCTACCTTTAGGCAAAATACTGAAAAAATTTATTTTAAGAGTAAAAACATATATAGTTAATTAGAGTTCAAAATTTTTCCTTCTTCTTCTATTTTATACTTCAAATAATAGATACTAAACCCTAAAACAGAATAATTTGGTTTTCCTATGAAAAATAATAATTACTTCATAAATTTATGTTATAGGAAGATGTTCAGCTTCTAAAAAATATGAACATGCCAGCTTACGGATTGTCCATCTCATGGCCTCGGATATTGCCAAGTAAGATACTTATTATTTCTTTTTCAACCTACGATTTCAAATTAATAATTTATTTGTCTCATAAAAATGAACTAATTAAGAATTTTAATTAAATTAATTACAATTATAAATTCTTACTACTGACTGTCATTAACTCGCAGCTGGAAAGTTAAGCGGAGGTGTCAACCAGGAAGGAATCCAATACTATAATAATCTTATAAATGAGCTTTTAGCAAATGGTGAGAATATATTTTATATCTATTAGTTAAAAAAAAAAAATCAAAATTTTGCAATTTGTGCAATTCCTAAAATACAACTTTACTACGTACGTACTGAATCATATATATATAGTTTGACATGTTTTCATATTGATTGACTTCATCACTGAATTGCTAACATTTAAGAGATACTAACTTTGAATGAGCAGGTATAACACCTTTTGTCACCTTATTCCATTGGGATCTTCCTCAAGCCTTAGAAGATGAGTATATTGGTTTCACAAGTCCTCTTATAGTGTAAGCAACACTTTCATACGGTTAATACCAAATTTGAAAAAGATTCATGAGAAGTATAAGAATTCGATCTGTACATGTATAATAACCCTAAACTCTATATTTTAAAATATTATTAATTATTTTTTGGTATAACAGGAATGATTTTGTAGACTATGCGGAGACATGTTTTAAGGCATTTGGTGATCGAGTAAAAAATTGGATGACATTCAATGTACCAATAGCTTTCAGTGCGGGTTACGCTGGAGCTATGGCGCCAATGCGATGCTCAGCTTGGCAAAGTGAGAATTGCAAGGCTGGAGATTCAGGAGTAGAGCCATATTTGGCTTCACATTACCAGATTCTTGCTCATGCTGCTGCTGTGAACTTGTATAGAAACAAATATCAGGTTTTACTTTTACCAATATCATTTAACTAATACTGAAAACTATATATACATTATCAAAATTAATAACCAAATAATCAAGTATCGCACAGGCAATCCAGAAGGGCGCAATAGGGATCATATTAGCCACACGTTGGATGGTGCCCTACTCCAACTCAGTCGAAAATGTGAATGCTACACAAAGGGGTCTAGAATTTGAGCTGGGGTGGTAAGTGCTAACTAATAGTAGTTTGGTAAAACTATTGGTTTACATGGGGTCTCCATGAATTCATTTGCGACTAAAATCAATAATAATGAAAGTGCAATCTTAATTCTCAAGTTATAATTTTTTTTTATTTTTTTTTTTAGTTTTGTTATTTCACAATTATAAGCTAGAAAAAACCAAGCTTAATTAATGTCCATGCCTAATTAACAGGTTCATGAACCCCTTGGTAAATGGTGACTATCCACAAGTCATGAAATCAATAGTGGGAAATCGATTACCAAACTTCACAGTAGAGGAATCAAAAATGGTAAAAGGATCATTTGATTTTATTGGAATGAATTATTTTCATGCTGCCTACGCAGTCGATGCAACTCAATTAAGAAATGCCAATAAAAGTCTTTTTACTGATAGTCTCACCATCTTGACAAGTAAGCATACCACTTCAACTTAAAATTAAAATCATTAAATTTTTTTAACTATAATTTATTATATATGTATGTAATTATTTTATTTTAATATGGCAGGGGAACGAAATGGAAACCTTTTTGGCCTAAAGGTGTGTCTGTTTTTCTGTTTTTTGGAAAAAAAAAATATATATATATAAGTACTCTCTTAATTACATTTTCTTTTCTACCTTTTATAGCCATTTTTTTTCTGTAATTAATTTAATTATTTGATATTGCAGAGTGCTTCAGATGATATAAATATTTACCCAAAAGGTATTCATGATCTTTTGGTATACATTAAGACGAAATACAACAATCCACCCATCTACATCACTGAAAATGGTAATGAATTACTATTCTATTAGTAATAAAAAAAAAACTATCCCTCAGTTCATTTTTTTCTATTATTTTTCTAATAATGACTTCAATATTTAGGGATTGAAGAGACGAATAATCCCGAATTGTCTATGGAGGAAGCCCTAGCTGACGAAATGAGGGTTGATTTTCACTATCAACATCTCTTTTTTCTTCAAAAAGCAATTCAGTAAGCTATTCTTTTCTCTATCTTTTTTTTTTTTAAATTCTCAATTTTTCCTGTTTTAAAATAATTTTAATTTTGATTGCAGAGAGGGAATCAATGTGAAGGGATATTTTTGTTGGTCATTCTTGGACAGTTTTGAATGGAACTCAGGTTTCACTATAAGATTCGGTCTTCATTTTGTAGACTACGAGAATGGATTAAAACGATATCCAAAACTCTCGGCTCAGTGGTTCAAAAATTTCCTCGCATAACTGGAATTTTTTTTTAATTTAAATCAAATTTATAAATCTATTCGCAAATAATATTTACTATAAAGTGTCATATATGTACAATATTTTCTATTTATATTATATATTATATTCTGTTTATATATATATATATATATATATATATATATATATATATATATATATATATATATATACATCGCTGATGAACTTACACAACTGGAAAATGTTAAAATTATATATGACGTCAATATATTGAGCTATAGTTTTGATATGAGCAGGGTGGGAACCGTCCCTAGCCAGATCTATACAATTTTTACTTTTCTAACTTATATATTACTCCTTAATTAAGATAATACATGCTTAGGGTTAGGTATGTTCTACGCCAATGCCACATAAAAAAAGGGGAAATTTTCACATATCATTCAATTTAATATAAATATATGGTAATGTCATTCAATTTCAACTTATAAACAAATATTCGTTCCATTAATTCGAGTAATACAAATATCATCTTTACTTAGAATTTGATGTTGTACTTAGATAATTAGGCATCATCTTAACATGTATGTTATATAATTTTTTTGGGTGGGGGGCGGGAAGCGGTCCACATTAATGAAAGGGGAGAGAGAGAGCATATATCGTTTACTTAGTGTTCACATATATAATGTAAAAAAATTCTTTGGTAAACCTAGAATATATATTATTTATAAATTAATTCAATTATATTATAATATATATGCATATTTATTAATTGTCAACTAATATAAATAAAATAATTAAATACGTATTATTAATAATTAAATGCATATTATTGTGTAATTAGGCTAGTGCCGGTAAAAATTTCTCAATACTGCCTGATTTTCCCTCTAACTCAAACTACTCTTTTTAATATTTCTTCCTATATTACATGAAAACTGAATCAGTTAATATACATTTCCATAAATAGATAGGGTAGTTCCACAAACAGAGTGAGTGATAAAGAAATGATCAACTTGTTTGCTTTATGTCTTGTTTTGACTTCTCTTTTAGCAACAGAAGTTTGGTCTCCGAGCCCAGCAGGGAACCAACAGGATGAGAAAGAAGATGTGATTGTTAAAGAAGGTTACAAAGTGATAGTTGTGGAGACTTATGATAAAGATGGCCACCACAACACCAAAGTCTCAATCTCTCCACCGTAGGATCCACTTGTTGCTCCTGACGGTGCATTTATGGAAGATGTTGGAAAATTAGTTAATTATGATATAATAAATTATCCCACATAGGAAGATGAAAGAAGTTCAAATAGGTTTATAAAGAAATTTATACCAAACAAGTTTAAATTGGTTGGTGAAAATTTTTAGAAGAAGACTTTAAATTTGATATATATTTAAATGTCAAAGATGGACACTTTGGGCACCACTTTTTTGTCATGCGTGTGAGGTGTCACACACGTCTGATGAGCTACTGTCTTGCACGCGACGATTCCTCGTGTGCGTGACAAATGCCCAACATCTATAGTTGACAGTTTTTTAACATTCTAAAACTGTTCGTGACCACTTCTAAGGGTCGTGTCTCTCCAAAACAGTAATGTATACATTTATAAATAGTTGTATTACATAGAAAAAATAACTTACAAAATTTTTTCTTTTCATTTTATTTTTTCAATCAAACTTCTTTTTTCTCAACCATTTTTCTTACTAGTTCTTGGGACAATTTATGAGTTTGTTGCCTATAAGTTCTTATTTTTGTTTTAATTGTCCTAGAGAAATTTGTCATAAATCTAAGCAACAACATAGTGGAGGCAATATTTTCTTAAGAAAAGTATTTTATACGATCAAAACAAGTTTGAATTAACCTTTATTGTATATCAATTTTCTAATAATTTTAAGAAAATATTAGTAGCAATGGAGGCCACTAAATCAAAATATATTTTCAATAAGATGTTCCAGCCCAACGCATTTCATTTAGATCAATTTGATGGACAGACTTTATAAGATAGAAAGACAAGTTTCTTATTAACTGAATTGGGTGTTGTTTATCTTATTTATGGAGTTGTTCCAACTATTCCTAAACCTATTGAAGATGAAAGCGATGATGTGAAAGCACTAAAAAGAAAACATGAAGAAGATGAAGTTCGATGCATAGGTTATATTCTAAATGCACTTTCTAATTGACTTTATAATTTTTTTCTGTTCCATTAAGTCCCTACAAGAAATATGGATTGCATTAGAGAATAAATATACTTCAAAAAAGCAAGGTACAAATAAATTTATTTGTATAAATTTTTTGAGTTTCAAATAGTAGACAATAAGTCTATTATGGATCAAGTTAATGAGTTACTTGTCCTAGTTTCTAGAATTAAAGATTTAAAAGTAGAAGTATCAGATCAACTTCAAATTATTGCTATTATTGCAAAATGATTATAGAAAGAAATTATTGCATACTTATAAAAATTTCACTACTGATCATATTATAAAGCATATTCAGATTGAAGAATAAACTTGCAACTGCAAGAAAATATTTGCTTTAGAATCTGGTTCAAAAGTGAATAATGTTGAGTCTAGTACAAAAAAGTGAGGAAAGAACTTTAGGAAAAAGTGGAAAATATTTAGAGACATCAAATGATTCCTCGGAAAATATTAAAAAGAATAAAACTTATTACTTTTGTGACAAGGAAAGACATTTCAAAAAGAAATGTCGTTTTTATAAAAAGTTAAAAACCGAAGGAAATGATGGTCAAAAGAAAGTCAATATTGTTGAACATCTACCAAGTCTAAAAGATATTGTGGCCATAGTTGCTAAACTTAAAGATAGTATGGTTACCAAATGTAACATGACAACAATAGAAAAATTCAATGATTGGCAGTATGATTCCGGGGTGACCGTCCATGTTTGTAATAACAAAAATATGTTTAAAACATATGAAGATGTGGGAAATGATGAAAAGGTCTTAATGAAAAATAATGATACAACTAAAGTGCTAGAAAAAGGAACTATAGAGGTTCAATTCACTTTGGGCAAGAGGTTGATTTTGATGAATATTCTTCATGTTCCGGATATTTGAAAGAACTTAATCTCAATAAGTATGTTATCCAAAAAAGGATTGAAAGTTGTCATAGAGGCTAAAAAAACCTATATTATTTAAGAATGGTGTATTTATATGACAAGGTTATTCTTGTGATGACATGTTTAAGTATTAATAAAGTTGATCTTTTTAGTTATTTGTTTGAGTTTCCTTTAAATTTATGGCATGCACGTTTATGACATATTAATTTTAAGTTGGTTAAATTTATATCTAAGCATAGATTAATCTCATGTGCAAATGAAAACTTTAAAAAATGTGAAATATGTGTACAAGCAAAGATATCTAAGAAACATTTTTCAAAGAATGAAAGATCAACTAATTTGCTTGAATTAATCCATTTTGATATTTATGAATTGAATGGTCATTTAACAAGAGGAGGAAATAAATATTTTATAACTTTCATAAATGATCATTCAAGATACACATATGTGTACTTAATGAAATCAAAGGATCAAACATTTGAGAAGTTTAAAGGTTCTAAATTGTTAGTTGAAAATTAATTGGGAAAGAAAATTAAAATCCTATGAAGTATGGTGGTGAATATTTCTCAGTTGAAATTTCAAGCTCTTGTGAAGAAAATGGTGTAGATCATCAAACAAATACATCATATACTCCACAACAAAATGGTTTGGCTGAAAGAAAGAATAAATATTATTAGATATGGTAAATTTTTATGTTTATGCATGCAAATTTACCAATGAATCTATGGGGAGAAACATTATTGATTGCATATCATGTGCATAATCAAATACTTTCAAAGAAATCAAAAACTTTCTATATGAAAAATGAAAAGGTAGAAAGTCAAATTTATATTATCTTAAGGTGTGAAGTTGTTTAGTATATTATAGAGTTCCTGATTGTAACACCTCTTTACCCTTTTGTACTTTAGTCAGGTAAAGTGGTGTCTCCAACTGATATGTTTGCGCAAGACTTATGGGCATACAACATATGTAGAACCTTTTTCAACTCAAAATGATAATAAATAATATTTTTAAAACATATGTGAAATTTACTTTTTAAATACTATAAACTAATACGTGATTTTTATATATGGACATATATTTATTTTAGAATATACCTAATGCATAAAAAAATATAATTATGAGTATGACATAATTATTACTGTTTCTATTACTACTGCACTCATCTGGTGGAATTACTGAATCTGCAACTCTCTCAACTGGTGATATTATTTGTTTCCTATTTACTATTTGCACGAGAGGAAAATAACTCTTATGCTGAGTTTTAGCTCAGTGATGCAAATCTTATCGTAACAGTTATTTAAAATATAACTTTGAAATTATAATTTATCTAAGTAAAATTTCATAGTAAGAAACCATTATAAATAAATATTTTCTTTTAAGATAACAAAATTTAACTTATTGTAAATTGATGCATCACACTATCGTTTTAAATATAAAAACTCATTTTATCAATGACATCGCAAACCATTGAAAATTCGCTAAAGATAATCACATTCATTCACTTAGAAAATCTTTCATCATAGCCATATATCAAATGATAATTCCATTAATTCTCTGCCCATATAACACATCATATACTTGGCCCTAGGGAACCAAGGGGTACCATCAATCGACGAAAATATCAGGGTCCAAGATAATTACAGAACCAGAGTCAAGTCATGATCCAAATCTGATTCAAGATAACTACATAATCAGTCTCGATTCAAGATAGTCACAAGATCGGTAAATATATATAGTCCAAAATAACTACAGGACTAAGGTCAAGTCATGACTCAAATATGATTCAAGATAATTACATGATCATTCAATACTTTTCTTGACCAAGATAACCACAAAACATAGAGTTCATACCTTATTGGCATGCCAACAATCTCTAGATCATTGTTTATATTTTTATATGAGTTAAAAACCGTAAATTCCATAATAATATTTTCAATATCATTAATAAATCAAAAACAATATTTCACTATTCATAAAAAATCTCAAACCATAAAAAATTATATTTAAAAATATTTTAATAATTCATTTCTATATAACTTTATATAAAATATTATAAGTTATTAAAATTCAAGAGAGAATTTCATTTCAATAAAATATACTTGATTTCAAAAACACTATATGTAATACATATTCCAAATGAAAATTATTTAATATTAAATTTGAGTATATATTTATTCACCTCTAAAAATATACTTAATATTTATTTTTATGACTATTAGGATAAGGATTTTGCACAAATTTGATGCTGATATAATTCTGATTATTGCTATGTTCCTTCTATTGTTGAGGCTTCAATCTTGCCTCACTCCCTAGTTATTGACTCCCTAGCAGGAGGTGCACATGACATTTCAGTATTTCATAAACTTTTTACACATCATAATATTGCTTGAATAATTATTTAACTCTTATAATGTTTTGGCTATTGCTTCAGTCCTATTAAATATCTTCTCACGATAATAAGTCATTTCTAGTGTCAATTTTTTTTATCAATTTAAAATTATCTCTTAGCTGTTCGAAATATCCTTGACAATTCAGTATCTTATTTTGTACTTAATATCCTTATATTTGGCAAATAATTGCTTATGGTTTCTCAAGACAAATGGTCCACTCATATCATGGTTTATAAAGGTTCTACTTTCTCTTTTTGTCCCATTATTATTTCAACCAATTCCCCAATTTAATATCTCAAAATCATTCTCTTTCACAAACTTTGGTCAAGATAGTTTTTTTTTTTAAATTGTATAAGGTCCCCACATTACTAATTAGTGGATTAACTAATTATTTACTTAATTAATCCATTTTTTTAATTTTTTTCATCTTAAAATTACGGTCACGCCGCAACTTCATGATTTCTTCATCAATTCTCATCTTTTCTCTAACTATTAATTAACTTAATTACTTTATCTTTTAATTTTATCTCTTAAATTAACTAGGTTTTTTTCATTCGTCCAATTTCCACTTCTAACTCACGGTTTGCATTCAATATTTCTTCAATTTCTCATAAGGCCTACAAATTCTTGCTTCGGCCATAATCAAATTAGTGCACAGTTCCCTTAATCATATTTTAACTTAATTAATTTATTGGTAATCTTAGCATAACTCAAACTTTGCCTAATTGGGTCTTGATCAAGCAACATATAGCTCCTTTCCAATCCCTTATTAGCTCACGGTTTCACTTAACACACAAAGCTTTCATTCTCTTCTCTGCCCATATTTCCTTCTCTTCATAAGTCATAGCTAGCTTCAATTCAACAAGAAAATAAAAGGAACAAAGAGAAGACTTATATATAAATTCAGACTTTGAGCCATAAGAAAAATAATGAAAAGAAAATTTAAATTAAGTACTTTAAACTCTCGGTCAAGGAAAAATTTAAGCTCACCTTCTAAAGTTTTCAATGCCAACCGTGACTATCTTGCTTAGTTACTCCTTCTCCTTAGTTACTTTTTCACATGCCAAATTATTTCCACCTTCTTCCTACCCCAGCCCTTCTATGCAAGCTAATTTCCCTCTTTTCCTAACCTTGGCCGAAACCCATTCTTCTCATTTTTATTTTGAATGTCACAATTTTGCTTGAAACGATTATTTATTTAATTTCTTCAATACTCATTTGATCACTCTTTGTGGGCTATCAAAGTTGGAACCATTTTAGAGGTGTTTGGCTTAAGAAAAACAACAACAAAAAAATAGAGGAAATGGAAATAACATGGCTAGGTTTTGGGTGAATTGAAGTGGACGGGAATTGTAAGAAATGAAGAAGAAAAGGATTTCAACTTGTTTAAAGTTTCAGTAAGTTTGTACTCACCTTTGTCATTTGACATGTATGTATATGACTCACTTTTTATAATTTGATGCATGAATGCAACGTGTGGGTCATGCAAGGAATGTTTAGATTTTAATTAATATTAATTAATTTTGTTAATCTTGCTTAATATTAATTATATTCAAAGTTTCAATTTAGTTCTCAATTTTTTTTCCTTTTCAAATTAAACTGCACTCTAGTTTAAATGATTTTGTCTCTTCAAATTAAATATACCAAAATTTACAAAATAATTTATTTTACGTACCAGTACTTTCGATTTCAGATTGGAATACCAAAGCGGAAATTGCATTTTCCTGTCATTTTACAAAACCACATATTAAATTTATTTATTTGATTTCGTGCCCTGAATATTGGAGTTTTGACACGAAATTATACTGACCATTTTGTCTTAATATTTTCTACATCTCAATCTCCTTAGCTTGCAATTCACTGAAAGCATGAAAATCAAGTATGTTTCAGTCTAGCCCCAATTTCTTCGATTTTCATGCAAAAATTTAACATCACATGCTTACAATCAATTTTCTCACTTATGTACGGTCTAAATTTAGACTTTGATCGTATAACCTTTGTTTCGATAGGAAACGCGCTTGATTTCTGGTCGAAGCCTAAAGTGACAGACGTGACACTGATCCTAAAAGAACTAAATTAGAACCAAGAGGTTTTAAATGTATCTTTGTAGGATATGCCGAAAATTCTAAGGCATATAGAATATAGGACATAGACTCTAATGTTATCATTGAGTCTAGGGATATTGAATTTTTTGAAACTAGATTTCTAAATAATTCAACTAGTAATCCACAAAAGAGAAAGTGGTAGTACCAAAAATTCAACTCATGACACTAGTTTTGATTCTAAATCTTCTTTGAATGGTAAAAAAAAAATCTTAGAGCCTTTTAGTGAATTTAGAAAAAAATTAAAGGGCTTAAAAAGATAAGAGTTTGGGATTAGAATATGTTTCTTCACAATCAATGAGGTTTTTCCTTATTGAAGGAAGTAGAAATAAAGTAACAAATAAGATACCTATAATTCTAAACTTGGATGAAGATCAAAAAACTTATAGTAAAGCTATGACTTCAAGAGATTCCATTTTTTGTAAAAGAAAACTATTAATGATGAAATTGATTCTCTTTTAGCAAATGATACATGGGTATTGATAGATCTTCTACCTAGTTCTAAACTCATTAGGTGAAAATGGGTATTTAGAAGAAAATATAATAAAGATGGTTCATTACAAACCTTTAAAGCAAAATTAGTAGCGAAAGAATTCAAACAAAAGGAAGACATTGATTACTTTGATACATATGCACTAGTGACAAGAATTACTTCTATAAGAATATTATTTGTTTTAGCATCTATTTATAACTTATATGTTCATCAAATAGATGTAAAACAATATTTTAAAACGGTAACTTGAATGAGGAAGTATATATGTAACAACCCAAAAGATTTATACTTCCTAGTAATGAAAAAAAAAGTTTACAAATTAATTAAGTCTTTGTATGGTTTAAAGCAAGTTCCTAAAAAATCACATGAGAAATTTGATAATGTAATTCTATCAAATTATTTTAAACACAATAGAGCGGATATATGCATTTATTTCAAGTTTACTAAAGATTATGGAGTAATTGTATATTTATATATAGATGATATGTTAATCATTGGAACTAATATGAAAGGAGTAAATGGTAATAAGGAGTAAATGGAACAAATATTATATTAGAAAATTATCCATAAAATTATGGGAAACGTTTTTTAATGAGCAGTCAGTATTTAAATGAGTATATTTTTTGCTACATAACTCCAAATTAAGTGATTCCGATTTCATATTAAAGTTAAGATTCATGGCTAAAATGATACCTTGTAATTTAATTTTGATGGTGACAAACCTAAAATTATGATCCAAAATAGAGCATGAAATCTATCAGTAACATGACAGAATTTAAGTTGAGGGATTTAATGTATAAATTACATTGGACTTTGTTATATTATGTGAGATTAATCCCACGAAGTGTATGAATTAAAAAGTTATAAAACTTATAATGATAAAAATAAGTTCTAAAATATCTAGTATAGAACTAGAGTATTGGATAGTTTAGCATACCAATCAGAGATCTATTTATTATGTCGGTGATGACATATTTATTATGACAGTAATGACACTCATATTATGTTGGTGATGTCATATTCATATTATACCGATGATGACATATTTATTATGCTGGTTATTACACTCATATTATGTCGGTGATTACATACTTATATTATGTCAGTGATGACACTTATATGGGCATACTATTGTATGTAGATGATAATTTTATTATACTTGGATGATCAATCACATTATCCTGATTATTTGTTCAGTTATAAGTGTTATGGGTGAAATTACATTGAAAACAAAATAAAGAATATTATATGTGTGTTTTATAAATGTTATTTGTTTATACCTATAAATGAATATGATAAAATAAAGTATTTGATGAAATTATTACATGATGCATGCAGGTAGAGAAAGAAAAAAAAATGTTTAATAGCATGACACGTATGTAAATAGCATATAGTTGCATATTATATGTAATATAGTATATTATCTTATTTATATGTACCACTAAGCCTAATGTGTCATATACGCAAAATCAGGCCTTGAGTTGCACGTGTTGGACCGATTGGAGTCTAAATTCATATTTTGATTGGAGAAAAATTAAAATAATGACAAATAATTATAGAAAATGCCTAATAAAGTGTTTAAAGTATTTAAAGATGTTAGTTTATAGTGCAGGACCAAAATGAAAATTTTGAAAAGTTTTGAAATAAATTCGTAATTTACCAAAAATTGGAGGATCAAGTGAGATATTTATTAATGAAATGGATAATTATGGACATTAAATGTATGAGTTGGTCGGCCACACTAAGTGGAAAACATTAAGAAGCTAATCAACATCTAAATATCTAGATATTTAAATTTAGATGAGACCATCTTTAATTAATTTTGGCATTTTCTTATTTTTTTATTCTTCTTTTTCTTTTTCTTTTTCTTCTTTTTCTTCTTCTTCTTTTTATTCTTCTTCTTCTTCTTTCCTTTTCTCTTTTAATCTAGAATTTTCTATACTTAGCTTATTTCCCATGTTCCTCCACCTTCCACTATAATCAAAGCTTCCTTCTAGTAGGAGAAAGTGAGAAAATGTCATTTTCTTGCATAACAAAACTTAAGAAAGTTTGATTTTCTTGCATAACAAAGCTTAAGGAAGTTTGAGAGACCAAAAAGAGAGAGATAACCAAGAAAAAAGGGAAAAATTAAACCTTAGGGTTCGTCCATGAAAGCAAAGAAGTGAAAGTAAAGTGATTTTTCTTCTCTTCCATATTTTCTTTAAAGAAAGATAGTAATTAGAGCATGTTATGAAAGAGAGAGAGTTTATTGTCTAAAGAGGGTTTGATAAAGAAAGATTGTTGATAAGGTTTCTTATATATTTTAGGAGCTCAAATTGACAAAGAACAAGCTCAAAGTAGCCAAAAAAAAAGAGAAAGAAAAGTGAAGAGAAAGGAAGCAACATAAAGTTTTAAGTAAGTGCATAACTTAAGACAATAACCTATATTTTATTATCAAGTTGAATGATTTGAGCATTTGGTATGTAAATAATTTAAAATTAGTAGTATTTTGTGATAAAATTTTAGGAATACATATTTTCTAGATTTAAGATTAATTTTGGTAAAAATTGAATTAGGTAATTATGTGTTCTTTGCTAGATTATGTGGAATAGTTAGTATATATATTACTGTAACTTAAGCTCTGGAATTTTTATTAATGTGTTATTTATTGGATTTAAAATTTAAGACATAGAATTAAAACTTTCATGAAAAATGTGAATCTAATTTGGATGGTAATTATGTTAAAAATTGGCTTGAATGTTGAATCTCGAATCTGCCCCTAAATTCTGGATAAAATTTTAATGACTAGTTAGTATTTAATTGAGTATATCTTTTGCTAAAGAACTCTAAATTAATTGATTCAAATTGAAAATTAAAGCTAAGAACTAGGGCTATAAATCTCTAAAAGACCACTTAATCCAATTCAAACTATAATAGGACCAAAACTGAGATTAAAGACAAAATATAAAATCTACCAGTAACAGGATAAAGTAGGAATTGAAGAATTTAATATATAAAATAATGTAGATCTTATTATATTATGTAAATTATATTTTTATTTTAGTAATTATGTGATTAATTGAGCCATGAAACCCATAAAATGTGTGAATTAAAGAATTATGAAATTTATGAAAAGGAAGAGTAAATGATGAATTAAATAAAAAAAGAAAAATGAGATTGACAAATGAGTGAAATGAGAATTTGATTATAAAATGTATTTTATTATAAGATGAGTAAAATGAGTATGTGACATTTATATGTATATAATCGGCATGTAAGTATGCTAGGAAACAATTACACATTGTATGATATAATACATTGTTTTATTTATATGCATCAATAAGTCTAGAACTTAGTGTGAGAGTTTTTCTCGAACACCGAAGAGAATAGAGAAAACTAACGATAACTGATCCAGTAAAGTAGTTTATTTCTGATACTGTGGGTTACACAACTTTTTATAATTTTGATTCTTTTATAATATTGTAGTTAACATTATGTTTTGTACAAACATAAGTATTTTTTAAATAAGACTTTTATATATAAAATGTGTTTTCTTTTATATAAAAATAATATCTTATGTCATTTTACATTAATTATTAAATTATAAATTTGATTGAAGATAACATAATACTCCCTCATTTGGGCATGTGTTGCTAGGGTGAGGGTGTGTTACATAGTGCTTCAGAGTTTTTCTCGAACAATATAGCGAAGAATAGTTAGAAGATAATGGAAAAATCTAACAAAAACCTAATATAGTACAATAACTATAACCTGACACTATGAGTTCTGTATTTTTGTTTATTTTTCTGTGTATTTCTTTTTATGATGTATGTGAACTACACTTAGCTTTTAAGTAAAGATGAACATTTTTTTTAAATAATACTTATATATATATATATTACCATATAAGTTATATATATCAAATTTATTTTGATTTATAAATATTTTATCTGAAAAGCTAGCATAATATCCCTTTATCTAAGCACCAGTTACTAAGGTAATTAAGGGGATGTTACATTTTGGCTTTTTTGGGCTTTTGTTATACTCAAATTTTCATGAAAGTTTTGAAGTTATTCAACAAAATTAATGGGGATGTTATTGTAGAAGGTTTAGACTAAAAGAAACTTTTTGAATGGAAGAAAATAAATATATCATTAGATGGGAAGCGAATAGCTATGGCAGTCTATTCGTTTCATCTAATCTAATTTATCTATGGAGGCACAAAACCTAATGCAGATATTTTATATTTTGTTGTGTATTCTTGTTTACTACTCCAGCATCTCTGTATACTTGTTTTCTCTTCATCTTAACAGGTGGAATTTGGTTATATGAATATGTTCATGATGTTTTAATTTTGAATGCTAAGTACGGATGATGGATAAAGCAAAGTTGGTGTATGATAATAATGAAATTGGAAGAAATTTATATTTGTAGCGCAAGGGTTTGGGTGGATGGAATTTGGAAGAAATTCATTCGAGCAACAAAAGAACATTAGAATTTAGGGGAAGAAAAAAAAAGATTTGTTTTTCTTTATATATGATTGAGGTTTTATAGAGGGGATATAAATATTGAATTTTGGCAATCTTTCAATCCCACATCAGAAGTGGAAGAGCAAAGAAGAAAAATATTAGCCTATAAAAAAAATTTTCATCATCTCTTAATAATCCATCCCAAAACACTAATCTCTTACTTTTAAGATTGGTTGTATTTTTTTTCTCTCTCTCTTGTAATATTTCACTTTGTAATATTTTTTTGAAATAGTAGAATATTATTTTAGTAGTGTCCGTGGACGTAGGTATATTGACCAAACCTCGTTAAATTATGGTGTTCCCTTTATTATCTATATAATAGCAATTGTCAGATAATATATTTTAGTGATATATTGTGCTTTAAATTATCTGAGAAAAATTTTGTCATCAAGACTCTAAGAGTCTAAGGAAGTTGGTTTTTAAGGGAGATCATTTGTGACTCCACCAACTACCTAAGAATTTTTCTTTATCTTAATTTTTGGTATAATTATTCATTTTGGTGGAAACTAACCCAATTTCCACAACAATTGGTATCAAAACTAAGGTTACTGAGTTATATGCTCTGCGGTTGCGGCATAAGCTGATATTCCACATCAAAAAGGTTTCCTTAGATTCTTGGGTATTCTGCATTTGAAAGCTATTAAATAGTTTTGTAGAAGAAATTGCAAGAGATAGACAAAAATCCACGATAGACACAACAACTTCTACTTCATCAATTTTGGTGAGAACTACTGTGGTAAATACAAGAATTGCAATGAAGATTTTTTATGGTACATGTCATTTCAACATATGGCAAGGTGAAGTTGTAGACGCCTTATTTCAACAAGGTTTAAACATTGTCATTAATGGAGAAAAGCCAAAAGGTGCATATGAGAAAGAATAGAGGACAATCAGTTGTTTGGTATGTGGTACAATTCGATCGTATCTGTCAAGAGAGCAGAAATATGCCTTTTGTAAAGAAACTTCTGCAAGTAAATTATGGAAGGCAATGGAGGAAAAATTATTGAAAAAGAGCAGTCGAAACAAGCTCCATACGAAGAAAATGCTGTTCAGATTCACATATGTTCCTGGTACCACGATGAATGATCATATCACCAATTTCAATCAACTTGTAGCAGATCTGATGAATTTGGATGTGACTTTTAAAGATGAAGATCTGACCCTAATGTTGTTGGAATCCCTTCCTGAGGAGTTTAAGTTTCTAGAAAATACTATACTCTATGAAAAAACTGAGGTGTCTCTTAGTGAAGTATGTGTTGTACTATATAGCTATGAATTGAGGAGAAAAGACAAGAAGGATAACACCAGTGGAGCAGTAAAAGCTTTGATAGTAAGAGGCTGTTCGAAAAATACTAATAAAGGAAAGAAAGACAGATCAAAATTCAGAGTGGGCAAAGATGAATGTGTCTTTTGTCGAGAAAATGGGCACTGGAAGAAAGATTGTCCTAAGTTGAGAAGTAAATATGGCAAAGGTAAGCTTGTTGCATATTCAAATGTAGCTGAATGTGATGATTCAAACTTTTCATTAGCATTAATGCCATCAATAAGCAGTTCAACTGCTTGGATCCTGGATTTAGACTGTAGCCACCATATGTGTCCCAATCGTGAATGGTTTTTCGATTTTAAAGAAATTGAAGGTGAAGTTGTCTATACAGCAAATGACAACTCATGCAAAACAACTGGAATTGGTTCAGTCTAGTTGAGGAATCATGATGGATCAATCAGAAATCTGATTGACATAAGATATGTGCCCAGTCTGACAAAAAATCTCATTTCTATAGGAGTCCTTAGGAGAAAGTGTTTCATATAGTCATTAAAAATGAAGTAATTAAGGTTATATCTGAAGCAATTGTAGTGATGAAAGGAGTTCAAATGAGCAATAACTTGTATTACTATGAAGGCAATACAGATGTTGGAACAACAACAATAGTTTCTAGTGATACCCATGAGCTAGAAACAACCAGATTGTGACATATGAGCTTGGGACATGCAGGTGAAAAATTCTTGAAACTTCTGGTGAATCAAGGATTATTGCAATAAGTACGAACCTTCAAATTAGACTTCTGTGAGTATTGCATCAAAGGGAAGCAGACAAGAGTGAAGTTTGGCATTGCAATCTATGATACCGAGGGTATTATAGATTATGTTCATTCAGATGTATGGGGTCCTTCCAAAACTGCTTTAATGGGAGATAAACACTACTATGTTACCTTTGTTGATGATTGTTCAAAAAGAGTATGAGTGTATATAATGAAGACAAATGATGAAGTGTTGGGAGTTTTTCTCATCTAGAAAAATATGGTGGAAACTCAGACGGGCAGAAAGATCAAGTGTCTTCAAACAGATAATAGCGGAAAGTCACAAGTGATCCATTCATGAAAGTTTGCATAAATGAAGGAACTGTCAGAAATACACCACAACAAAATGGGGTGGCTGAACACATCAGCCGAACTCTACTGGAGAAAGTTCGGTGTATATTGTCTAATGCTGAATTGGGCAGATAGTTTTGGGCTGAGCCTGTAACATATGCATGTCATCTCATTAATCGTTTGTCATCAATTGTTATCAATGGCAAAACACCTTTGGAGGTGTGGTATGGAAAACTTGCTACAGATTATAATTCCTTACATGTGTTTGGTTCCACTTCATACTATCATGTTAAGGAATCGAAGTTAGATCCAATGGCAAAGAAAGCTATCTTTATGGGGATATCCTCTGGTATCAAAGGATATCGTTTATGGTGTCCAGAGATGAAGAACATAATCTTTAGTAGAGATGTTACCTTTAATGAGTCTACCATGTTAAAAAAGGTAATAGAGGAGCATACAGATGGTTCTTTACAGCAGGTGGAGGGAACTCCCAAACATGTGGAGTTTGATAAAAGAAGAATTGTTGATCCAACAATTGTAAAGTCTGATAAAATTACTCCTACGGTAGAAGAGGAGTTAATGGTAGAAAATGGATCAGATGAGGATGCAAAGGTTTCAACACAAGAACCTCCTCAGGAACTTGAGTCAATTGCACTACGAAAGCCGAAAAGGGATATTAAGAAACTCGTTCTACTTGAAGATATGACTAATTATACATCTTCAGTAGATGATGAGATTCCTTCCACTTATTGTGAATCTATTCAAAGCTCAGAAAAAGAAAAGTGAAGAAAGGCTATGAAAGAAGAGATGCAATCCCTTGAAAAGAATCAGACATGGAAGCTAGCAAGTCTACCAAAGGGAAAGAAAGTGATTAGCTGTAAATGGGTTTATGCAAAGAAAGAAGGATTTCCTGAAAAAATTGATATCCGCTACAAGATAAGATTGATAGCTAAATGTTATGCTCAGAAGGAGGGAATTGATTATAATGAAGTGTTTTCTCCAATTGTAAGACATTCATCCATTAGAATACTATTGGCCTTGGTAGCACAATTAGTTCTGTAACTAGTTCAGCTGGATGTAAAAACTGTATTTTTACATGGAGACTTAGAAAAAGAAATCTACATGACTCCGCCAAAAGGATTTAAAGTTGCTAGAAAAAACAATTTGGTGCACAAGTTGAGCAAATCGTTGTATGGATTGAAGCAATCTCCAAGACAGTGATATAAACAATTTGATAAGTTTATGATAAGGCAGAAATACATAAGTAAATATGATCATTGTGTATATTTGCACAAGCTACGGAATGGTTCATTTATCTATCTTCTCTTTTATGTTGATGATATGCTGATAGCATCGAAGGATGAATAAGAGATTCAGAATTAAAAGCTCAACTAAATCAGAAATTTGAAATGAAGGATTTATGAGAAGTTAAGAAGATTCTCGGTATGGAGATATGCAAAGATAGAAAATTGGGGAGACTTTGTTTAACTCAAAAACAATATCTGAGAAAGGTACTAAAGTGTTTTGGGATAAATGAGAAGACAAAACCAATTAGTACTCCACTTACTCCGTATTTTAAGCTTAGTGCATCTTTATCTCCAAAAAGTGATGAAAAATAATAATATATGTCAAAGACTTCATATGCAAATGTTGTTGGTAATTTGATGTATGCAATGGTATGTAAGAGGCCTGACATTTCTCAAGCAGTTGGAGTTGTGAGCAGGTACATGCATGATCCTAGTATAGGACATTGACAAGCTGTGAAATGGATTATGCTGTATATTCAGAATACTGCAGATGTTGGTATAATGTATGAATGGGATGATAAAGTGGTCAGTATATAGTTTGATATTATGATTCTGACTATGCAGGTGATTTAGATAAACGTCGATCTACTACCGGTTATGTGTTCACACTTTCAAAAGCACCGATTAGTTAGAAGTCCACTTTACAATCAACAGTCTATCCTAAAACACCAATCTATCCCCTCTTAACAATCTATCCTAAAACACCAATCTATTACTTTTAAGATTGATTGTATTTTCTCTCTCTTTTGTAATATTTCACTTTGTAATATATTTTTGAAATAATGGAATATTATTTTAGTAGTGTCCGAGAATGTAGACATAATTGGTCGAACCTTATTAAATTTTGGTATTCCCTTTATTATCTATTTAATAGCTATTGTTAAGTAATCTATTTTAGTGATATATTGTGATTTAAATTATTTGAAAAAAAATTTGTCACTAAGACTCTAAGAGTCTAAAGAAGTTGGTTTTTAAGGGAAACTATTTGTAACTCCACAAACTATTTGAAAATTTTTCTTTATCTTAATTTTTGGCACAATTATTCATTTTGACGGAAATTAGCCCGATTTCCACAATAATAAAGGATATAAAGATTATTTTTGATTGAAACCATTTAAGAGTATACTATTTAACTCAAGACTTTTAATTAAATGAATTTTTTTTACTATTTCATCTCTTTACCTTATTCAGGAATGACATTCTTTATAAAGAATTACATAAAAAGATTATTTTATAGGGAGAGAATATGTAAATTAATTGGTAGATTGGATTGTGGGGTCAAAACTTTAGTCAACAATGCTTTTTCAATACCGGTAACTGATTTTCGTTAAATAAGAATTTTCTTCATGGATTTTATTATACAAATTAAATTTAAGGGGCATGCACATAATACGCACAAAATCAAAATTCAAGGGCCACAATATTCCATTTTAACAAATCAGTTGTCCTGATATCAAATTGCTCCTGTCTCATTGCATTCTTGTGGTCTAATTAGTGAGTTCACAGTACACTCAAACTATGCTTCTTACAATTAAGATATTTTATTATTTTACATTAACAGGGCAATTTAAGTTTGCAAATTAATTAGATTAAAATTTATGTGAAATAAAGGCAATAATTTAGAACCAGAACCGCATAACCAGATGATCAATTTCTTCAAAAAACTTCAGGTTTAAGCCATCGATAAATCTGAATAATGTACATATAAGAATACATCATAGCCACTCAATAAGCATCTGATCTTTTATACCATGAGCCAGCGTTACTACGAGAGTTCACTCCAATGAACAAACTTGAAAAGAATTGCCTGTTAGAATCGTTCGGTGCTCATTTATGTTACAATGCTCATTTATTTATTCACAAAAAATAGGCCTTTCCTTATAATGAGCCATAAAAGGAATTTTTAGAAATAATTTTATTTAAAAAAAAAACTTTAAACTTAAGTATTATGCAATTCTAAATTTGCTCTCAATTTATTTCCATTGATTTGATTCTCAATTTTATTTTCCATTTGTTTATAATTTTTATCTACCATAAAAGTTTTATTACAATTATATGGTATTATAGTATGCACTAATTTCTTAAAGAGGTTGCTAACAACCATTGTTATGTTATAAAATCTAGAATTTGCTTTTCATGTTCTTTCATGTTCTTTGGCATATATGCTGAACAACTCATAATTATTTTGCGGAACAAATTTCTAAATAGAGACAAGAGTAAATGGTAACTGAGAACTTACAATTTGCTCACTTTTGGTAAACTCGTAACGGTAACACGTCAACTACAAGAAGAAAAAATCAAATTATTGTTTTATTTAGCATTATCATGTGTTATATTTTGGTAGATGACTAAATCTAACAAGTGACAACTAAGGAAAGATTCTCTGCGTTCAACATCGTAAATGGGATAATCTTGGTTTAGGCAAGATGAATTATGATTTGAGCAAGGCAGATTTGCTCGTCCATCTTAAAACAGAACCTACTTCGTTAGATGCAGTGCATTTCTGTGTCTATCTTATACTGCAGTGCATGCACATATGCTAGTAACTGAACAGAATAATTTGATGGAAAAGGTACTTTTTCTTTAACATTTAGTGAGCAATTGTTTTATAAGATCTGAATAGTGTAAAGAATGGGAACATGTTTCCCTTTAAATTTCTTCTAAGCCATCAATTTTCTTCATAAACTAGTACATTATAATTTTTCCATTAAAAAGAGAACATAATTTTCTTTAGCGTTTAGTGAGAAATTTTTTTCTAAGATCTGAATAGTGTGAACAACTGGAATTTGCTTTCCTCTAAATTTCTCCTGAAGTAATCGATTTTCTTATTAACTGATAGCTTATAATTTCTGCATTAAAAAGAGAGAACATAATTTTCAACCTTATTAAATAAAACAGCTGTTCTAAAGAAGCAAAATTATTGTGAACAGTCTTCTAGAATCAAGAGGATTGCTCAAAAACCTATCAAGCAGAATAATAATTAGAGCTTTCAATTAGAAAAGTATAAAACAAGAAATCATATATTACAACATTTTTTTATGACATATCTATTACAACTTTACCAGCTGTATATTGAAGGTACAACTGAGCAAAGCCAAGTTTTCCATGCATACAGGCAGGTGTCATTCCTATTGCTGCAGAAAATCTGAGCTATAACTACAGCCTTCATAAATGAAGAATTTGGATAGAAAACTCTTATCTATTTTGTGTTTTTTCTTTTTCCATCTTTTCAGGAAAACAAAATAGAATATTTCAGATGCTAAACTACAGAATGGGAAAAGTTCATCTCTATAGGTGCATACAAACAACAGAATTATTATATAAAGTTAAAAATGCAAACACCTTTCTCGTATTTACTTCCTTTGTTCTGAAGTATTAGTCAACTATTGCCAAATGATAAAATTTAATAAAGCTACAACAACATCAGCATTTACTAAAACTCAAGAGTCATGCTAATTTCTTAATTTCCATTTGTCTTTCATTGCATTATTTCCTCTCTATCCTACCATTAATGCATAAGTAATAATGAAAAATGAAAAAGAAATGGATACAATGTAATGAGCACGTTAAAAAATTTGGACATATTTCATGTAAAGATTGCTGCATTTATTGATGTAAAGTAAAACAAATCTCATATATCCATTTTAAAATCATCTAATTTCAACTAAAACTTTAATTCATGTTAATCTCTTAATACTGGATCCATTCATACATATTGAGAACAAGAGTTCAACACCCATACATAGAGAATAAAGGGATCCATTAGTTGATCTACACAAGATTTCGAGAAAATAGAAGATAGATACTGAAACACAATATCTGTCATGTCTCATGCTTTGGTGTAGTACTATGACCCCTGTGAATTAGGGCCTATAAGTTATATTGATTCTTTAGAGACATAATGGGTGGTTTAGGATTTAAAAGTTGATAGAGTGATAAAAGAAAGCTTTCACGCCTGTGAAAGTCGAGCTAGGGTTTCAAAACGATAAAGTTTAAATGTAGCAGAATATTTTTGGAGTGAAGAGAAGATTCGCATCCGTGAACGGTGATTTACGCCCGTGAATGCAAGTCGGATCTGTATGAGGCAGTCACATTTTTCTCTTTCCTTATATTTGCCATTAACTACTCCCCACCGCCATAAAACTCTCTCTGACACACCTTAGACTTCTCCATCGTCTTCACTCTCTTATAACCTAAAATTCCACTGTTGATAGCTTGTGAAGCTTGTAAATCAAAGGTTTTAAGAAGAGTTGTTGAAAGACGGTGATGAAACACAAATTTAGGTTAGTTTTAGTGTGTTTTCTGTTATAATAATTTTACAAAAACCTTTTTGTGTTAATAAGATATGCTAGAGAGCTCAAAAATGAATCCTAAGGGGAAAGACAAGCTTATAAAGCTTGAAGAGTTAATTACGAGTCCATTTTATTAGAGGTATATACATATTAACATTTTAACTCGAATCTTTGCATTTTTGGCATGAGTTATGTGTTGTAAATGCAAAATGAATGTGTAAAGGCATGATATAAATGGAAATGGCTTAATTGTTATGTGATATAAGGGTTAAAAGGAGTTACATACTTGTTATGGTATTAAAGTTTATAGTGACATGTTTTGCAACACCCCCTCACCCCAGCAGCTCGTGCCCGAATGAGGGTGTGCTACACTGACTTCATCAATTAAAATATTATTATATAAGTTATATATAAAGCAAAATCACTCGTACATTTTTTTTTCATTTCCAATATTCACTATTTATTTACTTTGCATTTATAAAAGAATATAACATAAAAGTTAAACCATTTTTTATATAGTAACATGTTCTTTACAAAACATACTGTTTATTTTACAAATACTACAAAATAAAGTTTACAAGATAATACACAAAAGTTGTGTAACCCACGATATGTGCAACAGACTGCTTTACTGGATTAGGTCACCGTTGGCTTTGTCTACTATCTTCTATTTATTCTTTACTAAATCTGCGTGAGAAAAACTCTCACGCTAAGCTCTTGGCTTAGTGGTGCATATAGATAAGGCAATAAACTATTTTTAATGTCACATGCATTGTCATATAACAATTTATAATCAAATCATGCAAACATACATTTCATAATATTCTAGTATACATAACATCAATTTATTGTATCTTATTTTGTTTAACATAATCAAATCATCATTCTCATGTAAATCATGGTATTCTAGCATATATAGACATCAAATTATATTATTTTATCTCATATTTATTTATTTTATTACCACCTTGTTGTATAATACTAAATCTTCTTTTTATCCATGCCACAATTCATAATTCCATTTTTATTTTCAATAATTCTTTTATGTTTCATAACTTCTTTATTTATGTTTTCATTTATGCCCAAGACACCTATGAAACACTGAATAGGATAACGGAGTTGCCATCCAGACACTTAGGAGTGTCACCCGGGCAATATGATGTGCGCATATAAGTGTCAAACCCGGCATAGATAACCATGTCAAACTCGGCGTAGATAACCGTGCCAAACTCGACGTAGATAATAATGTCATACCCAGCATAAATAACAGTGCCAAACCCGACGTAGATAACATTGCCAAACCCGGCGTAGATAATTATACCATTAATGGATTTAATCATTTTCATCATACTCCCCACCTCTATTTGGCATGCCAAACTATCCTAAGTTGGTTCTAGTTAGGTGTTCTAGAGCTTATACAATTTCATTAAAATTCATAATTAATTTCATACTTTTCATGCATGTAATATCTCAAAATAATCACATAATCACTCAATTAAAATAATATTTACATAATATAACAAAGTTCTCATCATTTTACTCATTTCATTCCTCAATTCACATGCTGCCCTGCCACTGGCAAATTCTGTTCTTTGTTTTGGACCTTAATTGAGGTCCTGTTCCGTTCTGCATTTAGTTACATAATCTTCATAAACATTTTAGATATGGATCTTAGCTTTTATATTCAACTTGAATCACTTAATTCTGAGTTCGGTATCAAAAGATATGATAATATTAACACTAACTGATCACTGATAATTCTGCCCAGAATTTTCTGGACAGATTTTAAGTCTAAATTTTATGAATTTTTCTGGATAATTATAGACATATTCAGATATTATGGTCTAAATAAAAATTGTAGCCCTATGTCTTAGATTTCAAACCAAACAAATAACACACAAATCCAAGCTTCAGAACTCAATTTGTAATAGTTTAAGTACTTACTGATCATTACTAACAATTCTGCCCAAAATTTCTGAACAGATTCTATGTCCTAATTTTATGAATTGTTCTGGATAATTACAGACATATTCAGGTTTTGTGGTCTAAATGAAAGTTATAGACCTATGTCTTATCGTTCACACCCAATAAACAACATGCAAAACTGAGTTCCAGAAATTAAGTTATAACAGTTTAAGTGAACACTGTTCATCAATTTCCAGCAAGAAACATACAAGATAATCACATTCAATTTTTACCCAATTAAATCCTAAGTCTAGCAAACATGCATCCCCAAGATTTTCATCACAAAATAATATCAATTTAGAATCATCAACATGCCAAATAATTAAATCATGCAAATAAAAAAAATAAAATAGGCTATTGCCTTATGTTATGCACAAACCTCTTTTTTTCTCTTTTCTTTCTCTTTACTTTTTTTTCTCCTTTCCTTTGCTCCCTTGATCTAGTTCCTTGTTAACTTGAGTTCCTAAAATTTAAAATCAGATTATTAAAACTTCATAAACCCTAATTTTTCTCTTTTTTTTTACTCTCCTAAGCTTCCTTAGGCATGAAAATGGAATTTCCCATGCCTTTCTCTCTCTTTTTCTCACTTTCTCTTCTTAGAACAAGGTTTGGTTATCGCTGTCCAAGGGAAAAATGTGGGCTGGTTTGAGAGGCAGAATTTTTCCCAATGAAAATGGATAAGGAAGAATAAGAAACAATCAAGAACAAAATGACAAAAGTCATTAATATGGGGGACACATAAGCCACATTCTAGAAACCTTCATTAATGTTATATGCATGTATCTTCATTAGCTTATTAAACTTTGCCACTTGGTGTATTGGGCTTCAAGAAACGTGGGAGGCAATTGAAAGATAGAAAATTCTAGATATGAAGAGATGAAGGAACAATTAAGAGAATAAAGACAAGCTACATAATTATGGGACACCTAAGCCAAATTCTAGAAGTCTTCATTAATGCATTCATCTCCCTTGGTGTATGTTAATTGTCCACTTAATGTATGTCACTTGATGTGGTCAGCCCCTTCCCATGCGTTTAATGTCCCAATCATGTATTTAATTTATGATTATCCCATTTAAATCCTCCAATTTTTGATAAATTACAAATTGACCCCTAAACTTTTCAAAATTTGCAATTTAGTCCTTTACCGCAATTTAACATCTTTAAATATTTTGAACACTTTATTAGATATTTTCCATACTTAATTGCAATTATTTTCATTATTTTTCGATAAAAATACAAATTTAGACTTCGGTTAAACCGACGAGTCGATTTAACAATTCGCGTGACTTTAGTCTAAATTAGCGGATATGACATTCTCTCCCTCTTAAAATAAATTTCGTCCTCAAAATTTTTACCTGTTCATTCTTTGTTGAATATCTGAGGATATTGCTTCTTCATGACTTCTTCACTCTCCCATGTGGCTTCTTCAGTAACATGATTTCGCCGTAGCACTTTAACTAATGGAACTTTCTTGTTTCATAAAACTTTTTCTTATCGTGCTAATATAGCCACTGGTTCCTCTTCATACGTCAAGTCGGTCTGCACTTCTATCTCCTCAGTTGGAATAACATGAGTTGGATCAAACCTATATCTCCTTAGCATCGACACATGGAAAACATTATGGATTTTATCCAACTCTGGTGGAAGTGCTAACCGATATGCCACTGGTCCAATTCTTTCCAAAATCTCATAAGGACCAATGAACCTCGGACTTAACTTTCCCTTTTTACCGAATCTTAATACTTTCTTCCAAGGTGAAACTTTTAAGAAACACCTTATCTCCCACAACATACTCTATATCTCACCTCTTAAGGTCAACATATGATTTCTGTCGATCTTGAGCTGCTTTCAATCTTTCTTGGATAATTCTAACCTTTTCTTCTATTTATTGCACTAACTCTGGCCCTATCAACTTCTTTTCACTCAATTCATTCCAACAAACTGGTGTCCTGCATTTTCTTCCATACAATGCCTCATACGGAGCCATGCCTATGCTCGTCTGATGGCTGTTGTTGTAGGCAAACTCCATAAGAGGTAAATATCTATCCGAACTTCCCTCAAATTCAAGCACACAACTTCTCATCATATCCTCTAACAACTGAATAACTCTCTCCGATTGTCCATCCGTTTGCGGATGAAAAGCTGTGCTGAAATTGAGTCTAGTCCCCAAAGCTTGTTGTAAACTCTTCCAGAATTGTGAAGTAAATCTGGGATCTCTATCAGATATGATGGACATTGGCACTCCATGCAATCTCACTATCTCACTTACATAAATTTTGGCTAGTTTGTTCAATGAGTAGTCCATTCTGACAGGTAAGAAGTGTGCTGACTTCATCAATCGATCCATTATCACCCACACTGCATCATGCTTTCTCTGAGTCATCGGTAAACCGGACACAAAATCTATCGTGATTCTTTCCCATTTCCACTCTGGAATCGATATTGGTTGCAGCAATCCTGTGGGCAACTGGTGTTCTGCTTTCACTTGTTTACAAGTTAGACATTTAGCAACATATTTAGTGATATCTTTCTTCATCCCAGGCCACCAATATTGACTTTTCAAATCTTGATACATCTTGTTCCTGCCTGGATGCATGGTATATACCGTTTCATGTGCTTCTTTTAAAATATCGGACTTCAGCTCTTCTACACCAGGCACACAAATCCTATTCTTGAAGTACACTGTGCCATCCTCTGTCAATAAAAAATCAGGCTTTTCTCCCTTTTTCACTGCCTCGACTATCTCTACTAATTTTTTATCTTGCTTTTGAGCATCATTGATCCTCTGCATCAAAGTAGATTGTATTCGCATCTCAGCTAAAATCTTCCTGCTTAGTGCATCTGCAACCACATAAGCTTTGCCTGGCTGGTAGTCGATCACACAGTCATAATCTTTAATCAACTCCAACCATCTTCGTTGTCTCAGATTCAACTCTTTCTGTGAGGGAAGGTACTTAAGACTTTTGTGATCTGTATAGATATAACATCTTTCCCCATATAGATAATGTCTCCAGATCTTAAGAGCAAAAACTATCGCAGCCAACTCCAAATCATGTGTCGGATAGTTAAGCTCATGAGGCTTAAGTTGTCTTGAGGCGTAAGCAATCACCTTTCCTTCTTGCATAAGAACACAACCTAAACCATTATGACTAGCATCACTGTACACAACAAAGTCTTTTCTTGGAATAGGCTTAATCAAAACTAGTGCTTCAGTCAACATTGCCTTCAGCCGATCAAAACTTGCTTGACACTTGTCTGTCCACTCGAAACGGACCTCTTTTCATAGCAGTCGTGTCAAAAGAGTCGCTAATGATGAAAATCCCTTCACGAACCTCCTATAATATCCGGCTAATCCGAGGAAACTTCTCACTTCTGTCACATTTCGGGGTGGTTTCCAATTAAGAATAGCCTCAATTTTACTAGGATCAACCCGGATACCTTCTACTGAAATTACATGACCTAGAAAACTGACTGATTCAAGCCAAAACTCACACTTAGATAGCTTTGCATACAACTGCTTCTCCCTCAATGTTTGCAGCACTATTCTGAGATGTTGATCATGTTCTACTCGGTCTCTAGAGTATACAAGAATGTCATCAATAAACACTACTACAAATTGATCAAGGTATGGCTTGAACACTCAGTTTATTAGGTCCATAAAAGCTGCTGGTGCATTCATCAATCCAAAGGGCATAACCAGAAACTCATAATGACCATAACGAGTCCTGAATGTCGTCGTAGGTACATCTGACTCTTTTATCTTTAGTTGATGATACCCCGATCGAAGATCTATCTTCGAAAATATGGCTACAGCTTTCAATTGATCAAATAAGTCATCAATCCTAGGCAGTGGGTATTTATTCTTAATAGTCACTTTATTAAGCTGCCTGTAATCGATGCAAAGATGAATAGTGAGATCTTTCTTCTTGACCAATAATACTGGAGCACCCCATGGTGATACACTGGGTCGTATAAAACCCTTATCTAACAACTCCTGCAACTGTACCTCCAGCACTTTCAACTCTGCTGGTGCCATCTTATATGGTGTAATGGAAATAGGGGTGGTGTCGGGTACCAAATCGATAGAAAATTCAATTTCTCTATCCGGCTATAACCCTGGCAACTCCTCTAGAAATATGTCGAGGAACTCACTAACAGCAGGAATATCCACCAACTTCGGACTTACTTTTTCCATATCAACCACATACGTTAAGTATGTTTCGCATCCCTTATTGATGAGTTTCTAGGCTTTCAACACTGATATCACATTGTCTGGGTATCTTTTATCCTCACCCATCACCACTATCTCATCTTGTTCTGGAATTCTGATGATCATCTATCTTCTTCCACAATCCACTACCACTCCATAACGAGCCAACCAATCCATTCCCAATATCACATCGAACTCATGGAATGGTAATTCTATCAAGTATGCTGGGAATTGCCTTCCTTGAATTTCAACTGGGCAACCCCTAAACACTTTGCTAACCCTCACACTGTGCCCTAACGGGTTAGTCACAATAATCTCAAATTCTAGAGTCTGTGGTTCTAAACCCTCTCGACCCGGTGGTGGTATGCATATGAATGAATGCGTCAACCCTGGATCTATCAATGCATGTATGTCAGAGCCAAAGAGAAGGAATTTATCAATTAAGACATCCGGTGCATCCTGCTCCTCTCGGCCTCGCATGGCATATGCCCTGGCTGGGGCAGCTCTACTACCTTCTGGCCTCTCAACTGTCTCTGATCTAAACTGACTGGACCCTGATCGGCCTTCTCTGCCTTGCCCTCGACCTCGGCCTCTGCCTTGCCCAGAAGCCTGTGTCTGCATCAGCTCAGTGCTCCCCGAACCTCTGCCATACTGTAACAAGGGACAATCTTTCCTCATATGGTCTTTAGAGCCATATCTAAAATATGCTCCTGTCATCCACCAACACTCTTCGGGATGAGAACGGCCACAATGCTGGCATTCTAGTAGGGGTAGAGATCTATATGGTGTCTCTGTCGGTGCACTGGCTGCCGAAGAAACAGATCTCAAGGGTTGTCCCCATCTGAAGGAAAAAGGCTTGTTGGAACCCCCAGTCTGAAATCAGCCACTGAAAGATCTAGCTCTTTTGCCACTTGACTGTACTCTACTCGGTTGTGATATAAGCCTCTTGAACCCTCTATCTTGTGTTGACTGTTGTGTGGCTAGAACTCTCTCAATTGTTCTGGCAGATGCTAGCAAACTAGGAAAACTCATCAGACGTAGAGCTGAGACTTGTAGCTTGATTGGGTCTCTCAATCCATCTTCAAATCGTCAACACTTATCTACCTCAGTGGATACAATGCCTCCAGCATACTTGCAAAGATGTGTGAATTCTCTTTCATATTCTGCTACCAATAAGTTTCCTTGTTTCAGCATCAAAAACTCTCTTTTCTTATCGTCTGTGTAGATAGGAGGAATATACTGCTCCTTAAATTTCTCTAGAAAGAACTCCCATGTCATAGGGTCAGGAGCCTCTATGCTTTGTGATTCAGATCACCACCAGTCATATGCATTCTCATGTAGTAAAGATACTGCATACTCATATTTATGCTCGTTTGTGCAATGCAGCTGATCAAAAACTCTCTCTGCCCGTTCTAGCCAAAACTCTGCCACTGAGGGGTCATCTTCCCGTTTACCGTAGAAATCGGGTGCCCCTAACTTCCTCAGTCTCTCAAATTGTAATCCTGATGAGGTCGGTTGTGATGCTCTTTGTAGCAAATCTATCATATTCCTCATAAGCTCTGTTTGTCTTGTTCCAGCAATAGACTGCCCTCTTGATAGGCTAGCACTGGATCTAGATACAATAGCTTGGCAATGACTGGGTCGCGATGAAGCCTATGTGTCAGTAGGCTCATTACTTTCACCTCCTTCGGCCACAATATATCGTGACCCTGAAGCCATACTATACCTATATCATAAAATAACGGCCCCAATCAGTAAGCAGCAACTTTAATACTTAATTGTGGGTACACACATGTTATAATTATTTTTGAAAACCATTTTAAAATCTCAAATCCGCCCAAACCAGGCTTTAATACCAAAATCCAAAAACACCAACCTGGTGCTCTAATACCAAAAACTGTAACACCCCCTCACCCCAGCAGCTCGTGCCCAAATGAGGGTGTGCTACACTGACTTTATCAATTAAAATATCATTATATAAGTTATATATAAAGCAAAATCACTGGTATATTTTTTTTTCATTTCCAATAGTCACTATTTATTTACTTTGCATTTATAAAAGAATATAACATAAAAGTTAAACTACCTTTTTATATAGTAACATGTTCTTTACAAAAACATACTACTTATTTTACAAATACTACAAAATAAAGTTTACAAGATAATACACAAAAGTTGTGTAACCCACGATGTGTGCAACAGGCTGCTTTACTGGATTAGGTAACCGTTGGCTTTGTCTACTATCTTCTATTTATTCTTTACTAAATCTGCGTGAGAAAAACTCCCACGCTAAGCTCTTGGCTTAGTGGTGCATATAGATAAGGTAATAAACTATTTTTAATGTCACATGCATTGTCATATAGCAATTTATGATCAAATCATGCAAACATACATTTCATAATATTCTAGTATGCATAACATCAATTTATTGTTTCTCATTTTGTTTAACATAATCAAATCATCATTCTCATGCAAATCATGGTATTTTAGCATGTATCGACATCAAATTATATTATTTTATCTCATATTTATTGTTTTTATTGCCACCTTATTGTATAACACTAAATCTTCTTTTTATCCATGCCACAATTCATAATTCCATTTTTATTTTCAATAATTCTTTTATGTTTCACAACTTCTTTATTTATATTTTCATTTATACCCAAGACACCTATGAACCACTGAATAGGATAACGGAGTTGTCATCCAGGCACTTAGGAGTGCCACCCGGACAATATGATGTGCACATATAAGTGCCAAAACCGACATAGATAGCCGTGTCAAACTCGGTATAGATAATCGTGTCAAACTCAGCGTAGATAATAATGTCATACCCAGCATAAATAACAGTGTCAAACCCGACGTAGATAACATTATCAAACCCGACGTAGATAATCATACCATTAATGGATTTAATCATTTTCATCATACTTCCCCCGTTATTTGGCATGCCAAACTATCCTAAGTTGGTTCTAGTTAGGTGTTCTAGGACTTATACAATTTCAATTAAATTGATAACAATTAATTTCATACTTTTCATTCATGTAATATCTCAAAATAATCACATAATCACTCAATTAAAATAATATTTACATAATATAACAAAGTTCTTATCATTTTACTCATTTCATTCCTCAATTCACATGTTGTCCTGCCACTGGCAGATTCTGTTCTCTGTTTTGGACCTTAATTGTGGTCATATTCCGTTCTGAATTTAGTTACATGATCTTCATACAACTTTTCGATATAGATCTTAGATTTAATATTCAACTTGAATCACTTAATTCTGAGTTCTGTATCAAAAGATATGATAATATTAACACTAACTGGTCACTGATAATTCTGCCCAGAATTTTCTGCACAGATTCTAAGTCTAAATTTTATAAATTTTTCTGGACAATTACAGACATATTCAGATATTATGGTCTAAATAAGATTTGTAGCACTATGTCTTAGATTGCAAACCGAATAACGAACACACAAATCCAAGCTTCAGAACTCAATTTGTAATAATTTAAGTACTTACTGCTCATTACTAACAATTCTGCCCAAAATTTCTGAACAGATTCTATGTCCGCATTTTATGAATTGTTCTGGATAATTACATACATATTCAGGTTTTGTGGTCTACATGAAAGTTATAGCCCTATGTCTTATCTTTCAAACTCAATAAACCGAGTTTCAGAAATTAAGTTATAATAGTTTAAGTGAACACTGCTCATCAATTTCCAACAAGGAACATACAAGATAATCACATTCAATTTTTACCAAATTAAATCCTAAGTCTAGCAAATAAGTATCCCCAAGATTTTCATCACAAAATAATATTAATTCAGAATCATCAACATGCCAAATAATTAAGTCATGCAAATAAAAAAAATAAAATAGGTTATTGCCTTATGTTATGCACAAACCTCTTTTTTTCTCTTTTCTTTCTCTTTTCTTTTCTTTCTCCTTTCCTTTGCTCCCTTGATCTAGTTCCTTATTAACTTGAGTTCTTAAAATTTAGAATCAGATTATTAAAACTTCATAAATCCTAATTTTTCTCTTTTTCCTTACTCTCCTAAGCTTCCTTAGGCATGAAAATGGAATTTTCCATGCCTTTCTCTCTCTTTTTCTCACTTTCTCTTCTTAGAACAAGGTTTGGTTATGGTTGTCCAAGGGAAAAACGTGGGCTGGTTTGAGAGGCAGAATTTTCCCCAATGAAAATGGATAAGGAAGAATAAGAAACAATCAAGAACAAAATAACAAAAGTCATTAAGATGGGGGACACATAAGCCACATTCTAGAAACCTTCATTAATGTTATATGCATGTATCTTCATTAGCTTATTAAACTTTGCCCCTTTGTGTATTGGGCTTCAAGAAACGTGAGAGGCAATTGAAAGATAGAAAATTCTAGATATAAAGAGATGAAGGAACAATTAAGAGAATAAAGACAAGCTACATAATTATGGGACACCTAAGCCAAATTCTAGAAGTCTTCATTAATGCATTCATCTCCCTTGGTGTATGTTAATTGTCCAGTTAATGTATGCCACTTGGTGTGGCCAGCCCCTTCCCATGTGTTTAATGTCTCAATCATGTATTTAATTTATGATTATCTCATTTAAATCCTCTAATTTTCGGTAAATTGCTAATTGACCCTTAAACTTTTCAAAATTTGCAATTTAGTCCTTTACTTAAATTTAACATCTTTAAATATTTTGAACACTTTATTAGATATTTTCCATACTTAATTGCAATTATTTTCATTATTTTTCGATAAAAATCCAAATTTAGACTTCGGTCAAACCGATGAGTCGATTTAACAACTCGTGTGACTTTAGTCTAAATTAGCGGATATGACATGTTTGGTTTGAGTATTTGTTTAAATAAATTTTAATGTTGTTAAGTCATGTTTCTAGTATGAAATATGGACTGATATGTTGATAAGAATAATTGACATGGATAAATCTTTATAACCATTGAGTTTATTGCATGAATACTCGGTTTTAAATGTATTTTTATTTTCTGAAAAATCCAGGTTTCACACCTGTGATAAAGGTATCACTCCCATAAACAATTATTCTTGGCTGTGAACATTGATACCTAATTTTTCATATTCAAACCTAGTTTTTCACTGTTTGTTTCATAGTTAAGAAGTCGTGAAACATGATTTTACGCCCATAAAGGATATATCACGGCCATGAATATATGTGTTATGTATGTAGTAGCTTTCATATTTTGGTTCATGGATAAGGCACCCGTGAAAGGCATATTCACAGCACTGAATGTGTATTCAAGCTCGTGAAGTACAGTGAGTTTATTATATATATATTTTGATTTTGATGCTATGTGATGGGGTTAAATAATCACATGTAATAAGTTGTGTATAAACATGAATACACACATGTGCATCAGGCAATGTGCCTATGTTAAATGCTTGATAGCATATTTATGATATCAAAAATAAACTATAAGAAAAACTGCAAAGGATCAAGGTATGACCAACCCTGAAAGCTTTCTCTAGACACTAGTGGGTTTATCATGTTTTGATTCTTATTCTTAGAGATATCCAAAAGTGTTATACGATCGTAAAACTTCTTGGTAATGAAATAATCTAAGGTTCAGAGGGAAATAGAGAAAATTTAAGTAAACATACTTGTATTTCACACGGATAATTAATTACAAAGTGAAAGATACTTGATACTTGATACAAGATACCTTATATAGGCTAAGAGCAAGTGACACATGCATCACTACTTACATCACTCCACACTTAATAAAGATAAGATTCCTCAATAGTGATATAATCACTATGAAGAAGACAACACACAAAAGTAAATCAAACTTTTTTACAAGTGGAGACAGTTGTTATCTTATCAACTGTATTATTACAAAAGCAACCTATAGTGGTAGACAACCTTTATCTGATAATTGTATTATTTTATGATAGGTTCATGTGATGGAGACAAGTTGAAGTCTTCTAGAATGGGATCATCTATTGTTCTAGGCTAGAAGTCATCAATGTCATTTGGTGGAGGATTATTGGGCCTGGGACTGGGCTTTTCATCTTATGAGTCCTATGTGATTATCTTAGAGGTTTCATCTTCTATTTTGAGTTTGGGCTTTAACAGAGGAGGCCATGGTATCATCTTAATTCTCTTACATGGATCTAGTCTAAATGAGGTATAACTTGTAGGAGGTAAATGATATAAATTATTTCTTCTTCTCAGTTCAAGGTGGATTGATTGTCTAACTTCATCCAGGCATATAGGATCTTCATGAGTAATAGCCCTCTAAAAGGAGAGATGCCCGAGTGCAATGACTATGTTGGTTCCTGCAACATGAGTATAAGGACGATGGAATATGAAAATTCCTACGATTTCTTCTGGAAGTTTTGGAATGGACTAATCTGCAATAAGCTTAACAAAAAGCTTTTTCTAGTAGCTCAACGGTTGGAACCAAGTGAGAAATTTGACTTGAAATGATTGTAAATTTTCTTGATTGTAGATGAAAGAAAGGAAGTTTATCAGTGGGATTTGAATAACATGATAGTACAACGTTGATTGACACCATAAGTACCATAGTTGCTAAAAAATCATAGGTTTTGTAGAGAGTCTATAGACTATCACCCAAGGATATTTTACTGGACAATAAACAATCTTTCTGGGAAGACCAAACGTATCTTAAAAGAGGAACATATAGGTAAACATCATATTTTGTGCAAAACTTCTGATTTGATAAAGGTCTGGACCTGTTGGATATCTAGGAGGGAAATCCAAAAGACTGAGAATCAGTGTGTTTGAACTAGAACTGAAAGCCATAAAGAGGAGCGGAATTTCCTTAGAAGAGGAAATAAGGCTAATTTTTTGAGAAGGTCGAGATAAAAAAATCTGGAATGAGATTCTTATCGCCTTTTTATATGCTAAACGTCAAAATTGTATAGGCTGAACCATTCTTTCCATCACAATTAAGTTGTGGATGTGGGATTGTCTTCTACTTGAAGTTTAGCATACATGGAAATGATGAACAATCTATGACAACTATAAAGTGATGTCCTATTAGATGGAATTCAAATTTTTTGATTTCATATTTTACGGCTAAGATCTCTTTGAAGGTTGAATGATAATGAAGTTCACTATCTTTGAAGTGACCACTTGCATATCCACACACTTCTTTCTTTCCTTCATTCATTTCAAATAGGACAGCTCCCTAGTGCTCATCTGACGCATCAATTTGCAATAATTTTTTTCATGTGGAAGGAATCTGCAACTGTGGCAAGTTTTAAGTGATTACATTGATTGTTTGGACAGATTTAGTATGAATGTCCAATCAAGAGAGAGGCTGCTTTTTCAAAAGCTGATACAGTGGCATCACGTGCTGACTATAGTTGGATATGAATTGTCTGATGTAGTTGGCTATTCCAAGGAACTGTTGAATTTGTTTGACCATCAAATTTTCATCAGGAAACTTTAATAATTCTTGGGTCAAATGAGGCTAAGGCCTGTATGTTCCATTGGAAAACTGCATACCCAAGAAATCAATTGAGGTTTGGGTTAATTGCATCTTTGTTGGACTGTCCATTACTTTATGGGATTTAGTGAGATCCATAAAACTTTTAATCATCTCATGATGAGAATCAATATTTGGGCTGAACAATAGGATATCATCAATATAGATGAGAGTCGTGTGCAATAATGGCTCATAGATTTGGATCATTGCTTTCTGGAACAAGAATGGTGCCACCTTAAGCCCAAATGGCATGAATGTCCATTCATAATGATGGTTTGGAATGCAAAAGGTTGTTTTGTAACGGTCTTCATAAACAATTCCAAGTTGCCAGAATCCTACTTTCAGGTCAAATTTAGAGAAAATTTTTATCGAGGCCATGAATGGAAACATTGAATCAATCCATGGTAATGGATACTTATTATCTTTCAGGAAAAGATTTAAAGGTTTGTAATCAATTACAATCCTTTTTTTTCCACAAACCTATTCTGACCTCTTATTGACATAGAAAGCCTGGCATGTCCAATTTGACTTAGTGAGTTGAATTAATCATTCTAATAATAATTGAGAATAGTCTTGCATGACAAGTTTCATATCTGAATGAGACATTCCTGGATGAGATGTCTTAGTTGGATTGAGATCTTCAGAATTTTTGAAAGGAATAATGATAAAAAATTTTGGTCGAGTCCAAAGTGGATAAGAGTGTTTTTTAAAGAACTTTGTATGAGATGGAGCAAAACAGGAATTATGAAGTTTTTGTATTAAATCTGATGATAAGGAAGGAGACTGTAAAGTAGGCTGCAGGGTAAACAAAAAGGGTATGGTGGTGAATGGTAGAAGCTGTTTTTTGTACTATAGACTAGTGGGTAAAATGAATAAATTTTTTAAATGAAAATAAAGATCAAATCCAAGGACTAGATCTTTATCAGGGAGATTGGAACCAAGGACATGTGTCCAAATGGCAAGGTCAGGGAAAATTTGTAATTTAATGGTATTTCGGATTTTTAATGAAGTAAAAAATTTTCCATCTACTGCATAGAAATGTTAGTTATGTTGGACCCAATATCTTTAAAGAAGAACTGAAGGATTCATCATAGATTTATAAGTACCAGTATCTATGAATGCGATTATTTTAATGGGTTTTGCATACTTATGAGGAAAAACTAACACTGAAATAAGTGGAATTGGGTGAGTTGGTTGAGCAGGACAAATAGATGATATAGGGAGAGTGGATAAGGTCAATTCTGTAGAGGGGGCCGAATTTTGAAGGGATTGAGTAGAACAGAGAAAGGTTATTGGGTAAACAGAAGGAATGTAATGATCAGGGAAAATGGAATTTTGGGAAGGTAACTCATCATCATACAATATCTCATCATCTGCTTCTGATTTTGTTTCTGAAAACTCGGCTACAAAGAGAGCTTATGGATCTGATTCATCATCTAGAGAGAAAAGTGCCTCCACATCAGCATTGTCAAGATCTACATATGAAACTTGATGAATCTTTAGGATAATTTTTGTAGATTTTTTAGGCTTGTTAGGATAATTCTTCGCAAAATGTCATTTCTTTCCACAGACATAACACTAGTCACTTTTTTTGAATATTTGCTTGCGTTTCTTGAAGAATTTGAATTTTCATCGTTGTGCCTTTGAGGTTGAGAATCACTTGAGGGGCACCATTTGTGATAACATTTGGTTTTGAGAGAAGAACATGAACATGCTTTGTGTTTGCACTTTATTTGCAAATCAGGTCTTTTGTGGGCCATCTTCTAAGAAGAATCATTATCAAATGTGAGCATCATTTTTTGAACCATCTTTTGTTAAGCATTAATTTTTTCAATTGAGAGAAGAATACGCTGGTAGATTTCTCCAAGGCTGAAAGAATTTAGATCGATATTCTTTTCCCTGAGCTGAAACTGAATATGATTGGAAATACTTTTTGGAAAAAAAACCAGAAATGTTTGCTTTAGATTGGCATTTGTTGCACCACCAAGAAGGTAGAATCTTTTTGTCATCCTCTGATAATGTCGGTCAAGGTCTTTTCTGAGAAGAGAATAACACTTCATTTTAAAATACTCATTTCTACACACATCATCATACTCTGCTGTATTTCCAACAAATTCTTGATGTAGAGTGGTAAGAATTTCAGCTATGGACTGAGAGTGATAAAACCTTAATATTGTTGCCTTAGGTAGATGGAAAAACCAATCTCTCAGTGTTTCTATGAATCTGGAAGTGAATTCCAAGATGATGGTTGGGAATCTGGAATTAGGATGCCTTTGTTGAATTTCTATCCAAGTATAAAATTCTTGGATGTGATCTCTCTATTTGTGAGGTGGAATGTCATCAAATGTAAACCATGGTCCATTGTGAGGTAAGGGAGGAACTTGTGGATTGGACTCTGGGACATTCCTATCCATTTCCTCTTGTGGCTTTTCAGTTTGATAGGTAGGCTGCTGATGAGCAGTTCCACTTTGTTATGATGTAATGGGATCTACCATAAACTGAGTTTGAGGAAAATATTTCGGATCAAGTTCATTATCAGATAGTTCAAATTTTGAACTATCAGAAAAAATATAAGGCACATCTGAAACTTGACTGCCAATACGAGGAATATTTTCAAGGGCTTGTTTTTCCAAGAAAGCAGTGATGGTATTTTGGGGCTGTTGAACCATATGAGAATGAACAATCTCTTTTTGTTTTTGAGACTGGGAAATTGGTTGAGGAACAGTAGTTGGTTAATCAGGTTGAGTGGTTGTTTCAAAAGAAACAATATGAGGTGTAAAAGGTTTGTGATAACAGGTATTTGATCTGGTTTAGATTTTTGAGATGAAGAAGAAATGGGTTTTGGTCCTATTCTGAGTTGTTCCATGAACTATTTATGAAAAACTTCAGAGGAAAGACCAAAATGTTCAAGTTCTGTTAAGAAAGGTTGGTGAATGGGAGGTGCGTAAAGAGGTTGGTGAGATACAGGTAGGTGTAAGGAAGTGAACATCCCTAAAGGATCAGTAGAAACAAAAGAGAATTTAAGAAAATCTTGTTTAAGTTATTGCTTCAATAAGGCAATTTCTCTTTCTAATTTCTAGAGACGAATAGGTTTGGCATCAAAATTTGAGTCATATGATATGGTGGATATCATATTCGTCAACTGATTTTTTAAATTTTCATGTTGATCTTCAAGCAGTTTCAACAACTTATATAGTGCTTCATATTTTGCAATCTAACGTTTTTCCAGAAAAGAAACTTTATTTGAAACATCATCAACCTTGGTTTCAATTCTCTGAAGCACTTTGTTTTGTGCCTATGCATTCTGAGTTTGCCAATTTAAAATAGATTATGCTACTGAAATAGGTTTAGAGGTTCTTTCAATTGTAACTGTTGTAGATTGGACTTATGGAGTAGTCCAAACCTGAGCAACAATATCTATGTATTCTTGGAAAGGGGGAAATTAAGTATCATATGTAGATAGAAAAGAAAAAGGCGGTTGGTACATGACTATCATGGGTATAGGTTCAGGTTTGGTAATTTTGGGTTTTGGAACTTGTTTGTAACAAGTTAAAGGTAACAGTTTTGGCTGTCTGGGTTTTTCAAGAGGTTTAGGAGGTAGAGGATCATCCCATGAAGGAGGTATGGAAGGCAAAGGATTTTTAAAGTGAGAAGGAGGTGAATAGGAAACAACATAGTCATACTTTCCCAATGGTTGTCCCAAAAGACCAACAGAATGATCCCCATCATCAAACTGTTGAAAGAATTGCTTCTTAGAATACTTTGTTTTTCTTTTAGATCTTCTGGCTTTCTCTTTCCAGAGCTCATCTTCATCATCAACTATTTTTTCTTTATAACAGTCATCACAGTCACATATATCAAAGTAACTATGATTTTCATTATGTGATTGATAGATAGGTTTAACTGATTTTGAGAAGGCAATGATTAAGATATCTTCATGAGAAGGAATAGGCTGCATCATAAATTGAGTGGAGAATTCCACTGGTGTACTGGTTGCAACTTCATCATCATTAGGAGAGAAGAATTGAGTTTCTACTCTGCCATTTTGTATTTTATGAAGAGTGGTTTGGTAGAGCTTAATGGCTGATTTTTCTGGTGGAGAAGCTCATAGTTAGTCAGTCATGACTGAGGAAAGATCTGGAGTAGATCTTCCTTTGTTATTGTTTAGGAATCTATACCACCCTAGGGAGATGAGTTGAGTCCACAGTAATACTTAAAGCATCTGAAGAAGCTGGAATACAGAGATCCATAGCATGATTATGTACCCAATAGATCATTTGGTAATGAAGAGTGGCTATGTTAGTAGTGGCCATGTTTTTAACTCCAGTGATTTGGACTTAGACTTTCAGAGTTGTAAAGGTGTGAGGATCCTGAAGCCTCATGTTGAAATTTGGATAAAACGTGCAAAGGACAATTCCTGCATTTAAAGATGTCTGGATAGTACCAATTACAACATATTGGTATTCTAGAAATCTGGTATCTAGTAAAGCAATCCGAGCTACAACTGGTAAACCCTTTTTGCCATAGTAAGTCAAAGCAAGTATGATAGCTCCAAAGTGAATATGAGAATATCCACTATTAAGCCACTGACTAGGAAACTCAGAAGGAATTTCAAGAGTAATAATAAATTGTTCTTCACCGGTACCTTGGATAGGGCAATGATCGGAGGAAGATTGTACATACTCTTTTATAGAATGAGGTTTTTGTCTGATTAGGGCTTTAATGGAGGTATTAAAAGAGGACTTGTGTTTTTGAAAGGTATTGTAAGGGTCAATGAATGGAATGTTTGTTTCCTAAATTTTTTGATCTTCAGGAAAAAAAAAAGAGATCATACATATGGTTGAGGTTTTTAGAAGTAAAAGGCTGAAGAGATAGTGTAGATGAAGAATGAGATAATTTTTGAACATCTGTCATAGTGAAAGGTGAGAAAGTTCCCTCATCCCCAAAGATTAGATTAAGAACAAGAGTTTTATGGCTCTGATACCATTGGATGGATAACTATAAGAAAAACTGCAAAAGATCAAGGTATGACCAACCCTGAAGGCTTTTTCTAGCCACTAGTGGGTTTATCCTGTTTTGATTCTTAGCTGGTGGATTCTTAGAGATATCCAAAAGTGTTATATGATCGTGAAACTTATTAGTAATGAAATAATATACGGTTTAGAGGGAAAGAGAGAAAGTTTAAGTAAACATACTTGTATTTCACATGGATAATTAAATAGAATAAATGACATGTCATTGAAATGATTACGGTACTGTATGATATATTGATATAAGGATAAGGTGGCTAAAGCTTGGGTTATGAGCGCCCTTGATCTTAGATGCTAACAATTATTATTTTACTCAATCAAGATGGCTTAAGCCTGAGTTGTGAGCTCATTTAACTTAAGGGGCTTGGATGAACATATATAGATAGTGAATAGGGTGACTTAAGCTTGGGTTGTGAGTGCTTCATTTTCAAAACCTGCATCCAGATAATCAGGCTCAGAGTTTTGGGTGAAATAAACTAGAAGGATATGGTAAATCTTAGATATAGTCTAAAAGAATATGATTTGTTTGTATATAGTTTTTACATATTGTATATGGAAATGTATATAAATGTATGTTTATATCATTCATGTTCTACAAATCTAATATGTATGCTAATATGACAACAAGGTATGTAACATCTGTAATGTAATTTTCTATGCATGTTCACAATGTAAATGACATGAACATGGTATGATAATGGTGTGACATTACATGTTTGTATATAGAATTTCTAAACACATATGTACTATTAAGTATTAGGTTACTTAGCATGTGGTTGTTTTACTGCACGCAGATTTGGAGCTGATAGATTGAAGTTGACAAGTGAAGAAGTAGTGCCCATATAAAGATCAGTCACAGTAGACCCACATCTGAGGGTGGATGTTACATACATGATATTCTTTTGTATTTTTGTATATGTCATGGGATATAGGTTATGATTTTGTATGTCTTTTTACTTAAAAATCATATATTTAATAGTATGATGTACTTTTGTAACACAGGGCTAACATAATCCCAACATGATTTTTATTATATAATGCATTTGATTGTGTTTAAATAGGTATTTGATGAAAATGATTTTAAGTGATTTTTTTTTTGAACATGAAAAAAAAATTAATTTAACTGGTTTTCTATAAAAAAGTTTCATAACATTCTCTTATATATTTAGGGTCTTCCTAGCTATATTAACAGATGTTACAGTTTTTGGTCTCAGAGTTTAAGTTTTGGTGTTTTTGAATCTAAATGGGCTAAATGGGTTTATCATGCATGCATTATGTATCTCATATGACTCTAACATGAGTTACTTCTGTCAACTTGTAGGATTAGGTGAGAGTTATAGAGATAAAACCTCATGATATTGTTGAGAGCAACAGTCCTCCTGACTCTGAGGCTTAAAATGAGCCTAATGTCTCACAACCCACATTCGTATAGTTAGATTTAGAGTTTTAGGCGGAATAAACTAAAATGATATAGTAAATCTTAGATATAGTATAAAGGAATATGATTTATTTATATGTGGTTTTTACATATTGTATATTGAAATGGATATAAATGTATGGTTATATCATTCATGATCTATGGATCCAGTATGTATGCTAATATGGCAATAAGGTATGTAACATCTAGAATGTAACTTCCTATGCATGTTCACAATGTAAATGACATGAACATGGTATGATAATGGTGACATTATATGTTTGTATGTAAAATTTTTATGCACATATGTACCACTAAATATTAAGTTGCTTAATGTGTGGGTATTTTTCTGTACGTAGATTTAGAGCCTGTAGATTGAAGTTAACTAGTAAAAAAGTAGTGTTCATAGAGTAAACTCACATTTAAGAGTGGGTGTTACATACATAACATTTCTTTTATATTTTTATATATGTCATGGGACGTGGATTATAGTTTTGTATGTCTTTTTACTTAAAAATTATGTATTTGATAGTATGATATACTTTTATAATACAGGGCTAGCGTAACATGGTTTTTATTATATAATGCATTTGATTATGTTTAAACAGGTGTTTAATGAAAATGATTTTAAGTGAGCTTGTGTTTTTAAAATGGAAAAAATTTTAATTTGATATGTTTTCTATAAAAATATTTTGTAGCATCCTCTTATATAGTTGAGTTCTTTCTAGCTATATTGATGGGTGTTACAAGTATCAAGCTTCAAACTGGACTAAGATTGACATCAGAGGCTGATACAAAGAACACTTAAGTTATTGTTGTTTCGTTAAACCGAGCAAGTAGATATGACTTGGGTTCCATCTGAATACGAAGGCAAGCGAAATTAGTCCAACTAGGCTAAGTAGCAAGCGAGTTGAGACACTGTAGGGATCACTTATGTTGGCGCAACGAGTTGCCTATGCTATCCTCGTATTGAGACGAGATACTAGGCCAATATGATGGCCTTGGAGGTATTAACGAGGACAATATACTAAATTGCTCCTACTCCTAAGGATAAAGGGAAAGGAAATGATAAAAAAATATACAATGTTTGTTGTGTGCCATGGAGAGAGATTTTTTAACCTAAGAATAAAAGGATATTTATATGCTAACCCAAAATACCAAAAGTGCAATTTTAAATAATGTGAGATATTGTACACGTAATAGAAATATAGTCCACTTTACCCTTTTGGAGATTTTTACTAAGCATTAAAAATCCCAAATTAGGTGATGTTGGGTATATAAATCTGTTCTCACAAGTCCACCTAGTTTAGGGCCACATCTTTAGAAAGATATGGGCCTTTGATTCCTTTTTCACTACTTCCCTTACTCTTATATCTAAAAGGAAGATGTCCAAACTTGCTCAAACTGCAAAAATAGGAAGCTCATGAATCATATGATGAGCTTTGGGAGAGAGTGATGGGAAATGGATCAAGTGAACAACCATCTCTCAAAACTACTTTTGTTTTTTACAGCAAGAAGATCAATAATGAAGGCAAACTTTAAGAGGATTCATGTAGAAGCTTCTTGAGAAGAGAAAAGACCTTCATGTGGTGTTCTAATTTTAATGTCAATTTATTAGAAATAAGAGGTCAAATTCAAAACCATTAATCTGATACTGTAAAGGCATAATATAAGTCTTTCCCACATTGTTAAATTGTTGAAAACAAAGTTTTCATGAACAATATAAGCAAACAAAATCCTAGTAAACAAATTATTATATCTAAAAGCATTTACCTCAAGAACAAGAAATTTTCTGAAATAATGCGAAAGAATTTGATCTACCAGAACCAATTACCTCTTTTCCACATTGAAAAGGGGCTTTCCTACGATCAATCTCTTGAAGCCAGTGTTGATTAAAAGTTGCAAAACTGTTGGTTAGAGGTAGTTCAACGCTAAGCATACTTGAGTAAAGCTTCATCTCTAATCATTTTTTTGCCATTTTGATCCACTTTCTGTTACAACCGTTCCATCCTGGCTTAAATTATTTGATGTAACAGTGGCATATATGACTCATCTCAAAAGAATGATTCAGTTTCCTACCAAGCCAAATTAAGTTAGATTTTCCCATAATTTTCTAATTTCTATTGTAGGTGTTTCTGTTCCATCATCAGCTTAGATGCCACAAGAGACTAGATAGGGGCTGGATCCCTTCCATCAGAGTGGAAAGGAGAAAATATGATGTAGCTAGTTGCCGCAAACAAAAGCTTCATTCTAGCCTCTAGAACAAGTTGCACAAACACAAAATCATTATCATTACTAACAAGGGCTCAGAAAGGCTCCCCAAATAACTGGTTATCCTCAGAATAGATGAGACAACATGCATAGCTTCTGAAGAGACAACACAGCCGGAGTTTCCATAATTGGTATTCAACATGTGATCTTTCTGACTTTCATCATTTTTTAGTAGTATCCGCATTTGCAAAGTGTGCAACAACTGACTTTAATGACTTGGAAAAGGAGTAGATCAACTTGGAGTGAGTTACAAGACTATTATCAAGGATGTTGGAAATGTTAAAGAATGCTGAAATTTTACTTAAAATGAAGAATTTCATATTCAGTAAAAGCATGGCATGTCCTTTTAACTCTGCAGCTCAAGACTTGGGACAAAGCAAGACAGCCCATTTGAGACTAATTTATAGTCATGTCTCATTGTTAACTCACCAACCCATATCCACCATAATTTAGAGCTCTCTGAATTTTTCTAGGTCCTCTCTAGATTTTTTTACTTTGATTATTTTGCAAAGGTTCCCTGGAAGTCAAATAGCTCTATAAAACCACAAAAATCAATATGAATTTAGAGAGATTTGGAGAAAAATATATAAAAATTTTCTCTAATCACGAAGAGAGATTTGGAGAAAAATATGTATGAAAATCTTCTTTGAACATGATGATGAGAGATTTGGATAGAATGAAAATCTTATGTTAACATGAAGAAGAAGAAGAAAAATTTATGAATGAAATTATGTTTTCTTATGTTGCTGTAAATTTCTTGAAGCTTCTTCATGTTATTTCTTCTCTCAATGCCTATTTCTTTGCTTTATCTTCAAATCGCCAAGTTTTGTTTATGTTTTCATGCCTCTCCATGCTCTGTTTTGCTATGAAGGTGTTTCATGAATTTATGCTTCCAATTTGCACTTTGATTTTCTCATCTCTCCTCTACAAAATCTTCAACAACAAAGCCTAATTACCGAGTTCAAATTCAATATTCTGAGCCAAAGCTTAATTACCGAGTTTAAGTTCATTATTCTGGCACCTATGCTGATAAACTACAATGCAACAATAACCCCAAAAAGAAAGACCCGAAGAAAAGGGCAAAAACGCTGTCAATGAATTTGAACTTTATTGTTGTCACAAATATAACTGTGTTGGAGAAAGCAGTTAGAAACCAAAAAAAAAAAAAAATTACAACATATATTCATGAAAAAAACTAGATTACTGAGGTTAATAAAGTACATATATCAATGCAGTGTCCCAAAAGTGGGATTTAAATTCATTCACATGTAACTGTCAAGGATCACACGCTTCAAGCTGATAGTTATGACTTACGAAGTTCAAAATGCAACAAGGCTTCTGAAAATGGCATAATAAATGGATAAGATGCTGGTGAAGCCTCTTCTCATACCTTTCTATCCATTGACAGTTTTAACATCGTATTTTACATTCAATACTCCATTTTCCATCACTTTCCTCACTTTCAGAATCCATTTTTGCTCAGCCCCATCCTGAGCCCATGGCAGTCCATGAATCCAGATGCTTCTAGCTATATGATTCTTATTTTTCTTCATTTGATAGCAAACAGAATCCCATCTGGGATCATATAAGGTGGCCACTGCCCATCTATATTAGCTTACTGCAATTACCAATAATCTTTGCAAGAAAAAAAGCCATTCTCTGAAATGATGGAAATGAAGTGGATCTCTGAGAATAATTTCTCTCCTTTCCACTTTTAAGAAGAGCTTCATCGTTATATGACAATTTTGGCAGACTCTTTAATTCTTCATCACTTTCACAGGAGCTGATGGTGACAAACTAATCAACCCAAAAGTCACAGCTAGCTTTTCACAGTGATGATTCACCACTGAGGTACCTTTTACCTCTGCTTCAGACATTCTGGAAACAAGTTTCTGAACTATTGGATTCTTATAATCCATTTTTCTTATCTTCTCTATTATCTCTTACAATCTTTTATAAAATATATGGCTCAATGGGTGAGAAACATCACCCACCACAAAAAGAATGAACTTTGTTTCCTACTTCAATCCAACTCTGACCAGGTTCCTTCTTAACTCTTTGATCTTTCATTAACTGTCTAACTTTTGCGGCAGGCAATTCAAGTCCTGCATATGTATAAATGTTGTAAAGAAGAACATATGATGAAGACTCCTGAGGTTCAAGCTCAATTACTTTCTCCACAATGCATTTCCTGGTGATAGAGTCCTTATAAACCCTGCAAGCACGCAACAGGGTTTGCCACATCACTGGATTAATCTGAGTTCAAAATGAAATTTTCAGCTTCTAGAAGCCTCCCAGCACAACTGAGAAGGTCAACAACACTGGCACAATGCTCACAGCAGCTTTCACGCCATAATCTTTTGTCATGCTTTCATAGTATTTGTCAACATGAAAGAAATAAACACCATGAGACATGTGCATGTATAAAGAAAATGATTGAAGAAAATCTTCAAATACAAAAAACACAACCTTGCTGGTTTACAAACATTTAAGCTCATAGAATTCTTAAATGCCATAGAACTAAAAGAAAAATTGTAATAATTCTTGACAAGCTTCTTCTTCCAAATTTAAAAATACATTTCATGCATTGCTTAATAAATCCTTGGTTAATCTCACAAACAATTATTTATTGAAATTAATTCCCTAATTCTGCAGACAATCATTTTGATACTTCTGAAAGCAGACATTCTTACATATTCTCTCAAAGGATTAAACTGGTTTAAATCATTATTACCAAAAATGTGAAAGGAAAAAAGGTTGTCTTTATACCTTAGTCCTTCCTCTACAAGCCCTGCATGGCTACAAGCAGTTAAAACTCCAAGATATGTAATAAGGTTTGGGTGAATTCCACAGCTCTCCATAAACTCAAAAAGGTTCAAGGCATCCTTTGCACATCCATGTTATGCACTGCTACAGATCATCACAGACCAAGACACCATATGAGGATTCTCCATCTGTTTAAATGTCATTTTAGCAGCATCTATGTTGCTAGACTTTGCATACATGTAAATCTGCAAGTTTTGAACAAAGGTGAAGAGCCCAATGCCAGATTTCATTGCATATCCCTGGATCTGCTCCCCAGATCTTTTTGCAGCTAAATCTACACAAGCACCCATCATGGATGTTATTATAAACTCATCTGGTTTGTTTCCAGATGCCAGAAACTCATAAACAGAGCTGAAGCACTCTCAAATTGCCCATTATTAGCATAACCAGCAATTATAGAAGTCCATGAGACAATATCTAATTCGTGAGTTGAACTAAAACATTTTAACTGATCCTCAGTTGAACCCATCAAGGAGTACATCTCAATAAGTGTGCTACCAATAAACTCGTCAGATTGAATGTTGCTCTTGCAGATAAGGGCATGAATTTGCTTTCCATACTCAAAGGCCTCAATAAGGTTGCAATTTTAACTATACTTGAGAATGTAAATTTTGAAGGTTTTGTTCTCTGCCTCCGCATATGAGAGAAAAAGTTAAATGTTTCATATGCTCATTCTTTATCAATAGCCTCAATTTGGATGATCCTGAAATCATGGCATCACACATCACAACATTTTGATTAGGGATCATTCTGCAAATTTGAATTGCATCTTCTAATTACCCAGTTTTAGCATACATATCAAGCAATGCAGTGCCAACAACATCTAGGTCCAGTCCAAGTTTGATTTGCATCATACTGATAAGATTTGAACAACACGACTTCAAGACTTCCAAGTGTGAAATCATTCAAGCTTAATCCAGTTTGATGCATTCTTTTTAATAACTTCAACATTTCCTCATATGCACCAAGTCTGACATACCCAACAATCAAAGAATTCCAAGAAACGTAATCCAATTCATCAAACAACTCCAACAAAAGCCTTGCCTGATCAACCTTTCCACATTTGCAAAATACATATATCAATTAACAAATTGGTCAAGAAAACTTGTTGACACAACTCCCAAACAACAGCCATCGCATAAATTATTTTACCCAACCAGAGATCTGCGGTTTGACCATAAGCACTTAGCACGCCAACATAACTGAATATATCAAGCTTCAAACGAGCCATCCTAGCTTCTCTAAACAAAATAATGGCTTTGTCATAAGAAATCACACCAAATTTCTCGGCATACCCAGAAATCAAAAGATTATAAGAAATCACACTTCGTTCAGGCATTCTATCAAATAGTTTTCGAACAGTACCAATCTCACCAAATTTACCATACATGTTTAGAAGATTATTCAGCAGGAAGAGGCAGGGCCTGAGAGCCGTTCTTACCGAATAGGCATGAGAAAGCTTGCCATGGATCAGGGACCCATTTGGCAAAAGATTGCACCAGTTTTGTATAGGCAACTGAGTCCAAAGATAAATTTGCAAACATTGTCGAGAATGTAGGGGTGATAATGTTACGGCTGGCAGCAATGCAGGGTTTAATTGTTCATACACAAGCAACATGCTTTCTAATTATTTGCATGCGTAGATACAAATTTAGCTTTGAGTAAAACCCATAAAGAACAACAAAAAGACTATGTGACACTTATAATTTCTGAAGAAGCCAAAACTTAATATATGAGGGAGGCACATTGAGAGCATTAAGCCTTGGAGGAAAATCATACCTCGAATGAGACAGGTAATAGGCTACAAAATTAGCTTCCTTATGGATATAGCTTATCCTGATGAAGGAGAAGTGAACCATCAACCTTCTGATACTACAAACAATCGAATATCAGCCAACATTGACTTTCCCATCACACTATTATCACTCCCCACTAAAAGGCTGGAGAGAAAATATTTGTGAAAGGAAAATAAGAAAATAAATTTATTATGTTTTTATTATGTTTGGGAAGGAAATAAGGAAAGAAAGGAAAATAACTTTTATTTTTTACTTTTAGGTGTTTGGATAGAAGGAAAAAAATAATGGTGTAAAATAAGGAAGAATACTCATTTTACTAAGTTTGAAAAGGGAAGAAATATAAAAAGGAAAAGTAAAATAACTATTATTTTTTACTCTCAAGTGTTTGGACATAAGGAAAATATAAGAAAGCATAAATAATTATGTAAAATAAGGAAGTATTATCATTTTATTCTGTTTGGATAATGAAGGAAAATAAAGAGGGAAGTAAAATAACTTTTATTTTTAATTTTTAATTTTCTTTCTAAATTAAAGAAAAAATATAGAGGATTGCAAGAAAAATATCACTATTGCTAATAAAATTATTTTTTTATTTTTTTATCATTATAGTAATATATTTATTATTTTATAAAATGATGGATAAAATAGTAAATGTATAATATTGGAACTTTCTTTTATTTCATCATAAATTATCCAAACAAGAAAAAAAAAATTATTTTCCTTTCTCTCTATTGTTATTTTACTTCAATTCAAAACATGAGTAAGAAAAATAAAAAAATTAAATTTATTTTCTCTTCTTATTTTTTTATCCCCTTGGAAAAGTTCCCAAACAATAGTGAGGATGAAAGAAAATAAGGATGAAAAATTTAGTTAATTTTTCTCTTTATTTTTCCAACCCCTCAAGGGAAAACTTCTAAACATAATGTATTTTGACTAATCTAACCCATAATTTCCAATTGAATGAGATTTTATCTTGGAATCAATATGTATTTTGACTTACAGTATAAAGACCAATTTACAATTTTAAATTTTAAAATTAATGATTTATGAGTTCCATTGACAACTTGGATGTATCCAATTTGAATGTTAGTATTAACTCATATATATGCAATTGAGTATTTAGTTAATTTAGTTTTTTATAATCTAACAAATTAAAAGTAAAAAGTACTAAAAAATTCCATTGAAACATTAATTTTTTTTAAAAAAAATCTAAAGTGAAAAATATCTTATCAAACACTCATTTGATATCTTACTTTATTAGATTGACAGTCAACCAAGTGGGCACTTAACATTTATATTAAAAGTTGGTTTTTTATAAAAACTAAAATTCTTAACAATTTTTAGATATTTAATATCTAAAATTATTTTTTTATTTATAATTATAACAATTTATAATAATTTTTTATATACTAAAAACTTGTATTTTCTATTATAATTTAATATTTATATAATTATTTTTTATATTATATATAATATGTATTATGAACAAATAAGAAAATAGTATATGTGTTACATTATAATAACGCACTACAAGAAAATCATGATTTGTCAACGGATTTTATCCGTTGGTAAACAAAAAAATTCGTTAATAAAGTGTTCGTCATTAAATTTTTCAAAGAAAAAAATTTTATTAGTAAAGTTATCAATGGATTACCAACGAAAAAAATTAGTCTGTTACCAACAGATATGTCTGTTGTTAAATTAAATTCGTTAGTAAATATGGTCTAGTTTTTTGGTGAATATTCATTGGTAATTTGTTGGTAAATTATGAACGGAAATATTTTTCGTTGGTAAATTACCAATAGATTATTTACCGTTGGCATATTACCAACAGAAATTTTGTCGTTCGTAATTTACCAACGAAATAATATTGTTGGTAAATTACCAACGGATAAAATTTTCGTTAGTAATTTACTGATTTATTTTAAAATTTAAATTTTAATTATAAAAAGAATTGAATTGATTAATCTGTTAATAAAAGTTATAAATATAACACATATTATGTAGAATTTATCAAATGTAAAATATTAAATATTAAACATAACATATTTTAGGTTGTATTTATCAAATTTAATACAAACATAATGTATATTAATAAAATTGAAAGTAATACTTTATTAGTATCATATTGATATAGTCCTAGTCATGATCATTAGCTTTTTTATCATCATTGGCAGGTGGAGGATTAGAAGATACAATTGTGCCTACAACACCACTCCAAAGTCTTTGGATCATAGTCTCTATCTCCTTCTGTTTCTTCTTCAACTCCTGCTCAATCAGTTCCTGCCTTTGTTTCATCTGTCGCTCTATCTCCTCCTCTCTCTGTCTCATCTCCTCTCGAAACTTATCTCAGACTGCATCTCAAACCTCCTTACAAATCTCAGTCCGCAGTTGATGAAAATCTATTGTTGCAGATATAGAATAACTAACAACAGTTGTAAAAGGTTTACCTCCAAGCCCATAACACTGCTTCTTCTTGGATGGTCCAACAACTTTATAATAAATCTTGGACATGTCAACACTCTCTGAACAAGTTCCATTAGACTTATTTTCACTAGCAGTATTATAGTGTTTTATCACCTTATCCTACAAGCAAATAAATATATTAATTTGTAAAACAACATTAAACATATAAAATTTTCATATTGTTTAAAGCCTATTTGGTAATCTTTTTCCTTAAAATTCTCAAAAACCTCCACAATAGAAGAAATATGAGCAAAAGATTTGCTTCACATGAAAAACATATTTTGCAATTTATACCAATTACAAAATATCTCACAACCTAAAGAAAAAACCAATAAATTCCATTTCAATTTGTTTTACGCCATAAAAAAAAAAAAGAAACTCATGGAATAGAGACCAACGTTCATATTAATAATGACAGATATTTCAAAACAAAATAATTGCCTTCAAGCAATCTATTACCTATAGTTATATAAGGTTTAGGCCATCAAATATGCATAAAATAAAAATATACTATAACCAAATGATTTACATTGAGTTAATGATGTCGAGTTAACTAACTGCAATAATATTTGATCGTTGATCAACAAAACTACTATCTTTCTTAGTCTTATGGATCCTCTCAAAGATATCATAATTGGTCACGAGCGGTCCAGAATGCTCATTAGCCTAAAAAAAATATAATACATTATTATGTTGCTTAAAATAAAAAACATTTTTCAAAATTTTTAACTCGATTTGAACTGTAAGTTTACAATTTGTTATACCAACTCAATACTGCAGATCTAGAATCCCCAGTGTGCCTAGACAATCTAGTGTCAGGTCCTTCAACCGCATTCAACCTATTTTTGGATGCAATATTACACTTGTTCTTGAAATCTGGATAATTCCAACTATGCTGCTAGTTGTCCCATATCTCTTCTGAAACACTTTGGGGCTGCTTTTTGAACTTCCTCCAGTCAGAGAGTGTGTTAGAATATAGCTTACTAGCCTGCCACTCCCAGATGGTCCGAATCACAAATTCTAAAGACCTATCAAATGAAAAATATTTCTACAAGATATTTTCATTAGTGTTGGTCATATTGAAGAATAACTTGATTTTTATCACTTTGCACTCTATTAAAAAAAGAATAAGGAAAATACAAAAAAACCTGAAATTCATTCCATTAATACTCATTTATATCCTGGGAAACTATTGACCAAGTATATTCATCTTTGTGAAATCATTATTTCATGCATTTTGTGATATGTGCTGAAGCCTTATGAGATGGAGTAAAGCTAATTGCACAAAAAAAACATAAATATATTTAGCACATTATTAGTAATTCACAAAGAACTAATAAATAATACATATCGATAATAATTAGATGACATAAGAAAAATTAGGGTTGAACATAACCATCCATAGCGTATATCAAGACGTGACTTAGCACTACTTGAATTTATATCATTTATTGATGATAAAGTCAGTATATGATCTGCAAGACTTGATCCAAAAGCTGGAGTGGCAAGTGATTGTGGTGAATCATCTACAAGTGGTGGTGTTGATGATGATGAACTTCTGCGCCCTCTATCTGTAGGTGTGACAAGTGGTGATGTATCAACAGCCGATATATTTACTCCACTTACATCTCATGTACCACTCTTATCTATATCTGGTGTATACTATCCACTTTCATTTCATCTACCACCTGCAACTAAATGCCCTCCATGTCCATTTCCTCTACCATGACCAACTCCTCTACTAGAAGTGTCACACCTCCTTACCCAAACAGCATGTGCCCGGATAAGGGAACGCTACACTGACTTCTTTAAATCACTATTTTTAATAAATACTAGAAATCCATTCATTTTTTTACTCTTAGCTTATATATATACAAGTAATAATGTACATTTTATTTGCATAATATAGTAATTATAAATATCAAGTTAATTATTAACAACCTATGAAAGTCAATTTACAAATCTGAAAATATATAATATGAAAAGAAAAATATAAAAGTTCAAAAGATTGTGACCCACTATTTTAAGATCGACTACTTTAATTAACTAGGATCACCACTTGTTTTATCTAAAACTTTCAGCTACTTTTCTATATCTATGGGGAAGGAAAACTCTCACGCTAAGCTATAGGCTTAGTGGTGCATATAAATAAAGCAATATACTATCTTATGCAACAAGCATTAACATATGTCATTTTATGTATAAAAATCTTTTCATGTTATTCTTCTCCTCGTGTCCCTATTTCATACGATTATGAGCTTCATGCATACATATGCAATGTTATTTTCATTTATCTTTAATTATAAGCTATTATTTTCATCTCTTTAATATTCTATCTCAATTTCATATTATTTTTTCATTATCATTCAACTTAACTTCATTATTTTGCCCACATGACTCTAAAATTGGACTTACTGGATACGAGTTATGAATCAGGAGCACTCCCAGAGCTATAACCACCCTATCCACTATCTGGCTCAACAGAGCTTCTCAAATCAATGGCGTTCCTAGAGCTAAAGTCACATTGATTGAGTAACATATCATCATAGATGAATCACCGAATCAAGGGCGCTCCCACAGCTAAAGCCACCTTATCCTAAATTTATGTATGCTCAACAGAGCTTCTCAAGTCAATGGTGCTCCTAGAGTTAAAGCCACATTGATTGAGCAATATCTCATATAGTTCGGTACCGTTCGCCCCCATAATGACATATTATTTATCCTGTTTCTAGTCCGTAATTAGAGTAATGGGCATATCCATATTTCCACATTATTCATATATCTTTACTTAATTAACTTTATAAACATATCAACGTTCTTATTTTACTGGATAAATAATGTCATTTCACTTACTTACCTAAATACTTCATTAGTTAACAATTTTCATAATTGCTCAAAATAAAGCATTCACTACCGTGATTACTAATTCACGTCCGTGAATTAGTTCACGCCGGTGATTCAAAGCCGTGAATGCTTCTGTAATAAATCGTGCCATTAACACACAGAAGTCAGAACCATAATACAATTCAGTCATGCCTGAGAACTAGCAAATTCACGCTCGTGATTCAAAAGTCATGCCTGTGACTATCTGCAAGAAACCTGCATATTCATTTCCCCTATCCATTTCTAGTTGCACTAAGTCATATCAAATATAAACTCATGCATTTCTAAAGTCCTTTACTCAACATATCATGTTCTAATACATATAAATGCCTTTATCATAACTCAATTCTCTAACATACATTACTAAACTCAACATATCACAAAATCTCATTCTTTATATCTAAACTTATGGTTTCATGCCAGAATCATCATTAGTGCAATTCAATCATTAATTATCATGTAAACATACATTATTTCAAACAAAGATAGACTATTGTCTTAAATTATGCACAAACCTCTATTTTCTCCTTCACTCTTCTAGGTAGCTTTATCTTTGACTTTACTCCATTGAGCTTGTTCCTTGTCACTTGGAACTCCTACCACATCATAAAATCATCATCAAAACCTTATTTTCTCAAAACTCTTATGAGACTCTAAACTCTCTCTACATAATCAAGTTCTAAATGAGCTCAAAACCCCAACTTCCTTAAGAAAAGATGAAAGAGAAGAAGAAAAGCTTTTTACCTTTACACTTTTCTTCACTTGATCACAACCTTGGAGATTCTCTCTCTCCACTAAACTTGTTTGTTCTTCCTCCTTCTTGCTCTTCCAAGCTTCTTTAAGACTTGTAGATCATGAAAATCATTTTGTCTTATTCTTTTCCCTTTCTTCTCTTTCTTTCTCTCTCTAGAACTCAAGGTTAGTTATGGAGGATGGTGAGAGTGGCTGGTGTGACTGGTTTAGGTAGAAAGAAAGAAGATAAGAAATAAGGAGAAGAAGAAAAGAAACAAAAGTCCTCATGTGAGACCCATTAATTTCGACAATTTCTTTGATATTTAGATTAATTATCATATTAATCTTATTCCATCATGCTATGACTATCCAACCCATATTTGATATCCAATTTTAATATGTTAAATAGAAAATATCTCATTAAATCCTCAAAATTTTGGTTAATTGCAAATTGACTCCAAAACTTATCAAATTTTGCAATTTAGTCCTTTACCGTAAATCAACCTCTTTAAGCTTTCTAAACACTTTATTAGGCATGTATCATAATTATTAATCATTATCTTGATTAATTTCGGTCAAACGCATCAAATTCGTGACATGTACGACTCAGTGCCTAAGTTAACGGGTATGATAACGGATATGACAAGAAGACCCACTAGCCATAACACTATGGTACAAATGGTTTAATTACATATTCATTAAATTAATTATAAAATGTTTCTTTTTAATATAAAAAAGTATAAGATTTATTCAAGAAAGTTCAAAATACAAATTTGTTATATTAATTCAAAAACAACACTCACAATAGGTTGTTACTTCATATTAGTATACTTTAACAAATAGATAAAACGTATGCAACCAACTAAAAGTCACACAATCTATGATGGAAAACTACTTCATAATTAGTATCCTAATAACAACTATATGATAAATACAACAAAGTAAAAGTCACACAACAAATTAAATTAATATTGCTTAAACATCAAGAAGTATCACATTTGTTCTTACGTATAGAGCCAGATTAAATAGTCAACATAAATTAAAAATGTAACCTAATATTAACTTTAGTCACTATTCGAGCTATTAGTTTCATCATATAACTCTTCTTCTTCAATCAAATCTGAATCTTCTTCATCTGATTCAATTAATGTCTCATCTTTTTATTCAATGGTATCACCTTCAAGGTTTATAAAAATGTCATTTGGATCATTTAAGGAAATTGGTTCTTCATCCAATTGACTTTGACTATGATGATGGACTTCGATGTCATCTTTTTGAAATGGTGATTGATCATTTGTTTCACTAGGCAATACAACATCCACAATAGCCTTGGCTTTTATTTTGAATATTGCCCACCAATCACATTTATCACGCCTTAGACTATGGTAACTACAAAAATACACCTAGTTTCCTTACACTACAAGAACAAATAGTTCATATTTATTAAATCTTTGTTTATTGTTAACCTCTGCAAGCTTATACTCATTATGGACTTTCGTTTCCAAGTTTGATGTGGGGTCAAACCAATCGCACTTGAACAATACAATTAATTCTTTTGATTGGTAAGGTAGGGTATTCCAACTCTATGACTTCTACTAATTGACCATAGTAATCACCTTCATCGATGTATAAATTACAGCCTTTAATGCACACCCTACTATTCTTTATTCTTCCCATAGACCTATGTTGTAAAGTGTGAAATTTATAATCATTCACAAAGTAGCCATGATACGACAAAATAGTTGGTAATTGACCTTTTGCGAGATCTTTCATGAACTTATTTGAAATATTGTTTGAAGAATTATGTACCTATAAAATAAGTTGAAACAACCTTCAGAAAAAAAGAAAAAAAAAACGACATATATGGTGCTTAATATATTTATATTAATACAAAAGAATTAGTTGTTATAATACTCACATATGTTTCAAACTAATATGGGAATTCATTTTCTAATTGGTTGTCAACTTCAATCTCAGTGATATTTGGTTGATCTCGTTTTAAAGCATCGATGTATATCCTTTGAATATATTAGAAGATGACAAATTGGAATATTAGATATGCTTATAAATATGAGTAAAGACAATTATTTATACTAACCTTGTGAACGGTTTCACTTTCGAGCAATTTAACAGAATGTAGCTACGAGCTGCTTTATATTTTTCATCGCTCAAAATCTTGACTTACCTTTCCCCAATGGTTGACCAGGATATTTGAATATTAACAAGTTCCTTTCATGTTCATGACATTCCTCCCTTTAAATATTGTTATCTTCATTACATGGCACTTGTCTATATCTCGTGCTCACATGGTCCTCAAAATAGTAGGACCAAAATGATGTAGCCTCTTCAACCAAGTATACATTGCATATCGATTCTTCCCCTTGGCTTTGTTGTTCACATTATTTTTCAGTTTTTGGAGATATCTACATTATAAATTAATGTTTAAAGCATCAGGAAAAAAAATTATGGAAAAAAAGGAGATAGTGGTTATGTTAAGTACCTCTCAAATGGATCTATCAGTATTGTACAGGACCGATCATTTTTGCTTCATAAGCCAAGTGGATAGGAAGATGCTCCATCGAGTTAAAGAAACTCGGAGGGAATATTCGTTCAAGCTTGCACAATATGACTGGAATTTCTTTTTCCAATCGAACCATGTTTTCATTTCTTATGACAATAGTTGTTAACTCCTTAAAGAAAAGCCTCAAATTTGTAAATGCCTTGCAGACATTGGATGGGAGTAGTTCATTTAATGTTACAGGTATTAACCTTTGCATAAACACATGACAATCATGGCTTTTCATCCCATAGAACTTATGCATCTTCATGTCTACACTTCTGGACATATTCGAAGCATATCCATCAGGAATTTGAAAATTTTTTACCTACTCACACAAGGCTTGTTTTCCACACTTATCCAAAGTGTAACAAGCTTTAGGATATTTTTCTGTTGTGACATTTCGTGCCAGTTCAGGACGATGACAATATTCATTCAACTCGTCCTTAGATTTGAAAGTGTCCTTTGTTTTTCCTTCAACCTCTATTAACATGTTGAATATATTGTCAAATATATTCTTTTCAATGTACATAACATCTAAATTGTGTCAAATCAAGTTTTTACTTTAATACGGAAAATCCCAAAAAATGCTTCTTTTCTTCCAACTGTTATGTTTGCATTTTGCTCAATTAGTCTCTTCAGCATCCAATTTTGTGACTCTCTTTATCCCGAATGAGGGTGTGCTACACTGATTTCATCAAATAAAATATCATTATATAAGTTATATATAAAGCAAAATCACTCGGACATTTTTTTTTCATTTCCAATATTCACTATTTATTTACTTTGCATTTATAAAAGAATATAACAAAACAGTTATACTACCTTTTTATATAGTAACATGTTCTTTACAAAACATACTGTTTATTTTACAAATACTACAAAATAAAGTTTACAAGATAATACACAAAAGTTGTGTAACCCACGATGTGTGCAACAGACTGTTTTACTGGATTAGGTCACCATTGGTTTTGTCTACTATCTTCTATTTATTATTTACTAAATCTGCGTGAGAAAAACTCTCACGCTAAGCTCTTGGCTTAGTGGTGCATATAAATAAGACAATAAACTATTTTTAATGTCACATGCATTGTCATATAACAATTTATGATCAAATCATGCAAACTTACATTTCATAATATTCTAGTATGCATAACATCAATTTATTGTATCTCATTTTGTTTAACATAATCAAATCATCATTCTCATGCAAATCATAGTCTTCTAGCATGTATATACATCAAATTATATTATTTTATCTCATATTTATTTATTTTATTACCAGCTTATTGTATAACACTAAATCTTCTTTTTGTCCATGCCACAATTCATAATTCCATTTTTATTTTCAATAATTCTTTTATGTTTCATAACTTCTTTATTTATGTTTTCATTTATGCCCAAGACACCTATGAATCACTGAATAGGATAACGGAGTTGCCATCAAGGCACTTAAGAGTGCCACCCGGGCAATATGATGTGCGCATATAAGTGCCAAACCCGGCGTAGATAATCGTGCCAAACTCGGCGTAGATAATAATGTCATACCCGACATAAATAATAGAGTCAAACCCGACATAGATAACATTTCCAAATCCGGCGTAGATAATCATACCATTAATGAATTTAATCATTTTCATCATACTCTCCCCCCTATTTGGCATGCCAAACTATCCTAAGTTGGTTCTAGTTAGGTGTTCTAGGGCATATATAATTTCATTAAAATTCATAACAATTAATTTCATACTTTTAATGCATGTAATATCTCAAAATAATCACATAATCACTCAATTAAAATAATATTTACATAATATAACAAAGTTCTCATCATTTTACTCATTTATTTCCTTAATTCACATGCTGCCCTCCCACTGGTAGATTCCATTCTCTGTTTTGGACCTTAATTTTGGTCATGTTCCGTTATGCGTTTAGTTACAGGATCTTCATACCAATTTTATATATGGATCTTAGCTTTAATATTCAACTTGAATCACTTACTTCTGAGTTCTATATCAAAAGATATGATAATATTAACACTAACTGGTCACTGATAATTCTGCCCAGAATTTTCTGGACAAATTCTAAGTCTACATTGTATGAATTGTTCTGGACAATTACAAACATATTCAGATATTATGGTCTAAATAAAAATTGTAGTCCTATGTCTTAGCTTTCAAACCGAATAACAAACACACAAATCCGAGGTTCAGAACGCAATTTTTAATAGTTTAAGTACTTACTGCTCATTACTAACAATTCTGTCCAAAATTTCTGGACAGATTCTATGTCCGAATTTTATGAATTGTTCTGGCTAATTACAGACATATTCAGGTTTTGTGGTCTAAATGAAAGTTATATCCCTATGTCTTATCTTTCAAACTCAACAAACAACATGCAAATCTGAGTTCCATAAATTAAGTTATAATAGTTTAAGTGAACACTGCTCATCAATTTCTAGCAAGGAACATACAAGATAATCACATTCAATTTTTACCAAATTAAATCCTAAGTCTAGCAAACATGCATCCCCAAGATTTTCATCACAAAATAATATCTATTCAGAGTCATCAACATGCCGAATAATTAAATCATGCAAATAAAAAAAATAAAATAGGCTATTGTCTTAGGTTATGCACAAACCTCTTTTTTTCTCTTTTCTTTCTCTTTTCCTTTGGTCCCTTGATCTAGTTCCTTGTTAACTTGAGTTCCTAAAATTTAAAATCAGATTATTAAAACTTCATAAACCCTAATTTTTCTCTTTTTCCTTACTCTCCTAAGCTTCCTTAGGCATGAAAATGGAATTTTCCATGCCTTTCTCTCTCTTTTTCTCACTTTCTCTTCTTAGAACAAGGTTTGGTTATGGCTGTCTAAGGGAAAAACGTGGGCTGGTTTGAGAGGCAGAATTTTCCCCAATGAAAATGGATAAGGAAGAATAAGAAATAATTAAGAACAAAATGATAAAAGTCATTAAGATGGGGGACACATAAGCCACATTATATAAACTTTCATTAGTGTGATATGCATGTATCTTTATTAGCTTATTAAACTTTGCCACTTGGTGTATTGGGCTTCAAGAAATGTGGGAGGCAATTGAAAGATAGAAAATTCTAAATATGAAGAGATGAAGGAACAATTAAGAGAATAAAGACAAAATACTTAATTATGGGACACCTAAGCCAAATTCTAGAAGTCTTCATTAATGCATTCATCTCCCTTGGTGTATGTTAATTGTCCACTTAATGTATGCCACTTGGTATGGCCAGCCCCTTCCCATGTGTTTAATGTCCCAATCATGTATTTAATTTATGATTATCCCATTTAAATCCTCCAATTTTAGGTAAATTGCAAATTGACCTCTAAACTTTTCAAAATTTGCAATTTAGTCCTTTACCGAAATTTAACATCTTTAAATATTTTGAACACTTTATTAGATATTTTCCATACTTAATTGCAATTATTTTCATTATTTTTCGATAAAAATCCAAATTTAGAATTCGGTTAAACCGACGAGTCAATTTAACAACTCGCGTGACTTTAGTCTAAATTAGCGGATATGACATTCTCTCCCCCTTAAAATAAATTTCGTTCTCAAAATTTTTACCTGTTCATTCTTTGTTGAACATCTGAGGATATTGCTTCTTAATGACTTCTTTCCTCTCCCATGTGGCTTTTTCAGTAGCATGATTTCGCCATAACACTTTAACTAATGGAACTTTCTTGTTTCGTAAAACTTTTTCTTCCCGTGCTAATATAGCCACTGGTTCCTCTTCATACGTCAAGTCGGTCTACACTTTTATTTCCTTAGTTGGAATAACATGAGTCGGATCAGACCTATATCTCCTTAGCATCGACACATGAAAAATATTATGGATTTTATCCAACTCTGGTGGAAGTGCTAACCGAGTTGCCACTAGTCCAATTCTTTCCAAAATCTCATAAGGACCAACGAACATCGAACTTAACTTTCCCTTTTTACCGAATCTTAATACTTTCTTCCAAGGTGAAACTTTAAGAAACACCTTATCTCCCACAGCATACTCTATATCTCGCCTCTTAAGGTCAGCATATCATTTCTGTTGATCTTGAGCTACTTTCAATCTTTCTTGGATAATTCTAACATTTTCTTATGTTTGCTGCACTAACTCTGGCCCTATCAACTTCTTTTCACTCAATTCAGTCCAACAAACTAGTGTCCTGCATTTTCTTCCATACAATGCCTCATACGGAGCCATGCCTATGCTCGTCTGATGGCTGTTGTTGTAGGAAAACTCCATAAGAGGTAAATATCTATCCCAACTTCCCTCAAATTCAAGCAAACAACTTCTCATCATATCCTCTAGCAACTGAATAACTCTCTCCGATTGTCCATCCGTTTGCGGATGAAAAGCCGTGCTGAAATTGAGTCGAGTCCCCAAAGCTTGTTGTAGACTCTTCCAGAATTGTGAAGTAAATCTGGGATCTCTATCAGATATGATGGACATTGGCACTCCATGCAATCTCACTATCTCACTTACATAAATTTCGGCTAGCTTGTTCAATGAGTAGTCCATTCTGACAGGTAAGAAGTGTCCTCACTTCTGTCACATTTCGTGGTGGTTTCCAATTAAGAATAGCCTCAATTTTACTAGGATCAACCCGGATACCTTCTGCTGAAATTATATGACCCAGAAAACTGACTGATTCAAGCCAAAACTCGCACTTAGATAGCTTTGCATAAAACTGCTTCTCCCTCAATGTTTGCAGCACTATTCTGAGATGTTGATCATGTTCTACTCAGTCTCTAAAGTAGACAAGAATGTCATCAATAAACACTACTACAAATTGATCAAGGTATGGCCTGAACACTCGGTTCATTAGGTCCATAAAAGCTGTTGGTGCATTCGTCAATCCAAAGGGCATAACCAGAAACTCATAATGACCATAACGAGTCCTGAATGTCGTCTTAGGTACATATGACTCTTTTATCTTCAGTTGATGATACCCCGATCGAAGATCTATCTTTGAAAATATGGTTGCACCTTTCAATTGGTCAAATAAGTCATCAATCCTAGGCAGTGGGTATTTATTCTTAATAGTCACTTTATTAAGCTGACTGTAATCAATGCAAAGACAAAAAGTGTCATCTTTCTTCTTGACAAATAATACTGGAGCACCCCATGGTGATACACTGGGTCGTATAAAACCCTTATCTAACAACTCCTGCAACTGTACCTTCAGCTCTTTCAACTCTGTTGGTGTCATCCTATATGGTGTAATGGAAATAGGGGTGGTGCCGAGTACCAAATCGATAGCAAATTCAATTTCTCTATCCGGCGGTAACCTTGGTAACTCCTCTGGAAATATGTTGGGGAACTCACTAACAGCAGGAATATCCACCAACTTCGGACTTGCTTTTTCCATATCAACCACATACGCTAAGTATGCTTCGCATCTCTTATTGTTGAGTTTCTGGGATTTCAACATTAATATCACATTGTCTGGGTATCTTCTATCCTCACCCATCACCACTATCTCATCTTGTTTTGGAATTCTGATGATCATCTGTCTTTTTCCACAATCCACTACCACTCCATAACGAGCCAACCAATCCATTCCCAAGATCACATCGAACTCATGGAATGGTAATTCTATCAAGTCTGCTGGGAATTACCTTCCTTGAATTTCAACTAGGCAACCCCTAAACACCTTGCTAACCCTTACACTGTGCCCTAACGGGTTAGTCACAATAATCTCAAATTCTAGAGTATGTGGTTCTAAACCCTCTCGACCCGGTGGTGGTGTGCATATGTATGAATGCGTTGACCCCGGATCTATCAATGCATGTATGTCAGAGCCAAAGAGAAGGAATTTACCAATTAAGACATCTGGTGCATCCTGCTCCTCTCGGCCTCGCATGGCATATGACCTGGCTGGGGCAGCTCTACTACCTTCTGGCCTCTCAACTGTCCCTGATCTAAACTGACTGGACCCTGATCGGCCTCCTTTGTCTTGCCCTCAACCTCGGCCTCTGCCTTGCCTAGAAGCCTGTGTCTGCATCAGCTCAATGCTCCCCGAACCGCTGTCATATTGTAACAAGGGACAATCTTTCCTCATATGGTCTTTAGAGCCACATCTAAAGCAATCTTCTATCATCCACCAACTCTCTCCGGGATGAGAACGACCACAATGCTGGCATTCTGGTAGGGGTAGAGATCTATATGGTGTCTGTGTCGGTGCACTAGCTGCCGAAGAAACAGATCTCATGGGTTGTCCCCACCTAAAGGAAGAAGGCTTTTTGGAACCCCCAGTCTGAAATCGGCCACTGAAAGATCTAGCTCTTTTGCCACTTGATTGTACTCTACTCGGTTGTGATATGAGCCTCTTGAACCCTCTATCTTGTGTTGACTATTGTGTGGCTAGAACTCTCTCAACTGTTCTGGCAGATGCTAGCAAACTAGGAAAACTCATTAGACGTAGAGCTGAGACTTGTAGCGTGATTGGGTCTCTCAATGCATCTTCAAATCGTCGACACTTATCTGCCTCAATGGATACAATGCCTCCAGCATACTTGCAAAGATGTGTGAATTCTCTTTCATATTCTGTTATCGATAAGTTTCCTTGTTTCAGCATCAAAAACTCTCTTTTCATATTGTCTGTGTAGATAGGAGGAATATACTGCTCCTTAAATTTCTCTAGAAAGAACTCCCATGTCATAGGGTCAGGAGCCTTTGTGCTTTGTGATTCAGATCGCCACCAGTCATATGCATGCTCCTGTAGTAAAGATACTGCATACTCATATTTATGCTCGTTTGTGCAATGCAGCTAATCAAAAACTCTCTATGCCCGTTCTAGCCAAAACTCTGCCACTAAGGGGTCATCTTCTCGTTTACCATAGAAATCGGGTGCCCCTAACTTCCTCAGTCTCTCAAATTGTAATCCTGATGAGGCTGGTTGTGATGCTCTTTGTAGCAAATCTATCATGTTCCTCATAAGCTCTGTTTGTCCTGTGCCAGCAATAGACTGCCCTCTTGATAGGCTAGCACTGGATCTAGATACAGTAGCTTGGCGATGACTGGGTCGCGATGAAGCCTATGTTTCAGTAGGCTCATTACTTTCGCCTCCTTCGGCCACAATATGTCATGACCCTGAAGCCATACTATACCTATATCATAAAATAACGGCCCCAATCAGTAAGCAACAACTTTAATACTTAATTGTGGGTACACACATGTTATAATTATTTTTGAAAACCATTTTAAATCTCAAAACCGCCCAAACCAGGCTTTAATACAAAAATCCAGAAACACCAACCTGACGCTCTGATACCAAAAATTGTAACACCCCCTCACCCCAGCAGCTCATGCCCGAATGAGGGTGTGCTACACTAACTTCATCAATAAAAATATCATTATATAAGTTATATATAAAGCAAAATCACTCGTACATTTTTTTTTCATTTCCAATATTCACTATTTATTTACTTTGCATTTATAAAAGAATATAACATAAAAGTTAAACTACCTTTTTATATAGTAACATGTTCTTTACAAAACATACTGTTTATTTTACAAATACTACAAAATAAAGTTTACAAGATAATACACAAAAGTTGTGTAACCCGCGATGTGTGCAACAGGCTGCTTTACTGGATTAGGTCACCGTTGGCTTTGTCTAGTATCTTCTATTTATTCTTTACTAAATCTGCGTGAGAAAAACTCTCACGCTAAGCTCTTGGCTTAGTGGTGCATATATATAGGACAATAAACTATTTTTAATGTCACATGCATTGTCATATAACAATTTATGATCAAATCATGCAAACATACATTTCATAATATTCTAGTATGCATAACATCAATTTATTGTATCTCATTTTGTTTAACATAATCAAATCATCATTCTCATGCAAATCATGGTATTCTAGCATGTATAGACATCAAATTATATTATTTTATCTCATATTTATTTATTTTATTACCAGCTTATTGTATAACACTAAATCTTGTTTCCATCCATGCCACAATTCTTAATTTCATTTTCATAATTATTTTAGATAGTCATACCACTAATGGATTTAATCATTTTCATCATACTCCCCCCTATTTGGCATGTCAAACTATCCTAAGTTGGTTCTAGTTAGGTGTTCTAGGGCTTATATAATTTCATTAAAATTCATAACAATTAATTTTATACTTTTCATGCATGTAATATCTCAAAATAATCACATAATCACTCAATTAAAATAATATTTACATAATATAACAAATTTTTCATCATTTTACTCATTTCATTCCTCAATTCACATGCTGCCCTTCCACTGGCAGATTATGTTCTCTGTTTTGGACCTTAATTTTGATCCTGTTACGTTCTGCATTTAGTTACATAATCTTCATACAAATTTTAGATATGGAGCTTGGCTTTAATATTCAACTTGAATCACGTAATTCTGAGTTCTGTATTAAAAGATATGATAATATTAACACTAACTGGTCACTGATAATTCTGCCCAGAATTTTCTAGACAGATTTTAAGTCTAACTTTTATGAATTTTTCTGGACAATTACAGACATATTCAGATATCATGGTCTAAATAAAAATTGTAGCCCTATGTCTTAGCTTTCAAACCGAACAAATAACACACAAAACCAAGCTTCAGAACTCAATTTGTAATAGTTTAAGTACTTACTGATCATTACTAACAATTCTGCCCAAAATTTCTGGACATATTCTATGTCCGAATTTTATGAATTATTCTAGATAATTACAGACATATTCAGGTTTTGTGGTCTAAATAAAAGTTATAGGTCTATGTCATATCTTTCCAACCCAATAAACAACATGCAAAACCGAGTTCTAGAAATTAAGATATAACAGTTTAAGTGAACACTGCTCATCAATTAAGGTATAACAGTTTAAGTGAACACTGGTAGATTATGTTCTCTGTTTTGGACCTTAATTTTGGTCCTGTTACGTTCTGCATTTAGTTACATAATCTTCATAAAAATTTTAGATATGGAGCTTAGCTTTGATATTCAACTTGAATCACGTAATTCTGAGTTCTGTATCAAAAGATATGATAATATTAACACTAACTGATCACTGATAATTCTACCCAGAATTTTCTGGACAGATTTTAAGTCTAACTTTTATGAATTTTTCTGGACAATTACAGACATATTCAGATATCATGGTCTAAATAAAAATTGTAGTCCTATGTCTTAGCTTTCAAACCGAACAAAGAACACACAAAACCAAGCTTCATAACTCAATTTGTAATAGTTTAAGTACTTACTGATCATTACTAACAATTCTGCCCAAAATTTCTGGACAGATTCTATGTCCGAATTTTATGAATTGTTCTGAATAATTATAGACATATTCAGGTTTTGTCGTCTAAATGAAAGTTATAGCTCTATGTCATATCTTTCAAACCCAATAAACAACATGCAAAACCGAGTTCTAGAAATTAAGGTATAACAGTTTAAGTGAACACTGCTCATCAATTTCTAGCAAGGAACATACAAGATAATCACATTCAATTTTTACCAAATTAAATCCTAAGTCTAGCAAACATGCATCCCCAAGATTTTCATCACAAAATAATATCAATTCAGAATCATCAACATGCCAAATAATTAAATCATGCAAATAAAAAAAAATAAAATAGGCTATTGCCTTAGGTTATGTACAAACCTCTTTTTTTCTCTTTTCTTTCTCTTTACTTTTCTTTCTCCTTTCCTTTGCTCCCTTGATCTAGTTCCTTGTTAACTTGAGTTCCTAAAATTTAAAATCAGATTATTAAAACTTCATAAACCCTAATATTTCTCTTTTTCCTTACTCTCCTAAGCTTCTTTAGGCATGAAAATGGAATTTCTCATGCCTTTCTCTCTCTTTTTCTCACTTTCTCTTCTTAGAACAATGTTTGGTTATGGCTGTCTAAGGGAAAAACGTTGGCTGGTTTGAGAGGCAGAATTTTCTCCAATGAAAATGGATAAGGAAGAATAAGAAACAATCAAGAACAAAATGACAAAAGTCATTAAGATGAGGGACACATAAGCCACATTGTAGAAACCTTCATTAATGTTATATGCATGTATCTTTATTAGCTTATTAAACTTTGCCACTTGGTGTATTGGGCTTCAAGAAACGTAGGAGGCAATTGAAAGATAGAAAATTCTAGATATGAAGAGATGAATGAACAATTAAGAGAATAAAGACAAGCTGCATAATTATGGGACACCTAAGCCAAAATTCTAGAAGTCTTCATTAATGCATTCATCTCCCTTGGTGTATGTTAATTTTCCACTTAATGTATGCCACTTGGTGTGGCCAGCCCCTTCCCATATGTTTAATGTCCCAATCATGTATTTAATTTATGATTATCCCATTTAAATCCTCCAATTTTAGGTAAATTGTAAATTAACCCCTAAACTTTTCAAAATTTGCAATTTAGTCCTTTACCGAAATTTAACATCTTTAAATATTTTGAACACTTTATTAGATATTTCTCATACTTAATTGCAATTATTTTTATTATTTTTCGATAAAAATCCAAATTTAGACTTCGGTCAAACCGACGAGTCGATTTAACAATTCGCGTGACTTTAGTCTAAATTAGCGTATATGACATAAACTCATTTTTAACCTTTTTATACTTATATAGTTTGAATATTGATAAAAATTGTAAGATTATTCCTTGTATTTTAGGTAAGTTTTCAAGTCAAGACTTTTTTCCAGGTCTTAGTGTCTCTATTTGCTAATTATGGATTGTGAACTATGAAAAAAAGAATGACAGATGTAAAATAATATGAGATGAAGGTAAGTAACAAGCAAAATGAAAAAAGTAAGTTGGGTTATATTATGAGACAAATGAAAAAAATTATATGTTAGAGTCTTTTTTTAACATGTCAAGTCAAGAAAAAGATCTACCTATATAATACTCATATTGGAAAAACCCAAAAAATACAACACAAACCTCTTGCTTGGATCCAAATTTTATGGACTGAAGTGAGCCCTTTGAGTATTTTGAAGTGTTATGTTACTAATTACTATTTGTCAATTTAACTGAGCATATTATTTTTTTGAGGTAAATGAGATTTAAGGAAGCAAATATTCCTATTGGATTGCATCAAAATTAATTAATATGTAACATTTAATTTATAATCATTCTATTTAATTTCCTACTATTTTGTATTATTTATCATAAGATTGCAACAACTTAAATACAGTGGATGAGAATTTTGTGAAAATATAGATATTTTAAAAATAAAATAGGAACAAAATAGCCCTAAATTAAAATAACTTATTATTTTATTATTTTTTTTGAAAAATTACTTATAAATAAGTAATTAATAATAATTAACTTAACAATTACTTATAAATCAAATTAAAAATTAATTTAAAACAAAGTAATCATGATGACAACGTAAGTATTAAGGTTTTGGAAAGATCAATCAAAAAATCTCCATAACACATACTAAAATGAAGAAAATAAATCTATTACCAAATAGCATGCAGTCCTATAACTCCGTATTAAATTTTGTGGGTGGACTCCATCCTCTATGAAAGGTTTAGCCTCCTTCAGAAAGTTTGTTGTAAGTAGAACTACTGTAGTTGTTCCATCACCAACCTATGGCACAAAAGAAGTATGTGTTTTTTTCATAATGTGTAACAAATATATTTATAACTTACCTTTAGTTTTTGACAAAGAAATGTCTGATAAACAATTATGAACCGGATAAAAAGTTCCATTTATATTAAAAAATACTTAAAAACATTATAATTAGATCCATTTATAATTAATTGATGATTGATAGCAGAAGCACTCCATCACCTTAACTTATCTATAACAGTCTCGGACAGATTTCCTGAGAACACTATTTTTCTTGGACACTATTTTTCTTGGAGAAAAACATAAGTTGCCTAAGATTTGCAACTCAATTGGTAGATCTGCAACTCAATTGTATAATGATAGGAGTCTCTCTCTCTCTCTCTCTCTCTCTCTCTCTCTCTCTCTCTCTCTCTCTTCTTATGCATGTTACATAAATAAATGCATATCAGCATATGTACTACTAGCAATAGATAAAGATACTAGCTGCGCATTATTCAGAATTTTTGCCTAAGATTCTTCAAACTTTCTCCTCTTTCATTTGAATTATTTCAAAGAGAAAACAGAGAAGAGAAATGCAAGTGATCACAACTTCTCTTGCAAGCAATTGAATGTCACCCAATGCCAAGGGGAGACAATAATAGCAAAAGAGCATGAACAATAAATGAAAATAATTATCTTACCTAGCTCTTCAAGAACAAGTTTATTAGTTGTAGTAGTAATACTATTAGTATCCCCTGGCCTGCTGGTCTCTGACCCAGATAAAATTATTGCTTATAATTGTTTTGGAGGGAGAAAATAGCTCCCAATCTCAGCTAATTCATGCTCTGTAGTAGAGCACTGCCCCTCATCTTTTCCTTGTTTCTCATATAATTCAATGATTTTCACTAGCCAGATAGATCATGAAATAGATTACATGATAAAAAAAACATATGGAACTTGAATTTGCAGATATAAGAACAGAGACCTTACTAGCTAAGAAATACTAGAAAAGGGTAAAATTGAGTGTACAATAAACCACCCTAATTATACTAGAGCAGTAATACGCTAAAAACTGTCTACAAGCCAAAAGTTCATAGCAAGGAATGCTACATTGTTTCTCCAATTGGTAAACCATCATTCCATATAAAACTTAAACTTGCACATAGATAAAAATCATAACATGCTAGCATCTCAATAGGATGATTTTCCACAAGAGGATAGCCAAAACATCTAGCTTTTGATGCCTATTTCTATGGTGTAGAAGTATTAAAAATTGATAGAATAATTATAAGAAAGCAATTTATAAAATACAGTATTCATATAATTCACCAGCCATAAGACAACAATCATAGCTCATAAGAAGATCATGGGGTTATCAAGTAAAAAGAAAAATTGTAAAGACAACTGTAATGATGGAACACACACAAATGAGAGAAATAACAGTAGAACACGGTTCATTTACGTGGTTCGATTTTGTAACCTATGTCCATGGGCAATACAGAGAAAATTTCCACTGTTAAAGAGAAAAAGGTACAATCCCTAATTTATAGCCCCTTAGTTGTTGTCCCTTGTATATTCCCAAGTAATAATTCTACCCAAAATAGGAATCAATACAGAAAATTTATACAAGTACCCTTTGCTTCCAACATAAACCTCCATTTTTCATCCAATTTCAGGTGGCATTGTGGGATTCTCAAATTAAGTCAAAAAATGGATGCCCAAACTGAAGCCAAAAACTCAACAATAAAGGAGTAAAGGATGTGAATATGCTTTCAACCCCAAAAAAGTATCCAAATTAAAACTCAATGTTCATCACTTGCATAGATGTTGAAGAAACTATTATAAAGGAAAACCAAGAATTATTCATGGAAAAATTAAAATAGAGACCACAGGTGTTACATAAGACCCTTTTATCATACTATAAATGGTTCATCTTAAAATTCAGCCTTCACCCCTACCATGGCTATAAAAAGCCACAGAATTTCGTGTAGGTACAATAAGAAACAGTAGCATATTTCTTTTCAATAACGCAACAATTGAGTTAATTAGGTATTCAATAAGTAAAATGAAGAAATATATAATGTTATTATGAGTCATAGGACCGGGCCTTAATTTATTTTTATTTGTTTAATTCCACTTTGTCATGAGCACTTAACTTCTTACCAAGAGAAAAATTGATTTTAAATGGCTAAAAACCGTTTGAATATTTTGATAAAGAAAGCAAAAGTTAACTATGTCACTCCTAATTTTTCCATTGTCAAAGAATAAAAGTTAGGACTAAAAGATTTCACCACAAATAAAAATTTGAGACTTAGCTATAGAAAAGAAGAAAGCAAAAGAATTCTTCAATCATTCAAAATATTTTTTGTTAATAACATTTGAAAAAAATAAAGGGAGATGCTATAATATAAAATAAAATACATACACGCACAGACAAATATAAAATAGTATGCAAAATTCTGAAAGTGATACTTTATCATAAGCTTTTAAAACCAACTGTAGGCCAAAGAAACCTTAAAACAACAGTTCAAATTTTAGCTTATTAGAAACACACACAAGAAGAGCAATCTACTTTGCATATAACTTCTACAACCCACTACACATGAAAAAAGCAATCTACTTTTTCATATAACTTGTTAAACCAATTTTAGGCTAAAGAATCTTTAAAACGAGGCTCAAATTCTAACTTATTAGAAATATACAACACGTATGAGGGAGAGAGAGAACTGCATCCCCTCTTACATAGACTGGATACCTGACACATCCATCGGTGGACCTCCTTCAATTGTGTTGACAATCTCCAAATCCCAAAAAGCTCGCCCTGAAATTGCTTGTAATCCTGAAAGCCAATAGAGTGAAAAACTAAAACTCTACATTTCTCTATCAAATCGTAATGACAAGTTCCCTTCCAGGAGTAAAAGAAGGTACCTAGACACCTTTTAAATATCGTTTTTCAATTTTTCGAAAAACAGCAATATTCGAAAGCTGTTGTTTCTACACCTGACGAGAATAAATAAGTTCCTCAAGAACCCAACTGCAAAAAGGCAAAAAACTACAACATGTCACTTCTTCCCAAAACGAAACAACATGTTGTTAGAAATGATGCCATCCAATATTAATTCCATGAGAAAAGGAAACTTGCAAATTCACTTTCACTCACCCTCCTCCCATCTTAGGTGCTCACAGATTGGTTAATTAAAGTGAAATTAAAAAAAAAAAAACAGAGGATTTCAACTGAAGAACATATATTTTGCTATTTCGCGTGGAGCCATTAGTCGTGGATAGTGAAGGAGATGGAACTGTGATATTGTTACTGGTTCTAGGAGTGGAAGTGGCGCAGGGCGGGGCAGGGCATCATCCAACAGTGAAGGAAATAGATGCACATAGTTGGATTTGGGAAATTAGGGACCTAAGGTTAGGGAAGGGAAGTTGTAAATGAGGAAGGGGTGTTTCAATGTGGGAATTTTTTAGCGACACATCCCACCAATAGTTAAATGGTGTCATTTCATGGAAAAAAAATATTGATTTAAATTTGGCCTTCCCAATTTAACTAGCTGGGTCGGTTTACTAATAGGATTCGTTCTCCTCTCTTTGAAACAATGGGCGCTTCGAATTGCCCAAAGCTTCTAATTCGGTGAATTGCGCCAATTCCAATTTATATTCATAGCTCTTTTTTCTTATGAACCTTTTTTTTTTTTGGAAAATAGGCAAATTGATTAAATTAATATTAAATTGGAGTTCAATTGATTAATTCAATTAAATTAACTTAAATTGAGGTTCAATTAATTAATTTCATTAAACTAGTTTTAATTGGACTTCAATTGATTAAATTGGTAATCAATTAGGAATTAATTGATTAAATTGAACTTTAATTAAACTTTAATTGATTAATTATTTAATTAAACTAACTTAATATGTACTTATATTTATTAAATTAGGAATCAATTGACTAAATTAAAGTTTAACCAATTAAATTGGGGTTCAATGGATAAATTGAACTTAAATTAATCTTAAATTAACTTTCAATTGACTAAATTAGGATTTAATTGAATAATTTGATTCAAATAATGTAAATTAGGGTTTAATGGATTAAAATAAGGTTTAAATGATTGAATTGAAGTTCAATTAATTAAATTGGAATTTAGCTAATTTATTTGATTTAATATTCTTAAATTGGGGTTCAATTGATTAAATTAAGATTCCATTTATTAATGAACTTAAATTTATTAAATTGAGCATAAATTGAACTTCAAATTATTAATTTGGAGTTCAGTTGATTAATTAAATCTAAATTGTTTAAATCATTCTTAAATTAAACTCAATTGAATAAATTGAGATTCAACTAAATAATTTGATTAAATTTAATTGAGACTCAACAGAATAATTTAATTAAATTTACTTGAATTGAGATTTAATTGATTAACTTAACTTAAATTGGTTAAATTTAGCTTAATTTTATCAAATTAGGGTTCAATGGATTATATTATGGTTCACCTTATTAATTGAACTTAATTTATTAAATTGAACATAAATCGAATTTCAATTGATTAAATTTGAGTTTAATTGATAAATTAAACTTAAATTAATTAAATCATTCTTAAATTGTATCTCAATTGATTAAATTCAAATTCAACTAAATAATTTGATTCAAATGGCTAAAATTGGTGTTTAATTAATTAATTTACTTAAATTAAGGTTGACTTGATGTGTTCAATTAAATTAATTTTAATTGTACTTATATATATTAAATTATGAATCAATTGATTAAATTGAATAAATTTACTCAAATTATAATTTAATTGATTAAATTGAGTTAAATTGATTAATCAATAATTAATTAATTTCAACTCAAATTATGTAGTCATTGATACCACCGGATTACTAATGGATTCTACATTGTTGGTATTTACCAACGGCAGAGAATCCGTTGGTAATTACCAGCATAATATAATTTAATTACTAATGGACTTTTTTCTATTGTAATTTTTAAATTTATCGATAGCATGTTTCTGTTGGTATTTATTATAAAAATAATAGATTTCCAACGGAATAATTTCCATTGGTAAATTTGACGAAAAAGAGGCTTGCAACATTTACTAATCAATTTTTTTATTAGTAAAGTTTCTTTTGTAATCCGTCGATAATTTTTTTAAAATTTTTAATATCGTTTATGTTATTAATCCATTGATAATTCGTTGGTAATTACTAATAGATATTATCCATTGGTAAATATTAATTTTTTGATAATTAGTAATGAATATTGTCTGTTCGTAAATATAAATTTTTTTATAATGACGTAGTTAGTTTATAAATTTAATTAATTTTAATTATTAAATTATTAATATTTTAAAATTATTTATAAATTATTAACTGGATTACTGCTAACTACTATCATTAAACTATCAATATTTAATTGAAAAATGTACAAAACCCTTGAAAATTTTCTTTTTACATTTACTTTTTTCGTTACATTTTCTTTTGCAAAAATTATTGACTAAATTTAATCCATAATTTTTTATATAAATTAAATCAATCATGTGATATAAAAAATTAATAGTTATTTTATTTAGATATTATTTTATTATTAATTTGATCATAAGGAAAAAAAAAATTGTCGGCGAGTGTCTAATAAACAGGATTTGCTCTTTTTCTGCCACGAAATTGAATTGCCTAAGCTTTTAATTTATTTTTTAGTTTTTTTTTTAGAGTAAATGCATTATGCATGCCTCGACAACCAAACTACCAAAGTACAGAATCATTGTCCTCACAATAAATAATGTAATACGTGTCGCATGGAGATAGGATCTCGGTTTTCTCCACATGCAACATTTAATTCTCCTTTGAGCCAAAGTACCAAACCGCTATACTACTACTTCCGAGTACAAATTAATAAAATTTATAATTTATATATCCAAAAAATGAAATTTATAATTTATGTGCTTTTTGAACTAATTTTATTTTTTCTACAATACGAGTTCTGATCTTCATAATCACTTTCAATTTCTTCTCTTTTACAACGTTTTTATCTAACTTTTGAATGAAAAATTTAAATTGAACGTACAACTTTCTTATATAAATATATACTTAATTATAATATTTAAGTTAGATTTTTTTAACATATTACTTATAAAATTAAGGAAAAAAAATTGTGGTAAAAAAGTTTTAGAAATGTAAGTCTCCCCGTATATTCACATTAAATTTTTATCCATAAATAAATTGAATTAAAATAAACTATAAACTAAATAAAATTTTAGTTGAAAAACATAACAATGGGATTTTTTTATATAAATTTTCTTAATTAACTTTTTTTTTTCTGCAAAAAGAACTGCCCTTATTTATGAACACCATAACAGTAAGTTTTTTTTTTTAACTTTTCCTACATATATTATACACCTCTTGTATCTTTTTTTTTTTAATTTTTCTAAAGAAGTTTTATATTGAGATATATATCCTATATACTAAGATTGTGAGAAATAAGTACTTCAATGGCTGCAGCACAGTCCCTTTGTTTGAGTTAACTTTTGAAATCAACTAAGTATACACATATAGTTTTTTTTTTTAATTTTAACCATCAATTGAAACATTGCAGATTAATCTCGATTAATGCTGGACAAATTTATTAAAAAAATAAAATATTTTTTCAAAAATTTAAAAATGCTTAATATCAAGAATTCGAATTCGAGATTTTTAGTTAAAAAAAAATACATCTATCATCCTATCTCTATATGCAGAAGCATATAAAATTCATTTTTAATATAATGAAAGCCACCAATATGTTCCACAATGTTATGCACCTATAGTTATTTATGTTGCCTATTCTTAACAAATTTTCAGTCTTAATTTCATAGTTTAGATTTTTCGCATTTACTTGGCTACGGACTGGAAAAGTTGTACTTACAAAATATAAATACTAATTCTCCTTTTTAAAACTAATTTTTGAAAGTAAATAGAAATTAGATCTAAGCCTAGCTACTTTCAGTAAAGTTCATTCAACGCTCAAATTGGAAACTTCGCAACAACTCTAGTACAAGATCAATAGCACTAAAATAAAGTTTATTAATGTCTATTTTTTAAAATTAGTACTTAATTTCTTAATTTCTGTTTTTCAATAATACTTCATTGTTCTTTTTTTTTTTTCAATTTTCAGATTGATCACCGTTCAACTTATTTAATCTTTAGAGAGAAAAAAAAAATCCCTTATTATATAATCAGTCAAGTCAATTTACGATTTGATGTCCTTAATGCTTTGCTTGAATAATCAATTCAATTTTCTATTTTACTCCTGACTAGCAGTATATCGATCTAGCTTTATGCTTTCGATATGATTTATCTCATTTATTAATTTTAGGCAAAGTTTATAATAAATACCCTTACGATTTTGGTTTGTTTTTTTGGAGCCCTCTTATATTATTTCTTTCAATCAAGCCTCCACTGTTTTATTTTTAATCAATTTAGGCCCTTCTTTAATAGATATCATTTTCTATATTATTATATATTTACACCGTATATCATTTGGCCAAACTATTATTGCCAGATTCAGATATATTAAAAGACAATCATTATTATTCACGAAAAAAAACCATCATTATTTTCAAGAAACCTATATTGCATATGGGTGGTTTGCTAAATCTTTTACTGGAGAAGATATCATTTAATAATAATAATAATTTCTTGCAAATTAAGCATGTTAATGAACCCTCAGATCCAAGCCTGAAACGAAAGTTCAATACATATATTAATCAGGCATTATTTTTTAACTGACACAGAAAACACGACATATAAAAGCTCTGCCTCTAACTACGTTATCAAGTAATAAAGAAACCCACAATCCTCCAAGAATAAATCATTCTTATAAAAATTTAATAGAAATGCTTACTTCTTAAAGTGCAAAAAAAAAACCCTTTTCGAACTCTTCTTTCTCAGCCACTGATTAGCCGAAATCAACCCTTCCAAAAGATCAAATTTACTTCAATAATTTGCTAATTCTTCATTAATTGAAGTGAGTGTGAGATTATTCTTCTATAAATAACTAATTCTTCAAGAATCTCTGTGACCATAAGAAAGTAAAAGCTGAGATTTTTATTTTTTTTTTATTTTTTTGGGTTTTTTGATCATCGCATAGCAGAGAGTGAAGGAGAGCTTCTACCAAAAGATTTTTATTTCATGTTTTTTTTTTAGATTATTTCTGTTTTTCTATTATAATTATCTTTCATTTATTTTGATTTATTTTATTTTGAATTTTAAATCTATGTCTTTTTATTTTTATATTGAAACAAATTGCATGGTATGCAATTTTCAAGTGCGTGTATTGCATGCATCATTAATATTTCAACGTAAGGGCTGAAATTGATATTAATAAAATATGAGAGGCTTGATTGAAAAATCAAATAAAACGAGGGAAGCTAAAATCATAAAAACTAGTTTTATTATAGGTTTTGCCTTAATTTTAATTGGCCTTTTTTCAATTATATATTATATATTGAATATATAACTTCAAAAATAAATATACATTAAAATAATTAGTTCATAAAACTGCACTTTGAAAATTTTAAAGGGGCAAACTTATTTGGATTGAGTCTGTGTAAATCAACTAAATAATATAATAAGTAAAGAATTTATTTAGTATTTTCTCAATTAATGCACCTTAGATATGAATTATATAAGAAAAAAGTTTTTTTTTCTCTTTTAGAGCTATATATATATATATATATATATATATATATATATATATATATATATATATATATATATATATATATATATGCTAAAAAGTTTGCCTGATTATAAAAGTTGAAATATAGAAAGCAAAACGTCGAAAGTCAATATTTCCAAACGTCAGACCTAACTATGTACGATCGAGTTGAGTACAAAGATTCAATCTCAACTAATTATTTACTAAATAGATCAATACCAAACAGTCCCACGCAACAGAATCAAATTATTTTTACAGAATGAATTTATGCCCACGAAAATGTAAATAACCCTAAATTATAAATTATATATATATATTAAAAATATTTCTGTCCAGATCAAAATATATTGATATGAGATATTACTGGATTAGAGTTGCTGCAGGTGACAATTCAATTTTGAATTGAATTCCTCAAATTTGAAGTGAGACCCTCCAACACGTGGGACCTACCATATATAATTTAAAAAAGGGTCAAAAGTTGATGCATATGACAATTCAATTTTGAATTGAATTCTTTTAGCTAATATTTTTGACTTTTTTTATTTATATTTATACAAAATATTTTTTTTATAAATAGACAGATATTATTTCATTTGAATTACAATAATCTCAATTCATTTGAAATAATTTGAGAGAGAGTTTGACTTTTGAAATATTTTCAAAAATTAGGGGGTGAAAAATAGCAAAAAAAAATTTTGGGAGTGTTTTTGAAAAACATTTATATGACGCTATTTTTGGGTTTATCTCAAAATTATTGTATTACCTCTAGTCTGTGTCTAGAGAAGACTCATTCTTTGTACTCATTAATTTTTATTAGTAGAAGAAAAATATTGGGAGTGTTGTCCGTGGACGTAGCACAAATTAAAGGGTGAATCACGTTAAATTGTCGGTATTATTTTTTACTAATTATTTTATTTCTCATTTATTTGTATTATTTTACCCGTTGTGCCCAATACATCGCACAGCAGAGAGTGAAGGATAGCTTCTACCAAAAGATTTTTATACCATGTTTTTTTTAGATTATTTCTGTTTTTCTATTATAATTATCTTTCATTTATTTTGATTTATTTTATTTTGAATTTTAAATCTATGTCTTTTTATTTTTATATTGAAACAAATTGCATGGTATGCAATTTTCAAGTGCGTGTATTGCATGCATCATTAATATTTTAACGTAAGGGCTGAAATTGATTATCAATAAAATATGAGAGGCTTGATTGAAAAATCAAATAAAACGAGGGAAGCTAAAATCATAAAAAGAAAAACTTAAAGAGCTTTATTATAGGTTTTGCCTTAATTTTAATTGGCCTTTTTCAATTATATCTTATATATTGAATATATAAATTCAAAAATAAATATACATTAAAATAATTAGTTCATAAAACTGCACTTTGAAAATTTTAAAGGAGCAAACTTATTTAGATTGAGTCTGTGTAAATCAACTAAATAATATAATAAGTAAAGAATTTATTTAGTATTTTCTCAATTAATGCACCTTAGATATGAATTATATAAGAAAAAATTTTGTTTTTTTCCCTCTTTTAGAGCTATATATATATATATACTAAAAAGTTTTCCTGATTATAAAATTTGAAATATAGAAAGCAAAACGTCGAAAGTCAGTATTTCCAAACGTCAAACCTAACTATGTACGATCGAGTTGAGTACAAAGATTCAACGTCAACTAATTATTTACCAGTAAATAGATCAATACCAAACAGTCCCACGCAACAGAATCAAATTATTTTTCAGAATGAATTTATGTCCACGAAAATGTAAATAACCCTAAATTCTAAATTATATATATATATATATATATATTTATCTATCTAGTATTTTAGGCTACGCACTAATATAAATTGGCATTAGACATGTTGTTGTTAAAGGATTAAAATATTTCCTTTCAAAATTTAAAAATATTTAATACTTAGAATTCTCTCTTAACATTATATCTCACCCTTTATAATAATTTTTTTAAAAACTTTTATCATAAAGCAACAAGACTTACCTATTAGTTCTATGAAGAAAAAAAAAATTCATGGATAAACCAATTACAACATGCGCTGTATGCACAATAGTTATTCTAGCATGTTGTAATTGGTTAGGTTCATAAAAAAAAATTCATGAATCAGTCGAAGCAAAAATTTCCCATCATAAATAAACACCGAAAATTAGGTAAGAAAAATCTTGTTATTTATATGGATTCGGATCACAGTTCATTTCACCACTCAACAAACATAGAGAAACAAGAAAGCAATAGCAAATCAAGATTCAACACACAGTACTTCAGCAACAAGATGCAGCAAACCATAATTCTATGTCCATGTCCAGGCATGGGCCATATAATCTCCATGGTAGAGCTTGGCAAGCTTATCATCCACCACTATCGCAACCACTTCTCCATTATTATTCTCCTCATCTCTTTTGAATTCGATAACCCAAACATCACATCTTACATCAACACCGTCTCTCAAGCTCACCCTCGCATTTCCTTCCGTCGTTTCCCTCGTATCTCCGTCAACATCAACCCCCCACGCAGCGTCCTCGCCATGCTTTTCGAGTGTATTGCCCTTCACAAGCCCCATATCATTGATTCTCTGCAAGAAATCTTGACATGTAGTAATATTTGTGCTTTTATCATTGACATGTTTTGCTCTTCTGCTCTTTCTGCTGCTAAACAACTCAAAATCCCGACTTACTATTTTTTCACTTCTGGTGCTGCTTGTCTTGGTGCTTTCATGTATATACCGAGTATCCATGATCAGTATACTCGAAGCTTAAAAGAACTTGAAGGCACTGTCATTAATTTCCCTTGCATCCCACCTCTGAAAGCTATTCACATGCCGGAGCCTTTTCTTGATAGAAATAGCCCTGTCTATGATTTCATGATAAGTTTCTGTTCATGTCTAGTGAAGGCTGATGGGATTATAGTTAACACCTTTGACGATCTTGAGCCAAAACCCATCAAAATTATTGCAGATGGATTATGCGTCCCTGGTGCACCAACTCCTCCCACTTACTATATCGGACCTCTGATTGCTGAGAGCAGGAGCAGTGAAGCTCAACACGAGTGCCTATCATGGCTTGATGAGCAACCAAGCAAAAGCGTGTTGTTTTTGTGTTTCGGTAGCCGTGGATCTTTCTCTATAGAGCAAGTTAGAGAAGTGGCTAATGGGTTAGAGAAAAGTGGGCACAGATTCTTGTGGGTGGTGAAAAATCCACCATCTGATGAGCAAACGAAGCAGACTGAGGACATAGGTGATGTGAACTTGGAAGATATGTTGCCTGAAGGATTCTTGAACCGAGTTAAAGAAAGGGGTATGATTGTGAAATCATGGGCACCACAAGTAGCAGTGCTGAATCATGATTCGGTGGGTGGATTCGTTACTCATTGCGGGTGGAACTCGGTTCTAGAAGCGGTGGTTGCCGGCGTGCCAATGATAGCGTGGCCATTGCATGCAGAGCAGCATCTTAATAGGAACGTACTGGTAGAGGATATGAAAATAGCAATTGCAGTGGAGCAGAGAGAGAAGGATGGGTTTGTGAGTGGCGCTGAGTTGGAGAGAGGAGTCAGGGAGTTAATGGACTCGGACAAGGGGAAAGAATTGAAAGAGAAGTGCTGGAGAATGAGAGAAAGCAGTAAGGGTGCTTGGGCAGAGTGTGGTTCTTCCATTAAATCTCTTGGTAAATTAGCTGACATATGGATGAAAATCTGAGAATTTGAGGTAGGAAATTATGTACGTATAATTGTTGGTATTAAAATGTTATGAACCAATAATCATGTTTAACTGTTTAATCTATATATATATATATATATATATATATATATATATATTAGCTTAATTTAATGTATGATGAGGAGAAAATGGGATTAATTATTGCAGGGAAGTATATTTCCCATTTATGATGATGACAATAACGGATGATTGCGCTGCCTTCTACTGGAAAATGCTTACTATGTGTACATCTATTAAGGCATCACTCTTTTTTTTAGTGGGGAAAGAACCCCAAAAACACAACTACACACCAAGGAAAATTTCTTAGTTAGAAAACAATTCATAAATTTATGGTAAAAATTCATAAAATTATAGCTTTAAATTTTTTATTAAATAATTTTTCATTTTAGGATGATTTTGTTGAGTTACTGTGTGAAATAGATTGTGTCTTATGACACTTATAATCTAATATTTTTAAATTATTTTATTTTCTGTAGGCCAGTGAATCATATAGTACATTTTTTTAAAAAATTAGTTTATATGATTTGAAACCTATGCGACAGTTGACTGAGTAAACTATTATAAAATCGAAATTTTATGAAAAAAATATAATTTTTTTCCATTTACACTGAATGGATAAATATCCCCACAACACAGCTGAACCCCTCTAAATCGGCTTCAAGCAGCTACTTGAAATCATTAGCAAAATAATTAATACCCACATTCTGATCAAAACGGGATTTGGAAAGCCAATCCGACAAAGAATTCACTTCTATCGGGATGTGCGCTACTTCCACCATCAAGCTGTCATTCATAATATTCTTCAGATGCATAAAAAGGTTACTCGGTGCATGCCCATAATTTCTCCTGAAGATTGCAGCTGTTCCACAACATAGAGAGAGTCCATTTCTAAAACAATATTTTGGAATCCCATGCTGCGGGCTAACTCAATACCTGTAATTGCACCCCAAATCTCAGCCATAAGGGAAGAACACCTACCAATTTTTTAGGAAAAACTAGCCACCCAAGACCCTTGAGAGTTTCAAATCAAACCTCCGGCCGCGGCATCTCCAGTAGCTATGTTGCACGTGCCATCCATATTAACTTTAACATAATCAGCAGGTGGAGGATATCAAACACCCTTATGCTTCTCGCTACATAGCGCAAGTGAAAATGTTTATGTGTGAATACAATCAATAAGATGCAGCAAAGATATCAATGAAGATACAACAAATAATAATTAGGGATAATTTCAAAAAAAATCCAATATTTTACTCATTTTCAAATTACATAATTAATTTTTTTTGTGTAATTAGAAATCTAATGCTATTTTTCTTTTTCAATTTGATACCTCCATCTAAGAAAAAAGTTTAAAAATCTTCTAACGTTTCGTTACTTTTTTCATTTAGTCTCCTCTAACAAAATACTTTACATTTATATAAATTGATCATAAGATAAGATTACGTGTTATTTTGAATTTCTAATACTATTATAACTCTGACTCTAATTAAAAAAAATCTCAATTTATAATTTTAAAAAAATTAGAACGGTTACTTTTTTATAATATTTTCAATGCATAAATTTTGAAAAAAACAACAATGAAATAAAATAATAAAAATATTTTTTTTCAATTAAAATTAAAATTAAAATATATTAGACTATATAATCTTATCTAATTAATTAAAACATACCATATAGAAAAAATTTTAAAAAAAATTCCCCAACATTTCTTTTTTTTTTTGTTAATTTAACCTCCAATCATAAAGTGTCATGTCAACTTGCAGTTAAATTTAACGGCAAAATAGATGGATTATTTAATATGTAGGCGTAAAATACCGAGTTGATTTATGTAGGTATTATATGTGCTGAGTTGATTACATATGTAGTCATTAAACATACCGAGTTGATTTATGTAGGCACCACATTGTACCGAGTTGATTTACGTAAGCGTCATGTATCGAGTTAAAATTTATCAGCAGATAATACCCCGTATCATATATGATAGTTTTAGTTATTGGTGTTAGGAGAATAAATTTTAAGTAAACAATGTATGATAAAATTTACTGATTATGATTAACCATGAAAAAAAAATAAACTTAGTAGAATATAGTGATATTAATATTAATGACAATACATAGGATTAGAATAATATCTTGCAATAATATTAGTAATTAACACAATTATTATATGTAAAAAAAATTATATATAGAAAATCAAAAGAATGCATTTTTTGTTCAATTTATTACTGATAAATTTGTGATATTTCTTTTATTTGATATTAAATGTATGAATGTGTGAGATATTATCAATTGCATGTTAAGTTTTTTCCATATAAAATTCAATTAAGCTAGTAGCTTAGCACGTGTGATTTTTTCACGTGTAGGTACTAAAGTAGTCAGTAAATAAAAATTGCAGCTACCAGAAAGAGAAGAATGTCAGTTAGTGGATAACAGCATTTGAAGATTTTTTTTATTTTTGTGAATTAAATTTTGTAAAACATATTAGCAGATTTTATTTTCATGTTGTGTGATACTTATATTTTGAGGTTTGTAAATAAAATAGTAATTAGTATAACTCTGTAAATAATCTTTTAGAAAATGAAATATTTTATAATTGATGAATTACATTAATTGGTATAAAATATTTATGTATCGAAAAAAATAAAAATTGGGGACTATATTGTAAATTTGTATTAAGACATTTTAAAGTGAGAATGTACAAAATAATTGTGTTAGGCAAATTAGATAGGAAATCAAGAGTCTGATAGCATTTTATTGCTTTGCTATTATTAGTAGGTAAGGGGATGTTATAACTGTACCTTATCGAGAGAGTCAATCGATACCCAGGATGACATCAAACTCATGAAATGGCAACTCAATCAAATTTTTTGTGAACTTCTTCCCTTAAACTATAACATGACAATTCTTATGCACTTGGTTCACCATTGTGCTATGCCCAGAGGGCTAGTCACCTCTATCTCATAATTTAATCTCTCTGCTAACATATTATACCGCTTTGCTATATTGGTACATATATAAGAATATGTGGAACCTGGATTTATTAAAGCAATTAAAACTAAGTCAAAGAGAAGAAATGTACCAACAACCACGTTCAATGCACTCAAATCCTCTCTAGCCTTCATAGCATAGACCCTTGTTGGTGCTCTACTAGGTCCTGACCTGTTCACTATCTTTGATACGGTCGATTTAGATCCACCTCTGCCCGAATTGGTTTATCTTTGTCCCTAGTCTGTGTTAGCACCGAACTCCGAGTCTGAGTGGGACTCTTACCTATCTATAAAGGACAATATCTCTTATAATGGCCTCGAGATCCACACCTATAGCAAGACCCGATGCATCCCCAACACTCTCCTCTATGGATCCTCTCACACATTGTACATTGCGGTACTACTTCTTTTTATGTCTAAGCCTGACGGCTGATAGTCGTAGAAACAACTCCTGATAATGGTGTTTGTCTGGTGTACCATGATTGACCCTGACTTTATCCCTGTCCTCTAGACTAGAAGGGTTCAGAACTGGTGCAAGCCTTCTTGCTTAATGATTGTGCAACACTGTAAGCTGACCCTCTGAAGTCTCTTCTGGATGACTTCTTAGCTCTCTTCAGCTTTACCCTTTTCTCTATTGTAATAGAAAAAGATACTATCCTTGTGAAGTCCTTATATTGCTGTGAGATCACATGGAACCCGATCTCATCTATCAGACCATCCTCAAACCGATGACATTTATCCATCTCATCCCCAATGATACTGATAACATACCTGCTCAACTAGGCAAACTCTCTCTCATACACAGTCACTATCATGTTTCCCTATCTCATGTTCAAAAACTTTAGTTTCTTCTCATCTGTATATACCATCGACACATACTATTTTTTGAATTTAGTAGTAAAGAAATTCCAAGTAATCGACTTTAGAATCCGCTGCTTCTGTAGAACCGACTTTTATCAATCATAGGCATGCTCTTAGAGAAGTAAAACAACATACCTAACCTTGTGCTCCTCGGCACAATCCAGCTCCTTGAAGACACTTTCGGTCATCTCTAACCAGAACTCAGCAGCTGCCAAATCATCATCAATACTGCCTGTGAAGGTCATAGCTCCATACTTCCTCAGCCTATCAATCTGAACCCTACGTCTCGGTGGTGACTGAGGAGATGGTGGAGGTGGTAATGGCATCACCTGTACCAATTGCTGCAGCAAAGTAGTAAGATTCTGCATCAGAGGATCCTGTACCTGATCTACCTGACCAGCCATTGACTGCTGTAAATGATGTGCGCCAGTCAACCCTTGAACACTAGCTTGGCTCAGCTAATTTTGAGTGTCTATATTCGAAGGATTGTTACTCTCAATCGTGTCATGCGGTTTGATCTTCATACTCGCTTTTTAGCCTACACATCGATAAAGAATAGCTTACATTAGATTCATACAGGATAACACTCGTACATGTGATACACCCATCCCACCTAGTTTTAAAACTACCTAAATCTAGGCTCTGATACCACTAAATATAACATCACTTGGTATAATTAAGAATAATCACTATTATATTAAAAGATGCTACGACGCATATGAGTTAAAATGTCATAAATTTTAAAACTTTGATGCACCATGGCCATAATGACTTAAAGCAAAATAAAAATATTTTTAATGTCTTGAAATAAATCTCAGAATAACAAAAGTTTAAATATAAACTCGTACGAGCATACACATGTCACTTTCGCAATTTAGACCCTAATTGTATACGTATACTGCGGTAGTCTATACTGCAGTATAAAGACGTACCAATTATAGTTCAAATATGGATAAATAAATATGAAAAAAATACATTGATATCATAATATGAATATGAAGTTGATTAAATGAAAAAAATGTGATTTCGTATTATGCGCGTAAATTGAGACAATATACAAAGCTAAAATTCAGATTTTTAGCCCAACGGTGAAAATGTGATTTAAGCATATCAAAATGTAGAAAATATTATTTTAATGTCATATTTGGAGTTATAAGGCGAGATTTTAAGGTTAAAAGCTTTGATTTGTAGAAATACGGTTTCTAGCATTGATTTACAGTCCGATTTTCTAATTGAGAATTAGAGATATGCGTTCACAATCACAATGAATAATAGATTATTTCGAATAAAATTTCCATTATGATACAAAAAGATTTCAAATAATATATATTTTCATGCATATATTAGCGTGACACATTCATATATAATTAGATTAGTCTAGCTATATAAAGGAGTGTTACATCGTTAATATTTAGCAATCATAAATAATGAGACCTATCCTAATCAAATTTTAAGGGAATTCAATTTTCAACTAACAAAATATAACTCAATATTTTTTTTAACATGTCGTATGGTGTGGAAACTGTAAAAAAAATACATATACGGTAGGTATAATATAAAATATACATAATTTATGCAAATAAAGTACAATATATTTAATGATGTATGATTGGTATACCTATATTATACTAATAGTACACTGTACTGTAATTAAAAAATTACTGAAAATAAATAGTATATTGCAATTATGTAGCTACTGATATATTGTTGTGGTGAAACAAGATCTCAGTTGGTGTGCTTAGAATTGCCACTGCAATTTGGATCGAGTTGATTGAATACCACATCCTTACTTTAGTGTGTCATATTTTGATAATATCTCTTGCCATCCTATATCTAAAGTCTAACGCCCATGCATTCATAAATAAGTAATCTTCGAGCTTGCCTCATTGATTTTTGACTAATATGTATTATTATTATTATTATTATTATTATTATTATTATTATTATTATTATTATTATTATTATTATTTTGACACTTTTATGTAGTCAGAACATCTTTAACTATATAGGAAAATATTACAAAATCATATGTGTAGACTAATACAATTAAAACCTTTAAAATATTTTGGTGCATCATGGCCATGATATTTATTTTAGAAATCATTGTGTAAACAAAAAGGTAACAATGACATAATCAATATAAAAGTTTGGGCTTCACTAATCTTGAAGGCTTACAAAATATTATCATACAAAATAAAAACCTTGCTCAAGAGAGCTATAAAATAAAAAAATTCCAATGTTCAAAATGACATTGACAAAATAATGAAGACTTTACATAATATCACCAATGTGATGTATACCTGAGTAATCTCTATTGACTCTGTATGGTAAGCTTTTTGTCTTATGTAGCTCTTTTGACTATTTCGCTTTACCTATATGTGAGACACAAAGAACTTATACACTAAGCATATTGCTTAGTAGTATACAATGGCTAATAAAAGAAAATGAACATGATATGCAACATCATAAAATTCATGTACCATAATTACTTCATGATAACTAATAATCTCTTTTGTAAGTCATTCATAAGATTCTTTAATCATATCTCAACTTAAACATGTAGTATGACTCAATCATACCATATAATAAAATTCACTATTTATCGTTATTTGCCTAATAACATCCCAACTAGACTGATTAGGATACTTGTTATCTAGAATTAAAATGTTTAGTTATAGCCTTAAGTATGATATTGCATGAGTTATCAATAATTTGTAAGTTGTCGAGTCACCGACTAAGTGAGTGTGCCTAATCACAAGTTAAGGAGCCATTTATCATCAATAATTATATTACTATGGTACTGTCTATACTCTTAATGACATGTCATTTATCCTATTTTAAGTCCTAGATTAGACGTTACGGGCTTATACACTTCTTGCCTTATCCATTGTGTGTGTGCGTGCGTATGCTTATGCATTATGCCATAACATTACCATGTCATAACTCATCTTTGTATTCATCATCAAGTTAATGCATCATCATCCAAGTAATATGTTTTTCTAGCAGACTTAGTTTATTTCACCTTGCTAGTTATTAAGTGTCATACTTTTGGATGGTTAAGCATCATGGTATCACAAAAATGTATCCATAGAGAAAGCTATTCGATTCAAACTTTTGAGGTTTTATTACAATAATGTTCACGCTGTGAATGTCACCTTCATGGATTGTAACCTATGAATCTTATCCTAATCCTACTCATAAAAACATCTGACTTTACATTACAACTCAAAAGCCAACATTCACAGTCGTGATTGTGCTTTCATGAGAATGAAGCAATGCTTTTATGGAATTCTAATCGTGACACTGGTTGTGAATGAATCTCCTCAAACCATAAGTTTGTACATCATGATTCACGACCATGACATAATGTTCATGAGTGTGAATCTATGCTTTACGACTTTTCTAATCGCGAAACTAATTATGACTCCAGACATGAACAATTTTGCCAGAAATCACAACTTGACCTATATGAATTCACAGCCATGACATAAGGTTTACGAGTGTGAATTTGAAAAATCAAACATTCAGATATGTGCCCAAAATAGAGCATCCCAAATCACACGCAAAATCTCTAAGATTAACTAATATCAATCACTCCTATCAATATACAAGCACGCATATGACACAAGTTTATGCTTTTGCCTGATTCTTAACACAATTTAAACTTCAATTATGTCATTTCAAATTCAAATTTTCTCAATTTCAACTGAATGTGTATTAATGACACAAATCATTAAATTCTAGTCAACTACCAAGCACTTAACATACCCATTATGCATTTATAAACAACAACACAACATGCAAAGAAAGTGAGAAAATTGCTATTGTATACTAACCTCTTATGAAGCTTACATCAAAATTCATATTCCTAGCTACTTCAAGCTCCTTCTCCCTCTTAGAGATTTCTCCTAGCCTTTCTAGGTGATCCTAACACAATAAACATCATTCTCAAATATTAAGTCACTACTTTATTACAAAATATCACTTATATACTTAAACTTTATAGTTCAAACCAAAGTTCGTTTTTATGGCTTAATCTAGTGCAATGGTATGAAAGTTGGGTTTCTTATACCAAAATCCTAACTGAATATTAAAACCTTAACCTATTCTATTTTTCCAAAGGTTTAGGTTGGAAAATGAAAATGAAGGAAGAGATAGAAGGAAAAGATGAGAAAAAAAAGGACTTTAACTCACCAAATCTCCTTCAAAAAGTGTTGGTCAAAATCTCCACAAATCTAGCTCAAATCTTTATATTTTTTCTATATATTTATCTCCTATTGCCAAAAATCTTGTTTCTTTTTCTTGTTTTCCTATAGTTTCTAGTATAACCAAAGTTTAAATCTTGAATCTTGAAAAGTTAAGGAGGAGAAAAAATGGAGGAATGGGAGAGGAGAGGAGAAGAGAAAAAGGAGAAAGAGTGATAGAAGAATGTGGGGGAAGCTGCCAAAACTTTGGGTTTTATATACTCGTGTAAAATTCTCATTTTGGTCCCCCAATAAAGTACCATCTCACTCCCTGATAAAATAAAGGCTCAGACCTTGCCACATAATCTTATAACATCTTATTCACTTATATTTTTAATACTTATTTAATGTCTTATTATTATTTAAATCCAAATTTAGACTCTAAATAATGTAGTAGTGCCCTTCTAGTGCGCTCACAAATTTGGAACCCAAATAAGCTAACTTTGTTATTATTATTGTTATTATTTCCTTCAATTTTTTTTGGGTTAACAAATAGCTTAAAACTCAACTATTTATAAAACCAAACAAATTTGCTTTAAAGTACCCAAGTCCTTGATAGAATATATCCATTATTTTTATTCTCTTTTTTTCGCATTTTATTCATCTATGTCGTGCTCAAAATTATGCCCTAATCAATATACAAAATTGGTAGGTTCATTTCAATCTTTCACTCCCAAAATTATTTTTTTATTATGTTGTATGAGTCATCCTCTTAAACTTTTTTTTAACCAATGGATGATTTGTTCTCTTTATTTTATCCAATGGATAGTTTTCTTTTTTTTTTTTGAATTAATGGACGATTTGTTTTCTTTATTTTATCCAATGGATAGTTTTTTTAATCAATGGACAATTTGTTTTATTTTTTTTAATTAGTGGATAATTTTCTTTCTTTTAACTAATGAACAGTTTATTTTCTTTCTTTTAACTAGTAAATAGTTTTTGTAACAACTAACACCTTATACATCTATATATATCGCATATGTTGTTTTTATATTAAATTATCACGTATGAAACAAAAACAAAATAAAATTCATCTTTATAGTGAGAGTAATTTTTTTTTTACTCATCTCATATTATTAACAATTATTTCACAATCAATATGAAAGTTTTAATTATAGCCTATAACATCACATATATTAATAACTTAAACATTACGTTTAAAAGTTAGTAAATTTGCAAGTATTCAATCCCCAAATATAAATGATATGTTCTTATGCTTATATGGAATGCAAGGAGAGAAAGTGAGGAGACTCGACTAGTGACCTTTGATCCATGACTTTTATATGCACCTCAATATGAACTACTAATCTTCTTTACCTGAAAATTGATGCAATTTGGTGAGTTGCGACTCAGTGAGAATAACCATAAAATGAGTTTTAAAGCACCAAACATTTCATAATAGCAAATAACAAGTATAATTAATACATACTTTATACTTCATTTCATCAGTCAATAACATATAAATATAGATAAAATCAAGTATTCAATAATTGCTCTCTACTTATGCTTATGCTTATTCATTTTATTTTGTTGTGACCAGGTTAAACAGACATTACCCCGGGTTTCCATGTGAATATTTGCATTTGCATTTGCTAGCTAGATTGATCATTTGTTTCATTTGCACATTTGTTGGGCCATAGGCCTTTTCTTTTGCTTTGCAATATCGATTAACTAGTTACAACGCTTTTTAAGTCATTATGCATATGCACTTGTACTTAAATATTCATCAACCATTGTATCTTATCACATATACCAAATATATACCACATATATACTTCATATGCAACGCATATACCATACATATATACTTCATATGCAATACATATACCATACATATACCGCATATATACCTCATATGTCATCACATATACCTATAACTTTTTTGTTTTAATTATTTACAGAATCTAGCTCTAACGAGCTCAAATGAGCCAAACAAGTTTTTGGATCTGCCCAAGGCACCCCGTAGGTAGTTCAAATTATGGAACAATCATGGTTCCATTCACCATAACTCAAAATTTACAAGACCTATGAACCTGAAATTTGGTATACAAATACATAACACATATATCTACAACTTGTATGTTTTTAGGTACTTCAAATATTGACTTTAACATATCCAAAACTAACAAACACATTAGCTAACTTACTTATGGTTCACATCCGGACCAATTTCCGTACGAAGAGGATATCTCATTCTATACACCACATCTTACAAAAATATTTACATATCCATAAATCTAAGACATAAAGGAACAACTTTTATATTTTAAGCTTTTCCAGAATCAATTTCTATTGATATCAAAATCCGGGTGCAAATCAGTACCTATTAATGAACCTTAGCAACTCAAATCAATCTTATAGCAATAAGAATTGATTACTTACCAAGAACAAACTTGCAAGGGATCAATTTGCCTCAAAAATCAAGTAAAACAAGGAAGAATTGATGGCTGAAACTTGAGAAAAAATAGGTTGAAGAAATGAAGCAAAGAAGAAGAAGAAGATAAGGAAAGAAAAGGAAGATAATGGCAGCCTAATAAATTAAAAGTCCCCACATGTTTCCTTTCTTTTTTTTTTCTTTGCTGTCCCTTTTTTTTTTTTGACTTTCTTTTTCTCTTCTTTTTCTGAATTCTTTTTATTATTATTATTATTATTATTATTATTATTATTATTATTATTATTATTATTATTATTATTATTATTATACATACATTCATGTATACATATATACATTTACCCAATTTTACTAACCAATAATAAATAAATATATAATTTAATTACTTATTTTAATTTAATTTAATTAATCATGTCAAATTTTTATTAATTCAATCTAGTCTCTTTATTCACTTAAATATTAAGGACATGAGTCCATATTGCAAGATCTGAGAAAATCTGTATCTTGATGGGGTGTCTGGTTTTCAAGGTTGTAGTAAAGATTTTTCCATCAGCTGCCTGAAAATGTTGATCATAATTAAATATTCATTTCTATACAATTGTAAAATATTTGAAAATAAACTAATTGTATGTCATGAATATATTTAAATAAAAATGCATATTATGCATGTGTTCAAGTGATATATATGCAAAATGCATATGCACAAATGAGATGCTGCAGAAATACATATGAAAAAAGTCAAGGATGTTACAATTCTCCCCTCCTTTTAAAAATTTCGTCCTCAAAATTTAATAAATGAAAATATGTGTGGATATTGCTTTTTCATATTTTCTTCTGTTTCCCATGTTGCCTCTTCTTGTGAATGATTTCTCCATAATACCTTAACTAAAGGTATTTCTCAGTTTCTCAACAGTTTAGTCTTGTATCCGATGATTTCCAATGGTTCTTCAACATAACTCATGTCATTTGCAATCTCAATGGCTTGATCTTTGAGTACATGTGTAGGATCTGACCTGTATCTTCTAAGCATACTCACATGAAACACATTATGAATCTGAGTCATATCTGGCGGTAAAGTCAATCTGTATGTCAGTGGACCAACCTTCTCAAGAATTTTGTAAGGCTCTATGTATCTTGAGCTCAATTTACCTTTCTTGCCAAATCGGATTACTCCTTTCCATGGAGATACTCGTAGAAATATCTTTTCACCCAACTCGTATTTCATCTCCCTTTTATGTTGATCAGCATAACTTTTCTATCTGTCCTGTGCTGCCTTTAGTTTAATCTTGACAACCTTGATTTTATCCATTGTATCTTGTACTATCTCTGGCCCTTCTAATGCACGTGTACCTTCTTCATCCCAGATGATAGGGCTTCTGCACTTTCTGCCATACAATGCCTCATATAGAGCCATCTGAATACTGCTATGATATTGGTTATTGTATGCAAACTCCACCAATGTCATATACTCATCCCAAGCTCCCTTGAATTCCATAGCACATGCTCTAAGCATTTCTTCTAATGTCTGTATACTTCTCTTTGATTGTCCATCAGTCTGTGGGTGGAATAAAGTACTGAAATTCAATTTTGTTCCAAATGCATTATGTAAACTCACCTAAAAATGTAAAGTAAACCGTGGATCTCTATCAGACACAATGGATACTGGAATGCCATGCAATATGACTATTTCATTCACATATAATTTGGTCAAACTCTCAAGTGTACACCCTCATCTGATAGGTAGAAAATATGCTGACTTGGTTAACCTATCAATAATTACCCATATTGCATCATTTTTCCATGGAGTTCTAGGCAATCCATAAACAAAATCCATCGTTATCTTTTCCCATTTCCATTCTGGCACTGGTAAAGGATGTAGTTTACCAATTGGTGTCTGGTGTTCTATTTTAATCAGTTGACATGTCAAGCATTTGGAAACATATTCTGCTATGTCTTTCTTCATTCTTGGCCACCAGTAATGAGGCCTTAAGCTGTGATGCATCTTTGTCATCCCTGGGTGCATTGCATAGGGTGCATTGTGTGCCTCTTCCATTATTTCCTGACGCAAGTTCTCAGTGTTTGGAACACATATGCGTGACTTTAACATCATTACATTGTTTTGCAATTAAAAATCTTTATTGTTTCCCTGCCTTACTAATTCAATTTTCTCATACAATTTAGGATCTTTACTTTGTACAACTTTAATCCTATCCTTCAATATAGGTCTGACCTGAAGAGCAGCAATCAATGATCCACCATCATGCATATTCAATTGAACATTTAAGGACCGTAATTGAATCAGATATGGAAAAAAGGATGCTTGCAAGTGAGCTACATTGCTACTGGCCTTCCTACTCAATGCATCTGCTACCACATTGGCTTTCCCTATATGGTATTCAATTGTACAATCATAATCTTTTAATAGTTCTAACCATCGTCTTTGTCTCATGTTTAACTCTTTCTGTGTCACCAAGTAACCCAAGATTTTATGGTCTGTGAATATCTGGAATGTCTCACCATACAAATAATGCCTTCAAATCTTCAATGCAAATACAATTGCAACCAATTCTAAATCATGCATTGGATATGAGATCTCTTGTGGTCTCAGTTATCTGGATGCATAAGCTATCACCTTACCATGTTGCATCAACACACATCCCAAGCCTTGGTGAGAAGCATCACTATATACTGTACACCCACATGTACCTATATGGATGGTTAACACTAGTGCTGAGGTTAGCCTGTGTTTTAGTTCATCGAAACTCCTTTGACATTCAAGAGCCCACTTGAAAGACACATTCTTTCTCAATAATTTGGTCAAAGGGCTAGCAATCAATGAGCACCCATCAATAAATCTACGGTAGTATCCGGCTAAACCTAAAAAACTACGCAATTCTGACACATTCTTCGATGCTTCCCAACTCACTATGGCCTTAACTTTATTTGGGTCAACCTCTATGCCTTTTCCCGATACTATATGTCCAAGAAACACAACATGATCAAGCCAGAATTCACACTTGCTAAACTTTGCATACAATTGTTTCTCCTGCAGAGTCTGAAGCACTGTTCTTAAATGCATCTCATTTCCTCTTTACTTTTAGAGTACACCAAAATGTCATCTATGAAGACAATAACAAAATTATCCAGATAAGGCTGAAATACCTTATTCATCAAAGCCATGAAAGCAGCCGGTGCATTGGTTAATCCAAATGGCATGACTAGAAATTCATAATGGCTATATCCAATACGAAATGCAATTTTAGGAATATCTACCTCAGTTATCTTAAGCTGATAATAGCTCGATTTCATATCAATCTTAGAAAATACTTGAGCTCCATGTAACTGATAAAATAAGTCATCAATTTTAGGTAAAAGATACTTATTCTTCACTGTCACTCTATTAAGTTGTCTATAGTCTATACACAATCTCATCGTTCCATCTTTCTTTTTTACAAACAACACTAAGTCTCCCCAAGGTGATACGCTAGGTCGAATGTATCCCTTATCAAGTAACTCTTGCAATTGAGTTTTAAGTTCCTTTAACTCAATCGGTGTCATCCTGTAAGGAGATATAGAAATAGGTGCGGCCCCAGACACCAAATCTATAGTAAATTTTATCTCTCTATCTGGTGGCAACCTAGGTAAATCCTCTAGAAATACATCTAGAAACTCACACACTACTGGAATATTCTCTAACATAATATCCTGAGTTTTTGTGTCTGTCACATAGGCTAAGAAAGCCTCACACCCTCCTTTCACCATCTTAAAAGCTTTAACTGCTGAAATCAAACATACAGGTACCAACTTCCTTTCTCCTTTAAACACAATCCTTTATTTATCAGAGGACTTTAAAATTACCTCCTTAGAAAAATAATTCACTATGGCATGATGTTTAGTTAACCAGTCCATTCCCAATATTACATCAAATTCATGCAATGATAATAAGATCAAATCAGCTTTCAATTCAACTTTATTAATGAATATCGAACAGTCACGACATATCTCATTCACAACTACTACTGCTCCCAGTGGAGTACTCACATTTATATCAAATCCCAATGACTCATGTTTTTTATGCAGTTTGGATGTCATATGTGATGATATAAATGAATGTGTGGATCCTGTGTCAATCAATGCAAATGTCAGTATATCATAAATGTAAATATTACCAGTAACCACTTCAGGAGCATCAACTGCCTCCTGCCTAGTCATAGGAAATACCCTGGCCTATGGAAGGGGTCTAGAACTCTGTCCCTCAGATCTGGTTACTCCTCTGCTTACTGCACCAGTTTTTCCCCTGCCTCTGCCTCTGACATGTGTCCCACTGGTAGTGTTAACCCTTGGTGTTTCAATTGTAGTCTCAGATACTCTTCTGCCTCTGCTGGTTTATACTAATTTAGCTCTTTCTGAGCAATCTCTATACATGTGATCTAAGGTCCTGTGAGCCTTCTGCATTCACCGGTGTATTGCCTACCACAATGAATACAAGTAGGCTTATGTTCTGTATACTGGCTTTGTCATCTGCCTAGGTAAGAGAAAGTCATGCCTCGAACTCTAGAACTGAAGTACCCACTTCTATTGCCAGACTGGCTCGACATATATCTAGCTTTCTTTCCATATCCTCTACTAGACTCTCCAGCAAACTCTCATGTCACCCTTTTTACTTGTTGTTATCAGCTTCTTTCATTAACTTTTCAGCTCTAATTGCAGCAGCTATGAGTCTAGTATACCTATCGAGATCAGTAATTGTGATTCTATTTCTGATCTCATACTTGAGGCACTCTTCAAACTTTTTGCATTTGTCTCTTTCAGTAGAGACCATGAAGGTGGCATAATGGGAAAGTTTATTAAATTGTACTTCATACTCTGTAACAGACATGTTTCCTTATTTTAGATTTAAGAATTCCTTTCTCTTCTCATCTTTATATGCCTCAGGCATGTAATTGTTCTGAAATTCCAGGAGAAAATCATTCCATGTCAGAACTGGTAGTTATGCGTCACTATCGGGAACTGTCTCCCACCATTCATAAACATTGCCTTGAAGCAAAGATACCGCATAATCAAACTTCTCCTCTGGAGTGCATCTCATCATATTCAATACCCTCTGTGTCCTTTTAAGTCATGTTTCTGCTTCAACTAGATCAGTCGAGCCATAGAAATCAACTGCACCCTATTTTCTTAGCTTATCATATCGTCTTTCCCTATACATTGCAGGACCATGCACGTGTAGGAGCCCTAACTCCTCGTACTGGTTGATCTCTATACAAATGAGGCGATGCCTCATGAGGATGCATTTTAGCCAGCCTCTCTCTCCCTGGTGAATCATGTCTTATGATGGCCCTAAAATAAATGAAATTATGTCACTACATAATGTTCAACACATATTATGCATATGTTATCATGCTTATATACATATGCATGTTCCCTTGGAACCTATCCCTACTCTGATACCAAAAATGTAACAACTAACACCTTATACATCTATATATCGCATATGTTGTTTTTATATTAAATTATCACGTATGAAACAAGAATAAAATAAAATTCATGTTTACAGCGAGAGTAATTTTTTTTTACTCATCTCATATTATCAACAATTATTTCACAATCAATACGAAAGCTTTAATTATAGCCTATAACATCATATATATTAATAACTTAAACATTACGTTTAAAAGTTAGTAAATTTGCAAGTATTCAATCCCCAAATATAAATGATATGATCTTATGCTTATGTGGAATGCAAGGAGAGAAAGTGAGGAGGCTCGGCCGGTGACCTTTGATCCATGAATTTTATATGCACCTCAATATGAACTACTAATCTTCTCTACCTGAAAAATGATGCAATTTGGTAAGTTGCGACTCAGTGAGAATAACCATCAAATGAGTTCTAAAGTATCAAGCATTTCATAATAGCAAATAACAAGTATAATTAATACATACTTTATACTTCATTTCATCAGTCAATAACATATAAATATAGATAAAATCAAGTATTCAATAATTGCTCTCTACTTATGCATATGCTTATTCATTTTATTTTGTTGTGACTATGTTAAACAGACATTGCCCCGAGTTTCCATGTGAGCATTTGTCATGTGAACATTTGCATTTGCATTTGCTAGCTAGCTTGATCATTTGTTTCATTTGCACATTTGTTGGGCCATAAGCCTCTTCTTTTTCTTTGCAATGTCGATTAACTAGTTACAATGTCTTTTAAGTCATTATGCATATGCACTTGTACTTACATATTCATCAACCATTGTAACTTATCACATATACCAAATATATATCACATATATACTTCATATGCAACACATATACCATACATATATACTTCATATGCAATACATATATCATACATATACCACATATATACCTCATATGTCAACACATATACCTTACATATACTATACATATATCATGTATATATATATTATGTCAAACATATACCTCAAATATACTACATGTACACAAACTTATATGTACCACAAATGTCACAAATTATTCATCATCATATTTTCAAGGAAAAATCATCACAATCATATGAATCACATAGCAAGAAACATTCATATGCACTAAAGAATTCAATTGATAGTTAGACTCACCTTTTTCCTTTGATTTCAACCCTTAACTTATTGTCTACCCTCTTCTTGTATATCTCTAATTTATCTTGAGCCTAATATTGAAATATAATTGGTTAATTTATGACTAGAGAAACTTAATGTGGCTTAAACAAATTAATATACATTATTCATATCAATAATTAAAATTTTTCCTATGAGGCAATGTGACCTTATAAAATTGTTTTGACTATAACTTTTTCTGTACTTGACCAATTAATCTGATTCTTATACCTAATTAACATTAACATATATATATATATATATATATATATATATATATATATATATATATATATATATATATATATATAACATATTAAAATTTCAGACCAATTGAATTATTGTACAATTTTTGGTGGAATTTCTAAATGTGTTATGATTTCTGCCCTGTTTTCTGCCCTTATGCAGTTTCAGGGTACTCATTTGGGTTCATCATAACTTATAATCTATACGTCCTATTTTAATGAAAATTTACATACACTTATATGGGTTCATATTTAATATTTTTCATGTTTACAACTTTTATCAATTATGTCTCTAAGGTCTTCAAATTATAACAAACATTTTACTGATCCAGAATATAATTGGCTTCCGGATGAGTATGATTTCCAAAGGTCATAACTTAGTTTATGCATAACATATTAAGTTAAAATTAATACTAAAATTTAGCTAAGATATATATATCTATAACTTTTATGTTTTAATTACTTACATAATCTAGCTCTAACAAGCTCAAATGAGTCAAACAAATTTCTGGATCTGCCCAGGGCACCCCGTAGGCAGTTCAAATTACCGAATAGTCATGGTTTCATTCACCATAACTCAAAATTTACAAGACCTATGAACCTGAACTTTAGTATACAGATACATAACACATATAGCTACAACTTTATATTTGAGGTACTTCAAATATTGACTTTAACATATCCAAAACTAACAAACACAGTAGCTAACTTACTTAGAGTTCACATCTGGACCAGTTTTAGTACGAAAGAAGATATATCATTTTATACACAACATCTTGCAAAAATATTTATATATCCATAAATCTAAGACATAAAGGAACAACGTTTATGTTTTAAGATTTTCCAGAATCAATTTTTATTGATATCAAAATTCAGGTGCAAATCAGTACCTATTAATGAACCTTAGTAACTCAAATCAACTTTATAACAATAAGAATTTATTACTTACCAAGAACAAACTTGCAATGGATCAATTTGCCTCCAAAACCAAGTGAAACAAGGAAGAATTGGTGGCTGAAATTTGAGAAAAAATAGGTTGAAGAAATGAAGCAAAGAAGAAGAAGAAGATAAGGAAAGAAAAGGAAGATAATGGTAGCCTAATAAATTAAAAGCCCCCACATGTTTCCTTTCTTTTTTTCTTTGCCGTCACTTTTTCTTTCTTTTTTTTTGGACTTTCTTTTTCTCTTCTTTTGCTGAATTATTATTATTATTATTATTATTATTATTATTATTATTATTATTATTATTATTATTATTATTATTATTATTATTATTATTATTATTATTATACATACATACATATATTCATGTATACATATATACATTTATCCAATTTTACTAACCAATAATAAATAAATATATAATTTAATCACTTATTTTAATTTAATTAAATTAATAATGTCAAATTTTTATTAATTCAATCTAGTCTCTTTATTCACTTAAATATTAATTTCATGTCATTTTCATCTATATTATAAAAGAGACATATGCATTTCTATACAATTGTAAAATATTTGAAAATAAACTAATTGTATGTCATGAATATATTTAAATAAAAATGCATATTATGCATGTGTTCAAGTGATATATATATATATATATACAAAATACATATGCACAAATGAGATGCTGCAGAAATGCATATGAAAAAAGTCAAGGATATTACAGTTTTATTTCTTTAAAATGATTTGTTTTCTTTATTTTGACCAATAGATAATTTGTTTAGTTCCTTTAAACCAAAAAATAATTTTTTTTAATCACTTGACGATTGATTTTCTTTACTTTAACCAGTGAACAATTTTCTTTTCTTTCTTGAACTAATAGACAATTTTTTTTCCTTAATTCTCACTAAATTCTCTTTTTATATATACTTCTTTCATGCACAATATTATATAATTAATTGTTCTCTTATATATTTTGTAATTTCACTGGATCACTTTTTTTTAAAAAAGTTTTTGTTTATGAGTTATGATCTAGTCTTTTAATTTTATTATTATTATTATTATTATTATTATTATTATTATTATTATTATTATTATTATTATTCCAAGTAGCTAGATTTATTATATAGCATTAGATTAATTCTTTTCTCATGGTTTCATATGGATTAGAAAATTTGGATACTTTATTAGTAAATTGAGCAGCTTTCTTTTGAATTTTGCATTCAGTTTCTATTTGAATTTTTAGGTGAGTGAGAATTATGGTGCAAAATTTATTTTCTATAAAATAATTATACTTAATATTTTTAGCATAAAAATAGATTTCAATAAAGGTGGTAATTAAATTACTATTTTTTCCTTTTATTTAACAATTGAATTTTAATGATCTATACTTTGATTATATTGAATGTGTTTATTAATTTAATTATTGTTAAATTTTCTATGCATTAGAGCTTTAGATATATGAGAACAAGGTATTGATATTTGTTGATTTAAATATCTTTCATATTGAGATTTTGAAATTATTTTTATTTAAAGAATGTCATTGAATTATTATTTTTAAAAATAGTATTTGTGGACTGAATTTTTGCTTATAAATAATATTTTCAGACATGTATATTGCTAAGTTTATATGTCATTTGACTCCATTCGTGAGTAATATATATATATATATATATATATATATATATATATATATATATATATAATCTATTATTTAGAGTCTCCACATATACCATAGCATTAGAATTGCACTCATTGCTATCATGCATCATATAACATTATACTTACATTAGAAAATTTACATTGGTATTTGTGATAAAGGATATCTATTATTTTGTATTTATTATTAGTACCACATTTACTATCTAGCCTTTAGTAGTTTGGGTTATTAGCACTATAGTATTGTACCATCAATTTATGATTTAATGGATAATTGTTTTATTTATTTGAATAAATGTTATTCAATTGGTCATTGTTCCTTTGAGGAAATGAATTTGTAAAATTATCCAAAAGTTTGTTTACACACAATATGTTATGTACTATAGTTATCATTTAGTTATCATAATTTATACTCATACCATGTACTCTTTTTCTTTTTTAGAGTTTTAATGGTTGATTTGAGTTTCCTTTGTCAATCTTTACCTATAAATTTTGGTATGATCCGACTTTATATTGCTCATCGGACACCTTTAATAAATTGTCTTCGGAATTATTTTTATTTCATAATTGTTAGAAACTCTGCATTTTACTCATAAAATAATTGTTTATTTTGTTGGTTTGACTTCAGATTTATATTAAGGAGGTATTTATTATTAGAACTTTTTATACATTATTCAGTTTTGAGGCTTGCTTGGATTGAGTATGATCAATCTATGTGCAGATTATGACCCATTTTGGCCATAATTCATTCCTTTTTTAAAAAAATAAAATAAAATCTTGTTTGTAGGAGCCTACCTCGTATCCTAGAAATTCATCTTCTTAACAACGATTCTTGCATGATGCTTCATATTGATGTAAGATGAAATAAAAAGGAAGAATGTTGCCAGAAAAGAAAATTGCTGGTGACAAAAAAACTCCGAAAGTAGATCTGGGCATGAAGGAGAAGGAGAAAAATATTTTACAGTTTAAAAAAAAAAAAAAGTAAAGTCAAATAACGTGTATTTTTGAAATAATTTTGTTTTTTTATATAAAAAAGTGTATTTTTAATAGAGATATAATAAGGGTGTATATACTTTTTCTATCTATCTAGTTATTATGTGGTTTTCCCTAAAAAGTACGAGCTTAACTGGTTATTATCCAAATCGGCCGATGAAGAGATTCTAGTTAGAGAAAGGCTGTGAAAGCTCAAGCAGAAGAGAAACAGGTGGCTGATCTTTTAACAGATAAACTGAGCAATATAAGGGAACGGCAACCTTTGTTATGATCTGATTCTAATTGCACAATCGAAGAGGAAAATTCTCAACAAAAAAAAAAAACAAATATGGTGTCCATTTCGCTCTACAGAGGGAATCTGCACAGAGTCCCAGATGTACCTCGTCGATGGATAATGCCTAGCCGGAAAATCTCTCTCAAAGAATTCAAGTCTTTGTTGCACCGCCGTTCCAAAGCCCTTTCTCGTATTCGCTCCTCCGCTGCCGCTGTTGCCTCTCCAAACCCTAATTCAAAGGACAAGGCCACTGCAATTGATTCTCAATTTAAAGCGGACAATGAAACTAATCGTGGAGGTGAAGGCACCTCCATCGTTGCATCTTGTAGAGATCAAGGAGGATTGGACATTGGTCAGTGCTCGGTCTCGTTGAAGCCTTCTGACGTTTCTAATTCGTCTCCGCCTGGTGAGAAGCCTGAGGTCGCTGAGAAAGATGGTGATGAGGGCCATGAGGCAAATGAGAATTTGCAAGATTTGAAGCTAGAAAAGCAGGATGCGTCAACTAACCCTAATACGGAGGTATTTATTTGTTTAAATCTTGACGGCTAAACTTTTCTATTTATTTTTTTTAATAATCTATTATCAGAATGCATAACCCATTTAGGATCGAAAACTATAAAATAGTGTGGGAGACCTATGATTTGCTGCGGGAAATTAATATGCTTAAATTCATATTCCTTCTTTTTTTTTTTTTAATGATTAATAGAGTAAAGCAGCGAACTTTTCTATATATTCATTATAATAGCTTTTTATTTGTTGTATGCTTTTATGAATTATGCCTATTTATTGATCAATACTTCTTGTTTTTAAATGAATTTCTTAGTCCGGTGGCATAGCTGATGCGGTGAATAATAAAGAGAGAAGGAAAAAGGAAGTTGAGGAGAAGTTACAAGTTTTGAATCAGAAGAAGCATAATCTGGTACAAGTGCTGAAGCAGGTGCTCTTTTCTCATGTGGCATAGGTTATGGATTATTGAATTGTTAATGCGAATTGTTTTTTTTATTTGTCCTGCAAATCTTGCGACTCCTTTTCAAAGATTTTGAAGAACCTGGCTTGGCAGATATTGAATGTGGAGGAGGAATTAAAGAGAAGAAATATCATGGCTAATCGCTCAAATGTTCCTCTTCAAGTGGATGTCACAAACGATTCTGGGTCAATGAGTAGGCAAGCTACTCCTAGGATGGGCTCAGAGGCAACTCCTGGTGGTGAAGTGGAAGGGGGAGAAAATGAAGATGTTCCAAATCAGAACAGTCATTCTCGGCATATGCTTCGGATGAGCAGTGCCTCTCCATCATCAGAATCTCCTCTAAGGAAGCCTCCGTACATTCAGAACAATGTGGTAATGCCTGCAGTTTATTTAATTCTAGTGTGATGTGTATCATTTTCCAGTCTAACTTCAATTTCTACAAGTTTTCATATTTAAGCAAACTTTTAACCACGTTGATAGTTCTGTGGTTTGGCATTAAGTTAATCTAGATTTAAGGGGTTTTCTCAACCACATGTTTAACAGGCTTTCAATCCATTTGCTCAGAGCTTATTCGGATACTGTTGCCTTTCATATAGCATTTTGTATTGATCCATGGTGTACCATTCATATTTCGTTATTGTAATTATTTGCAGGTTGTATCTCGAACAAGTTTGGCTAGCCCATCACGCTTTGCTCCAATAGGGCAACAAGATGCTGCTGCAAACCCGCCTACAGTATCTGTATCAGGAACAAGTTACATTGCATCCTCTCCTTCCCCAGCAGCATCTGGTGGCACTTCTGCCTTTCAAGATGCTCGACAGCCAAGTCCATGGAATTAGGATCTATGCAGTAGCATAATGCAACATATATCTAAATTTGATATCGCGGCTTCTGAAATTGCGGTCTTCCTGTCCGATTCTGTACATATCAAGCTAGGATAGGTTGTATCCTCCTTGGCTTTATGTTATATCCTGTGTCCAGCTGGGTGTTGGACCATTTTAACATGTTGCATTCATTGAGCCTCTCTTTGTTTTGCCAGTCTATCAATTCATTGACGACAAGAATTCAATTGGTGCCAAATATTCTTTTTTTCTTTTTCTCGTTATCTTCAATGTAAATGGAATTCCATCTATTTATCATCGGTTGGGTTGTTGATGGCAATGTTGGAAATTCAAGAACACTGAAGATTCTTACTGGTTTAAGCTGTAAATTTGTTAAATAAATGAAAACTGAAGGGAGCTGAATTTATCATTTGTTGATTATGTAGTGATGCCCTATAGTTTCAAGACCGAATGCAGCTAATTAAATACTTAGTCATGCTACTGTAGCTGCTTTTGCAGGCAATTTTAAAAGGTGAAAGTGTATAGTTCTATTATAACTGTAAGAAGCATTATCTGAGGTAGCCTGAAGAGCATAACTATTTTGTTGGAGATAGTATTCAGAGAACTATGGTGCATGACTGAATGTTATCTATGTAGCAAAGTGATATTTCCTACAAAAAACTTATATAAGATTTTATTGTGACATTATGTGGAAGAAGGGTATGAATTCAGGCCATGTCTCACCCCTTGTGAACATTGTGAAGTTATTATTTTATAAGAAAAGGTTGTTTAGCATTCCCATCCTCCAGCCGGCTAAAACAACATAAATATGGAGTCTTTTCTTTGTCATTTTTAAATTTGCACCAGTTAGAATACAGAAGCCTGCATGTGATTACTGGTTAGTGGAATCTTTTTTAGTCGTATAAAAGTGCGAAGCTTACTATTTGCCCTTACGTTATATCATAATGTTGATCATAAATTTGTTTGTATTCATAATAATGTATAATAAGTTATGGTTTTATTCCAAATTTATATGAAAGGATAAGAAGATGGAATATTGGAAGGTAGGAAAAAAATGAGTTGTATGCTTCCATAGAATCAAAAGCGCATTGACGAACTTGGATGGTATGTCGTTTTGCAGTCCCGAATTTGTTTTTGTTTACAGTTTTCAGTATTGATACAGTTGCAGGAAGCAATAGGCACTCCAATCCAACAAAACACGAATGTTGTTGTTTTTCTTTTTAATTGAAAAGGAATAAGATTGTGTTTGAATTTGAAATCTCACAGCTTAATCATTCGTAATATCACTATTCCATGTATGATCATTAGACTAGTATCAATATACCATTAAATTTAAACTCACTTGTATAACAAAAGCACAATATAAGCATCTAATTCATTAATAAAATTTTCAATAAATAAAGTGACGATTCTGGAATTAAAGACAATGTCCTACTCCGTTGCAGCATCAAACAGATTCCCATGGTTTTTCGGTTGGCCCTACAACACCGAAAAAGAAAATGTTGGGAAGAAAATTATGCCAAGGTTTCCCCAAAACAAATCAAGTCAATGGTCAACGAAATATCCGTCTCCTTCGTATGCGGCGCATGTTAGCCAAAGAAGACAACACCAGATCTCACCACACAAGTTCCCATTCAAAGAACCCCACCCCCATATAACTCTAGCAGACAGGCACAAAACCAAACTTCCCTTTTCTTTTCTTCTCTATTACTCTTCCGCCTCCGTCATTCCCTTATCTCCAGAATCCCACAACACACGCCAAAAAATTAATATGGCACACCATACTACCCACAGGCGCATTTTAGCATACCCAGACCCTTCTGCTAATCCATCTTCCATGGATTCCACCCTCAAAATCACCCACTCAACCACCAAAAACCCAGATCATAATTTTCCCTCTAAACCCTTCTACATGTCAAACCCCTTATCAAAATTATACCCAATTCATAAACTCAGTTCAACTACCCACAAGTCCACCAAGAATCCACCCCCAACTTATGTAGATACCCATTTGCAAGCTAAAGCCATGACCTTGTCAGCTGATTTTGATGGTTCTAGGCTTTCAACCATCAAAACAAAGCACCAACCGCAAAAAAGAGTGGAAATAGAGAAGGTCAAGAAATCATCCTCCAAAGGGTCGGCTGTGGTGGACGAGAAGAAGGTTCAACAAGTGACAGTGAACGAAAAGAAGAAGGAAATACATAGCAATACTGTGAAAGATAATAAGAAAGGGGAGGTATTTGAAGGGCTTGATATTAAGAGGATGACAGTTTCTTTAGGTGGTGGACGAAGGAGATCCTTCTGTGGCTCGCAAGTGGAATTGGCTGATTTTTTGGCTCATAATGGAGCTAAAATTGTCTCAGTTGATATGCCACCATTTATGCAGATCCATGCGGTTGATTGTGCCAGAAAGACTCATGATAGTCTTGAAAAGTTCACCTCCAAGACTCTTGCACTCACTCTGAAAAAGGTATTTACCGGTAACTATATTGTAATTAGTTAATACTTGATTGTTTTTTGCTGGGTTGGTTGATTTTGGTCATTGAGAATTGATATAATTTCTTTTTATTCTTATCTTTTTTGCAGGAGTTTGATGCGGTTTATGGTCCGGCATGGCACTGCATTGTGGGGACAAGTTTTGGATCCTTTGTGACACATTCGGTTGGAGGTTTTCTCTATTTCTCAATGGATCAGAAGTTGTACGTTCTCTTGTTTAAAACTACAGTACAAAGAGCTGATTGAATCATTGGATTGAATTTGGAAATCGAACCATATCTAGAGTAGATAGTTTTAGTGAATCTGAAAGTTAAAAGCAATTGTTGCCCCTTTTGTAGCTTGTATATGGATTTTGCTTAGGAATGCAGCATATGATATGGAAAAAAAATTTCACCATTCTCCTGTTCAAATGACCTCTTTTTATCAGTTCTCTAACTTCTATGACATTCTTTAGCAATTGAACTGAGGTCTAGGAATAGGGACTGCTATTGGGTACCCTGTGTTTTACAATATTTTCTCCTGTATTTCCTGTTTGTTCTTCTTATTTCTCTTTTTAGGGGTTAATTAGATCCTAAATTGCCTTGTTTTGTCCGTTAGAAGTCTAGGTTAGTTTTTTCCTAAATGGGTAATTGTCATAGTATCACCTGTCTTGGTACTAACCTAGAACTATGCATTAAAGGAATGAAGTTTTGGGGCCATTAGCTTGTGTATGATCTATTTAGAGTTGTATGATGACCAACAATTGCTTTTGGAATGGAATGTGGCATGCTGTAGTTGGCACCAGAGTAGCGTGACTTTTCACTTCACTCGGTTCGTCTAAAAACTAATTAAATTTCTCTCTTATTGTAGTCAAGCGGTATTTTGAATCAATTTTATACGTACTAGATAAAATTTCCCTAGAATCTAGTGAAAAATACACCAAAATTTAAAGATTCGCTCAAAAGAATTATCTCGGAATGATGTAGTTTGACAATCAAACTTTTAATGGTAGAATTGGCGGTAAAGCATCACTCTTTTAAGCAAAGTCTCAAGTTGGATTTCCTCTCTTCCATCACAAACAAAAACATAAAAAGCAATTATTTTTCAAGAAGAGCAAACTATGCTCATCCATAAGTTGATTATAGGATTTTTCTTGCTTGGATCAGTTAATCACAACATGCTATATATATAAAATAATAACTGCTCTGCATTCGTGGTAGGTTATAATTGGATTGGTTCATAAATTTGTTCATAGACCTGGTTTATTCAAATATTGGCCCTTATGGGAAAGCATATTGTCATTTAATAGTATTTCACTTTCTTCTCCTTAATTTTTGCTTATTGGTCTGGAGTTGCCAATATCTAAGCATGACAAGCACTCCATTTTTCCGAGCACTTATTGCAAATTTTCCACAGTTTGAGGCATTGCAAGTAGCCTATTACTTTACATGATATTAATTATTGTTTGGTCAAAAGGTGGTATTCAAAATATTTTACAGAGCATAGATGTTTTGTTTCCAAAATTGAATTTAGATATGATTATTATTGATGACTTGACAAAGAAACATCATCAAACACTTATTGACAGTTTTAGGGTCCCTCAATTCATTTCTTTCCCTTAGAGGAGAAATGGGGCCTTTTGTGGTGTTCCATTCTGTCAAGGGGTGGGTTATTTTCCCTCTTGTTGCATGAGTTGCTCAAGGCTATGTCTTGATGGTGAGAGAAGTTATCTTTTTAAAGCTTACAAATAAAAGGAAAAAAAATTGGTCCTTTGAATTTTGAAAATTTATGCAAATAATTCCTTGAATTTGATTAATTGACTTTTTTAACTATCAATTTTGAACTAATTTGATTATTAAATATCATTGATTAGATTTTAAATGTTTTATGAACAGGGACTAACTAAAAATTGTTTAGTTGATTCTTCAGCTGTCATTAATTAGAGCCAATTATTTCATAAATATAGTTAAGTTAGATCAAAATTGATAGTTAAGGGATTTAATTAAATAAAATTTCAATAGAGAGATTTAATTATAAAAATGGTAAAATTCAGGGACCAAAATATGAATTTTTCCCAAGTGAAATAAATTTGTAGGGTTAGGCTGGTACATTTATTTTTGTCTATATCTAATTTAAAGATTAATAATGGTCACCATCCACTAAGTAGGCAACCCCCATGGGAAATCAAAATATTGTACTTTTCTTTTTTTTTTTTGGAAATTTTATGATATTCGAATTTTGACACCTCTCTAGTAGAACTTCATTATTATCATCAAATTAAATACATTAGTTTTCAAAATATGTTATGCATTAATTGCATTGTTTATAACAAAGTGGGAGTCACTTTGTAGATAGTCACTTGGGATGATTGAAATAAAACTAATCCGATATCGATAATTTAATAGGAGCAAAACACAAATAAAGTACTGAAATATTAAAAGTAATTGGCTGCAAACACTGTATGCATAATGATGTGGTATAAATAATAGATTTATTGGCAATTTAAAATTTTAACATTTTCTTTTAATTTAGGGATGGCAATGGGGCGGATTCGGGGCGGAGTTCCCCGTCCCCGACCCCGACTCCCACCTTCTAACCTCGACTTCATCTTGAACCCCGAGAGAGAAATTTTTTGAATCTCCATCCCACACCACACGGGGACGGAGATCTCCGACCCCGCTCCGATCTCCCGAATTTTATTAATTTTTTTTTTTATTTTTTTAATATTAAATTTATTTTTTTATTTTAATTAATTAGTTAATTATATAATTTTTTTAAATAAAAAAATATTTTTTAAATAAAAAAATATTTTTTAAGTGTTATATTTTTATTTTATTATTATTTTTAAAATATTAATTATATTATAATATAAATAATTATTATATATATAAATAATATAAATATATAATTATATAAATATATTTTTTGGGGCGGGTTCGGGGTGAGGGATATATATACCGTCCTCACCCCGTCCCCGGCAAAAAAAATTTGGGGTCGGGGCGAAGTAGGGGCAGAGGGAAAAAAATTCAAAAAACCGCCTCATTCGGGGCGAGGCACCGCGGGACGGATGAAAATTGTCATCCCTATTTTAATCACTGGAAATTGTGTTTTCTGCAACCCAATCCAATGTTAAGTTTCTAATAGAATTGGGTTAGGTGGGATTCCATTAGTCAGATCGGTTACTCACAACTTGAAAATGGGTTTGTGAGAGAAAATGGGGAACTTCACAGATCATGTGATGAAAAATTTAAGACTTGAAATTTAAGTTTAAAATTGGATCTCTTTTGGGTTTGAAGAATGAGCAAAACAAATTAGCATCTAAAATCTCTCTCAATGCTCATTCAATATTTTCTTCTTTTTGCCGAAAAGAAAAAAAAAATCATCCAGAAATTTATCAACCACAACATACTAAAGAATGAAAAAAAATTGTCTATTGCATTCCAAAAGTAAAAAGAATTTGAAGAATATAAATATTTTCATTTCCGAAGCCAAATCAAAGTTGTATGTAAGGAACCCATAATGCTTGAGCAGTTGAAGGTAAAATAGAGAATTAGAAAATTGGCACCAGAAAGCCTACCAGTGGCTATATATATATCTTGTGTTATCGTCCGTACTTTTACATTTGGAGTCCTGTGATTTTTTTCGTGACATTATAAATCTTGTGATTTTCTTTTTAATGGCTAATCAGCCAATATTAGTGGGTTAATTATATTGATGGTCATTCAGTTTCTACCCAAATAATCATATGGTTACTAATTCTAATTTGTATCCTAAAAATAAATAATCTTTGATTTTTGCACATTCACGGTCACTCTAGCCAGAATTTAATATTTTTGATAGCCAACATCCTATCATCTCATCACTCTCTTTTTTCTACAACACTGCAAGGAAAATACAAAACAATAAGGGAATTTAGCGACGGATTTTTTCCATCGCTAATTAGTGGCAGATCTGCATGAATTTAATAAAAATCTTTAAAAGAACTGCAACATATTAGCGACCATTAATCGCGACGGATAATATCCATAGCTAAATTTGGCTGTTAAAGCACGAGAACAAATTTGCAATGGACTGGTATCTATCTCTATTATGAAGGGCTAGCGACGACTTTTTTCTATTGTTAATCATATAACGGTTTTATTATTATTAAGAATTAGCACCAACTGAAATTTTTGATTGGCCAATCCACACTTTTTGTAGTTATTATTATTATTATTATTATTATTATTATTATTATTATTATTATTATTAATTGAATGAGGGTAGAAGAGGGTTTAACAATATAAAGTAGGATAAAGGAAGGTAAAGTATGATATTTATTTTGTTATATTTATAAAGAATGTGAGATAATAAATGATTTTATATTTAATTTTAAATATCAAAATTATCAAAATTTTCTTTGAATATATATATATAGTGGTGGGGCTTGACTCTAAGTTTTTGAAGGGTAAAACTAAAAGCATACAAACAATAATAATTTTCAATTAAAAAATTTTCACTAAACAAAATAACATCATATTTAACTATCATTAGCTAAGTTCAACAAAAAAAAATAAAAAAAAAGAAAAATTATAAATAATTTACAAATTAACAAATATAATACATTGACAACTAACAAATTAGTAAATAAAATATATGAAACATATTAATCATAATTTTAAATTATATATATATATATATATATATATATATGAGGGTTTCTAACACCTCAAATAATTTTTGAATATTTTATTAACATATCTACACTCTTTCTAAATATGTATTCTTACCGTTTCTCACATTACCTTACCTTACCTTACACTGCATCATTGCTTTCTTCCAAATAAATGAAGAGTTAGATGTAAATGAGTGGCCACACAGTTAATTTGTTGGTCTATCAGCGATGGTATGTAGTGTTGGACATAGCGGGTAAAATAACACAAATAAATGTGAAATAAAATAATCAGTAAAAAATAACACCGAAAATTTAACGTGATTCACCTTTTAATTTAGGTTACGTCCACGGACAACACTCCGAATATTTTTCTTCCACTAATAAAAATTAATGGATATAAAGAGAGAGTCTTTCCTAGACACAGGCTAGAGGTAATACAATAATTTTGAGATAAACCCAAAAATAGTGGAACACAAGTGTTTCCCAAAATATTTTTTCCACTATTTTTGTCACTTCCTAATTTTTAGAAATATTCTAAAAGTCTAACTATCTTTCAAATTCTCTCAAATGAATTAAGATTGTTGTAATTTAAATGAAATGAGATTTTGTTTATTTATAGGCAAAATATTCAGTGTGAATACAAATCAAAAAAGTCAAAAATATTTGCTAGAAGAATTTAATTCAAAATTGAATTACTGCAACTTTTGACTTTTTTTAATATGTGGTGGGGTCCACATGTGGAGGGACTCACACCAAATTTTTCAAAAAACCTAGCTACCTACCAACAAATTTTCCCCTCCCGACAATGTGGGGGTTCTACCATTCCAGCAGCTAATCGACAATATTCAAAATACGATTTTGGTAGAATCTTCGTTAACATGTCTGATCTATTTTCTTCTGTATGGATCTTCTCAAGCTATAATAGCTTCTTCTCCATCACATCTCTGATCCAGTGATATCTCATATCAATATGCTTTGATCGTAAGTGAAATGAGACATTCTTTCTAAGATGAATAGCACTATGACTATCACAAAACAATTGATATCTGTCTTGCTACAACCCAAGTTTTTTCAAGAACTTTTTCATCCATAGAAACTTTTTACATGCTTCTGTTGCTGCAATAAATTTTGCTATTAGCCCACATAAAGTATTGAGCACCACCCAGTGACTTTGGTATTAGCCCACATAAATCTGAATGGACCATATCTCACACATTTTTCATTCTGGAAGGAGGGAAACTTTTGAAAGCAACTCTGTTTTTCTTTCCTGCTAAACAGTCATCACATTTCTCCAAATACACTTCATCCATTCCGAGCAACATCTTTCTTCTAACAAGGGTAGTCACCTCTTTCTTATTCATATGACCGAGTCGTCTTGCCATAATTCAATAGCACTGTCTTTCTCCATAGCACTCATAGTGTCATTAGAGAGCTTTGCATGCATCACATACAAGGTAGTATGCATTGTTCCTCTAGCCACCACCATAGAACCTTTGGTAAGCTTCCATTGGTTATTTGAGAAGGTACTGCAGAAACCTGCATCATCGAGTTTTCCTGCAGAGATCAGATTCAGACGAATATCTAGAATATGTCTGACATCTCTCAGAACTAATCTGGTATCATTCACAGTCTCCAGACAAATATCTCCTCTGCCAATAACTTTTGACAGATTATCATTTCCCATCTTCACAACACCAAAATCTTCTGCTGTATAGGAAGAGAATAATTCTTTCCGAGATGTGGCATGAATGGTAGCGCCATTATCAATTATCTAACTGGTCTTGTGGGATGTGAAATTGATAGGTATCATCACATACGACATTGAATCCGTTCATGGTATTTGTTATGTCATCATCACTGTTGTTATCTCGTTTTACTTCATTGTCTTTCTAGTCCTTTTTGAACTTTTGACAGTATTTCTTGATATGACCCTTCCTTTTGCAGTAATGGCATTCAATATTGCCATATTTATTTGATTCGCCTCTGCTCTTTTCTCTAGACATTTGTTGTCTAGATTGACTCCTTCCTCTGTAGTCAGTAACCAGAACATCTGATTGTGATAAAGAAAATGAGTTTTGTTATCTCCTTCTCATTTCTTCATTCAGAATACTGCTTTTTACAGACTCCATATTGATTACACCATTAGGTGCAGTGTTGGTGATTGAAATCTTCAAAGTCTCCCAAGACTCTAGCAGAGAGTTTAATACTAGCAGAGCAAACACTTCATCATCCAACTTTATGCTCATTCTGGATAGTTGGTCTATGATCCCTTGCATCTCATTCAAATGATCTGCTATGGAAGTTCCTTCTTTGTATTTCAACTGCGTCAACTTTGTTAAATAAAACAATTTATTATTACCTATCTTTGACACGTAAAGTTGTTCAAGCTTGTTCCATAGCGTCCAAGCATGAGACTTATTGCAGATGTGGTTGTACATGTTGTCTTTGATAAATTGTCTGATGTAACCGCATATTTGCTCGTGCTCAAATTCTCACTCGTCATCTGTCTTACCTTCGGATTTAGTTGTAGTAAACATCGATAGATGCAGTTTCATCACAAATAGGAGATCATTCATTTTGCTTCTCCATATGTGATAATTTGTGTCATTTAAACTAATAATCTTGGTGTCTTTTGTCTTCATTTTAAAAAAAATGAGACTCATTTAGTTGACAGTAAACCAATAAAATATTTTTTGATGTGGAAGATAAGTCAATACTGCAACCACAGAGCATACTAAGAATTTTATAAGACTGACAGAGTGGCTCTGATACCACTTGTTGGGCACATCGAGTAAAATAATATAAATAAATGTGAAATAAAATAATCAGCAAAAAATAACACCAACAATTTAACGTGGTTCACTCTTTAATTTGGGTTATGTCTACGGACAACACTCCGAATATTTTTTTTCCACTAATAAAAATTAATGGGTACAAAAAGAGAGTCTTCCCTAGACACAAGCTAGAGGTAATATAACAATTTTGAGATAAACCTAAAAATAGTGGCACATAAGTGTTTTCAAAAAACACTCCCAAAATATTTTCTTCACTATTTTTGTCACTCCCTAATTTTTGAAAATATTTCAAAAGTTTAACTCTCTTTCAAATTCTCTCAAATAAAGGAGATATGCCTATAAAGGAGATATACCTACAAAGGAGATATGCCTATTTATAGGTAAAATATTCAGTGTGAATACAAATCAAAAAAATAAAAAATATTGGCTAGAGGAATTCAATTCAAAATTAAATTGCCGAAACTTTTGAATTTTTTTTTAATATGCGGTGGGACTCACACCAAGTTTTTCAAAAAACTTGGTTGCCTACCAACACGTAGAGCCTGTAGATTTTAACAGAGCTACGGAGTATTAGCAACATGAGAAATGGTAATTGGTTTGTATATCTTATTGCCATCTTATCCAATATATAATTTATATTATAAAAAAGAATTCTTTTTTCTTTAAGGATTTTATTGATTTTTATTAGCAGTTCATTGCTTGATCAAATAAGCTTCTATTAATTATTTGATTGGAATTTTAGTTGAAATTATATAATTCCCAACTTTTTTTGACAATAAATTATGTTCAGTTTCTTATTTGCTTTGATTATTGGAGCATTATTTAGATCTAATCGAACTATTTTTAGTACTAAGCATAGTATATTTCTCGAATAGTAAACAAAGCAAAATGGGACTTTAGCAAATTAAGTTTTTCATGTAAATTTAGATTATATATTTTTCTCCTATTTCATCTTATGATTTTGGTAGTTGTTGTTGTGGGGTGGTCACCAATGATAAGTCAAATTTACATTTAATTTTCTAGCCAGTCTATTTTTGTAGTGCCATAATTAAATTGGATTGAATTTTTTTTTCCTTTTTATTGTTTTTTGGTCTAATGCAGGAGATGTTCAAGAGAGAGATAATAGAGAATGGTTTGGATATCTCTCATTTTTTTTGCAAATAATTTGGATTTTAAAAGAGATTTTTTTTTTGGTATAAGAGGTTCAGTTGTAAGTTTTGATCATTTACTAGTGTCATTAAACTAAACTGTACATTCAAACTCAAAAACTTATAATCCTAATCATGGACGGATATCATTAAACTAAAGTTTATTATTAGTTTAATTAGTGAGAGGTTTTTTTATGCATCTAATTATTCTTATTCATATATATCAATGTAGTTTCTACTCTTATTCCAATACAAAAGGAGTTGTCAAGTTGGATATGAGAAATTTAAGAATTTTTTATTTTAAATTATATTTAGGTAAATTGTGCTCAACCCAATTGGCTAAAGAAAGTGCGGTCTTATAGGGATCCAAATTGCAACTTACTCCTTCAAAATTATACAAACCATAATAAAAATATTGTTTTTGTAACCTTAAATTTTATTTATTCATAGGATATACATGTGGAGCCATATACGAAATACTACTTCTTTAGATTTTTGAAAAAAAAAATTAAAATAATTTTATCATATTATCTTTTTGCATTAGATTATGCAAACTAAAATAATAAGAAGATGAATTTTTTTTTATCAATTTTACAACATTATATTCTTCTATTATATTAGAAGTTTAACTTTGATAAAATAGCAGACATATCTTCAAAATTAAAAAAAATTGTTTACTAATTATATTTAAATTTAGATAATTTTATTTTAAATGAAACTCTAATGTGTTCAATACCTTTATTAATAATTTATTAAATTATGAGAAATTAAATTCACACTCAATCTGATAAGTTGTCAGATTTATTTTTATATCATTAAGCATGATTTTTAATTCTACATTATACTTGCTTTTTTTTTTCTATTTCCTTCATCGGCCATGTTCAGAATTAAATTCATATCCAATCTTTCCTTATTTATGTAAGTAGACTTTCATAAGAAAAATTTTCTTTTATTGATTTTGATAAAGTATTTTACTCTTTCAATTTAATGTATTATGTGTTATATTGTTCTATTGATTTGTGCTATAAGAATAAAATGCATACAAATTAAATATTTATGCTATGTGTGGCTGATATTGAGACAATGATATTGAAGTTTGTGTTATATTTATGATTATAATATTAATTTATTAAATATATTAAACTTTATCTAAAAAATAATGAATATTATCTTATTAGTCTAAGCGCAGATTATGAATAGAGAACGTTGTATAAATTAGGGGTGTACACGGTCTTGTCCTGTTCGGATATTAAAAAATCTCCAGTATTGTATTGAAAAATGGAGGATTCTTAAATATAAGTCTTGTATTATATTGAAAAAAATAAATCTTTGTATTGTATTGTTCCATAAATTCGGGACAATTCGGTATAATTCTTCAGATATTTTGATACTGAACAATACAGTGCAAATAATTCGGTACTCGGATGATATAACTCATATACTTAAAATGAAAACTTAATATAATATAGAAAATTTATTTTATTAAATATAATATTTCAAACTTAATATAATATATTTAATAGAATAACTACGTTATAGACTTAGCTAAATTATCCATAAATAAATAAGAAAAATTTGTATATATAAGCTGAAAAATCCATAAACAATTGGATTAATTACTATACTAATAAGAGAATTTTGTATATATAAGAAATAAATAAGTCAACAAATTGGAAGTATTAAAAATTCATTGCAATTCCACATAGATGCATAGTATCAAAGAGACATCAGAAAAGTAATACAAATAATTAAAAATCATTTATTCAGTCTTGTATTCAATATTAAAACCAATTTATCTAGAATCCATGTCTAGAAAGACAAAATGAAAAATCTTATAGAAGGAAACAATAAATCTACACATGCAGTTTTATTCTGAGAGCCATAAAAAAAAATTAAAATTTGAACTAGCTAATTTCTTTCAATGCAACACATTATATCATAAAACAAGCATTAGCACCAAAACATACCAAAAGTCATAGGACTTGTTCTTGTCATTAACTTATTCCTTTATTAACAAAAACCTAAATCAAATAATGAAATAATTACTACCACACATGCACACACTGTGAACACTTGCAATTATGTCATATCCCTATGGAAAACAATCATATATAATATGCCTATTTACAAATGCATTAACAAATTTTGACTGTCTTAAATTTTTTTTGAGAACTTTTAATCCCATTAATTTAAAATAGAAATATTGACATTCACATTAGAACAATCCCTCAAAGTAACATTAATCATTGATGAAAAGTCAATTCAATCAATAAATCATTATTGGTTAGACAAGAGAATACTTATAAATTAATATCAAAGTTAAGAATTTGAAATACAAAAATTACACAACAGAGTCACACAAAAAGTATTACATGAATTTAGAACCTTACTTGCAAGTAAAATATGATCAATTGTATGTATGATAATATATAGGAATTGAAAGCAAGACAACATGAAAAAGAAAAATATCCAACTGATGCATCTCACCCGATCAACATTCAACTGTAATTCTCTGCACTATATTTTCTCTAACTTCGGGATTTTGAAAAATATCTGGAAGAAAAAAAACAAAGAAATTGCACAATTAGAATAAAAAGAAAAATTAAACAACTGACTCAAATTGCACAATTACAACAACCAATATAGCTGTAATAAGTACATGACTCAAACTTTTCGAGTTCTTCAATTGATGCTTCTTTTTCCACAAGTTCTTTATCACATCTTAACCAATCTTGACAACAAAGAAGAACCTCAGCTGTAATAGGAGTTAAAGAACTCCTAAACTAGTCCAAAGTCCTCCCTCCGGTGCTAAAGGCAGATTCAGAAGCCACAGTTGAGCATTGGACAACCAAAACATCTTTGGCAACCTTAGCCAAAGTCGAAAAATTTGGTGCATTAACTTTCCACCAGTCCAAAATATCAAAAACATGGCTGTTTTTTTGCTAATTTATCATTGAAATATACATCTAAATCTCCTAGAGTCACCATTTCCTTCGTATCTTCATTTTTTATAAACAATGTATTGTAATCATCATCTTCATTATCATCTAACTTAGGTGGCGGGATTACAATCGGAGCAATATCTGTTTCTTCCTCCTTATATGCATTTATCATTATATTCAAATCATCTCTTACCTTAGCAACTAATAATTCTACCTCAAGCTCACCATAAAAAGCTATGTATTTTGAAATAGTAAATTTCATTTTAAACCTAGGGTCTAATACTACAACTATGAAAAGAACAATATTCATCTTGTTTATGGATCCCCAATACTTATCAAATTTCAACTTCATTTGTTTTCCCATATCATCCAAGTAATCATCATCACATTTTTCAGGAGATTGCAACAGAGTCAAAATGCGAACTATCTCAGAAAAATATAAATTCGCATTTGAATATAATGTTTCGGATAACTTACAAGTGACTTCATAAAATCTCTTTGAAATTTTTTAAGAGTCCTAACTTTGTGCCAATCAACATCAGTCAGAAAAATAGTCTCAAACTCTACCAAGAATTTGGTATCCACATCCTCCAACTTATCAAAAGTTTTTTTATACTCTAAAGCAGGTTCTAACATCAAGTATGTTGAGTTCCACCTAGTAGGACAATCTAGGATTAAAGATTTTGTATACTTGATGTTTGATACCTCACAAGATTTTTTGAAAATCTAATCTTTGGGATTGCTCCGAACATACTTAACAACAACTCTAATTTTTTTATTGAAATTATCAACACATTGAAGCTCGTCTTCCACAATTAATTGAAGAATGTGTGCATAACATCTCATATGAAAAGCTTTACCACCCAAAACAAATGCATATTTCTTAGATAATCTATTTTTCAATTGTTGGATTGCAACATCGTTAGATGATGCATTGTCAACAATTATACACATAACTTTGTTCAAACACCACTCATCTAAGCAATAATCAATGACATTCCCAATGTTAGCTCCTTTATGACTCTTAATAACACAAAAGTTAAATATTCTTTTTTGCATCTTCCAATTTGAATCAATAAAATGTGTAGTCAAACACAAATAAGACACATTTTGAATGCTAGTCCAAGTATCAGTTGTCAAGGACACTCTTTTACATTCTTGTTCAATTAAATTTTTTAATTTTTTTCTCTCTTTTATAAAAAGAGAATAACAATCTCTTGCAATGGTCACCCTAGATGGAATTTTAAATTCAGGACAAATGACTGCAATACATTCCTTTAAACTTTCATGTTCAACAAACATAAATGGTAGTTCATCCTTGATAATCATTCTAACTAAAGCTTCTCTACAAGCTTCTTGATCAAACTTTCAAGAAGTTAACTTACCATGATCACTACCTGACCCCACAAAATTCAAAGTTGTTTGTGACTTATCCTTATTCTTATATGAAACCACTAATTCTTTTTTATTTGGATATTTCTTGCAACTTTCTCTTAGATGTTTCCATAATCCTGAAGTTCCTAATTCGTTTTTTCCTTGATAATCTTTACCACACCATTTACATATAGCCCTCCTCATTTCATTTCCATTAGCATCATACATTTTTTCAAAATGTTCCCAAACCTCAGACCTATATCTTTTATTTGCAGATAGAAGAGTAATAGTACCTATTAAATTTACATCTATTGTTGAACCGATTGAAATTTCTGTAGGAGCAGTAGGTGAAATTTCAATATTTTCGTCAGTAAATGCTTCAGATTCTTTCTTTTTATTTAATGAAAAGGAAACAACAGAGTTATGATGTTTCATTGTGTCTAAAAATATAAGATCATATATAATATAAGATATTGAAATTAAATACATTAATAGTGGATGATTCAAAATTTTGCATAATATTATATATAAATGTCAGAGTGCCTAAAAAGTTTACAAGCATAAATATACAAGACAGTACATGCAAGTGTCAAGAAAATTTCACATGACCATATCACAAGATCAAAAGAAAAAATAAACTACATCTAAGAAAATTACAAGTATAAATATCCAAGAAAATTTCACATGACTATATCATAAAAAAAAATAAAAAATTTATATTGTTTCGGTATAACTAGATCCTAAGATTAGTAATCCTAATAATGCTTATTATTTTTGGATTTTACATTTAATCCAAAAAATAAATGAGAGAAAATTCTTTGTAGTCAAGAAAGACATTTTTAATATGGTACAAAAATCACAAATATTAAGAGTTGAAAAGGCAAGCATGAATGTAGAAGATAGCTAGATATTTAGTAACTTTCCATATTTCACCAATAATATGCAAAACTGAACCGAAAACAAAAGAAGAGATTAACTCCTAAAGCTATGACACAACTTGTTGTATGCCCCATGAAAAAATGAATGATTATGAGCAACAATGATGGTGGCGTGGAGCAGATTGAAAAATGTGGTTATAGTGGCTTATGTTTGGCACAACGCAACTTTGAAGTTGGCTATAACTATGAGCAAAGGAAAATGAAGCAATCATCACATTTAATTTGGATTTAATAATATGGTTAGCTTAACACTAAAAAGTAAGAATATAATTAACACCCAAATTGGATTAATTTGTGAAAGCATATGAAATTATGCAAAAATAAGTATGAATGGTAATGATGAATTGACTCAATTTTCTCTAATTCTGTTAATTAAAATTCTGGTAAAGGTTTATTTAAAAAAAAAAATTCTGGTAGAGGTTTAAATCTTCAAATGCATATATTCATACAAATATGCAATCATTATGTTACTCTTTTATTATTTTTAATTTCCAATTAAAACCACCTTAAAAAGGTAATCTAAAAATTATTTGTCCCTAAGATTGTTAAGATCAATATTCATCTTAGCAAAATGCTTTTTATAATTAATAATTAGGACAATTCTTTTTGGAGTTGAGTTAGGTCTAATTCATTTATATGTGATTTAGGAGCCAAAATCCACCATCAATATCAAAATACTAATTGATTAATATTCATTTTCTTGATTAACTATAAAATTTCTTTTTCTTTCCTTAATTAGACTTTGAGAGCATGATTGAATAAAAAGAACTTAAGCAGATGTTAAGAATTTGCAACTAGTTAGAGTATACATTAATAAAGGTTGCTGAAACTTCTTTCTGAATCCTAGAACTTCCCAACACTAGTAGAGAGGGACATAATTAATCAACGGTGTCCAACATTAGAGCAAATAACTCCAACATAAATAAGAAGTCATTTATGGACTATAAAATGAGAGTAATAAAATTTGAAACGAAGAAAAATGAACAATAACTAGTCCTGATGAAAAGGTAAAATAAAATGGTTTGGTAATAGTACCACTCTACCACTATATAATAGTATAAAAACTAGAAGAAAATAATATATAACCTTAGGTTAATCCATTGCACAACAAATAAGATATTACAAAAAAAGAGAAGAAACTAACACATGCATTCAAAAGAGAGTCGATGATTTGATACTAACCCAGTAGATACGGAAGATGGGTGTAGCCAAAATCAAACTCAAACTAGAAATCAACTGGAAAATGGATGTGGCTGAAGGGAAAAAGAAATAAGGAAAGAGAGGCAAGAAGTATAAATGGGAGAGGAGTGTAGCCGAAATCAAACTCAAATTAGAAATCAACTGGAAAAGGGATGTGGCTGAAGAGAAAAAGAAAGAGGGAAAGAGAGGCAAGAGTAGGAACAATCGAGAGAAAAGGGAAAGAGAGGTAGCTGGAGGCAGAAAATGGTAGAGAGAGAAGAGAGACAAGGGTTATGCCGTTTTGATTTTAAAATTTATTTTCTAATTATATTACATCCATTTAGAAAATGGAATTTGTTTAGTGCAATATTATTTAAAACCAAAAATTTGAAATATTTTACATAAAATTAAAATTGTTTTCAATATTTCTATCAATTTATTAGAAATCAAACTAACTTAGTTTTTATGATTAGCATTGTAATATATTTTACATATTATATTTCAAAATATATTTTTCGTTTTGATTGAAACATTGTATCTCTACTCTAGAAATTTTAGTCATTTAACACACTTAGTTTTTCTTTTGGGTTACCAATATTTATAAAATTAATTTTCGTATATACTATAAATTATGTTATATTTTATGTACAATATAATTATTTAGAAATTTACATATAGTTGTATAGACTATAAATTATGTTTTCATATTTTATTCTTTTTAATTTTTATAGTTATTTCTAAAAATATTTTATAATACATGAGGAAACCAAATATAAATTAACAAAAATACCCCTTTACAGTACTGCAGGAGCAACTCCAACCCACTTAATCTGTAACCCATAAAATAGCTGAGAAACCCCCCACAAGAATAGATGTTGTCGCTTCACTTTGCTCCGCTCCTCGTTAATGTTTCGTCGCTGTGCTCTAGCATCTGTCCACTTACTGTGTATATGAGTCATACACAATATTTATATATAACTATCAATATCAAACTTAAAACAATTAAGAAAAATGAAAAAAAAAAGAATAAGTAAATATAGATTAAAGACATTTTATTTGGAATCATTTAAGTATATATATTGTACAACTTTTTGAAATATATGATAGCTAATAAAAATTTATAATAATTAATATTTAAAACGATTACCGATAGGTTACAACGATTTTTAACTACTTAATAAAAATTAATTAGTATTACAATTTTTATGTTAAATTACTATTTAAGAATATAATTTATTTTTACATTTTTACACATTCCACTATGCAGAAAATAAAAATTAAAGATAACTTAAATTTTATTTATTTTTATAATTATATAAAATTAAAATTAAAATATCATAATTAATAAGTTTTAAAAATTTTCAATTATTTCATCAATGCTTATGTAATAAAATTGAAAAAAGGGCGGAATAGAAGGAGGTTTTTTTTTGAGGATAGGGAGAAAAATTAAATGTACTTTTGGTTCAGATTTAACATAGTTGTATGTTACTTAACAGCTACTAAAATTATATTTAATAGTTAATTGAAAAAATATAATTTTAGAAAATTTTTATTATTTTCAATCGATAAATTATTTATAATTATAAATATAAAAATATTATAAATAATATATATCTATATTATATTTATAGCATCATATTATCATATGTTGTTCATTTTATATATATATATATATATATATATATATATATATATATATATATATATATAAAATCCCGGTGCGGGTAAAATGCGCCGGTGGGGATAGTGCGCACGCCTTCCCCATCCTCGAGCAAAAGAGATCACTCACTCTCCCTGCTAGTGCTACATCTCATTCTCTCCGTTTATACCAGCTTTGATAACTCGTCAACGCTACTAATAAATCCTCAACTTCTTCTCTCGCCAGATCAAAAACCCATTCGACCCATTTAGCAAAAGGTACAATTTTGTCTTTCCAGTTCAAAAATTCGCCCAATTCGGATCCCAAATTCCCACATACCAGCTCCCGCTTTCTTGAATGAGCTCGAATTTGTGAGAAGATTATGGATCCTCCATTGATAAATGAGACGTCTTTCTCTGCTGCCAACCCATCTTCCTACACCTTGACGGAGATTTGGCCTTTTTCTTCCTTAAATGGAGAGGCTAGTGGTGGTGCTTTGGGGCTCCGAATGGGGAATTTCGGCGCTGGATTTGGGGAAAGAGATATTTCGGTGGACGAATCTACGGTGACGGAGCAGAGTGTTGGTGGAGGAAGTGGGAACGGGAGAAAGAGGAGAGATTTAAGTTTGGAGGATGAATCATCTAAGTTGGCTTCCACTATTAGTAGTGGCAATGAACTGGTTTGTTATTTTTCAAAATTCTTTGCTTTTTTTTTTTTTCTTTTAAATGAGAGTGCTTTGAAATTCTGTTAAACAATAATTACAATGAAGTTAAGAATTATTTTCATTTTTCTGCTTTATTTTTTCTGAAATTTGAACTAGTATTCGAGTTCCTGAGCATCATCTTTCAACTTTTGATCTAATAAAATTTCTTGATATCCATTTCTAATTGTGGCTTTTTTAGTATTGTTTTCTAATTCATTGAAAATTGGGTTTGTAAATGTAAATATTATTATATGGTGCGGAAATATTTAGCTTTACAGAATTAAGATCTGAAAAGCTTGAAATAGATTAGTTTTTTTCTTTTTTTAGTTGAAAATGATTTATGTCATTGTTCTGTCTCTATTTGTCTTTTTTAACGGCAATTGATCACTTTATGTATTAAAATTGGACATGGTGCTTTATTTTGAATTTGTAACAGAATAATTCAAATGGTAAGCGGATGAAATTATCAGGATCTAAAAATGAGAAAAGCAATTTGAAATCTGAAATAGAAGCAAGTTCTGTTGCCAATTACAAGCCTGCTGATCAAAGCAGTAAACCATCTGAACCACCAAAGCAAGACTACATTCATGTGAGAGCAAGGAGGGGTCAAGCAACTGATAGTCACAGTCTAGCCGAGAGAGTAATTTGCTGGCAACTTTGTAATTTCATTTATTTCTCAATTCCTAAATAATGAATCAAGACTTAATATGGCAAATTAATCTAGTTTCAGTTGATACTTTCTTTTTCTGAAAGCAGCGTATTCAGTTCATTCTTTATATGCATTGTTTAATATAACCTTTTTATTGGCAGGCTAGGAGAGAAAAGATAAGTGAGAGGATGAAGATTCTCCAAGACTTGGTCCCTGGGTGCAATAAGGTACTTGTTATCGTGTTCTTGGTTATACTTGGTCTTGTAATGCAAGTTCTTTAAAACTTAGCCTAGAAACACATGACGAATATAGCATGTCCTCTCTATCTTATTTCATGGCATTATTAGGATTATTCATAATAGACATAATGAATATCTACTGCTTTGCATAAGTTTCTAATTGAGCCTTATTTTACTTACAATATTATATTTTCTTTGTGCTACCAGGTTATTGGCAAAGCACTTGTTCTTGATGAGATAATTAACTACATCCAGTCACTACAATGTCAGGTTGAGGTAGTATTTGCTTCTTGTCCTTTTTTGTCACTTTAACTTAACAATTTAGTTTATTTATTGTGTTGAAGCTGAATGTTAAACTATGCTATTTTTTCTTTATTTTGTAGTTCCTGTCAATGAAGCTAGAGGCAGTTAATTCAAGAGGGAACATTGCCCCCACAATTGAAGGCTTTCACCCAAAAGATGTAAGTTTAACATATTGATTGGTTACTTGAAATTTTCTCGGCCCTCAGGATAGAAGTAGTAAATTAGTTTCTGCTTGATTTTTTTGAGAAATAGTCTTACCCTCCCACCTGGAACTCTGAGTGCTGCTCCTACTCTGATAAATGTTTTGCTTGCTTTACAAGTTTGCGTCTTTGATATACAATTTTTCTGACTTGGCTGAGTACTAAGATTCTAATAATCTTGCATATAATAAACAACAATAGGAAAAATAATAAAAAAAAGAGCTTTGATTCTGCTGTAATGTTTTCCAACCAGTCAATTTCTTCTTGTAGCTTGGCGTACAGTCATTTGATGCTACTGGGATGATGTTTGGACCTCAAGCTGCTAGAAACTATGCTCAAGCATCACAACCTGAATGGTTGCACATGCAGATTGGTGGAAGTTTTGAAAGGTCAACATAATAAACTAGAAAGTTTTCTCGTGTTTCTTCACTTGAATTCTCTCATTGGTTTCTGCATCAAGTGCACAAAATTTGTTATCTACACATGCTCTGGTTGCAGCTGTAATCTCATTTCATTTGTAGAAAAATGCATCTAACCTTACATGTACCATTTGACTGGATTCCCTTTACTCGTCTATCATCAATATCTATTTAAAGTCGATCTCTCAAATTGTTTAACTTAATGGTAAATGGTTTTTTTATAGGATTAAACACTTTGTGGGATTACTTTGGTGCAAAATTGCTAGACTTTATTTTGGAGAATTTATCACTATGAATTTAGTGTGATAGCTCTCTAAATCTTAAACCCTGTCAATAAGAAGATCAAATTTATAATGTGACTGCATGTTGGACATTTGATTTAGAAGGCAAAGTACAATTATACTCATCCATAATACATAACATAGAAGGATGATATATCTGACATATCAGAATGTGCGAAGCAAATGAATGGCACACAAGGCACTGTATAATGGAGAACAATTTCAGGCAGAAATTTCAGACATCATTCTTGATGGAAGAACTATATCCACTTTGATCATCATAATACTTGGACCACAGCATCACACCTCCATACTTCGAAGAATCTTTAATAGCAGGAAGCACCTTTGATGTGAGATCAGCTACAGGAATGAAGCCACTGCCTGCAGCTTCAGGAGATGCAGGCAAACCTAAGAAAATCTTGGTGGCTGGAATATCAGAAACCCATTGTTTCCATGCATCTTCAAGATTGGTAATCGCACCGGAGGAGTATTGGCAAGGTGGATTGTTGTAAAATTGGACCCAAACGTAGTCGAAAAGATCTGTTTTCAGGGCTTTTCCTACCCAAGCATCAGGGAATGGACACTGGGGTGCTGCAGTTAGGTATACTTTCTTACCTCTATTGCTGTATGCTGAAAGGTATCTTGCAAGATCATCCCAATAAAGATCTGTTCCTCCTTCAATATCAAAGTCGACTCCATCAAGAACAGCAGGGCCGAGCGGACGAGTTGAAGATGTTCCGCCCAAGAAGTTGTTCCAGAGGTAAGTCGCGACTTGCCTAGCATCATCAGCGGAGGCTAAGGAGTAGCTACCTGCGCCACCTCCAATAGAAAGTATTACTTTAACTCCTTTGGATTGACATGATTTTATATCAGAACTTAAGCCAGTGCAACCATTACTGTAGGGATCGCAGTGACCTGCAAGATTAATCATCGGAGTTCTGCCACTGCCAAATGTTGCTAGAAAAGCTAAGTTCACAAAATCATAATTTCCAGTGGCACATGTCTCTGCTAGGGTGCCCTCGTTTCCATTCTGACCCCAATATATGGAAATGCTGCCAGCATAGGAACTAGTTGTTAGGACTAACGTTACCAATACAAGGAACGGAATGGAAGTTGGTATTTGCTTGGCCATTTGAAAGTAGAAACTAGGGGCTCTGTAGAAATATAGAAGAATGCTATGAATTCTGATTATGTGGTAAAGATGCTTGAGAAGCACAGCCTTTATAGAAGTTGCATGGCCTTGTTCTGATGCTGCTATTTTGTGCTTATATGTTGAAGATGTGCCGTAACAGATAATTATAGGTCATGGTCTTGACGTCATTCAAATGGTTCTCTCTCACCTCGTCTCTTTGCTTTTGTCTACTACGTTATTCATTCATAGTCTATTCAAGTCTTTCGAGAGATGTAGCTGTGAAATGCAGCTTAACCACTTTCATTTTCTAAAACTGAACGGATTGGTTGAATTCTGGAAAAGAAAAAGAAAAAAGAAAATCGAACCCATTTAGATTAGGATTCAGAGATACCAAAAACTTGGTTAACTTGACATCCATGATAATCAAAAGCTAAGAGACAAGACAATTTTCAAAATGGATATGTTTTTAACTTCAAATATTCCGTCTACATGTAAACGTTTTTTTAGAAATTATAAGACAAAACGAGATCGGTCAATTTCAGACTCGATCTAAAAAATTACTATTCCAAAAAAATAATTTAAAATCAAACAAAATCTGAATGGATCAACTTGAAATCAATCCGAAATTTTTAGGGTGGTCAAAGTCAATCCAATGACAACCCGATGATCCAATTTTTAGTATATATATATATATATATATATATATATATATATATATATATATATATATTTTAAGTTAATAAGTTGAATAGTAATTAGTCTAAAATTAATTTTAATATTTTTAAAAAATTAATATTAAATATTAACTGTACTAATTATTTTTAATTAAAAATTTCGTATTTCTAATTTTATTTATTATTTTAACTATTAAATATTAAGTATTAAGTATTAATTTAGCAATTTAATTTAATATTAACTTCTAAGCTCTATGAACTATTAATAAAATTAAAATTATTAATTTTTTTAAAAAAAATTACAAATGGATTCCATTATTTTCAAGAAATTTATTTACATCAAAGGCAGTATAGACTTAAAATTTAGTATAAAAATTAAAATGCCTGTCGTTTTTATACATTTTTTTTTTCTTTTCAAAGATTTAGTTGAGAGAAACAAAATTTAATTAAAATACCAAATTTTAGTATGTGCGTGTCTACATATATACATAAAAAATAAAATATGTGAGAGCTATAACTCCCTCCATGCAATCTTATGAACTGCAACAAAAAAAAAACTGGGATTCGTTAGTGATAAACCCAGTTGGGTTCAGCTTAAGTTTCAGACCAATGCCATTCTCTGCATAATGTTGAATGCAATCTAAGAAATTATTTCTAGTGAGGTGAGCAAACTAGTGCCTACCGACATGATACAAAGCACCTTTTTGCCCAAGTCATAAATACATGGAATACTGGCTTTCAAATGATATCATAAAAAAATATCGAATATTAATTAATCAGGACAAACAAAGTTAGAACATGATTTGCTCATTGATGTATGGTATCATGTGCAGATCTTTCTCACCTGAAATCTTCATTCTGTTAAAAACTATCAAAGAGTGAGCACCAGAAATTGTAACTTTAAACTATCAAATAGTTAAACATGCTTGGGTCATTGACCACAGAATTTTATTGATGAAAAATAGCTGCTTGATATATACACAAATAACAAAGTAATAGAATACATATTTCTAAAGATATGATATGATGGAACGTGGAAAACAAATATAACAAATATAGAAGCTGGAAGAGTGGTACTTTGAAGAATATATTATTGTATACAATATTTTACAACTGCAACCATACCAAGTGAACTTCATAAAGGAATTTTTCTACAAGGTAGTGGTAAGCCTCAATTATGGACTATAGATATGTGTAACCCTCCCAACAGTCTTCGATCTACACATTAAAGAAGAGTGTGACCCGGAAGATGGTAAATCTTGCATTAAGATCCTCAATTTTGGGAGAGTAGCAGTAGAAACTTTTATAAATCTGACAATTATAGTAAACAATGGGCCAAAGTTGCCCCCTTCGTGTTATTCTTTTGCCATGCATGTGCATCTCCTTTGATGTTCTGTGAGTTCCTGTCATGTGCCAGGCACATCAGCAAGTGGACATTTTGCCTTTCATTAACATGCTAACCAATAACAACTACTAATGTTATCCTAAGTTTGTATATTGAAGAAATATGAGGGAAAAAAAAAAGGAATTCAGGAAATGTTAATTATTAAGAGTCACCAATTCATGGAGAAGGAATTAACATTCCAAAAGTTAATTGCTTGTCCAGTACCTTAGAAACAAAATGAAGATTTTGAAAAAGCTCATAATAGGAAATACCTGAATTTGCCTTTGAAGAAACTTAACATACTTCACTGCCTCGTCTAACATATCTGCAGTGTTTGTTTGCTGCAAATAACAAAGAAGATAACCCTTATTAAATGAATAGAAGCCAAAGTTTATACAGCAAATTGATAAACTTATATTTGATGATTTAGTTCAAAATAAACAAAAATTGAAAACGAGTGGTTGATAAAATTGGTGACAATGTTTTTGGGAAATTTTCAAGATGCATTTTCATCAACAAATTGCTGAGGGACATTGATGCTGTTGTTTCAATTCACCCAGTGCAGCAAGATTTGGCGCACAATAAAGCAGTAGTATCATACATATATAAAAATTGAGTATCATCTTCTAAAATTCCGCATCTAGGTTCATAAAAGTCATAGAACCCACATACAAAACCATAACTCATGCAATTGGAAATTTGAGTGCAAACATAGCATTCATATCCTTTTTAATTAAAAAAAGGAATTAATTGCCAACATGAAACCACCAATTAGATAAAGCAGAGGCAAACTGATCAAAGAGAAAGAGACCTGGGTCAAAAATGATGAATAGAAAGCAGTATTGAAGACAAATGGTTACCAGAACTAGATATGAAGCTCCGCTAGAAAAGAAATGGATGCTCAAGATAGGAGCCACATGCAAAAACTCAGGGAAAAATTATGAACAGAAAGCCATTAAAGGCTAAACGAATGAAAAACTGCTATATTCATATGTATGATGGGATCAGACTAGTTGAATATGATCATGACCAAGTAATCATTTTTTGTAAGTTGGGTTCAAGACCAGCTCAACAGCTCCAGAAACTGAGTGAGAACAAAATTACAACAGAAGTGAATTAAATAAAATAATAAGAAAATAGTTTTTGAACACTTGGATATGTAAGTGGACTAGACAAGCCTACAATCCAATAATTCAAGGGGTTGATATCTTTATGCTTTGGAGTGCAATACCTTAGGTTAAGTTTGATGTAAATTAACATAACGAAGGTGTTCATGACCACAAGGTTATGGGTTGAGTAGAAGTATTGTCTAAACATAAAGAGCAGGAAGAAGGTTGTGTGTGATAGGAACCTCTTCCAACCCTTACAAACCAGGAGTTTAATGCAGTAGATACACCATATATATATATATATATATATATATAGAGAGAGAGAGAGAGAGAGAGGACCTTTTGATTATTAATTTAGTCATGGTTAAGACCTTTGGCTCCAAATCTTTAGACTATCCATATAGCTGAAACATTATGAGGTTTACTTGTTAATAATCTTTCTTAAAATATGAAGATGATGATAATGATGATGCACTGAAGAGAGTGGTCAGACCATCTGGGGTAGTGAACCTAATTTTACTAGAGTGGAGCATCTGAACACCGATTCTAATCTTTCATAAAATTCCAATCTCTCAATACACTATAAATTTGTGAAAGCCTAAGGGAAGGAGAAATTAAACTTAACAAAAGAAAGGAAAGTTTGACATACGGACTAAGTAAAACAAGAATGTAAGGGGTGAAAACAATGATGGAAACTAAAAGGAAATTTTTACAATATCTTTTGGGAGACTAAATGATGAAAACACTATAAATTCGTGCAATTCCCATCTAGAGTTTACTACATGTCAATGGACTCCTTAAAATTTGGGGGGGCCATGGCCTCCATGCCCTGCCCCTCTGTACGGAAAAATTGCTTCTAGTTTGGAAAGCCTACAAATGTCTCTTAGAAAATCTTCTGTAAGAACAATTATCACATTTTTCTTAGGTCCATTATCCCAAAAATCCTGATCTTTTAACCAAAATTTTAAGTCCTATCTAAAATATCACATACTTTATGATAAAAGTTGACACCAAATGAATGGAATAATTGATACCAAATTTCTGGAGTTAGAATAGATTTAAGCTATTGGGTAAAAAAAAAAGATTCAAGTCAAATACATACTTTATCACATATATACTTCATAATTAATTGATGGTAATCCATCTAGATGAAGAAAAAAGCACATAATATCTAGAACCTAAAAAACCCTAAACTTAGCAATTTTTCAATTTTATCCAATTCTTTTAATTTTACCAGTTTTAGATCAATATAACATTGATAATAATTTTATCCAATCTAACAAGGAAAATGAAAAATGTAAATGTAAACATATAAAGCTACATATATTGAGAGAGAGAAAAAACTGTTTTACTTATTTGTACACTAAATATATATATATTTTCTTTAGTTTAGAAGGAAAATCTATATTTTAGGAGGACAAGTTTTAAAAACAGATTTTTGTTTTTTATCATTAGTTTTAAATGAATAGAAATCATATTTCTTTTACTTAATAAAATGATATAACCACTCAATTAAGGAAGGCAATGAGGCAACCATAGGATGGGTTTTGATAAATCCATTATTGATCTCAGTCCTGTCTTATATCAGAGTGAGGCAAAAAAGGTCCAATTGTATTGGGGAACAAAGAAACAAGTATATTACCCCTTTTTTCTCAAAATAAAAAAATAAAAATAAAAACATCTTTCAGATATTTTATTCATATACTATATAATAACACAATATTTATATAAATGGGCGGGCATATATTATGAACATTTCATCTAAAATAACACATTCCTTTTTTCTCTCTTCCTCCTTCCCAGTTCGCACAACTGCCCACTCCTAAAAAATAAAAAGAGAGCAGCTCACACTAAAGCTTATAGGGTCAACCAATTTACTTTAAATGGGCTCCATTTGATTAACCTAATCTTACTCAACTTGTTGATAATGTTAACATGTTAATTCAATGTCAACTCGACATAGAAAATGCTTCATGGTATAAGACATGATTCATACAATATTTAACAATTAATATGCATGTGATAGTAAAACTAAAATAAGTGTCCAAATTTGGAAAATTGAACAAAGTATATCATTTATGGATTCATAATCCCTTTTTTTGAAAATTTTGGATCAATACATTGATCAACAATTAACTCTAGATTTATTGACTTGTACATAGCTATATGTTTTATTCAATTAGTGAACTGCGATTTTTTAAGAGGTTCCTTGCATTTTTCAGAGCTTGGCTTATATAATCTAGCTATTAACGGCACAAAAAGGTCTTGGCACCTAGGCGCAAAGAGTACATAAATGCCAAAGAAGAAGAAGTAAAATTCAAAATAAAATGCAGCTACCAGTTGCTAGCATTATCTAACCAAATTTATAAAAGCTAACCTAAAGCATCAGTCTAAAGACATTTGCACATTAACGATTAGGACCTAGAAATTAGAATAGATATTGTAAACAACTACGAAAGGGATCCAGAAAATAGAAAAGACGAAAGAAATAAAAGATGAAGCAAATCAAGGAAGGAGAGAGGCTTAAGGCGCATGTGTGGATGCTGGAAATGGCAAAGATCCATTGTTGAGGCCTTACTAACAAATTACAAGAGAATTTCTTGATTATTTTCAGTGCACTATAAAATAGATTCACTTGGATCATTAGCAGGGCACACATCTTTATTGTCCAGTATTATACCCTAGCTAGGTTGAAGCTAAGGTAAATGCCACGTGACGCAATGGGAAATATATACCATTAACACCATGGTCAGTAAGCCTCAAACTCGAGTATTGGATAGAACTCCTCAGTTGTTTATCCATAAGCCACCTAATTGTTTGCAAGTAGAAGTTCTAAATAAATCCACAATAATAGTGCTAAAGTAGTCAACACAATATCTGAACTTCATAAGCTTCTATAAAAACACAAAAATCCCAGGTAGTCAAAGTGTTTCTAACTCTCACATTTCTTTCATGTGTGATAAAAGCTATTACACATGCAATTATAGCTCCAACTTTAGACTAATTTAAAATATTGCATATAGCTACGCTTAAATTTGCTTGAACCTGATAGCAATATTTATGCTTCATAATTTTATAATTAAAGTTTAGCTTTAAAAGTTTTTATGTTAAACTCTAGACATCACTTTGTTATTAACTACAAAGTTTTTGTATCAATATGAATACAGCAGAGAAACAGCAACATAACATGTTGCCATATTATGGTTGTATATATTCTATATTTTCACGAAAGTGAAGAATATTTTCCTTTTCAATGCCTCATATCACCTACTCAATCACTGCACAGCAGAGCTCAAATTATTTGCAAAAGGTTAAGACTGTTATATCATCTTTCAATTTGATGGAATCTAATACAAAGGATGGACAAAACTGATCACAGTTTCATACCTCTATATGATTTGTCATCAACCTATTCACATCAAAGTTCATGCAAATAGTTATCCCTATAGCATGATATATGTTACTCCGACACTTCATTTTTTAAGAAATATCTGTACCTTTCAGATACGACATTGGTATAGATATGAAATCTTTACCGAATTCTTCACTTTAAAAGTGGACACTCATAATTCCGGTTTCATTTATATTACAGCCTGTAATTTACAGGTGCAAGTCAAATGGACTTGGAAGAGAATGATTTTATGTAGATAGAAGAATTATTTCTTAATAACCCACAATTAGAGACTATGATTTGTCGTAGTGACAAAAATTAATATAGATTATATTGCAAACTAAGGATGATTTACAATTTAAATGAATTTAGAAATATCATTTTATTGTTTGTTTGCGGTTTGAATTTTAGACTTTAAATTTGTAATTTAAAATATTTTTATCCAATTTTATTTTATTTAGCAATTTAATGTTATAATTTGATCTATCTTTTAACTTAAATTATTATACATAAATAATATATATATATATATATATATATATATATATATATATATATATATATATATTCTCATATCCTAATTTTGGGTACCTTTTAGTCATACCCACGTATCCTAAAATTTTAAAAATAAGAAACCGAATTACTAGATATATACCTGTGTCGAGTACTCATACCCGAGTTCAAGCAACGTAAAGCATGATTATGTGAAATTACTTGCAAGAAATTTATATTGGTCATTATCTCTCCTATCAAAAGAAGGCACTCTCATGTTGCATATTCAGAAAATGTTTGTATCTTGTGTAAAATAAATTGTTTTGAAATGAAAAATTAACGTGCAAAGAATAACATGAAAGGCCAAGATTGGCTATCGTTTATATAAGAATTGAAAAGGGAAATTAAAAGTTATACTTCACTAAGGATATCATTGAGGTAGGGATGGAAAGAAGAGATCATTGGATCTCCAGTATTTAATAAATATTCAGCTAAGCTACATGCAACACATGTATAAAATCATGTCTTGGCAAGTTGCCTAAAAGATATACTCTTTCAAATTTGTCCCATCTGCCCAACATCAAAATGAATTATTCTGAAAATCAATTGTTATGAGATTAAAATAACTTTTTTACTTCAAAGAAAAGAGGAATTGAGAGGGATGGAGAAAATTGAAGGAAGAAGGAATGATATCGGTTCACAGGCGATACAACACAGCCTATATAAATGAGCGCTTGTATAACGGGACATTGTGTGTCCTAAAGGGAACGGGTAATGCTCTGCCTAATAGTACATGAACGGGTAATGAATTGCTTGATATCTGTCATTCGGGCTGTTATAGCCTATATCATAGGCTATCCTAACCTATTTATCCTAATTAGCATGTCAACTTATCTACTCTACTCTAGTCTAGGCATAATTCATGGACTCTATGTACATATTTTACATCAATTTTCACTTTGTACAAGTTATTTCAACTTATTTCTTGCATTCATAATTCAATACCAACCTGACAATACTCATTCACAATTTGGTATAATATCAAATATTTAAGTTCTAATTCTCACCTATTAGACTTATTTAGAGTCCTAAATATTCCTTGAGAAGTCTTAGGGGAGGTGTGGTCCTACAATCCTATCAAAAATTATTTGGACATTGCAATTCATGTCTATATAGATGGAATAAGTGAACATGAATATTCATAATTTAATAAGGAATTGAATTATGGTTGAGAGATTAGATAGTAATAATAATGTCAACATGATATCAAATATGTAAGTTCTAATTCTCACCTATTAGACTTATTTAGAGTCCTAAATATTCCTTGAGAAGTCTTAGGGGAGGTGTGATCCTACAATCCTATCAAAAATTATTTGGACATTGCAATTCATGTCTATATAGATGGAATAAGTGAACATGAATATTCATAATTTAATAAGGAATTGAATTATGGTTGAGAGATGAGATAGTAATAATAATGTCAACATGCTTAAATGAACACTAATTCCAAGGACAACAAACAAGTATCAAATTTTCAGTTTTCAGATTTTTTCTAAAGATCCAAGTATCTTGATTTATGAGTTCTAGCAATCAAATCTATGCCAACTTGTCAGAAATTACAGAAGCATTACTTGCTAAAAATATTCTTGTATCCTGCTAGAACGTTCTTTGGATCTGATATGTTCCATTTTGGCGTAAGCTTTTATTCATTGTATTAAAGTTAAAAGAGTAATGCCTTATTTTAGACTTCTTCCTCCTCCATCGATATCACTTATAACAAAGTTCTTTAGGAAAAAAAAGAGTTTCCTTCAAAGAAAGATGCTTTCTTATGAATGCCAACTTCCAGGATGTTGAGAATATGCAAAGACTTCAGTTTACCATAGTTTGGACACTTTATCACATAAATACTTCTGCATACACTGCTATTCCATCATAAAGGCAATGAAGGAACAATAAGATATACATAGGACCCAAGGATCAACAGAAACTATAATGCAAATAGCAGCATCACAGTTTCTTGACAACAATCTATGTCATGGTTCTAAATTCTCACATAAAATAACATTTACATTGAATGACAATAATTTAAATTAAAAATAGTAAGAGTATGAAACTGCTTAAGGGTTGTAGAACTAAAATCTGACATATATCAATCTATGATATGCTCACATCTGCAGTGTGCAATAGAACTACCCCTGATTTTTTTTTTTAAGCCATTGACACAAGCATCAAAACAATATATTACTTATATGATCATGAAAAAACTAGCTTCAACAATTTCTTTTACTACTGAAAATTTGTTGATAAAAAGTAACATCATCCTAATTAACTTTGATTTTGATAGAATAAGTTACCTTATCCATGTTTGGAACGAGTTCCTGAAGCTTCCTTATTCTGTCACTAATTCGAGTTCTTCGAACCTAAATCAGGAAACAGGAAAGCTTATTCAGGACTAACAACAAACTTTTTGGCTATATAGTCCTACAATGAAACTTGTAGCCAACGAAATGACTCAATTTACCCTCTCTGCAATACTCCGAGGATGTGTAGCACATCCTCGCTTCGCACGAACTCTACAGGGTACAGAATCCTCCAGAAGCTTCTCCATCTCCATGTCCATCAAACTAGACACTCCACCAGGTACCTGGGTGCTTTGTTCTCCTTTCTACCCAATCAGGAATCAAAATGACCACAAAATTCAAACAAATAGATGCTCATATTGAATACCAGTAGCTAAAACTTCAAGAATTAATGCAAAATAGGTTCTCTCTCATTCGAAATTGAACAAAGATACTAAAAATATAATACCATTTTTCTAAAACACAGTTAACAAGCAATAATAATGGGCGTTGCAAATTGATGTATATTTACCAAAAGAGATGGATTGTTAGCAGAAGGGTGATGCAACTCGGCTTCGTTGGTTCTTTTACCGGATGAAGACACATCCGTATTCGTTGCCATGTAATCATAATTTGATGGAAGTCCGAAGTTGGAAAAATACCCATCACTTCCAAGAAAATCCGCAGGAGAGCTGTTCTGCCTTAGGAAACCAACCGGTTCAAACAAATTAACCGATTCAACCGAAGAAGAAGAACCAAAAGGAACAGAATTCCTACTCGAGGGATTGTCGGAGGCTAGTAACTGAGTCAAGGTCTGGTTAGGCTTTAACGTTTCTTCGTCTTCTTCGTCCTCAAGAAGTGCATCTAACCAGGTGGCTGGAGCTGAGCGGAAGCGGGCGAGTCCAACTCGATTCAGTTCACCAGAAGCAACACCGCCACAGCCACTAGAATTTCCGCTACCGGGAGGAGTTGGTTGCATCTTCCTTTGAATAAAGGAATAGTTCAGGAGCTCTGATGTTGCTTTAATGGCGAAACACAAACAAAATATTTTCCTTTTTTTATTTATTTATATTGTTTTCTCTTTGGTGAGAGCAACACTTGACTATTTTTTTCTTTTCATCCCCATTTCTCCTTTTCTCTATTCATTTCAGACACAGCAGCTACAACACCTGTGTACATATAGCCTAACTAAGCCTTACACATGGACCGTTTGATGAGATTAAAGTAATTATGACTGTCTGATTGAATATTAATAAACGGTGATTAATTCGAGATAAGGGCAACGGTGCTAATAAAGCGATTGTGGCTCGTGTACGGTTCAGAGAGACGCAACGTCATCGTTTTCAAGATTTGATTGCTGTACACTTGACGGTTAAAAATCTAAAGGGACTATGGGATTAAGTTTAGAGCGTGTATAACACGACCCAATGAGGAAGAACCTGGGTGGGGTGGCATTGGAGAATAATGACGAGCGTGCAATAGAGAGCGTGGAGATGTAAGTCCATTTAGATGGATGTACCCTCTCGAAAAGGGTTGCTTTTTCTGGCAAATTTAAGGAGAGGGTGACCACCGTTGCACCCATCCATTTTGTCATTTGCGGAGTGCACATAAAAGGAAAAAAGGCTAAATCTACAATTTTTTTTCTTTTCTTTTTTCTAAAGCTTCCTAGACGGTATTAGTATAACTTCCACATATATGTTATGTTTTGTCATATGTAGTAATTTTCTTTATAAATTTTTATTTTTATTTATTATTTTATTACAATTAATTTTTTTTATTTCATTGTCTATTAATTTTATTAATAAATAATTATTATTTTGTGAATGTCTATATTACTCTCATATCATTCTCACCTCAAATTAATAAAATCAATTAAACTAAAAAAATAAGAAATTAAAATTTTGATTGTATATTAGGTATAAATGACAATATATAACAAGAAGAGATAAAATAATAAAATATATAAATACAAGAGATTGTATAAAAAGATTTTTTTAAATTATGGGATAATTTTTTAAATATCTCTAATGTATTACCTTGTTTTTAATTAGACTCCTAATATTATTTTTTAATTAGGCACAACATGTTTTGATTTCTTTTTATTACAATCTTTTATTCAATTTTTTATTAAATATGGATGGAATGCCAATGTGGTAATTCAATGTGGGACTCACCAAAATTAATATAGCAAATATATATTGTTAAGAAATATTTTAAAATTTTTCTAATAATTTTTAAGTGTTTACAACTGAATTTTTTTATCTGAAAATGTTTGAATAATTTAAAAAATAATAAAATTTATTTAATTAACATCAAAAATAGATTTATAGTCAAAAAAATCAATTGACACCACAATTAATACCGTAATAAATTTTGTTCAATCAACACCACACAAAAAAAACATTTTTTAGTTTTTGATAAAAATAAAAAATTAATATTATTTATTTCATTATTTTGGAAAAAATATATCATAAATATTTTAATAATTTTAAAAAATAAATAAATTATTTTAGCTCTTTCAATGTATTTTTCTCTCCAAAATAATGAAATAAATTATATTAATTTTCTACTTTAAAATTTTATAAAAAATAGAATTTTTTTTTATAACATTTGGAAAATTTATTATGGTGTTAATTAAGAAAAATTCATAACAGTGCTAATTATGGAGTTGATTGATTCTTTTAATCATAAATCTAATTGTAGTGTTAATTGAATATAAAAATTATTATTATTTTAAATTATTCAAATATTTAGTGAAGGATTTTTAAGAAAAATTTTATCCATAAAAGCTTAAAAATTATTAGGGACAAAAAAATTTATCACATAAATTTTAAAACATTTACTGACAATACTTTTATGTCATTGGTTTTAGTGGAATGCATATTAGATAGTCACGTAAATATTTTGTTCATGTTTAATGAAAAATTGGATAGAGAGCTATTATTGAAAAAAAAAATATATTGCACCTAATTGAAAAAAAAATAACATTATAGGTTTAATATAAAAATGAGGTGAAACATTAAAAATATTTTTGAAGTTATTCCAAAAATTATTATAATCACTTTTTTATGAGCTATTAGAACTCTATTTGATTGTGAAAATTTTTTACTCGATCCACAAATTTTAGGAAAAAGTTAAAAAAATCTAATATTTCTTTCTTTCTTTTTTTTCAATTTGGCATCTTTTTCTTTTTCATGTCAATTACATACAAGTTTAACATTTGAAAACTTTTTCAATCCAACATTTTTATCTATTTTTATTCAAAATCTAATGGTTAACAATTTAAAAAAATTTACGAACTTTTCCAAAGAAATCTATCATAAGGATTTTAATAATTAAAAAAAACTAACAAACTTAATTGTTTTAACTCAATATATATGTGTGTACACACACAATAATGCTTGATGAAAAAGCAAACTAATGAGTTTTATCCTAATTTCTTATTGATAGTCAAAAGAAAACTAAAAATATTTTTCTGCATTTTCACCATTTCTGAATGGAAATTTATATTATTAAAGTTTAAAATTTATTTAATCTTAACTTTAGCATGATGAACTATAATTAGTTTCAAATTATATTTGATACGTACAAATGAATTCCATAAATTTACAGAATTCATTTGCAAATTATTTATTCATATCGTAAATCTGGAAATTTTTTAGATTTCATACCAAAATAAAACACAGTTATTTTCATACAATTCTTACATGCAATATTCTCTACGGTTGACCAATGTCAACCACCCTATCAATACTTCAGTATGCATTTTAACCATTTACCACAACCATATACTTTCTAATTATTTATATTAACCAAATTGATTAATCTAATATCTCAAGACATTCATTTTGCATAAAAACTCTTATCATGCATTTCAACCTCAAAAGTCATAGATTTCATTAATCAAAATTCATACTGAACATGCATTCAAGTCACACCAATATACAAATACAATATTAAAGCTTGAGAGATTGTTATGTATAAATCTTCCATCCATAATGGATATTAGCTAAACCTTGAGCTCTTCAAACTTGTCTTCTCATTTGAGATGGATTTCCAGCACCTCTACCTACTTTTGGACACAAGCAAAACAACTTTTTAGCTTTTAAAATATGAACCAAAAGCAAAAATACTGGAATTAGTCCTCACTTAATAACCCACAACTCTCTCATTCCCACTCTATTCCCTCACTTTACTCTCACAAAACTAAGCTTTTCAAACTTCAACTATGGAGGAAAAGAGTATCTGAAGGAAGAATAAGGTTAAAATGATGTATTTGGTTGGTTAACAGGGAGTAGGAAGCGAATTTAAAAAGATGACAGGAAGGAAAACGTGAGTGTCTCACCTGCCCATACTGTTAGGTTTCACGGTCGTGACTCGTCTCTCACAGGCATGAACCACTCATTCACAAGCTTGAAGAAACTCTTCATAGTCGTAAAGAAATTCTTCGTGGTCGTGAACAACCTCATCGCAGCTGCTAGCTGAAACTCGATATTCACAGTCCTGTCACCCATTGTCACAAGCGTGAAATATCTAATGTTAGCAACTCTTAAACTTTCAATTCTCACTAACTAAGAACATAATTTATAAACCATAATTACAAGCGTTACATAAATATTAATGCTTCTAAGTCAACTTTCAAAAGAAAATACCATCCAATGTGTATTTTATATTCCATAAGGTTAATGGTTGATATTTTTTTTAAAAAAAATTATCTATCAACCCTTTAAAAATTAACAAGCTTATTCAAAAAATATAGTAGAGAAATGAATTATTTTTCTGAGATTCAGGCTACTTTTCCAACAATGAAGCAAAATACTATCTACAAGACCAAATATATATGTGTTAATTTGTGTAAAAAAATAACTCAATTTTCATTCATTCCACACTATAAAAAGTTTCTAACTTTCCCGTTTTCTATCAATTCAACATAAGAAATTGAACATTTTTATTGCGATTTTATTAGTAATCCATTATCATTTTATTATATGCTCAAAAGTTAATACAAAAATTATTATGTTCATCCCCAAATCTTTAACCTTTATTTGATATAAATAAAATTTATGAAATTGATGGATTACATTTATAAAAATCTATTGAAATTTGGTATAAAAATTAATTATATTTTATCTTTCTTTTACATTCACAATTTTATTTGGCATTGAGTTTAGGAAAAGTGAATAAAAAATTATTTTTAATTTTTTGAATTTTGAAAACTATTTTTAAAGATAAGCAAATAAATTAATGTTTCTACAAAAACAAGTTTAAGAAAAACAATTTATAAGAAATCAGTTAATTAAATAAAAAAATTATAAACATACTTTTTTTAACTTACAACAGTAATCTCAAATATTTTCTAAAAAGAAAAAAAAATATGAACGTAAAATAAAATAAATATATTAATTTTTAGACTAGATTTTATAAGTAATTAATCTAAAAAAGAATTCCATTAATTTTTATGAAATTCATTTATACCAAACTGCTTAATTATATTATCAACTTCATTTTCTTTGATTTTACAAGTCAGTACTCAAGTTCGTGAAAGAACCAAATGCCAAGAAAATAATATGTGATTTTGAGGAATTAAAATTAACTCTAAAAACACTATATTTTTTTAGAACAAACATAATAATTTTGAGTCGTTCTCTGTTATATACCATTTAATCATCAATTAACTGGTTATTAAACGTGATTATGAATTTCGATTTTGTATGGTAAGATAGAAACATAATGATTTTTTTTAATTCCATTGGATTTCCAACTTGATAACTTAAAATTCTAGCACTAATTTTCTTTTTTAAAAAAAAATCATTAAGGTAACCAAATCTGATAGAATATGGGGACGAAAAATTGAAACAATTACACGTATTAGTGTGATTTGACTAAAATTAACAAAAACTAATCCCTTTAACCTTGGAGTTAGAGAAGATCTATCTCTCTCTCTCTCTCTCTCTCTTTCAAGCCCTTGTTTCTTTTCATCTTTCTGGGAAACAATTCTTTCTTCTGTATTCAGGTAATCACTTATCTACTTCTTCATTCAAAACAATCATATTGCATTGATTAATGAAAATCTGATTCATCTTATTAGTCGCATCTTCTCTATTTAGTTGTCTTGATAATTTTTTTTTCTTTCTCCTTATTTTTGTTCATCTGGGTTCTTTTTTTTTCATAATTTTTCATTTAGAAATATTAATGTGTTATAAAATAGGTTATAATGTAGAAAAATCACATATTTTTATGTTTTTATTTAATCATTAGGCAGCTTCTGAAATATTATATATTATTAATTGGTAATAATCAATTAAGAGAATGGAAATGCAGTTGGGATGGATTCAAGGAGGGGTCAAGGAGGCATTCAGATGCTGCTAACTGCAGAACAGGAGGCCCAACAAATTGTTTCTGCTGCTAGGAACTGTAAGAACTAACCAATGATGTAATGAATTTTTATTTGTGAAATTAATTTTTGCAAGTCTCAATTAATTGCATATAATTTGTTGAATGTTTGATTTGTTGTTCTACTGTTAATTGGACAGTGAAGATGTCAAGATTAAAGCAAGCTAAACAAGAAGCTGAGAAAGAATCTGCAGATCATCGGTCCCTTATGGAATCTGAGTATCAAAACAAGCTCTCTGAGGTATCTCAATCCTTTTCTTTTCAACTACATAGAATTATTTGTTTTCAGGAGTTGTATATTTATTTTGATTGAATATGTAGACAAGTGGGAATGCTGGGTCCACTGTGAAAAGGCTTGAAGAGGAAACTGATATCAAGATACAAAAACTGAAAGAATCAGCCTCAAAGGTTCAGCCAGATATTGTAGCCATGCTCATGAAATATGTTACCACTGTTTAATTAGCACTAAAGCTTCAATTTAAGGTTATTTTTTGCTGGTTAGTCATGCAAAACCCCTTACTCTTTCTTTATTTTTGGTATGAGAAATTAGAGATGAACAGATGCAACTATAGCCAAGGAAGTCATAGCTGGCGTTATGAATTGAATAAGTACTTGCTATTTTTAGGTTTTTTTTTTAATCTTCCAAACTTTTTTTGGCCACAAAGGAGCTATAAAGATTGGGTTTGGAATTTTAATTTAAAGCTGAATACTTGATCTAGATTGGAAATTTTTAAATGTCATCAAGTTGCAATTTTTTTTCTACTATAATCCTGCTGTTTCTAACTTAATTTCACCAATCTTCAACAAGGATGCTTTTATGCTATGCAAGTTGTTGTCTCTTTAGATTTAGAGCCCAATTATTATGAATCTTCTAAATAGTAATAATACATTTTTGTCTTATTACTTATTTTTCTTGATATATATATATATATATATATATATATATATATATATATATATATATATATATATATATATATAACATATTAGTTAGTGGGAATGCAACAAAAATTATGTTACAAAACCCACTATAACAATTGAAGAAAACTAATAATTAGTTATTAAATTTTACACCAATTGCTACAAAGCATGAATTATATAACTAGCTCTTTTCCGAGGAAATATACTCTCTTAATTAATCATAGCTGACCTTATGTATTGATAATTATATGACGTACTACACTACATAAGTATGAACATTATTAAAATAATTAGATATGTAAAATTGCTTAATCCAAGAAGAAAGTGTAATGTGTGGCATTAATTGGGGAGCAGGCGTCATTATCTCAAAAGGACCGAAGAACCTGATGACAAATGCTTAGCGAATTACGCTTCTTTTATAAAACAGAAATTAAAAATTAATTCGTATAAACAAATCATATTTTTAGCAAAAATTACCTCACTCATTAGTACAGTAGTACCGTCCCCCCCTTTTCACAATTCCTTTGAACTTCCTCTTATCAGTTTTAACTTACATTACTTCTACACCTATATTCTCATGTCTGACCCTCATCTAAACCTATTTTTCACAAGCTGGGACAAAAAACAATTTTCTCATTTTTTGGAATCAAAAGGCATAAACGCAAGTCTTTCTCTAAGTTCTCATTTTTGGGAATCTGATGGAGAATGACAGCCAAAAGTATCTTAGACAAGGTGTACCTGTAAAGCAATGATATACAGTAAAGCCTGAAATTAACATCTCCAGCCATCTAAAAATAGTCAGAGGCCACAATTGAAGATCAAATTTTGCAAGGTTACAAGCTTTGAGGGAAATACCCGTACACCCCAAACTTAAATTCACTTGTCGGCTAAGCTATCCATTATGGGTTTCCCACCAAAGCATACCGGACTGCCTTATCTGATCCCTTGAATTGCAGTTCCGGAAAAAGCCAACTGGCCATATGAACAACAGAGAAAGATGGATGGCACAGAAAAGAGATCGTATTTAGTTAGCACTTGGCCTTCTTGCCACTGTTAAGTACTCTGTGCAAATGGAAAGTTTCACCTTGATCCCCATTCAATGACCTCCTCTCCAAACAGCAAACTGTCAGTTGCCTGAGTAACCTCTCAAGATATGAGTGTAAGCAGCCTTGCAAATCCTTCAGATTGGGATTTGTTGATAAGATCATTGCATTCACAGTGTCCGCCACAATCTCACGCTGTGACTCTTCAAGCAGATACCCCACTGAGGACTCCTGCGGTTTCTCATATGCCAGCAAAGCAACACAGTCCTACAGAGGAGAAGAGAACTCAAAAGATTATTTAGCTTTAGAATTCAGCAATGTGAAACGGAAAAAAACTCTTCTCTATTTATCCTACAGCACCACCTTCCACCCCATTCTTCTCAGGATAGAAAATGCCATTACGCAAAGATGATCTCCAGCCCAATTTTAAACAGCCAGTAAATACATAAGGTAACATATATCACTCAACTAGTAGAAGAATAAATAATTAATTCAACACAACAGAAAACAAGGACCCCAAATCATTATCTTTATGATATGCTACTGAAAGATTCTGTTTTCTTTTATTATTTCACAAGTGAAACAAATTAATTTCCTTCTGACTATAATGAAATTGCAAAGAGGAAATGTTTTCTTATAATATGGAATAAATGCCTTCACAAGAAAAAAAATTGCTTTTCTTCTGGCAACAATCAAAACTCTCTCTCATAGATGAGTAAGAAGTGAAGGATTTTTCTCTTTCTTTTGATCTCTTTAGCCTCATTCCTAAGAGCAATAATGAACAAAACAATGAAAAATAGCAGTTGTCTGTCCATGTTTCATACTAGAGAGTATTTTTCTCAAACCAACAGAAGTTAGAAGCAATTGCATTCATGAATTTCATTCAATAATTTCGCGAAGTCTTAAACCTGAAAGGAAACAGGGTGCTTTAAAATTTGACTGCCATCGGCCATTTGCACCTTAACATCTTAAACATAAAGATAGTTACACTCACATGCAGAATTACAATTTCTCATACTATAGAGATAGCCGAGTTGCCAACAGGTCACAAAAGGTCAATCCACCAGCCCCCATTATCAGAATATGTATTCAGACATGAAAGATATTACTATTATTTGACAAATGAAACTTGCTATTACCTGAACTAGATCAGCAAACCCAGGCAACTCAAAAAATTTTGCCAATGCAATCCTTCCATATTTCACAGCCTCCTCTAGTGCTCCAACCTACACACAATACATTAAGTTGCATGTGAATAACCTTGCCAAAATATGCAACATCAACAACGAATAGACATATATACATTAACCATTTGCAGAAAAATCTATACTTCAAGGCATATTGGAGCAGTTACATAATTACATAGGAAAAAGGTAGAAGTTCATTATACTATCATAAAATTGCAGGCCATTAAATACACACACTATCATTATCACCAATCAGAGAGTGAATTTTTTTCCTTTTGAGAAAGGTATAAAGACTATCCATAAACAAATTAAATAAGCAAGAAAATATACCCGAACTAGTTCAATAAATTTTTGACAGTGAAGCAGAAAGCAGGTTGCTGATCTTTCGTCCTGCATAAGGCAAAATGAAGAGTCAATACTCGAACAATATGAAGCAATTTTTTTAATGAAAACGTATTATACAAGAAAATAAAACTATGGCCAAAGATGACCCAATATCAATAATAGTAAGAGCAGAGCTTGGACAGCATTTCCAGAAACAGGAGTTATTTTAATTGTATAGAAGATCACACCAAGTCTTTAAGTACAAAGAAATTAAAGGAAAAGGTAAGCATAAAGACTACCAAAATTTGAGACACAGCAAGAATCCTACAAGAGTGAAATTCCCCACAATGAACAAAAACAATATTAATTTTTTTTATCCTTCTTTTTTTTGAAGAAATTTTTTTCCATTGCATATTTAGAAAATTCACTTTTTAAGTTTAAAAATATAAAGAGTATTTTTGGGGGTTAACTAGCATAAGCCCACAAACAAATATTTAAAAAATATTTTTGAAATCCCCCATCCCCCTACTCCAACCAAACCCCAATCCCCCTCTTGCCAAAGAGAAGCTCTGTGGATCACCTAATAAATGGTGATACAAAATGTCACTAACATGTGTTCACCTGAACAATCTGGGGATACCAATCACGAAGATTACCGATTGCAGCATCAATATCGCCATTCCTGATTAGCTTCATCAATAAAAATAAATGTCAGTATACCCAATCTTCATTTAGAGAGAGAGAGAGAGAGAGAGGAAAGAAGAAAAATAATATCAGCTTGTTTTAGAATACTAAATGCAACAACTTCATCTCAGAGACTAAGGAAATATGTTCAATGCCACAAAAGAACAACCTAGATTCCAGAAGAGAGAAATTGATTGCAAAATGCATAATGATAAAAAAATAAATCAAGAAAGAGATTTCTGATTTCTCCAATAAAGCTTCCGCGCAAACAATGTCTCTAGAACTGCATTAAGAATTTCCTATCACATAGAACATACTTGGTATATATTAAATTAAAACATGATCATGGATTATGAAACTCCATTGACCAATCTTTTCATAAATGAAACACAGAAAGTGGGCTGTTTTTTTTAAAAAAAAAAGGGAAAGAAAAAGGCATAATTGATTGACAACACCTCACCAAGCATCTTTTTAAGAAAAGTATATCACATGCCCAAGGACTGCACAAAATCTGATCTTAACTAAAAACCAATTCTTTTGCTTTTTGCTACTTTGAGAGCAAAAAGCAAAATCCTTGTTTTATTGACTAGTAAAAAGCAATTCTGGAGAAAAAATAAAAAGGATAAATGTTGATTTGCAAGAAGGAAACAAATTAACCTTTTGCTTTTCTCATGTGAATTGCTGCTTCGTTTAGTGTCACCATTATCACCACAAGCATGGAACAAATACAAAAAAAATAACTTCTTTTATAGATAAAAATATCTTTTTCACTGATAATAATAGCAACAGGTGAAAGTATATAGTTACTAACCATGTTTTTTAACCATTACTTTAAAGCTTACATATTTACTTAACATGTTTTTTTTTAATCACTACGCTATAAAACAAATTTTAAATTAGAAAAAAAAAAATCTTAGTAGTTTTCTTTCAAAAAAAAAAAAAGGAAAGCAAAAGGCAAAAGGTTGAGCCAAATGCTGCATTTTGTTATCTCTAACTAATATTTGCATTCACCAGAATTTGTGGAACCCAAATACACAAGTTGTACAAAGTACAAATACCTAATAAAGATTAGAGGATGGAAAACATTAATAAGGATAATAGAAAAAAGAACACCTACAAGCTCGTTAAACTTCCAAAAATAATCAAAGCATGTAAAACCTAGAGCAGAAATGCATAAGGACACTAGGGTGCATTGCTCTCACAAATACCCAACTAATCCTTCCAAACCTGTTGAATAATCCAATGCCACAACAGAGCTGCTCCCCATACCAAATGGCTCTGTTGTTCCTGTGCTCTTCTCATAACACCTCCAACAGATTTTGGCATGATTCACAACAAGGCCTAAATCTCACACAAGATGGAGTCAGCTATATGGATCCTCTATCTGTAAATCCATCTATCCAAGACTAGATCCGCATCAATCTCAAGTGATTTAAGATCCTTACACACTATTTCTCTCGCGTGATCCTAGGCATACCTCTATCCTTATTTCTATCTTCTACAACTAAACTATCAAACTTTCGAACCAAGGCATCTGGGGGTCTACGTAGTACGTGTGTCCTCTCATTTTGTCTCTAATGTGTGCTACATGCACTTTTCTCAGATGCATGATTCACACAATGCAAAAATAAAGGAATACAATCACCATGCTGAGGAATCTGAACAGTGAGCAAAAGCTGCCCAGCCTTTTTCCCATCATTTCCAGATGATGAGAAAACCATTTTTTAATTTTCCAAAAAAGTTTGATTGCAAACATGAAACTTCTAAATACTCTCTTTAAAAGCTCTAGCTCTCCACCTTACAAACTCTAAAATCAAGCAAGTTCCATAACTGTGTCATAATGTCATTGCTGCCACACCACATCTTTAACCTAGCATGATGATTTAAACAACGCTCAATAGAAGCCATCTCCCAATAGTCAGCTGCTTCATTGACAATTACATCTTATAGTAGCTTTCTACTGTAGCCAATCCGAGAACAATCTAAAGACCCATGTTTTGAGGTTTCTTTTAAGTTCTTCATGCAATTATAGTAATGATGCTCCTCGTGCAATTATAGTAATGATAAGTTTATATATTTTGAAAGTAAATCAAATAAAGTTTTCAACCTGGACTATAAGTACAAGTACTGAACAACAATATCATGCAAAAGAGAGCCAAAGTTCTTCAGGTCTTTCAAGCCATAATATAAATAAATCAATAAATAAAAACAATAACAACGAAAAAGATAACCAGGAAAAAAGAAATTGCTTTGAATTGCAAATCAGATGCATTAAGAGACCCCCAAAAAGAGACATGACTTCAGGAAGGGGTCAGCTAGCTGATTACAGGAGATAAGAAATTGTGAGCTCCCCCCAATTATCAATCATATTTACCAGAAAACACACTAATATTTCTGCTAGAGAACCATCAACATTATGCTTAAATAAAATATTACTACATTTATTATGAATTCCATTCACAGCCAACAAACACCACATGCCACCAGATAATAATCATAAAATCAAATACACTCCCATCATCAAACAAATGTATACCTGTCGAAGAGTTTTTCTCTCATTTAATGCATACATAATGTCCTGCTCACAAAAGCCACTCTCTTGAGATATATATACAGGAGGAACTGTACTTTTACTAGCCAAATCAAATGAATTAAGAGTCTCCTCATAGCCATAATGCAGTAGGTAGGAGCGAACAAGTCTGCTTATACAACACAAATAAATAATTAAAAAAAAGAAAAAATAGGGAAAATATATAAGAAAAACAACAATTCTAGCCTCTCAATGCAAGTTGACTAGCAGGATCAATGCAGTAATATAGGTCTGATATGTTGATAAAATAGGGGAAACAATAGGAAGCTCAGTGTGAGCTACTAAACTGGACATCCATCAGGTTCGACCAAAGAGACCAGAGTCCATGTATTTAGCAATGGAGTTTAACAGCTTCTCCAAAAGTACTTTTGCACTTCTTTGAAACAATTTGTTCCTCATTCCGCATTTATTGATCCCAAAACTATGCTAGGTCATCCAATATGAAATTTTGGAAATACAAAATTTAAATTTGAGAAATATCAAATCCATAAAGAAAGCCACAGTGACAGGAGATCTATGAGAGGCCTCGATTGCCTAGATCCAATAAGCAAATGCAATATTCTAAATATTTCTTTTAGAACATAGATCGTATTGCTCCCAACCAAAAAGATAATATCCTGTTTGAAAAAGCATAAATAATTTGACTTACCTATAACTGACATTTGGTGGCAAAGATATTTTCCCAATTGTTGCCTGCTGCTTCATCCGTTCCTGTATTTCATATTCCTAACAAAAGAACATACAAGAGACAGAAGGCAAAAATTAATAATTACAAGCACTTGTATTTACAATTGCAAGAATTTCAACACAACTAAACAAGTTAGGTTCACTACTTTCTTTTAAACACCAATTTATACACGAGAATGAAACCATATGGCAAAAGTAACATGTCATAAGAAATTCGTGCAAGCCAACCAAACACTTCAAATCAAATTATTAAAAAAATACACATGACAATAAACCAGTGAATTTAGAACCTCAAGAAAAGTTTACAAGCAAAATTTCAGCTTGAAAAATGAAGTTTTACTTTATTCAAGCAAGATCAAACATAAGTTTCATGAGCATCCATCACTACACAAAACAGAATTGCATCTTATTGAGTTATAACTATAGGACACAGCATAAAATGACTTTCAGAAAAGCAAGAAATAGCGATGAATTAATAAAAAACAATAGTTTGCTACTCCAGGACAACTAACACTGCACCACATAAATACAACAAGACTTTGCCACCCAATCATATCACTTAAATGGCCAGTAGAAGGACTGATATGTTACTTTATCATATATTCTATATACACAACTTAAATTTATATGCTTCAGGAATGATCTCATAAGATTAACAAGAAAGAAAAAAATTAAATGCAAGCACATTTTTACAATGAAGAATACACAGAAAGGAAGAAGAAAACACAAAAATCCCTTGCCTTAAGATCAAAAGCAAATTGTTTCCGCCCAAAGTTGACTTCAATCCTGCTTGATTGATATAAAATACGCATATAAGAAATCACAATATTTATTGAAATAGTAATATCTGCACAGTTAGCAAATCAGAGGAAACATATAGAGAAACTTTAACGTGATTATTTTAGTGCTATGCCAGAGAGGACATAAGCCTTGAGAGAAAATGGGGTGTATCTGTGATGCATTGAATATATTCACAGTTTGTAAGTTGAGGAATACATTAAGTGAGGAAAAAAATTGTCCTCAGCCCATATCAAAATGTTTATTATATTCCCTCTGTCCCATAGAGATAGGCTTACTTCTAGTTTCATACAGATTAAAATATTCACACCCCAATTTTTTCTAATATAACCCTATATTAGTTGGGAGCATATTGGGAATCTAAGAAATAATAATTCAAATTTGTTTATAACAAGATACGTTAAATAGGTGCATAATAGAGGAATTAACCTATGTTATTCCGACACTTCATTTTTTAAGATATACTCGTACCCTTCGGGTATGACATTAGGGGCATATTGGGAGTCTAAGCAATAATAATTCAAATTTGTTGATAACAAGATACATTAAACAGGTTCAGAATAGAGGAATTAAATTAACAAATGAACTCTATTTTTAAAGAGGAAAGTGGGTTATAATTTGAGACAAATAAAGAAGTAAGTTGATCTTTATGAGACGAAGTAAAGGGTTGTAAAGTGCAGAAACTAGACATTTTTTAATCTTAAAGCTGCACAGCTTTTGATAGATTTCATGGAGCAAACAAATACCTTTTACAATTCAAGAGAAATTGAAGGCATATCTATTTCTTCTCCTAACATAAATTAGTTTTACAAACAGTAATTTATGAGATACAAGATCTTTCACAGTATATCGCCACCATCTATATCTAACAAGTATCTTGCCCAGCAAGATCCCAATGCTCCAAAATCAAAATCAATGCATGCATCTTAGGTTCAGTATCACCTCCAATACATGTGCAAGCACAAGCACAAAAAAAAAAATGCAATGGAATAAGATCAAAACAAAGGACCCCACAACTCATAATGCAAATACGATTAAAATGTTTAGCTTACAATTATTTCATAAACCAACTAATCCAGGAAACTTTTAAATTTAGTTTTGAAAACCATAAGGTATCTTTTCCAATCATATACTCAAACTAGCAGAAAAATCAATAATAGTGGTTCTCAAGATCATGCTAAAACTACCCATTTCTCTTATTATTAAGAAGTGAGAATTTTTGTTCTGGCACAAATTCTTGTTTGTGACAACCTGAATCACAAAAAGGCTGTCATACTATCACTTCAACTATATGCAAAATTGCAAATGCAGCTAAACATTTATTTAACTAATCCACTTTTGCTTTTCTTGTGTTCATTCTACGTCAAAGGAGTGTACTCTGTGACATCCCATATCAAGCAAATAATCTATTGGAGCAAAGAAGTTGGATGATAAAGCTCAACTGAACCAGATTCCTATTCTCCATAATCATCGAGTTTTACAAAGGAAGAATTGTCTAGATGGTTATACAAAATAAAGAGCTGTAGCATAAATATAGTGACTCAAAATGTCAATCACTTTAATCAAACTAGATTATCATTGACCTACATGAAAACGTCACATAGTAGGAAACACCACATCTCAATTTCTAACCAAAATGTTAGCTAAACATCACAAACATTTAAGAGTTACGACGTACTCTTCATTCCGACTGTGAACAGCAACTGTAGGGAATAAGGGACCTTTTATGTCCTTGTACACTGCTCCAACCACCGTACCATTTTTGCTACACCAACATAGGACATGTGTAAAAATAAAGGTTTTCATGATTAATAGAAGGCAAATTCACAATCTAAAAATTAACACAGGCAGCAATACTTTCAACTCAGCACCAACCATACTGACCAAAGTGGGCATTGTCTTACGTGAAAAAAAATTCCTGTGAAGCATAGTTAATACCAGCACCAACTGTATCCTTGGCTGTAAAGGTTGGCCCAAAAGGCTCTCCCTTTCCAAGTCCACGATATAGATACCCATCATCTCCATGATATCCCCAGCTGTTTGATTCCCACCTGCCCCAGGGATTGAAAAGGATAAGCAGGGTTAATAACAATTACAGGACAACATACCACAATATCTCACTATCAAGGCATGAAAACTACTGCTCTCCTAACCAAAAATCTTTCTCCCTCACGAACTCAGAAGCACATTTAAAAAGGCCATCTCATAACTCTTCACCAGACCCACCAATTTTAATCTTCCTAACTCAATGGAGCCTTCATTAAGAAAATATTTTTGACTTTTTATGCTAAAGTTGTTACACTAGTACTTCAGGTGCAAGGGTCAGAACCCCACAGCAAATACAAATTTTTGACGTCTTATGTAAGATACTTAGGCAGACCAGCTAAACATACATGTCTATACTTAGAGCTTTAGGCATCAAAGGTGCAACTAAAGGATAAAGCACTGGGTCTGGGATTCTGCTGAACTCTTATTCAATTTTTATGATATACTAAATCACACCAAATTATTAACTCAATTACATAATAGCAGCTGGAAGTCAACAAGACTTGCACCAAAGAAATAAATAAAAGGCCTTGAAAACTGAAAGAAAGCAAGTATACTTCAAAGACACAACCTTGCCTAGTGATGCACTGGACCTATAACCTTTGCACAATAGGATAAATCTCTTGAGAAAGATCATAAGTTAGAAAAACTAATATTTTGATAGTACTTTTCAATGCTTTCTTTCCATGACCAGTGGCATATCTACATCATATAAACTATTATACACTTTATTTAAAAGACCTCATTCAAGTAGACACCTATGTTACATGACTTGTCCCTAAAGTGCCAAAAACCATAGTGCTAATAATAATTGTTGGCCTACCATACTTATCAACTGCGTGATGCCTCCTAAGTTCAAGGTTCAGTTAGACCTTAAGTCATGTGATTCAGGTGGCCTCAAGAGAGGCATCATCTCCTAAGGCAAGTACCCAGCACACACCAATCACAAGAAACTAGAGAGAGTCATCTGGGGCTTAAGCAATATTTTTTGTCGCTTTATCAGTTTGTTTTACTAATTTTATGACATTGGTTACTTTTACTTATTTAAACTACCGAGTAAATTTATTGTGTCCATAGAATAAGAGCAATTACATGAAATCAACTCATAAAAAGGAGAATAGAGCAACACAATCACTTCTGTGCCTCCTAGTGATTTTGACTGTTTGGAGCACCAACAGATACAAGTGCTCTTTGTTTAGGATTAATCCATTGAAATTAATAAATGAAGAAGAGAGTAATTCAGACTCACAAAAACGAAGGCAAAATTGGGAGTGTTAAATAGAATGACGTGAAAGAACTTTTGCTTAGCATAACGATGATGAGGATTGCTATTATATTTCAAGAAGTAGCTTGGAGAGCAGAATTTAGGATATCACCTCAGCATATCTCGTCCCATCTGCAACTCACTCATACATTCACCAAAGCTATATCTGCTCCTCAATTCAACAATATCACATCCAAGTTGGGCTTGAATATTTACATCAAGCTCCAACTTGAGGGGGATGTAAAGATATTTATCTAGTAGTGGCTCAGCTTAGTTCTTTTAGCTGTGTGTTAGTTGCCGCATTTTAAGTAAGTAATTGTAGTTAGTTTTTTAGTTTTTGAGCTGGCAGTAACCTGTTGGTCCTAGCCTTGTATATATAGCAGAGTAACTGACTTCCTAAGGGCGATTGGTGTGAATGATATCTCCATTTTCAAGCTTTGCTCTCTGTTACAGCTTGAACATTCTCCCAAAACTTTGGGATGATAGTCCCTGGCCCTAACATTGTCATTGGTTAATTATGGAGAGTATAATTGTATACACATCATAGCTATTCCTTTTGCACTATCTCTGAGTCAAACAGACCCTACTTCTATACGCCTCAAAGAGATCCTTTACCTCTCTTTTTTTACATATATTCTGACATAGGATATCTTCGGAAGTTCTTTCATTTGTAACGAATTTCTTGCCAAGCACGCAGAGGTAAAAGATTCATCAAATCTAAAAACCCCAATGCACCTGCATTGGCTTAAATTTCCTTTCATTTCCATCATACACTCAGGCAAAAGAAGAAAAAAGAAATCTTCAAGCGCAACTGTTAAGTTGAATAAAACCCAAATTTGGAAAAGAAAGCTTACCCGGGCTGCCTCCGCATCTTAAAGCTCTCATTAGTGAATCCAATAGCAATCTGGCCCTTCTCCCCAGCATTCTTAACATAAATCTCGAAGTAATAAACAAGGCGCTTAACAGGAGCAGGCTTATTAGCTTGAACAGCACCTACATCGTGGCCGTGAAGGTTAACACTTGTGTACTTAACAGACAACTTATCTGTGGATATCACAAGAAACCCTCCAGAACTGTTGATCGTGTTAAGCTCTGTAGGCTCGTCCTCCCGCTCGTCGTCCTCCATCACAGCCATCGGCGCCGCAGAAGGAGTCCCAGGCACCGAAGAACACTGCCGCGCGAGCTTCAAAAAGTAGGAGGCAGGATCTTGCTGATAGCCGGAATTGGTACAGTTGCTGCCATTGGAGGTGGTTGAGTTGTTTGCGGTGCTCATTTTTGAAACCCTAGCGTTCTTAATGGATCATTTAAAATCGATAATTAGGAGATTAGAACAGTAGAGATAGAAAGAAAGCGAGGGATTTTTCCTTTGGTCGAAGAAAATGGGAGAGAGGGGAAAAGAGAAGAAAAGAGACGAGAAGTATCTTTCTGCAAGCTAATTCAGAGTGGTTTGATTCTCTGCTGTGAGCTATGTTAAGGTTAAGATAAAGGGATATGACGTGGTCGAATCATGTCTTTGGCTTATTTTTTAACGGATCTGATGGCCAGACCATTTTTTTTTTCTCCAAAATAAAAACATTCCTTTGTGCCCGTTTGAGGTAAAAACTAGCGATGTGTTTGTTTACAGAGAAAAAGAAAAAAGGATTTTTAATCCAATAAATTTTTATTTCAGTTCAGTCTTCAGCTAAAAAAGAAAAGGGCTTTTGACTGATTAAAATAAAATGCATTGTAGCATAATGATTTGTGAACTTCTTTCAAAACAAATGAACATGGATGGTTAACCATTTCTCCATGTATACGTGTCATTCTTATGTAGGATCATGCTAATCTTCTCCAAAGCATTCTTCTTTAGTATTGCCGTTGTGCGCCCATCTTCTCCTTCATAAGGAGAGAATAAAATATTTTGGAGCCTTACATCATCTGGGGACTTTTCTGTTAAATCAACATATGCTTTTCTAGCTGGTAATTCAATGGCAATGACGGTTCCTTGGGTTCAATTTTGGTGCTGGAACGTCCCTTAACACATTAAGGTTTTCTTCTGACAAGTAATCTATGAAGGTGTGTTAACCAATTCTAAAAGATATATCATACATTTGATCTCGTCTCCAAAGTGACTCATCAGCAATATTGAGGATGAATCCCTTTTGCACATTTTTTCGGGAATGTTACGTTGCAGTCCAGTTTTGGACGCTTCTCTTGTCTGGTAATTCTTTGAATCTTATCTTTGATAATTCTTCTACTGTTGCTGATTGGGTCGAAAACAATTTTAAATTGGATTTTAATCTGTATGGAGTTGGCCACCGGTCTACTCTATTTGAAGTAGGTTGTTGAGCTTTACGGAAGATGAGGAATAAATTTACTTTTAACAATACCCATAAGTCGGTTGTCCAGTTGGTAGAGAAGTCGTTGATTATGCATGCATGATTGATGATGTGTTTGCTAGTCTTGAATGGCATTAGTGTTCTCCTAGAGTTAAACGGTTGGGGTGTTGGTCTTGCCCTCCCTCTTCTTTTTATAAACTAAATATAGATGCATCCTCTAATCATATGTCGAGCATTGCAACTGGTGGAGGTTTAGTGAGGGATTTTAGGGGCAATTGGCGAGTTGGTTTTGTGTCTAAGATAGGTTGTCGTCCAATATAAAAGACTGAAGCTTGGGCTATTTTAAAAGAGATGCAAGTTGGGTTGAATATTGGGATTTCCTCTATTATGGTGGAGTGTAATAATCAAACAGTTGTTAATATGATTAAAGGGTTCGCATGCTTTAGATATTCAGAGTCTTCCTATCATTAATCAAATTCGCAGTTTGGTGAATTATTTCTCCTCTCTATCAATCAAGCAGTCGAGACTTACCCTACTCAATCAAATACTAGCAGATCTTCATGGATTAATCCTCAACAAAAGCCAGGGATACGAGAACTTTATTAGTGTATATATATATACATAATTGACTTGGATATTCTTCCCCTTTTTCTTCTTGTGCGTTTAAATACTTACAATCAATACAGCGGAAAGATGAATCACACCAAAAATTGCATTTCAGCTGCCAAAGCTATATGCTAAAAGCTACATCATACATATAATTACAAGAAACATTAGTATGCGAGAAAATAAGTTCCCACATTAATTCTTGAAGGTAGGCATATCCCAGGAGCTCGATCTTCCACCAAAATGCCTTCACAAGTAGCTAGCTTTACAACATTTTGAATATTAACGTGGTACTTATGCTGAGCTTCAGTGAAAGCTCTGCCAAGGACTCTTTCGATCCAGTCCTCCATTGCTGTGCTCACATCTGATGACCAAGAAGCTGCTAGTATTTGTACCATGACTTCCTCATCAATCTCCAGGAAAATATCAGATCCAAATGCCTTCTGAAATTGCTTGCTGATTTGTCTCACTATCCTCTCAGCAAGAGCATCAAAGTCAAATGGCTTTAATAATACCTTTTCATCCACTTGATCAAAGAAATCTTCCAACCAAGCTTGTGAATTTTCGGAGATGGGGTCACTGTCAAAATTAGCCGAATTGGTGCTCTCTTCTGTCTCCTCTACAGGAAGATTCAAATCAAGAGAGGATCCCAAATCTTTGTGAGCCCGTTTCTTTGCCTCGTAATTAAAATCTAGCTCTGCAGAGTCGGTGGTTCCATCTAGCTTTCTTTTATTCATAGATGACAAATTGGAGGTTATTTTTCTTGAAATCTTGACGTTGATTTCATTGCTTCTACTGACATGCTCCAAAGCATGCTGAATTATTATTTGCATTTGCCAGCTTTTCGCACCAAGAATGCTTTCCTCAGAGAACCTAATAACTTTCTTCTGTGGCAAAAAGTTCATATAACCCATTGCAATTTTTGATGTTGTCACAAAAATCATATTTTTTGTGCTGATTTCCCTCCCAATTGAATCTGAAAATTTACCTGTCCTCAAAGCCTGGCACAAACTAGTCTGGGCTTGAAAATCACACTTGTCCACATTTTCAAGGAGCACTACAGACGATGGTTTCTTGCGCAACTCCATTGCAATATAATCAATTACTGTCTTCCCCCTAAATTTCACATCGTAATCATTTGACTCCTGGCATTCAAAGACAGAATTTGATGGGCCAATCCCATCATGGAAGCTCAGATCCACAGAGATAAAGTTTTCCTGGCTACCAAATACTGTCTCAGCAAGAATTGAAGCAATTCTTTTCTTTCCAACCTTGTCTGGTCCAATGAAAGTGAGCCAAATATCTCCTCTTGCAGTTGAGCCACAATGTCTTCCATATCCTGCCCTGCAACGAGATATGGCTTGACTAATAGTACATATAGCTTCCTCTTGCCAGCCAACTTTTTCCATAAGAGCTTTCCTGATTGATTTGTAATCTTTTGAATCAAACTGCTCCCCCAGCAAAGCAATAGAATGTGAAGAAGACTGAATTATCTGATGTGAAGTACCCTCGCTTATTCCAAACTCAGCAAAATTAGAACTTGAAAACCTCTGAAAATACTCTTTATGTTCATTTGATTTTGAGGTATTTGGCAACTGAGAACTAGATGAAGAGAGTGTTGCCAACCCCAAATCTGTGGTTACAGGAGAGATACTAGAAGATGATGTGTGGTTTGAGGGCAGACTCATATTGGACGGAGTAAAAGAAGTAAACCAAGGACCATCCTTCTCTTTTTGCTGATTTATTGATGCACCTTTTATTTGCTTAGGATGGTTGTTAACATTCTTAGCTTCAGGAGCAAATGGTATCAGCACGTTATGTTGCGCTGGCAAAACATTTTGTGAGTCTATATGAGCACTCAAACTTAGATTTGCAAATCGATTCTCATTAAGTGATGAATCTTTGCTGCAACTGCTGCTACAGCTGCCTTCTTTCATATCCGCAACACATTGAAAGCCCTCTGCATATGATGTCTCAGGCCTATTTGGTGAAATATCAAATTTGGAGAAAGGCTGAGCATGATGAAGCTGTTGGCAAATATCATTCCATTTCTTTTGCAGCCCTGATATATTAGAGTTCAATGTTGTTCCATCATTTTTGGTCTGCACTGAACATGAGCCGCATTCTTATTTATATATAGCCAAAAATCAACCAATAAAATATAGAAAAAATAATTTTTTAAACCAATCAACGTAGAACATAGTTTAGAAAAGAAATGACCCGGCTATGTAAGCGCACAATAAGCTTAGTCAAGGATTTCCAACTATTTAGAATAACAGACCTTAGCTGCATCCAACCGCAACCCTCTGTCAAGTTGAGTCATTTGTAACCAAGAAGGTAATTTCTCCGAGTACTTATCTGAAACTGAAATTTTTGAGCCCATTTTCAGCATTGAGGCAACTTCTTGCTCATACTTTGCTGTGCAAAGGTGACAGTGAGTGATGGATTGATTTATGTTGCTCAATGGATTTTTGAAATCAAAGGGTGAAGCAAAGAATCCACCAAATGGAACAAAAGACCCCCCCATCAAGCTGTAAGTATGTCATGAGCAGTGAACTGTGAGATTCAGTAGTTAGAAACAGTCAGAAGCTAAACTGTATGCGAGATAGATGGAAGCATAACAGATTTTGGAACAAAAACTTAAACAACGTGCCACCTTATTCTACACATTAAATAAATAAAATAATACCTAAGGTGTTCATAAAAACTACGTGAACATAATAAGTGTGTCCCAGATGTGGTCACTAGTTACCAAATTAGCCAATATTTTATTTATGAAATTGTGGCCAAGCTATAATAGTTCCATTACCAACCCACAAATGCCATTTTAAAAAAAAAAAAGATAAATTTTGTTTATTCTAAAGAAATTGCCAAATAGTTTGGATGTTCCTTTTGTAGATCAACTAAAATTTTAATGCATTCTACTCTTGCCAAAGTAGGAAATTATAGACAAAGCAAGTAGAAGAAAAGGACAAAAAAAAAGCAGGGTAATAAAATTCTCAAAACATTAAAAAAAAAAAAGACGAATATAAACAAAGCTTAGAAAACGTATTTATGAACAGTATACCACATAGTAAACAAATACAAAGAAGAAATAAACCATTGAAGTTCGGAAGAAAACAAAAATCCAACAGCAGCAGCACATTGTCAATCTCGAAGATGAAATCATAGAATACAGATCCATGGAGCTCTGTTATTTTATCTTCTAGTTACGCACTAGAATGAATTATGGATGAGAAGTTAGTATCCCCCTTGATAGTAATCCTTAAAATGACACACAAACTTCAAAAAATAATAAAAACAAATCTATTCAACCTTAATATCAACACATCACATGAAGAGAGGGAGAGAGAGACAAAACTACTCACCCAGATTTGGAGCCGAAACAATCAATAGGAGTTCTAGAAGAAGTGATGGGCAAGAGATGAAGATCCCAATCCTTTTCTATAGCTGGAAATTGCCCCAAAAACTTGGAATACGTTTCATATCTTGCTGCAGCTCCAATCAACCATAACTTCTCTCTAAAACCCTCCAACAAAGCCGTCAACTTTGAAACCAAATAACTCACAGCATCATCGAAAGCATTTTCATCCATCAAAGCCTTCAGTTCTCCGATGTTCAACAAAATACCAGGACCAGAACACTGCTCCAGTTTATGTCTCAACTTCTCAAAACCCATCTTTTGTTTATCCCTTCCTCCTTCACTAACGAACTCAATAATCTCCTTTTCGATGGAAATTAGGCTTAACCCAGCAATCTCACTAGGCAAAACTCCTGAATCTCTATTTACACGTTCAATAAATTTACCTAAAGCATCAGAGGCACAAACACCAAGAAGCAACAGATTTTTTCTCTTGCCATTTCTTTTCATTAAGGCCTCAGCAATTCTCCTGGAGTTGTCATCCCCATCCTCGAGCCCAGGAAACTGGAAGCTAAAACCGGGTCGACCCAGATCCGGACCTGTCAAATTACAAAGGAAAATTGGCGAGCATCTGGTCCGCGAGAATTTCCGAGTTTGCGTCAGGGACGGGTGGATAATGGCTATCTTAATATCGCAACTTCTGAAGCCGGCCTCCCCCAGTACCCGACTCACAATTGGATCATCCAAAATCGACAAAATAAAATGCTTAAGCTCAACCTTCAAAACCGAAGCCGGTTGCTGATTACAGTGTATTTGCTGCAAGTGAAAGTTATTAGGATGCCTCCGTTGATTAGCCTGCGACCGTTTAATCGCGGCCATAAGTGAATTAGAAATAGGAGGCTCGTCAAGGGTTTTCGACGACGGCAAGCGATCAAGAGAAACTCCAACACAGAGCTCCAACGCACGAAACTGAAGGCGGGAAGAACAAGGACTGTTCCTGGCGCGTGCACAGGCGTCGCGGAGAGTAGAAGACGGCAAGGCAAGTAAAGCAGAAACAGCATGAAGAGAAGTAGTCTGGGTATGACTCCGGCGACTCGCCACAGCCACAGCATCGTCGAGAGAACGCGCTGCCTCTTCTGTTAAGCATTGCCTGGCCACGCTAACCAGTGAGGGCATCACAGGCGAGCAAAAGAAAGGAAAAGTACTTTGAAGAAATAAGATATATAAGTGTATGCGTATGCGTGTGAGTGGGTAATTAGGTTGGTGGTGTAGGCATGGTAGTGGGCTATAAAAGGTGATAAAATAATAGCAAACAGTGTTTCACTTCCAACTTTTAGAGAGAGGGGATGTTTTGTCTGTTTGTCTTGCAGTGGACCCTTCTCCGTGGCAATGGAACAATCACATGGTGAGCGACTACGCCATTTCCGTCTTCTACATAACCTCCAATGGGAGAAAGTTCCATTGCTTGCTTATGCCTATGCAGTCTTGTTTTTCAGTTTCTTTTTTGAAAATTATTGAACTGGGGAGAGAAGGATGCGGTGGCCACTGAAACAAATGGGCCAATCATGGCAGTGGAGTCCCTGTCCAGCATTTTCAGACGAACTGTTTAGATAGAGAGAGCGTAAATAAGAATATATATAAAAAGGTAACACAAAAAGTTTGAAACTAATTAGAATATGGGCTTTTATTTACTTAACCGCCGCGCGCTTTTCATTTGATATAAAATTCTAGGATTGTAACCAGCAAAAATGCATATTTTGTATTTGTAATATTTTTTTAATTTGATTTATGAGACTTTTATTTAAATTTATAAGAATACAATTGTAGTAAAAAAAAAAATTAAAATTTTTGTTTTCAGCTCTCAATGATCTAAAAAAATTTAACGTTAAATTGAGTTTTTAGTTAGTTCAATTTTTAGTGGTTTAACAAATTAAAAACTGAGTTAAATATATAATTAAATAAAAATAAAAAATAACAACTAAAATTTTTAGAATTTCTATTAAAAATTGTATTTTTGTGAAAGGTTGAAATTTTGAATTTTTTATATCAAAGCTAACTTTTAAATATTTAATACATAAAATATTTTTTTATTTGTACTTATATCAATTTATAATAATTTATAATTGATTAAAATTTTCTATTTTTTATTATATTTTTATATTTAATTAATAATTTTATATTGTATATAATATGAATTATAAACAAATAAAAATTAGTATATGTAATGCATCAATAACATAATATAATTATTAATAATTATTTTATAAATTATAATTATTTTTTAATTATTAAATTACTAAATTTTTTAAAATCAATTATCCGCTGTAATTGCTACTGTCACAGTCATCCCTAACAACTAAACGGCTAAAAGGAGCAAGAAATCAAAAGGTAAAAAAATCCCACATATATAAATGACTAGCTAACAATACATTTGAAAGCCAAGGAGCTCTCTTAGCCAATAAAATAATGTAGCTACATATTTGCTCTATATCAAACAACAGTTGATGTTAGCAGATTTTTCAGTTGTAAGTTAAAATTTTATAATTGTTTTGAAAATAAAAATTTATACTTTATTATTCTAAAAATTCAGTACAATTCGATATAATTTTTTATTTATTTTAGTGTTAAACAATATTTTACTCAGATAATTCAATTTTTTTCAAAAAATTAACTAAACTCATTTTCAAAACATATTCTACTGCAATTATTTAAAAAAAAAATTAAGCTAAACACAAACAACAGGCATAAAAAGTACTAATATAATTCTATTTAACTCAATTAATTTCAGCCAACAAATCAAATCAATGTCTGAGCTATATATATTTATACATTAAAAAAAAAATCCTCATGGTATGATCAAAAAGCACAGCAGGAAAATAACAACCAAAATACTATGCCTCCAAGTTTCAAATATATAAAATAAAATGTTAATTCATTGTTTAATACATATCAAAATAAAATTGCTAACTGATATACTATCTATTAATATTAATGTTATTTTTTTCAACTACCCATTTTCCTTCAACTTGAAATATTGATTACAATTTAAAGATTCTTTGAATAAAATGTTTCCTCTTGAAGATCATTAGATCTTCTTAGTTACGTTAACATTCTCACCAGAAAATACTAACTCAATAAAACATTTTTTTTTATGAGAATGGTTAATTTTACGAGAGATTTGGTCTTCCTAAATAAATTCAATTATACTTAGTCAAGTAAACTAAGAAAATTAAACCCAACAATTAGCATAAAAATTCATCACATATGTAGATATTAAAGGATACTTAATGTGGAGCTTACAGTTTTTAACAGTTGAATTGGATTGAGAGGGAAAAAAATTAAGAAAAAAAGTCCCCAGCTCAAGAAAAAGAATTTTTATCTTATTTATTTTTAAATAACATTTTTAACATGTATTTTTATTTTTTTATACATTAAAAATTGTTATATGTATTTTTTTTAAAAAAAAATAAAGACAAAAGAGAAAACAGTTAACAATTCTCCATAGCATAACAATAATACTTATAAAAAAATATTAAGTTAATAGAAATTTCTTCATACCACATATCCAAAATCTGTTTACTGATATACCCAGGGATGGAGGAACATTGGAGCCAAGGGTGCATTGGACCCCCTGAAATTTTTGAATTTTTGTTGGATAGTTTAATAAATTTGACATTCTTTTAAAAAAATCTAATATATCATTTTATTTTGAATAACATTATATTTTTTTATTTTTATCTTATTTTTTTCTACACTTCTAATACCTTTTTTATTAGACTCCTTTAAGTAAAATTTTTGACTCTGCCACTGGATATACCTAATCATCAGAAATTGCAATTATATCAAGTTAATTGCAAAACCTTTCCTCTGTTTCCGCCTACATATATGGGATATTTTAAAAAGTAATTATTGAATTAAATGAATAGGGTAGCAATATGCATTTATATCAACTATGAAAAAGGAATATCCAAAAAAACTATCACATCGTATCAGTATGAATAGGTAGCAATATGCATTAAAAATTGCAAATGTATCTACTATATAGGAATACTTATTATATTTTTTATTTTTTAAATGATATATATTCTGCATTTTTTTATATGAGTCTATGAGAGTGTCACTCAAAATATTGAAAAGTTAATAAGAAAATAATAATAAGTATTTCTTATATCAATTTTTGCTAGATCTGTTAATTGGATCTAGTTGGTCAAGTTCAATTAAAATCACTTTTGGATCTCAGATTAAATTGATCAAGCGAGTCATTAGATGCTGAATTCAAAATAATTCATGAGATGTTATTGCAAACTCAAAATGAAACTCAAGTGCTAAGCAAAAATCAATGATTAATTTCTTGCTTTGTTTATTTATTTATTTGCTCAGTTTCTTCATATTCCACATTAATTTTAACCACTTCAAGACCTTTTCGAGTCTTTAGAAGTTTCCCCCTCAATCTATCAAGTATAAAAAGATTTGAGTTCTTGATGAATATGTTGATTTGATATTTGTTAGATGGTTTATTGGTCATTTTCATTACTATGTCCCTCTAATGATCAATAAATTTTGCAAATGACTCATCCTCATTTTGCTTGGTAAGCTCAAGATCCCTTAATGACACATGTAACCTAATTTCATAAACATATTAGTTGATGAAGTCTTTCTTTACATGTGGATCCAAGCTATGGTACCATATGATGCGTGGGCTTTTCAATAATAGAGCATAATACCTAATAATTTGGGATTTGCACAGGAGAGTAAGGCACATTATTGTAACATACTGCCTTAGTGAGTCTCGAGGTTAGTTTACCTATCACACTTGTTTAGGTTTGGTATCTCAATATTTTTAGAAAATTGTTCTCTATCCAACTATTATAGTTCCACAAGATGACCATTCTTCCCTTCTAAGAGCTTGGACATAGTTTCCATCTTCTTTTTAACTTCTTCAAGTTGAGGCCCTCAACATCATTATATATAGCGTTTTCTTAACTAATTATGATAAATTCAGCTAAATGAATGAACGTTACATGATCATATTATTGAAAACTTGTAAAAATTTAAAAAAAAAATATTTTCTTAAAAACACTTTATAAAATATACTTTTTTTGCATATAAAGCCTAATAATTCATTACATGTTCATAAGCATATATAAAAGAAACCCTTTTGATCCAAAAATCAATATCATATTAAAAATATCATGTTTGGACTACACTGACCTAGTGTTTATAAAAATACATGATCATTATAAAATTATATATTTCTTGAAATAAAAAACATGTACAAATGTAAACAACTCATATCTCATATGTCATATACAAAAAACAAAAGAAGACATGTAATATCACCATATGGGTCTGCGCTGTAGTCTCTGAATGAGTTTTCTTTTCTGGTTAACAGCTACTATCTACTAGGCTCCAAGACCTTTGTGCAGGAATACCTACACACTAAGCTACTGAAAATTCAAACATGTATTCATACTAGACATATCAATATAATTCATGTTTATATTGTTATGGTATGTTAAATCATGTATACTCATGTATGACAATAAAAGAATTTCATGTTTATATTGTTATGGTATGTTAAATCATGTATACTCATGTATGACAATAAAAGAACTATACAAAATACCATATTTTATACCATAGAAGATGTCATAACATCATATTCTTTAACCATACTTAGGCGATAGCAATTCAAAGCATTGATAACATGTGGCATAAAATTTGTCTACAAATATAATTGTATGTCATTATACATTTTTTATTGTATCGTATTCATTTAATATTTTTGCCCAAAAACTCTTTACATGGACTATTTGAATACGGATTGTGAACCGAAGCGCTCTTTGAGCTTAAGCCACTCTGCCACTATCTATAATCATGTATATTTGTTCGAGCTCCTCAAGTTGAGAGCGCTCTTTGAGCTTAAGCTACCTTGATTGAGTAAAAATATATAACTTTCATGCAATATAGGATTAAGGGAGCTTTTCGAACTTAAACCACTTTATCCTTAAAAGCAAATCATATATCATACTACTACGATAGTGTAAACCTCATTAATGACATGATATTTATCCTATATTTAGTTCTAGTATATAGCCTAGGACATAATTTATTCATATTTCATTTGTTTTATTTCATTATCATACATTCAACTTGTTGCATATATCTTTTTAATCATATGGAACATTACTATGTATATTTATGTGTAAACATTCATAGAAGTATGTGTTTCATACTTATAGTATGTTGCCCAGATATTAGACCAAGAAGAGGGGGTTGAATTGGAGTTTCAAAAAATTAAACTTTAAAGTGCGGAAATAAATAATTAATTTTAGGAGGGATAGAGAAAATCAGACACAAAGATTTATAGAGGTTCGGGTGTTAACAAACCCTACTCCTCTCCCCAATCGCAATTGGGAGTTTCACTAACACACTAAGTGTTACAATGGAGTTTTACAAGCTCACTCCCAACTATGGTGTTTCTCACAATGGCTCACGCCTAACCCAGAAATCCCTTGTGTTTTAATGGCTCACACAATAATCAATTCCTTGTATTTTACAGGCTCACACAAACAACCTTCCTTATGTTTTACAGGATCACACAAACAACCTTCCTTGTGTTTTACAGGATCACACAAACAACCTTCCTTGTGTTTTACAGGATCACACAAATAACCTTCACTTTGTGTTTTACAGGATCACACAAACAACCTTTTAATTTGTGTTTTGGAAGCTCACACAACTAACCCTTACAAGTGTTCTGCTCTTAACCCAGAAATACTCAAAGCTCACTTGAGTAAAGATTACAGAGAGAACCACTTATAAATCTTAATTGCTCAAATATGAGGAGCAAAAAGATTTTTACAGAGAATAGATTTGTTCTCAAAGTATGAAAGTACAAGATAGCTTGTGATTTGAAGTATATGCTAATCTTTTGTTTTTCTTATCATTCTCTTATTCCTTAATGCATAAATGACTTCCATTTATACTCTCATGGCTGAATATAGTCGTTGGGGTGCATTATGTAAGAAACTAGCCGTTGTACCAACCAAAAAATCGTATCTGACATTTTTCTCTTTCATTGTTCACGGGCGTGACTATGCTTGTCACGGGAGTGACAGTTCTTCCCAAGCCGTGACTGAAGTGGTGATCTTGGTCGTGAAGCTATCTGGAATGTTTTGACATATTGAGTCACAGGCGTGACATACTCATTCACGGGCGTGACAATCTTCCCAACCGTGATCCAAGTGGTGACTCTGGTCGTGAAACTCTCTGGATGAAATTTCATGAATCTTCACGGGAGTGACACCTTTATTCACGGGGGTGACTGAAATGTCCACTTCACAGTTTGTTTTTCCTTCATGGTCGTGAACTTCAAAAGTTGGTTTTGGTAACAGTTAGCTTCTTTCATGGGAGTGACTCATAGAGTCACGGTAGTGAACATGCTACTACTTGAATTTTGTCTTTCAAGGATTATTCTTCCAATTCTCCATTCTTGCTATTTTGATCAATGTCATGTATAAAAGACTTAGAAGACAAGTATGTTAAATACAATATTGCTATTTTATTTGTTATCATCAAAATGACGGAAGTACCCCTTAAGGTTTAACATAGTATATCATAGAATATACCTATGCATAACCATCATATTACATCATTGAAGAAAATAACATATGTCATTTTAACAGGATTTACAGGCGTGAACTATATATTCACGATTGTGAAGGTTCTATTCATAAGTACCCCCATATGTGAACCAAACCGTGAACATGCTCGTGAATGCTACTGGTCATGAAATGTACAACTTTCATGGATATAAAGAAGAAGTCACGGGCGTGACTTTGTGTTATGAACATGAATCAAGTAGTGACTCAAGCCATGAAACATTCTACTCGAGTTGGGCAGTTCTGGATTTAATGATTCACGGTCGCAAACCCTTTGTCACAGGATGTGAATGAAGTTTTCCAGCATTTATGATACTAAAATAGAGCATTTAATATAAGTCACATGTAATGGATCTAATGGTTGACCATTGACAACCTCTTTCTATCAACATACTCAACAATTCATGCCTTAAATATGTCATAATATTAATTAAACATACAAGAGCACATGAACACTCAAATTTACTTTTTCTAAGCTCAATAATTCCTATAACATGCAATTATGATTTAAACTTGCATTTATACCATCTTTAACTTTACCTCTTCCAACCATCATAACCATCATCATACAACATCCTCATTATTAGCTCATTAGGCATATTTATTGCAAATTCAACTCAAACATCATTAATACTCATCCTAAATATCTTCAATATTTATAACACTTTTCATTTAATTCTAAAACTATCATAACATTAATTACATCTTTCAAACTCATTAAAATCAAAAGCTAACTTTTATGGCATGCAATAACATTTATCACTTATTTAACACACAATATGCCACATTTTAAAAATTAAATGCATATATGTACATATGTATGAGATAATCATGGATGGTTAGACTATGACTAATACATATAAAGTGTGATATAAGGTTAAATGTATGATATATGTATATGAGGATATGCATATGTAATATGATGTATGATGAATATATTTAAGGATAATGCATGATGCATATATGAAAATAAATGCATGATACGTATGATGAATACACGGTTCATTTACAATCACACACAATAAGTCTTCCAACGTGATAACCTCCACACACGAATTAGTCTTGTCCAAAATCTCACTAGGATTTTAGGCTTAGCCTAGGTATCAATAGGGGATACATATATTCATCTACAACATACATATTTAGATACATAACATCTTAGAAGATAAAAGCATGCGATAACAGTTTTGACGTATATCTTTTAGGTAAATTAAACCTATTGAAACATAGGCCTAGTCCATTCTAGAATTAGAAAAAGAGTAATGGGCTTTAGTCATATTTCAAATGGGTTGAACATTGATTCTTGGTAAAGGTTTGCAACATGAGTATAACATACATTTATTAGAGTCATACAACATAAGGGAAGATTCTATGTCATTACATGTGGGCTTATGGTCAAAGTATAAAGGCCAAGGTTTTATGGTTCATTCTGTTAAACTTTAAGGGGTATTTCCATCATTTTGATGATAACAAATAAAATAGCAATATTGTATTTAACATACTTGTTTTCTAAGTCTATTAAACAGGGAATAGAATAAAACAGCAAGAATGGAGAATGGAAAATTAATCCTTGAAAGACAAAATTAAGGAAGTAGCATGTTCACGCCCGTGAAAAAGCTAACCGTCACCAAAACCAACATTTGAAGTTCACGGCCATGAAGGAAGACAACAAACCGTGAAATGCACATTTAAGTCACGCCCATGAATTAAATGTCGCGCCCATGAACCTTCATGCCAATTTCATCCAGAGAGCTTCACGACCAAAGTCACCACTTGGATCACGGCTGAAAAGTTTGTCATGCCCGTGAAGATATATGTCACGCCCGTGACCTAATATTTCAAAACCTTTCAGAATGCTTCACGACCAAGGTCACCACTTCAGTCACGGCTTGGAAGAACAGTCACGCCCGTGACAAACATAGTCACGCCCGTGAAAGATGAAAGAGAAAAATATCAGGAGCGATTATTTGGGTTGGTGCAACGGCTAGTTTTGTATTAAATGCACTCTAACGGCTATAATTCGACATGGGAGTATAAATGCAAGTCATTTATGCATTCAGTACAAGAGGATAGCAAATACTTTGAATCAAAATCTTATTACAAGCTATTAATACTTTCATAACCAATATCTATTCTTTGTGAAAATCTTTTTGCTCATCATTTATTGAGCAATAAAGATTTGTAAGTGTTTCTCACTGTAATCATTTATTACTCAAGTGAGTTTTGGGTATTTTGGGTTAAGAGTAAAACACTTGTAAGGGTTAGTTTTGTGAGCCTTTAAAACGCAAAAAAAGGTTGTTTGTGTGAGCCTGTAAAAACACAAAGTAAAGGTTGTTTGTGTGAGCTTGAAAAAAACACAAAGTAAAGGTCGTTTGTGTGAGCCTATAAAATGCAAGATAAAGGTTGTTTGTATGAGCCTGTAAAACATAAGGAATTGGTTATTGTGTGAGCTATTAAAACACAAGGGATTTTTGGGTTAGGTGTGAGCCATTGTGAGAAACACCATAGTTAGGAGTGAGCTTGTAAAACTCCATTGTAACACTTACTGTATTAGTGAAACTCTCAATTGCGATTGGGGAGAGAAGTAGGGTTTGTTAACACCTGAACCTCTATAAAAATCCTTGTGTCAAATTTCTCTATCCCTCCTAAAATTAATTTTTATTTCCGCACTTTAAAGTTTAATTTTTAAAACTCCAATTCAACCTCCCCTTCTTGGCTTAATATCTAGGCAACAATTGGTATCAGAGCCTTGTCTAACATCTAAGCTTAAAAAGCACTAGTAAAGATTAAGATATGGCCAGTGAAGGATTCCAAAGTCTCAAACCTTACTTTGATGGAGCAAATTATGCCCATTGGAAGTTTCAGATGGAGACATACCTGAATAGTGAAGGAATTGAAGTCTAGGATAGTGTACAAAAAGAATGGACACCACCAATCAGAAAAGGAGTTGATGGTGAAGAAGAAATCCTATCAAGAGATGATTGGACAGAGCCTCAAAGAAGAGCAAATTTCAAAAACAATAAGGCAATGACAATCCTTTCAAGCTCATTATCTATTGAAGAATGTGGAAGAATACAACACTGCCCAACAGCCTACAGCATGTGGAAGACATTGAAAAATTATCATGAAGGAACTAAGCAAGTCAAATCCAAGAAGATTAAACTTCTTACCTCAGAATATGAGCTCTTCAAGATGAAATCCAATGAGACAATCACTAACATGACCAACCGTCTTCTAGCCATTATAAATGGAATGAGGAAACTTGGAAAGTATCTGAGCTTGGAAGATGTAAACAACAAAATCCTGAGAAGTCTTCCTCTTAAAGACTATGGCTCAAGAGTGGCTGGCATAGAAGAAGCAAATGAAGACATGAGCATCATGAATACTGATGTGCTTATTGGCAAACTTCTCACACATGAAATGGCAGTGAAAAGAGATAGAGAGCTTGAAGCAGAGCTAGAGAAAAGAAAGTCTTTAGCACTCAAAGCCTCTACTTCAAAATCTCAAAAAGAAAGTGAAGATGATGAAGAGATGAGTGATGATGAAAATGAGGACGTTGTTATGCTGTCAAGAAGACTGAAAAGAATCATTGAGAAGAAAATGAGCAACTCTAGAAAATTAAGGCAAATAAACCTCAAACAAACTTCTAATGATGCACAAAGAAGTAAGGAAGAGGTAAAATCCTATGAGTGTGGTAAGAAATGACATATCAAACCAGAATGTCTAAGGCTCAAGAAGCATAAGAGCAAATACCAAAGAGACAATAGGGAGAAATGTCACAAAGCCACATGGGATGATGAAAGCTCTTCAAGTGAAAGAGATGATAATGAAAGCGAAGAGGTCAACCTATGCTTCATGGCTATTGAGGATCACGTCTCGAATAAGGTAAGATCACTACATTCATACTCTTTAAATAATGATAGTAGTGATAATGATGATGATAGTAATGATGATGATGAGCAAAGCCTTATAGAAGAATTAAATCTAGAATTAGAAAAATATATAAGTAAATTCAGTACTTATAGAAATAACATCTCTAATTTAAAAAATAAAATAGATGTTTTAGAAAATGAGAACATAAAGTTTAATTCATCTAATGAATCTCTCCAAAAGTCATTAGATGAATATTCATCAAGACCCTCAATTGCTTCCTTGCTTAAAGAAAATAATACTTTGAAAAATGAAGTTGAGGAACTTAGAAATTCCATTTCTAAATTTCACAAAGGTAAAGAGAGTTTAGATACTCTCATTGTGTCTCAAAGACCACCCTTAATTATACATGATCTAGGATTTAAGGACACATCATCATCTTCTCACAAAACCATCTTTGTTAAGTCTAGTGAACCTCACATTTCCAAACTTGTTGGAACAACACCAAGGAATAAACATATTAAACCTTCTATACATAAAAAGAATAATTATGCCTTTATGTATAAGAAGCATGCATCTAGAAAAGCATCAATTAATCATGACTATGCATGTCATTGTTCTCAAAATCAGTTTAATAGAAATATGACATTCAAAAATATTGTAAGACCAAAAAGCAAGTTTAGACTGAAACAATGTAATTATTGTATGAAAATTGGTCACATAAATAAACATTGTTGGATAAAGAAGGCTCATTGGGAACCTTCATGTGCTGACCCCCAAGGACCTAAGCTCATTTGGGTACCTAAAAATCATATTTGAATTGTGATTCTATAGGTATGCCTCAAGTCTACAATAAACAAAAATGATTGGCTAGTAGACAGTGGATGCTCAAGGCATATGACAGGAGATAAAGAACTCTTCAATGAAATCAAAAGTATTGATGGAGGTAAAGTTACCTTTGGAAACAATGCTAATGGTAAGGTAATTGGCATTGGTTCTATTGGTATTAATGGTACTACTTTTATTAAAGATGTCTTACTTGTTTATGGCTTGAAACATAACTTGTTGAATGTTAGTCAATTATGTGATAAATGAAACAAAGTAATCTTTACTTCTAATGAATGTCTTGTGATCTCTATCGATGGTCAAGAGATATTTAAAGGAAATAGAGATGTCAACACATACATAATAGACTTACATGAATTATCTAACCATTCCTCTAAGTGTCTTGTGACCACTAATGATGAATCTTGGCTGTGGCATAGAAGGCTTGGTCATGCTAACATAGACTTAATACAAAGCCTCAGCATAGGAGAACTAGTAAAAGGACTTCCAAGAGTCAAATTTGAAAAAGACAAGACATGTGAACCTTGCTAAAGAGGAAAGCAACACAAGTCATCCTTCAAAGCCAAAAACATAATAAGTACCTCAAAACCTCTTCAACTCCTGCATTTAGACTTATTTGGACCTACTAAAATTGCTAGCTTAGGAGGTAAACAATATGCCTTCGTCATCGTAGATGATTACTCTAGATTTACTTGGGTAATTTTCTTAGCTCAAAAGAGTGACGCTTTTGAAAATTTCAAAAACTTTGCTAAAAAAGTTCAAAATGAAAAAGGGTATTGTATTTCAAAGATAAGAAGTGATCATGGAAAAGAATTTGAAAATGAAAACTTTGAAATTTTTTGTCTTGAAAATGGCATTTCATATAATTTCTCATCTCCTAGGACACCTCAACAAAATGGGGTTGTTGAAAGGAAAAATCAAACTTTAATTGAAATGGCTAGAACAATGCTCAATGAGTATGGTTTACCAACTTACTTTTGGACAGAAGCCATAAACACTGCATGTTATATTTCAAATCGAGTTTTCAAAAGACCTCTTTTAAACAAAACCTCATTTGAGCTATGGAATGGAAGAAAGCCATTGATATCATACTTTAGAGTATTTGGATGCAAGTGTTTCATATTGAATACCAATGACAACCTTGGAAATTTTGCCTCTAAATCTGATGAAGTTATCTTTTTAGGATACTCTACAACTAGCAAAGCATATAGAGTATTTAATAAAAGATCATTAACTGTTGAAGAATCTATACATGTTGTCTTTAATGAATCTAGTAGACTTGATCTTGTGAAAGGTAGTGTTCTTGATGATGTTGTAGGTAACATGGAAAGACTTGATCTTGAAAATGGAAAAGAAGAAAATGATCAAGAAGATTCACATCAAAATGATTCTCTACCTCAAGCTCAAGAAGAAAACGGGCAAGAACTCCCAAAAGAATGGAGAATGACAAAAGATAATCCAAAAGAGCAAATCATTAGTGATCTCTCAAGGGGAGTAAGTACTAGATCTCATTTCAAATATTTAGCCACTAACCTTGCTTTTATTTCTCAAATTGAGCCTAAAAATGTTGATGAGGCTCTTAATGATGAAAGTTGGGTAATTTCCATGCAAGAGGAACTCAACCAATTTGAGAGAAGTAAGGTATGGATCTTAGTACCTAGACCCAAGGATCATCAAATTATAGGTAGCAAATGGGTATTTAGAAATAAACTAGATGAACAAGGTTCAATAACTAGGAATAAGGCTAGATTAGTTGCAAAAGGATATAATCAGGAAGAAGGTATAGATTATGATGAGACCTATGCACTTGTAGCTAGATTAGAAGCCATAAGAATACTTTTAACATATGCTTGTCACATGAATTTCAAACTATTTCAAATGGATGTGAAAAGTGCATTTCTAAATTGTTATAAAGAAGAAGAAGTTTATGTATAACAACCACCAGGCTTTGAAAGCTATGATTTGTCAAATCATATTTTTAAACTTTCAAAAGCTTTATATGGTTTGAAACAAGCCCCAAGAGTTTGGTATGAAAGACTAAGTTCTTTTCTCTTAGAAAATAACTTTACAAAGGGGAATGTTGACACCACATTATTCATTAAAAAACATAAGCATGATATATTAATTGTTCAAATTTATGTTGATGATATAATATTTGGTTATACTAATGAATTGCTTTGTCAATAATTTGCTAAGTATATGACTAGGGAATTTGAAATGAGCATGATATGAGAGCTTAAGTATTTCCTTGGTCTACAAATAAAACAAAGCAATGAGGGCATATTCATCAACCAATCCAAATATGCCAAAGATTTAATAAAAAAATTTGGAATGGAAGGATACAATAATGCCAAGACTCCTATGAGCACATCAACAAAATTGGATAAGGATGAAAAGGGTAAGAGCATTAATGAAAAGCTCTATAGAGGTATGATCGGATCACTTTTATATCTTATTGCTTCTAGACCCGATATAATGTATAGTGTTTTCTTGTGTGCACAATTTCAATCATGTCCAAAAGAATCTCATTTAAATGCAGTAAAAAGAATTCTAAGATATTTACATGGATCATTACATTTAGGTTTATGGTATCCTAGAAATTCATCCTTTTATATTATAGGATATTCAGATGCAGACTATGTTGGTAGTCTTTTAGATAGAAAAATTACTTCAGGTACTTGTCACTTTATTGGAGAGTGTTTAGTTTCTTGGTTTAGCAAGAAACAAGTTTCGGTTGCTCTTTCAACTGCTGAAGCAGAGTATGTAGCAGCAGGATGTTGTTGTACTCAAATTCTTTCGATGAAATAATAACTTAAGGATTATGGTCATGATATGAACCATATACCTATTAAATGTGACAATACAAGTGTTATAAATCTTTCAAAGAATCTCATTCAACACTATAGAAGTAAGCATATTGACATTAGACACCACTTTATTAGATATCATGTTCAATATGGAGATGTTGCATTAGAATTTATAAGCACAGAAAATCAATTGGCAGATATTTTTAGTAATTCTCTAAATGAGGAAAGATTTAATTTCATTAGAAGAGAACTTGGTATGATTGATGGATTAACCTTGTGATTGCTAAATTATCAAATCTTATGTGATAATCTTGATTTTGTATCATATCACTAGATATAAGGTAGTAAATTTGATGAAAATTTTATGTTATAAGGGATAGAATCTTCATAGAAATGATTTAGTCTTGTTTTAGAACTTAATTTTATTTGATGAAAATTTTAGGCAATTCACGCCCGTGAATTATATAGCCAAAAGAGGCAGTGTCTTTCACGATTTGATTTACAACATCGTTCACCGGCTTCAAGTAGTGAAGCTTCTCTTCACGAATTCATTCACTCCCGTGAAAAGCCTTATTCACGCCCGTGACATATTTTCACCCTCGTGAACATTTTCACCAAAAACTCACAGAGACGTTCACGCCTTGAGTCACGCTTTGTTTCACAGGCATAAGTAGTGAAATTCAACCATTCACGCCCGTGACTATTCGTTCACCACCATGACAGTTCATCATTCATGCATGTGACATTCAAATATCATGACCGTGAACATTTTCACGCCTTTATTCATGGGTAGGGCACCCCTTCACCAAACCATGAACACGACTCTTCACGACCGTGAAGACATATTTCACGCCCGTGAATGCATCGGGTATATAAGAAATCAGCCAGTTATTCTTCACATTTCAATCTTTCAACTCCTTGAAACCACTTTCATTTACACACATTCAATGAGATATTGAAGATTCTGACCCCCAAGTCACAAACTTTTCCTATAAATACTATCAAAAGTCATTTCCTTCATCAAAAATCATATTTTCTTAGGGTTTTCTCAAATTTTCTGTCAAATTTTTCCAAACCCTTGAAAGTTCATTTCTTCAATCCAAATGAAACCGGTTCATCAAAGGGTACTAGGAAGAAGTATCATGCTCTCAGGAGGTACTCAGACTACCTCATGAATAGAATCCCGGAGCATTGCCATCCTCGGTACTCAACCTTGAAGAAAAGGCCTCTCATTTCATCAAGGTCCTTTGAGTGGCAAACCATACGCACTCTCGGGCTTGAGACAACAATGACAGAGCAACTCCAGGCTTGTCATTTGAAGGAGTTCATGGACATTCATCAGCCCACTTTAAGGGAGCCAACCCTGGAATTTTTGAGCACTTTGCAAATGTCTCCCACTAGAGTGGTGAAATTCCAACTCTGCAGTAATCCAAACACCCTCAATGCCACAGAATTCGGGGACTTATTCAGTCTATCCTCGGAAGGCATTCTCAATGACAGCGAAGTGGAGTTATTCGCACTCGAGCACGGACTCATTTTGGCATGGATTGCAGCTGGGATGTCAAGAAGACCAAGAGCACTCATCTCCGGTCCACAATGCATAAATATTTGCATAGGTTTCTAACCTATACCATATTTGCTCGGGGAGAAAGCAATGACACCATTAGGAAGTCAGAGCTATTCCTCTTTGAGATGGCTCGACGAGGTCTCACAGTGGTGCTCTCTCGATGGTTTGCAAACCATCTTTTGTCCATTACCACCAAACCCTCTGGAGATATACTCATTGGTGGATATGTTGTAATGCCCACAAATTAGTCTAAATTAAAATAAGTATGTGGTATACATAAAAAAATATATGATAGACATAAAAAAAATTAAATAAATTGAATAAATGACTAAATTAGAAATTAAAATAAATTAAATTTATTGACATGATAAATTTAATTAAATTATACTACATAATTAAATTGTATTTTTGGTATAAAAAAATTAAAGATATTAGATATAAGGAAATATGTGAAGAAGAAGATGATGATGATGATGATGATGATGATGATGATGATGATGATGATGATAATAATAATAATAATAATAATAATAATAATAATAATAATAATAATAATAATAATAATAATAATAATAATAATAAAAAAAGAAAATTGAACAGTAAAAAAATGGGTCAGTAGAGAAGGAAAAAAAAGAGACAAAAAACGTGAATTAGGGAGGAAGTGGGGCTAAAGTCTTTCTTTTGGCCATTTGCTTCCAACTTCAACTCTCTCCTTCTTCTTCTTCAACATCCCTTTTCTTTCCTCCATATCACAGCCCAAAATATTCATCATTTCCTTCAAGATTTACATCAAAAATCAATTCAAATAAATCTGATCTTGGTAAGAAATATTTTTTCCATGATTATTGTGTTATTAGAACTTTTTGGATTATGTTCTGCAGTGTACTTCGTTCATTTTTTTTGATTATCTTGTAAATCGAATTTTTGGAAGTGTTAAATATAACATTTGTTAATATATATCTTGTGTATCTTTATGTCAAATTTTATTGAATGATTTTGAGTATTTGAAGAGATATGGTCATTGGGGTGAAACCGGTTCAGAGAAACGTATTAACTGAATAACCTACGGTTTTTATACAAATTGATCATCTTAATGGCTTAATCTGAAGTTTTATAAAACATGAAAGTTGTAGGTATATGAGTTATTTAGGTGTCTGCCCAATTTCGTATAAATTGCTTTTGTGTAGGTTGAGTTATTCTGAAATGAACTATGACTATTCCTTGATTGAGATGGTTTCATATGTCTGTACAGCTCTAGTAACTTCATCCTTATATTTGACCTCTTTTTAGATCGAATTAGCCAAAGTTTAAAACTTAAAAGTTTTAATTCTATGTCGTATCTAAATTTCTGTGAAATTCGTATCTTAAAATGTCATGTATTTTGTGAGTTATGAGCTGAATAATTGAACTGGTCGGGTTGATACTTTATGTTAAACCAGTTATAGATCCTCTAGTATTTGAGAGCCATTGAGACCGAATCTGGAAATAAGGTAAATATGAAAAATGTTCCAAATTAACTTATATAACTTTATAAAAATATTTATAATAATTTAAGCTACACATTGAAAGATATGAATTTTTAAATGTGGTACCCCCAAAACTGCCTAAAGGAAGATAACAGAGCAATATTTAAAAATATACAAAATATTGTGTAATAGTTTAAAAATTCTGAAATTTTAGTATGTTTTATTTTTAGATGTTATATTTAATCAGGATCAAGAATCATATAAATTGGATAAGTGTAGAAAAAGTTAATCATCCAACAGTCCTAAAAGGTCATGTTCCAGCTTATAAGAAATTGTAGTTATTTATTTAAACTATATTAAGAATAAATATTTTATCAATGTATTAATTATTTATATTTTTGAATTAGGGTCTCAACAAGAAGAAGAGCAATAAAAGTAGACAATCTCCAAATTTTAGATTTTTGAAAAAACTCAATTGAGGTTTGTACATATATGCATTTTAGTTTGCCTTGTTGCATACTTGTGTGTTAATTGAATAAGTGGTATATTTGAATAATGTATTAAAATGTGTAAATATGAAATGAATTGAGTGCTTAATCAATGAAATTTTATGTTAATGCATGTATAGACATATGGATGAATAATTGATTGATAAAATGTAGGAAATGTTGGTTTACAATATGTAACATAATATATTTTTCAATATAGATTAGTATATGATTGATTAAAAATGGGATAATTATTAATAGTAATTATTGAATAATTAGGACAATAAAAAGTGAAGTTATAAAGTCATGTATGACATATGTATTTGATATGAAAAGAGAGGTTATATGGCATACTTGGACTCATAATGTTATTATAAATTTTGGCTTTGTATTAAAAGATTTGTTGGTTTTGATTGTATAGAAAACTAATTAAAGTATGTCAATATTACTTAAATAGTTATATATAATGGAATATCATATGATTATATGATTTTAAAATTTTATAATCATATTTTCATTATAAATGTAATGGAAATATTGATTCCAGCAAATTAATATATAAAGAAAATAAATAAGTAATAACATTAATTGCTCAGTTCTCAACCTGTGGACTAATTAGGGATAGATGGTGCACCATTGCGGGGGCATTACGGTACCGAAATTGATATGGTTTAGGAACATGGTGATATTAGCTCCGAGAGCACTTCTGTCCTAATTGTACATAAATGATGTGATTATACTCGGTCATGAGACTTAAGCTCCGCGAGCGCTCTTGACTTGAGACTATAGTGAGTAGGGTGTTAAAACTCCGTGAGCGGCCTTACTACACGCCCTATATCCGGACAGTCCGAGAATGAGATTTGGGTTATTTATATTAAAATATTATATATAAATTAATTAAAAGACATACATATACATGTTGAAAGATAAAATGTGTGAAATATCATGAATTATAAATATTTATTAAGGTAAGCTAAATTTATAATTGAGTTATATATATATATATATTATCAATGAATTTGGTACTATTGTATAATCATGTGGTTGTCCCTATATAATGTATGTTAGAATATTGTGTACTGTATTATAAATTATTTACCATGCATTTTGGTAATTGTATATTAAAATAGTTATACTTATATGGATTGAGATTTGAGTTAACTAAACAATCATAATTTTAGGGAAATCAATTAAATTAAAATGAGTTATGGAAACATGAAAGGAGGTAGAATGTTTAATTTTTTATATATTACATATGGTTGAATATATACAATTCATGTCCTCATACAAATATAATGATAATATAATGGAACATAAATTTTATTTTATTATAATATTTTTTAAATTTTATGCAATAATTTATTTAAATTATATCATGATTATTATGACCCACGTTTGTGTGACTGCATGGAAAAACTTAAATGCTTATATATACCACTAAGCTGGAAATGGCTTAGCGTGAGTTTTTTCCGTGCAGGAACTGGAGCTTGCAAGTAGTAAACTGTGAAGTTGATAGAGGTAGTACAAGCCCATATTAGAGGAGACGTGTCAAAACTGGTTGAGGGTCGGATGCATATTATTTTTGCATTTTCTTTATTATCATGCATATGAGTTTGTTAGACATGTCTTATATATAGTTAAGAATATATTTTGTATTTTGGTATTATATATATATAGTTAGATGTAAGGTAAAAACCATTAATTTTGATAGTCATAATGAAGTATAATATTTATGTAACATGATAATGTATTTGATATGTCACGATCGGCAATTTAGCCTTTATATGGTCATATAGGTATAAAAATAATAATTTAATTTGGAAGTGTTATAAACGGTATGAAGATTAGAGAATAAGGGAAAATTATTGAGATTACGTGCTTGGCACGTAAATAAATGTGATATACCGAGCGGAAAATACATGATTTTGCTCGATAAGAAAAATATGATTTAATCACACTAAAATATAGAGAATAATATTTTAAAGTCATTGGTAAAGTTATGTGGAGAAATTTTAAAGGTAAGGGTTCCAATTTGCAGATATACAGTATTTGGTGTGGATTTACGGTCTGATTTCTTGATTGGAGGTTAGAGATATATGTTCAATATTGTAAAAGTATCGATGCGATAGTAATTGAATTCTAAGATTTTTAACACTAATAATTTAGAAATTGGACGGTGAATAAAGTTTTACGGACTGAATTAAGAAAAATGATCACACCGTAAAAATACGATTTTCTCACTGGAGATCGTTTCATAAAATTGAAAATACCATTTCGAATAGAAAATTATTTTAAAATTTTTGGTATATTCAATTTGATGGAATTAAATTGTTTAGAGGTTGAATTTTGGAGAAATAAATTATATCTTGAATTAAATTGAAGAAAATATGTGATTTGTGGAAATTTTGATTAAGTCAAAATTAGTTAAGCTACCATTGGACCATTTGTCAAGCTTATCTCTTAATTAACATTTTAATTAGCCTATAGGAAGTGAAATTAAGCTTAATAAAGGTTATTAGTCACTAATTATGGGTATATAAAGTCAATTGAGCTTATCCCCATTTCTAATTTAGAATTCTCTACCAAAATATCAACCAAATATTTTCCATCTTCCTCCCCACTTTGCCGAACCACCATGGAAGAATTTTTCAAGCTTTCATTCAATTTTCTTACAAATAATTAATGATCCAAGCATAAAGGAGCATCAAAGAGAAGAAGAAAATTTGGTGGAAAATTTTCCATTGGCCAAAATTCCATAAATTTTTATTGGTGAGATTCTCTAACTTTTTTCTTTAGATTTGTTTTAGTTGGATTTGAGTTGATTGGGTGATTGCCTTGGATTGATTTTTAAGATGTTTGTAAAATGTGTATTATATTTGAAATATGGAGAATTAGGGTTTGATAGAGGAATAATATGAAAATTGTATAAAAATGAAAAATAAGGAATTTAGAGATGGAATTGATAAGAAGTGATGAGAAATGAGTAAAAATAATTTTTAGGAATTTTTGTGGAATTTTTAGAAATTTCCCATAATTATGTCCAAAATTTTGGATGAAGAAATTGGGTGAACCATGGATTGATTTGATGAGATTGGAGTTATTTGGGATGTTTAGAGGTGTGAAATAATTTTTGGAGTGAAGAAATAAATTTTGGGAATTTTTCAAAGTATGGCCGAATTCTTGAAAAATTAATTTTTGAATATTTGGACTTAATTAAGTAAAATTAGTGGTTGGAAATTAAAGATTATGGATTAAAATAATTATAGGAATTTATTTGGGGAATTTTAGATAAATTGATAAATTAATGAACATTTTTGAGTGGAAAATTGGAAAATAAATATGTATAAAAAAATTTATTATTAAGAGAAAAAAATTAAATTTATTGAGGGAAATTATAGAGAAGGAAAATAAGAAAATTTAATTAGATAGAATTTTGAAGATGAATAGTTGGATAATGGATTAAGTATAGGAAAATATGGCAAAAAGATGAGGAAAAGAAAAATATTATTAAGAAATAAGTGGTCTCATTGTAATAAGAATTGGACATCCGGGAATGGTGAATTACGCATTAAATGCGTATGTGAGAACTGAAAAATTTTATTAGGAGATTTAATTTTTAAAATAAATATAAATATTTATTGACAGAAATAAGTAATTAGCAATTTAATTATTGTCAGACACTGCGACAAAAGTCGGCGCCAAGAGTAGATAAGGGCAAGAACCCGATAAATCAAAAAATGGCATAAACAGGTTTGTACAAGCTTTATAATAATAGTCATGATAAAATATAAAATATAATATGAATTCTATTAAATAATAATTAATACAGTATTATGAATGCTAATATGGTGGTGAATTAATATAAAATATGAAATTGTTTGTTTTATTGATGTGATTAATATATTTTGTATAAATGCTACATAGTACATGGATTTACATGAGGTATATGGTAAGTATATATAAGGTATATTGTGGGTTTATATGAGGTATATGGTGGGTTTATATGAGGTATATGAGGTATATGGTGGGTATGCATAAGGTGTATGATTAGTATATATGTTGTATTTGTTGAATGTTTATTTTGATATTATGTGTGAGATAACATGTACAACTGGATGCTATGTAGGCCCATAAATGAACCTGGACTAGAATAGGATAGACTTGTTGGCATGCCAATAGGGTTATACGGATTATCATGCTATTATGGAATATACAGTTACATCCGACTCAGTCGGAACATACGGTTATACAGACGTTTGACATCTACATACGGATAGACGTCTTATTCATACGAATACCCTTTGTGTCTCCCTAGTACTAAGTCTAGGTAGTCAATTTATGGGCACAACAGGTAAGAAACTTGAAAAATCTGATAAAATAATGTGATATTAACATGTTATTATGATAAATATAAATATGACATCTAGAAATATAGGTTGAACTATTTTAGTTATTCAAATTTATAGTATATGAATATAATATTAAATATGTTTATTTTATTGATTTAAAAAGACATGTTCTGGTAGCTAAATTAAGTATATATATATATATATATTGTACTATTAGATAAGTTGATATGAATGTTATGAGGCTATCATTATAAAGCTTGTACCACTGAGGATTTTACTCAGCGCGGGAGTATTTTTCTCTCGCGCAGATGGTAGATAGAAGGGTGCAGAGAGATTAAAGTTATATCTAGCACCGCAGAACTAGTGGATCCCACATCAGAGCAGAGCAACAGTAACCTGGGTATTTGCATTTTGTTTTTAAACGGTTTATATTTGTATTTTGTATAACTTTTATGAAAGTTTTATGTATGCATATCTAATTAGTATAAATGCATATATTAGTACATGGTTGTAAGTCCTGCGCAAGCGTTTCAGTAAGTCAGCCAGAGGAATCTCTTGATCTGACAGATATTCTGTTAGATTAAGGGGTGTTACATGATAATTGAATCCATATGTATATTTGAATATTAAAAAAATATCAATTTAGTTATTAAATAAAAATTTTAAATTCAGACTAGTTTCATTCAGATTGTTTGTGTCATTCCGCTTATATAATTGGATTATTCCTATTATATAGGCGGGATGTCACATATGTGACCCATATGGCCTTGAAGCTTGGCTATTTGAAGCTGGATGACCATCACTTCAATCTCATCCCAGGGCATCCTCGAGATCGATTGGATGTCGAGTCATTCATTAAGATGGGAGCGACTGTTTGAATTGTTCATTAGAACAATATTTACTACCGCTTCACAGACACTGCTAGTGAAATAATTTGGGAAGATAATGATTTGAAGGACTTCAAAGTCGGCCTCCAAGTGATCCAGCAGAAGAAAAGGGCTCAGGTTGAGGAAGCACCTCCAGCAGCTGAGCAAGACATCAGACAATCCTCGGCTTCAACACCGAATTTGGCGCAGCAGGTGGTTGACCTCTTGGCACCACAATTTGAGCAGCTGCAGGCTTCGATGGACTAGAGGTTGGAGAACCTCAAAGACTTCATGGAGTCTCGGATGGACAGCCTTGAGGCAGAGGTTGCTCGACTTAGGGATAGGATGTCCGGTTAGGTGTTAGGCTAGACGGTAGCCTTAATATGATTGTTTCTTTTGTTTATTTGCTTGTCTTTGTTTGTTTTTAGGAAATTGTAAATTTCCTTATCTGACTTTTATTTACATTGGTTTGTACTTCTCTTTAAATATTAATATATTTGCTTTGTTTTTCCATTATGGTTTAATCTTTATATTCTTTTTGTTGATGACAAAAGGGGGATAACTTAGCAATATATTAAGATAAATGAATTTTGAATCAAAAATAAGAACCTACAAATACATTGAGTTAAGTAGGGAGAAATTAGCAATACTTAAAATTTGATTCAAAATGAATATGCAAGTATGAAATTGAGCTTTATACACATTACATATATCTTAAGTATACTTTGCATATACCTTAATGCAAGTTACATAAATGAATATGCCTTGATATACTCTAAATATACCTTACATATACTTCATGACTTGAAGAGAATTTTGGTATATATTGGATATACTTTGCATATAACTTGCATATACTTAAAACTAGAAAATTTATTTCAATGCTACATCATTCTTTACAATTCTTGCATTTCATCAATTTTTATCCTAAGTATCTTTTGAGGGGAAGACTTCTCAAAAGCACATATTACTAGATTATTTGTCACCATCAAAAAGGGGGAGATTGTTAAACCTTGAGGGGTATTTCCGTCATTTTGATGATAACAAATAAAATAGCAATATTGTATTCAACATACTTGTTTTCTAAGTCTATTAAACAGGTAATGGAATGGAATGAAATAGAAAGAATGGAGAATGGAAGATTAATCCTTGAAAGACAAAATTAAGGAAGTAGCATGTTCACGCCCGTGACCCTATGTGTCATGCCCGTGAAAAAGCTAACCGTCACCAAAACCAACATTTGAAGTTCATGACCATGAAGGAAGACAACAAACCGTGAAATGCACATCTAAGTCACGCCCGTGAATTAAATGTCACACTCGTGAACCTTCATGACAATTTCATCCAGAGAGCTTTACGACCAAAATCACCACTTGGATCATGGCTGGAAAGTTTGTCACACCCGTGACCCAATATTTCAAAACCTTCTAAAATGCTTCACGAACAAAGTCATCACTTCAGTCACGGCTTGGAAGAACAGTCACGCCAGTGAAAGATGAAAGAAAAAAATGTCAGACGAGATTATTTGGGTTAGTGCAACGGCTAGTTTCGTAATAAATGCACTCTAACGGCTATAATTCGACATGGGAGTATAAATGCAAGTCATTTATACATTTAGTACAAGAGGATAGCAAATACTTTGAATCAAAATATTATTACAAGCTATTAATACTTTCATAACTAATATCTATTCTATGTGAAAATCTTTTTGCTCATCATTTATTGAGCAATAAAGATTTGTAAGTGTTTCTCTCTGTAATAATTTATTACTCAAGTGAGTTTTGGGTATTTCTAGGTTAAGAGTAGAACATTTGTAAGGGTTAGTTGTGTGAGCCTTTAAAACACAAAGTAAATGTTGTTTGTGTGAGCTTGTAAAAATACAAAGTAAAGGTTGTTTGTGTGAGCCTGAAAAAATACAAAGTAAAGGTTGTTTGTGTGAGCCTGTAAAACGCAAGATAAAGGTTGTTTGTATGAGCCTGTAAAATACAAGGAATTTGTTTTTGTGTGAGCACTTAAAACACAAGGGATTTCTGGGTTAGGTGTGAGTCATTGTAAGAAACACCATAGTTGGGAGCGAGCTTGTAAAACTGCATTGTAACACTTAGTGTGTTAGTGAAACTCTCAATTGCGATTAGGGAGAGGAGTAGGGTTTGTTAACACCCGAACCTCTATAAAAATCCTTGTGTCAAATTTTTCTATCCCTCCTAAAATTAATTTTTAATTCCTAAAATTTAATTTTTAAAACTCCAATTCAACCTCCCCTTTTTGGCTTAATATCTGGGCAACACTTTCCAATATAGGTCTCCTCATTTAAGAGTTCTAATGACTAATTAGTTTACCATTTTATATATCACACATGTTAGTTACATACAAACTATATGAGGTTGCAAGTGACAATTATCATTGCTAACACACTCCCAAGTGTAGTTGGATTATGTGCTTTGTAAAGATATTGAATAAAAACATTAATTACACCAACAATAAATATCAATGCACGAAATGCAATAACAAATGATAATAAAAATGAAAGAATTGATTGTGCAGACAAGATGCTTTCAATATTGATTTAGTCCTCAATGGAGTCACCACTATAACAATGAGGTCGTTTGAATGAAGTCTATGAATATCAGAGTCATTAGGTACCAAAAATCAAATACCACCTTATTAAAGGCACCAATCATGAATATTCAGAGATTGAGATTGTAACACATTTTATTCATTTGTATACACTATCATATATCAGACAGATAAGTATTACAATTGCATAAACTTTTTTTAAAACATACGCAAATAATATTGAAACATATATATAAACTAAAATTATATAACAAAAAATAATTATATAGAAATCCTCACACTTTACACACCCCATTTATGTAATTTATGTTGCATCCCATATGAATTTAAAAAATTATTTATATAAAATTAGTCTTAAAATAGTAAAATACAAATAAAATACCAATATGCTTGGAGTGGCTTCCACTACTACTCGGCTTCATACTGTGGGGTCAACTATTAGTGATGTTGTATCAATAAAACTCGTCGTTCTATCTTCACTTCAAATATGTGCGAGAGAAAAATAAACTCTCACATTGAGTCATACAACTCAATGATACAATAATTTATAATAACAATCATTCATAGGCAATAGAAAATATAATTTCATTATCAATATCATATTATAATATCATATAAAATATATTTCGTTAATGTTATCGTAACCTCATAAAAATTTCTTGTCATACTCATATATTAAATCACTATAAACGTTCCCAGGGAAATAAGGGATATATATTATCTCATGATCTCAGAAAATCCATCGAATCAGAGAAAAATAATGTGAATAAATTATATCACACGGTCCTAAAAAAACTCACCGGACTGAATATATGTACTATACAACCATAGAAAACCCACCGAACCATAAACATATCATATAGCCATAAGAAACTCATCGAATCAATAAACCCTATTGACATACCAATAACTCCCTAAATCATTGTCTATGTTAATATATGAGCTAAAATATCACATTTTCAACAAAACATATAAAAATGTTATACTAAAATTTCTTTCCTAAAAACATGCCACAAGAAGTATTTAAACATTTGAAAATAATTTCATGTTATCAAAAATTCCACATTTATCATATAAACCAATTTAAATCAAAACTCATTTAAAATCATACTTTAAACAATAATGACTAAAATTATAAATTACTGTACAGATCTTAACTATTATTTGTCAGTGTTTGCCTTTTCGTAGTCTGCCCTTGGTGCAGTTATGTGGCAATGCGTGAACAATATACAATTTCTAATTAGCTACTAAATTATATTTAACTTAAATTCTATTGAAACTAAAGTTCTCTAATAATTTTTTACTCTATCATATATCAAAATCTTTCATTTGTGTTATTTCTTATTATGCAGATTTGATGAATAATCTGAAACTTTGGTCGTCCGACATGCTTCCCGATGCGACTAAAATTTCAAATATATTTTCTTTTATAATTTTTTTCTCATTTTTTTGCACCAAAACTATTTTTCTCCATTTTTTCTCTAATTTCTATTTTTCTATAAAAATCTATTTTTCAGTCAAAAATTCCTATTAATCCAAAAAATGCTTAAACATTTCAAATAAATTATTATAATCACTTTAACCCGATTTTCTTTCATTTTTCATTACCAATTTCACAAAAATTATATTCAATAATTTCCAATAAAATTAGACAAAAAATCCACAAATTCACCAAAAATTCTATTAAATATATTTTCCACAAAAAAATTATTTTTCACTTCCAAACACTCCATTTATATCATTTTCAGGCACAAATCTTTCAAAATTATTTTCCAAATATTTGACCATAATTATGAAAAATTCCTAAAAATTATTCTTATCAAATTTTCACCTTATCTACCATTCTCAAGTCTCATTCTACTCATTTCCTATTTTTATCTAATTTTTCTATAATTTTTCAATAAAATTCTAATTTTCCATAACACTAATTCCACTTCAAATCATTATCAAATTTAAAATTAACTTACAACAATCATTCAAATCAACTTAAATCCATGGAAAATTGAATAAAAAAAGTGAAGAAAATCTCACCTCTAATTCTTTTTGCCACAAAAAGAATTTTCTATTCCAAAAATTTATTTTTCTCTTCACCCTAATTAATTCTCCATGCTTCAATAGCTTAAATAATAATATTTTGAGGAGTTGGAAATGAAAGAAAAGCTTCAAAAATTATCTATGGTGGTCGGCCTAGTGAAGAGAAAGAAGATGCATATTGTTTTATTTGAAAATGTTGAATATTTGGCCTTGTGGACTCTTATAGCTAAATTAATGGCTAATTAATTTTAATTAAGCTTAATCATAGCTCATATTGGTCAATTAAAATTAATCAATAGGATATTTTAGCTTTTATCCAATTTAATTCAATAGAATTTTTGATTTTGGACTTTTTCCATTAAATTTTCTAATTTTTCAATTTAATCCTTGAATAAAATTATTATTTTTTAAATTTCATATCTCAAATGATTTTTATCTTCTCAAATTGAATATATCAATATGGTCAAAATAAATTTCTCTTCGAAATGGGTCTTCTCGATGTTGGCAAAATGACCATCGGTGTGAAAATTATGTTTTTGTGATTTAGTTATTTTTCTAAATTACGCCCATAAAAATTCATCTATAATCCAATTTATAAATTATCGCTTTGAAAAATTTTAGAATTCAATTGCAATGATATCAAAACAATTACGATTGTAAACACGTATGTCTAGCTCCCGATCAAAAAATCAGACCGTAAATACGCACTAAGAACTATATTTCTACAAATCGGAACTCTTAACCTTAAAATCTCTTTATATAACTTTACATATGATCTTACAAATATTATTATATATATTTTGATATACTTAGTAGGTCATTGTTGAATAGCTTATGATGTTGACTCCTTATGATCTCCTCACTTTCCCATGTCACCTCCTCGACTGAGTGTCTCCGTCAGAGGACTTTCACTGGAGGTACCTGCTTATTTCGTAGTTATTTCACTTTCCTTGCCAGAATAGTTATAGGTTCCTCCTCATAAAATAAAGTTGGTTGTATCTTGACTTCTTCTACTTGAATGACATGGGGGCGGATTCGATCTGTACCTTCTGAGCATCGATAGATGAAACAATTATGAATATTCTTCAGCTCAGGAGGTAAAGTCAACCTATAAGCTACTGGTCCCACTCGCTCTGTCACCTCAAAAGGCCTAATAAATTTGGGACTCAATTTGCCTTTCTTCCCAAACCGAAACACTTTTTTCCAGGAAGATACTTTTAGAAATATTGTCACCAACCTCGTACTCGATGTCTCTGCGTCTCAAGTCTGCATAAGACTTTTGTTTATCTCTAGATGTCTTGAACATGTACTTGATAATCCTGATCTTCTCCTTTGTTTGCTGAACCAAACTAGGTCCCAATATCATTCTCTCACTAAGCTTTGTTCAACACATTGGAGTTCTGCACTTTATACCATACAATGATTCATATGGAGCCATGTCGATACTTACTTGATAACTGTTATTATACACGAAATCCATTAGTCGCAAGTACCTGTCTCAATTTCCTGTAAACTCGACCACACAACTCTAAAGCATATCTTTTAATAATTAGATTACCAGCTCCGATTGCCCATCTGTATGAGGATAGAAAGTCATGCTAAAGTGGAGTTGAGTACCCAAAGATCCCTGTAGACTCTTCCAAAACTATGAAGTAAACCTGAGATCTCTATTCAAAATGATAGATAATGGCACACCATGCAGTCAAATTATCTCCTGTACATATAATTTTACTAACCGATCCAATGAATAGTCCATCCTAACTGGCAAGAAGCGTGTAGACTTGGTCAATCTATCGATAATCACCCATATCGCATCATGTTTTCTTTGAGTCAAAAGTAGTCCTAATACAAAATATATAGTGACTTTTTTCCATTTTTATTATAGTATGGAAATAGGTTGGAGTAACCCCGATGACAATTATTGTTCTACTTTCACCTGTTGATATGTTAGGCATATGGTTGTGAACTCTATAATGTATTTCTTCATCATCAACCACCAATAATATAGTTTCAAATCCTGATACATCTTGTTACTACCGAAATACATAATATATGCTGACTTATGAGCCTCATTTAGAATCTTTTACTTCAACTCTAACATATCAAGTACACATAATCTGCTTTTGAAGTGAATACTACCATCTTCTTCCACATAATGCTCAGGCCTCTCCCTCCTGGAAATAGCTTCACCAATCATCACAAGCCTAGGATCCTGTTTTTAAGCTTTCTTAATCCGCTAAACTAATATGGGTAGGATCTGTAACTCTGCTGGAGTCTTTCTACTCAAAGCTTCGGCTATAACATTAGCCTTTTCAAGCTTATAGTAAATCATACAATCATAGTCTTTAATAAGTTCTAACCACTGCCTCTGTCGGAGATTCAATTCTTTCTGTGAGGGTAAATATTTCAAACTCTTATGATATGTATAGATATAATACTTCTCTCCATATAGATAGTGTCTCCATATCTTCAGGGCAAAAATAATAGTTGTTAATTCCAGATCATGCATAGGATAATTCTTTTCATGCGACTTCAACTGTCTTGAAGCATAAGCTATCACTTTACCTTTATGCATCAGTACACAACCTAAACCATTATGATATGTATCACTATATACTACAAAAATCTTTTCCTGTAATGGGTTATGTCAAAGTTGGTGCCTCTATCAACATAGCCTTCAGCCGATCAAAATTTGTTTGGCACTTATCTGTTTATTCAAAATTAACATCCTTGCAAAGCAACCATGTTATGGGAGTGGCTATAGAAGAAAAACCTTTCACAAATCGTCTATAATAGCATTATAATCTAAGAAAACTTTATATCTTAGTTATATTTTGAGGCAATTCTAATTCAAAATAGCTTCTATCTTACTAGGGTCAATTCTGATCCCTTCAGCTGATACAACATGACCCAAAAATTTGACTTCCTCAAGCCAAAACTCACATTTCGATAACTTAGCATACAACTGTTTCTCTTTCAAAGTCTAAAGCATAATCCGAAGATGTTGATCATACTCCTCTCTATCCCTGGAATATATTAGAATATTATAATGAAGACTACCACAAACTGGTCCAAATAATACCTAAAAATTTGATTCATCAAATCTATAAATACTGCTAGTGCGTTTGTTAACCTAAATGGCATGAGTAGGAACTCGTAATGACCATACCGAGTCCTAAAGGTAGTCTTGGGCACATCACTAGCCTTAATCTTCAATTGATGATACCCTGATCTCAAATCAATTTTTGAGAATATCCGACACCTTTCAGCTGATCAATCAAGTCATCTATACATGGAAATGGTTATTTATTCTTCACTGTCACCTTATTCAACTATTTGTAATCAATGCACAATTGTAGGGTGTCATCCTTCTTCTTTACGAACAATATAGTTGCACCCCAAGGTGACACATTGGGTCTAATGAACCCCTTGTTCAGTAACTCTTGCAAATGAACTTTCAACTCTTTCAGCTCTGCTAGTGTCATTCTGTACGGTGTGATGGATATAGGTGCAGTACAAGGTCGCATTTCAATGGCAAACTCTTTGAGGCAATCATGGAAAATTCTTAGAAAACACATCAGAAAACTCACAAACTATAAGAATATCCTGAAGCCTTTGACTCTCCTTCTTGGTATCCACCACATATGCCAGATAAGCTTTATTGCCCTTCCTAATAAATCTCTAGGCCTTTATAGCTGAAATTATACTAGATGTCACCTTCCTCTGAATATCTTGTACTACCTGATCCTTACCCTGAGCTTTTTTAAAAAACCTTTTGAGCTATATAATCAACTATAGCTCCGTGGTGAGTTAACCAATACATGCCCATTATGACATGATACTCATGGAATGATAGATTAATCAAATTCGCAGGATATAGCTCACCTTGATTCACCAAGGGTAGCTGCAAGTGCACTTTATTAACCCTGACATTGTGACCCAGGGTATTTGTCATTAGTATATCGTACTCTAAGGTCTCAGTCTCTATATCATTCCCAACTAATGGTGCAGTGCATATGTAAGAGTGTTTAAAACCTGAATCCATCAAAGCATAAACATTTGAGTCAAGTAAAGAAAATTTACCCACAATCACATTAGGAGTGTCCTGCTTCTCTCGAGCTCTGTTAGCGTAAGATCTAACATATGTTATACGACTACCTCCTAGTTTATCCACTATCTCAAACCCAATCTGTACTATCCCTATTCAGCCACCTTGACTCTAACCTTTGCCTCTACCACTGACAGGAGCAGATCCATGTGTCTCGATAGGTCTCTCACCAACGGTCCTTGTAGGCTAATCCAAAAGTGGATAGTCCTTCCTAAAATGTCCTGTCACACCACAGTGGTAACATGCCCTGGTGTTCATTCGACACTCTCCACTATGATATCACCCACACTATTGGCACTGATGATATGTGACAAACCTTTCCCCAACTGAACCTGGGTTACTGGCAACTGATGGTGCTGATCTTGCGGGTTGGCCCCATCCGGCTAGTATACCTGAACCTCTAAACCCAGTATGATATTTACTCCCAAAAAACCCGGTCTACTTACTGGCTGAGGAACTTGTACCTTCTTGAAAGAACAATTTATTATTGCAGCTCAAAAAATATTATCTTCATCTCCTCAGCAACAGCTTCCTCAATGGCCTTAACAGCACTCACTAAACTGGTGAAGTATTTAATATGAGACCCCACAACTCTAGTTCTAATAGGAGGTCGAAGTCCCTTCTTAAACTTATTGCATCTGTCATCCTCATCATCTGCCACCCCTTGCATACTTGCTGAGGCGAATGTACTTTTTCTCATACTTTTCTACAGTCATATCCCCCTATTTAAGATCTACAAACTCCTATCTCTTCCAATTGGTATAGGCCTTAGGGATGTGTCTCTCCCTAAACTGCTCTACAAAAAATTTCCATGAAGGTGGATTGGGTGTTTGGGGCATTGTAGCACAGTCTTTCACCAATTGTAAGCCTCCTCCTATAGAAGCGACTCAACATACCTATACTTTTGCACTGACATGCAATCCATCTATCGAAAAAATCTATTTGTCCTCTCTAGCCAATACTCAACAGCCACCTCATCATCCTCCTTCTGGCTGTAAAAATCTGGAGCTCCTAACTTATGGAGCCTCTCAAATGTCATCTCTGTCGTGGCTGGTCTGGAAGAATGTCGTAAAATCTCTGTCATGTCCTCTAATAGCTCCTATCTGGATGAACCCAGAATTGGGGCATGTCTATCAAATCTATGTGTCCTATCAAATCCACCAATAGATGTACGACCCTCAGTTGCCCTCTATCGTCGGGAAGGATATGAATCATTCATGCTCAACAATATATAAGACTCAAAAGTCTCCTCCCTATTTTGTTGTAATGACTCATATTCCTCGAGAATCTCTTCTTTGGCTCTTCGCAATTGCAATCTTTCACCTTATAAAATAAAATAGTGGCCCATATTATGAAGCAGCAATAATTTTTTTCTATATTCAAAACACTTTTCAAAATCCAGGGCATGAATAGACAATCCTAGTTCTATCCCATTATGTCCTAGAACCGCTTAAATCTCGCTCTAATATTAATAAAATTGTAACATCCCTTATCCCTTTGTATACACCGTCGTATACTAGGCAGATAAGGAGTATTATAATTTTGTAAATTTTTTACGCTCATATGTCCGTATTTAGACTTTGATCGGTATGCATTTGTACTACGATACAAATGACCATAATACGTATATACGGTTAGGGTCTAGATTACGGATATGATAGAGATTTAGGTTAATAATCTATTTATTGGCCAATAATTTACTTAGTATTTTTGTGTTATGGAAAATGGCCTTTATTTATACATGCAACATTTTATATTAAATAATACATCATAATAAGCAAATACAAAGCAAACAAAACAAACTAGAGTTTAAAATGTCTTTTTACATCCTTAAAATAATAAAACCTGCAACTACTTAAAATTAAAACCTTGAAAAAAGTTGTAACACCTCCTCACCCCAGCAGCACATGGTGGAATAAGAGAGCGTTATGTCGTATTCTTTAAATTATTATTTAATAAATGTAAGAAAGCGATACATTTTTTTTATCAAATAAGGTAAAAGAAATGACATACATTTTACTTATAAACAAATCATTTTCAAAATATAAAGTTAATTTACAAAACCATAAAAAAAAATTACAAACCAAATATACAAAAGAATGAGACCCATTGTATTTGAGTTCGGCTGCTTTACTTGGTAGGATTACTGTTGGCTTTATGTAGCAGCTTTCATTCACTTTTTCTAGATTTACACGAGAAGAAACTTCCACGCTAAAATTTAAGCTTAATGGTGCATAAAAATAAGACAATAAACTATTTTCATGCAACATGTACTCATTCAAATATACTAAGTTATTTTATAAAACATTTATTTCCTTATCATACATTTTTTTCATCCATGCATGCAATAATGATCAAATTACGCAATTCCTTTACCATTTCATATTCCTAAATAAAAACAAGTAATTTATTTACATACACATAAAAATTTCTTTTTCTCATGTTTATCTTATTTATGTTCATAACATCTAGGAACCACTAATTAGAATAACAAGGTTGGTCATTAAGGCATTTAAGAGTGTCACCCAGGTATTATGTTATGTGCATACGTGTACTATTACTATCATTAGTATATATATGTCATCACCAGTATTAATAAAATATGTCATCACCAATATTAATATATATGTCTTCGCTGGTATTAATATATCCCCTGATTGACATTTCCAATCATCCAAAATTTTAGTTCTAAGCTAGGTGTTCTTAGGTTTAATTTATATTACCATGAAATTCTCATATTTTCTCTTTGTCAAACTCATTTTTTCTTTGTTTATATCATTATATCAAATTTTCTTTTCTCTTTATCACTTTCATAATTCTATTATTTCCCTTTATTCCATTTGCTTTTCATATAATCTGGTGTATGAACATTACTTATTACTTATCACATACACAATTTACGAAAAATAGGGTATTCACGACCGTGACATTTTATTCACAACCGTAAACAATACCAGACACACTGCCTCATGATAATGGTCAAAATGTTCACACACGTTAATAAGCTCACACCCGTTACCCAAGCCATGACTCAATGCGTGAATGAATCTAGATGAATAATGTTATTTTTTTGGAAAAAGTTACGCTCGTGAATTTCAGTTTTTCATGCCCGTGAACAACTCTTCACACCCATGACTAACTGCTAAAAATTACACTTCCTTTCCCACATTCACTTCAAGCTTCCTAAAACCATGAAACTACCACAAGATATATTTTTTGAAATTCATTATTCAACATACAAAGATTTTACCACATTCACACACACTTTCAATCTATTCAACTTCCTAACATACAATATCAAAAACACAATTACATATTATCACCTTTATCATGTTATTTGAAATTCATATGCAACAATTCAATTTCAATGCATTACAATTGTCAGCTTACATGTCAAAGATGTATATCATGTAATTTATAGTGAGACATAGGCTATTACCTTAAACTATGCACTAACTTTTCTCTTTGATTCACTTCTCTTCCTATGTTTCCTTTTCTTTTTATTTGCTCCTTTAAGCTTGTTCTTTGTCACTTTGAATTCCTAAAACATCATAAAACAATCATCAAAACTCTACTACATCATAGCTCTCTAAACTTTATATTCTCTCTCTAGAAACCCCCAACTCTCTCTCCCCCCTCCACCACACGCTCTAAATGAGCTCAAAACTATTTTTTTGGAAAGAACTGTAAAAGACAAGAAGAACTTCTTACATTTACTATTTTCTCTCATTAATTAGCTCCTTGGAGATTTATCTCTCCTATTCTCTTACTTTTTTTCCTTCCTTCTTCAATTCCTTAGCTTTTTCAAGCCTTTTTATGCATAAAAATGCCTTTAACTTGTCTTTTTCTCTCCTCTCTCTCTCTCTCTTTTTTTCTTTAGAACCAAGCTTTGTCTATGGTGGTTTAGGGGATGTGTGGAATGGTTTTAGAAGGCAGAAAATGTAAGTAAAATGAGATATGGAAGAAAAGGAAAAGAAGGAAAAGAAAAGTCCACATATGGGACCCATCACTTTTGACCTAAATTTTTTATATTAAGCTTAATTAGCACATTAATCTTCTTTTCATTTAGGGTGGTCAGACATTCCATATTTAAATGTTCCAAAATTATGTTTAAATGTTAAATACTTCATCTAGTCCTCCAATTTTCAATAATTTGCAAATTGCTCCCAAAAATTTTCAAAATTTTCATTTAGGTTCTTTACCAAAATTTAGTTTTTTTACACTTATAATATGCTTCATTTAACATTTCTCATAATTATTGATCATTATTTTGATTATTTCCAATACAAAATCTAAATTTAGACTCTACTCGATCCAATACGTCAATTTAGCGATATGTGCGACTCTGGCATAAATTAATGGATATGACAAAAGTAATATAGGGAAATAAAAAATAAAGAAATAAAAACCAATACTAAATTTGCAAAACAAATAAATGGTGATCCAAAAACACACCACACATACATACATGCAATCCATTCAAGACATCCAAATTTACTAAGATCACCATTCACCCATAGTCATCCATAAAAAAATGTTAAAAGAAGAGAAAATAAAAAAAATAATAATACAAAAATTAAAAAAAACTACGCATGATGATGAAAATGGTTTTAGAACCTAATTAAACCATTCTAAAGTTGATTTTTGGAATACCTATTATTATGCATAATTATTTTCAATACAAATAAAATTAAAGTGAAGAATGAAAATATAGAATAGATATATGGACTATGTTGTAGAACTTACCAAATCAATAAAGAATCAAAAGAAAAAGTTTCTGGAACTTGAATGAACGAATCTGGAAAGCAATATTGTCTTTGCCACTTTCCAAAATAACGAATCAAAAATCACCAATGGAACATCAAAATCTTCCCTATCCAAAAGAAAAAGTTTTGATGAACTACTTTATCCAAACCTATTAGCTAAATTTTGTAATTAATTATGCCCTACTTGCTCCGATTGATTGTTCATAATTGTTAAATTTTGAATTTCATTTGAAAGCTATTTATAGAGGTGTAATCCTTCTCTAATTAGAAGTAAAACTCTAAAATATCCTTTTGGAATGCTTCTTAACTTCATTTATGCTTTAATTAAAGCTTATTAATCATGAAAAAGCCTTCCATAATTTTATCAATTATAATAGATTAGAACACTACAGGAAATTGGCTAGGCGTCACTCAATTGCGATGCAATGGAGACTGAAATTTAGAAAATAAAATTAGGGACGATATAGTGATGTCATTATGACATCGAACGACTAAGTACGTTAGTGACTCCAAAAAATGGTGCGTAATGATGGAAGGATTAATTACGAGGACACTGAGTCACTAAATAGTGACACCATTGCTAGCATCGCTAATCAACACTTCATTATGCATAAAATGCAAGAAGTCATGTCGTTTCACGTAGCTACATCATTTTGGCATTGCAGACTTCATTCACTAAAATGTTATGTTTCAATGAAAGTGTGATAATAGACTTTAATAATGATAAAATGGCATTGCATACATCATTAATGAAACGATCATTTCATTTATGACGTCTATAGCGACATACCGGCGATGCCATCTTGGCATAGCTAACTAATACTTGAAATCATGACTTTGATTTCAAATGCCCTGGCCTGAAATTTCAATCCCTAATCTACCCAGACCCCTTGCTCTTACTCTACTAACATCTTCATTGCTCTTCCCCTAACTCTGTTTGTTATCCGTCGCTCGTCGTTGCCAATCGTACATCGTTTTTTTCTTCTTCTTTATTTTTTCATTTCTGGTTTTTAATTTTAATCTTAGGTTATACAAAGGTTGTGAAAGGCCATTAAAAGGAAAAAAAATCACTTCAATTCTTCCATTTGAGGTGAGTAACAATTACTTCAATTTAGGGTTTTTTTAAGTGAATTATGGATATTTTTAAAATTTTAGGAATACACATTTTATGATTTTTAAAATTGTCTGGTTTTATTTTATTAAATATTATAACTAAATTTTTTAAATTTTATTAAGTTTATATTTTATCATTGCCTTTTCACAATTAACAACAGAATTCTATCCAAAAATTGATAGTGATGGAATAGGTTATTGGCAAAATAAAATAAGTAAAAAATTAAAGACATATTGCATGTGAAGGTGCCATAAACATAAATGTCTTTTGAATGATTTTGATATTGAAGTTGTTGGCATTTGCTTACTACCTCAATTTACTGCATCAAAATTTATCAGCACATATGTGGACAGGGATTCGAACTTAGATATTCAAATTCAATATTTTGGGTGCTAATCACTATACTAATAATATTAATCTAAAACTTATTGATATATCTCTTTATAGTTAAATGATATTAGTGGCTAATAAAAACTTTGTAATATTATATACCAGCTAATAAAGACTTTTATCAAATTAATTTGAAGTCAAGTTGTACAAATTATTTTTATTTCCAAATGTAAAAAAAAATCCTTAATCACTTCATGTTAGAAAATTTAATTTATAACAAAAACTAATTTAAATTTGTCTTGATCGTGTAGAACACTCTCTTTAAGAAAATATTGTCCTCACTAAGTTGTTGATTGAGTTTATGAAAATTTTTCTCTAGGATAATCAAAATAAAACCAGAATTTATGAACAACAAAATCAAGAAATTCTCCTAAGAACTTATTAAAGAATGTTATAGAGAATTTAAAATTTGATTGCAAAATGAAAATGAGAAAGAATAAAAGTTATATTTCATTTTTGATGTAAAACATATATTTATAAACTACAAATGGTCACTTAGAGGGACATGACTTTTGAGAATAGATACAGGTAATTTTTGAACGTTAGAAATTACCAATTAGTTGTTATACCAATGTCATATGTGCGACGCCTCCTCGCGCTCGTGACAGTGGGATGTACCTCCTTACGCACACGATAGTGTTGTGCACGCGACAGTGAGCTGTTGGCACTTGTCGAGGACATAATGCCTCCTCACGTGTGATAGTGGGCTGCTGGCGTCTATCGCGCTCGCGATGCCCATAGTTTGCTTTTCTTGTTATCTCTTGAAAAAATATAGTGATATGAAAATATTAAACCAAAAGAAATTAATTAATTTATGTTTTTTAATGCCCAAAAGCCCAAAGTGCCCAAGTGTCAATCTTTGATACTTAAATATATATCAAATTTGAAATTTTCCTCTAAAATTTTTCACCAACTAAATTTAACTTATTTGGTGTAAAATTCTTTATAAACTCATACAATCTTTCTTCATTTTCTTATATGGGATAAATTTATCATATCATTAACTATTATTCTATAATGGAATGAGTTATACATATTTTCTTCTTGGAAGCCTAAGAAATGATGTCTTATCCTAATGTAAATATTAAGTCAGATGTTGACTTATTATCACTAACACTAGTCATCCAACTAGCATCAGTATAACCTTTTAAAACCAAAGAAATTTTGTTATAAAACAATGTTAAGGATTTAGTCCTTTTAAGATATCCAAGAACTCTAGCTATTGCTTTCCAATGTTCGACACTTGGATTATGAGTATACTTAACAAGCTTGCACACCGCAAATACTATATCCACCCTTATATAATACATTGCATACATTAAACTACCAACTGTACTTACATAGTCTATTTGACTTTAAGACCTGCCAGAATTTTCTGTTAATTAAATTGAAACATCTAATGGGGTGTTAACTTCTTTAATTTTCAAGTGATTAAATTTGGATAAAACCTTATCAATATAATGAGATTGACACAAAGCAAAATCCCCACTATGTTTCTTAATCTTTATCCCTAAGATAATATCAACTTCCACCAAATCTTTCATTTTGAATTGAGAAGCTAGATACTTCTTAATATCGTTTACTCCTTTCATATTAGTTCCAATGATTAACATATCATCTACATATAAACATACAATTACTCCATAGTCTTTAGTAAACTTGGAATAAATGCATTTATCTGTTCCATTGTGTTTGAAACTATTTGATAGAATTACACTATCAAATTTTTCATGCCATTGTTTAGGAGTTTGCTTTAAACTATACAATGATTTAACCAATTTGCAAACTTTCTTTTCATTACCAGGAAGTATAAATCCTTTGGGTTGTTCCATATATACTTCCTCATCCAAATCACCATTTAAAAATATTATTTTTTATATCTATTTGATGAACATATAAATTATATATGGATGCTAAGGCAAATAACACTCTTATAGAAGTAATTCTTGCCATTAGTGCATATGTATCAAAGTAATCAATGTCTTCTTTTTGCTTGAATCCTTTAGTTACTAACCTTATTTTAAAGGTTTGTAATGAACCATTCGTACTAAATTTTCTTATAAACACCCATATGAACCCAATGGGTTTAGAACTAGGTAGAAGATCTACTAATACTCATGCACCATTTGCTAAAAAAAATCTACTAATACCCTTGTACCATTTGCTAAAAAAGAATCCATTTCATCATTAATAGCTTCATTCCAAAAACTGGAATCTCTTATAGTCATAGCTTCACTATAAGTCTTTGGATTTTCATCCAAGTTTAGAACCATGGGTATCTTATTTGTTACTTCATTTTCACTTCCTTCAATTAGGAATAATCTCATTGATTGTTAAAAAATACGTTATGATCCAAAACTCTTCTCTTTTCGAGCCTTTTGACTTTTCCTAAGTTCATTAGAAGACTCTAAAATTTTTCTTTTAGAATTCAAAGAAGAATTAGAATCGAGACTAGTGTCATGAGTTAAATTTCCAGCACTATCATTTTCTCTTTGTGGATTACCACTTGAATCATTTAGAAATATAGTTTCAAAGAATTCAACATCCCTAGACTCAATCATAACATTAAAGTCTATGTCTAATATTCTATATGCCTTAAAATTTTCAGCATATCCCACAAAGATACCTTTAAGAGCTCTTAGTCCTAATTTAGTTCTTTTAGGATCAGGAACTCTATAATATGCTAAACATCCCCACACCTTAACATAATCCAAGTTTGTCTTTCTACCTTTCCATTCTTTTCAGTAAAACAAGCTTTTAGTTGAGTTTTTGATATGGAGAAGTCTTTGATTTTTTTGAAGGTATTCAATTATGCATATGATATGCAGTCAATAATACTTCTCTCCATAGATTCATTAGTAGCTTTGCATGCATAAGAATAACATTTAACATATCTACTAATTTTCTATTCTTTCTTTCAGCCAAGCCATTTTGCTGTAGAGTATATGGTGCAGTTGTTTGTTGAACTACACTATTTTCTTCACAATAGCTTAAAAATTCAATTGAGAAACATTCACCACACCTATCACTTTGTAGGATTTTAATTTTCTTTTCCAATTGATTTTCAACCAACAATTTATAATCTTTAAACTTCTCAAATGCTTGATCCTTTGATTTCATTAAGTACACATGAGTATATCTTAAATGATCATCTATGAAAGTTATAAAATATTTATTTCCTCCTCTTGTTAAATGACTATTCAATTCACAAATATCAGAATAGATTAATTCAAGCAAATTAGTTGACCTTTCATTCTTTGGAAAATGTTTTTTAGTCGTCTTTGCTTGTACACATATTTCACATTTTTCAAAAATTTTATTTGTACATGAGATTAATCCATGCTTAGTCATAAATTTAATTGACTTAGAATTCACATGTGATAAATGTGCATGCCATAAGTTTAATCCATGTCCTAGAAACATCAACTTTATTAATACTTAATTTGAACATGTCATCATATGAATAACCTTGTCTTACAAATACACCATTTTTTGATACTATATGTTTTTCAGCCTCTAGGACAATCCTTTCTTGCATAGCATACTTGTTGAGATCAAGTTCTTTTGAATATCTGAAATATAAAGAATATTCATCAAAATTAATCTTTTGCCTGAAGTGAATTGTAACTCTATAATTCCCTTTCCAAGCACTCTAGCCATATCATGATTTCCCATTAAGACCTTGTCATTTTTTCGGTATCTTCATATGTTTTAAATATATTTTTGTTGTTACAAACATGGATAGTCACTCTGGAATCATACCACCAATCATTGAATTTTTCAATTGTTGTCATGTTGCATTCGATAAGCATACTAACTTTAAGTTTAGCAACCATGGCTACAATATCATTTAGACTTGGTGGATTTTAAAAAACATTGGTCTTCTTTTGACCAAAATTTCCCTCGATCTTTAACCTTTTATAAAATCAACATTCCTTTTTGAAATGCCTCTTCTTGCCACAAAAGTAACAAGTTTTATTCTTTTTATTCTTTTTCGAGGAATCATTTGAAATTTCTAAAATTTCCTTTTTTTCCTTGAGTTCTTTCCTTCTTTCTTTGTATTAGACTCAACATTATTCACTTTTGAACCATATTCTAAAGCAAATATTTTCTTCCGGTTACGAGTTTTTTCTTTAATCTGAATATGCTTTATAATATGATCAATAGTGAAATCTTCAGAAGTATGCAATAATTTCTTTCTATAATCATCCCAAGTGGATGGTAATTTTGCAATAATAGTAGCCATTTGAAGTTGATCTGATACTTCCACTTTTAAATTTTTGAGTCTAAAAACTAGGATAAGTAACTTTTCAACTTAATCCATGATAGACTTATTGTCTACCATTAGAAACTCAAAAAATTTCATACAAATAAATATATTTGTACTTTACTTTTCTGAAGTATATTTGTTCTCCAGTGCATTCCATATTTCTTGTGGGGGACTTTATAAAGTGGAACAAGTCATATAACCTATCCGAAAGTTCATTGAGAATATAACCTCTACATCATACTTCATCTTCCTCGTATTTTTGCCTTGCTACTTTGATTTCTCAAGATTCATCATCAATTGGTTTAGGAATGGTTGAAACTTCTCCACATATAAGATAAGCAACACCCAATTTAGTTAATAAGAAAAGCAACTTGTCTTTCCATCTTGTAAAGTTTGTCCCATCAAATCGATCTAAACAAAATGTATCAAGCTGGAACGTCTTATTGAAAATGGAGCTTGATTCAGTAGCCTCCATTGCTTTAATATTTCCTTAAGGTTGTTAGAAAATTTGATTTACAATAAAGACTAATTCAAACTTATCTTGATCGTGCAGAATACTCTCCTTAAGAAAATATTGCCCCCACTAACTTATTGAGTGAGTTTATGGAAAATTTCCTCCATGATAATCAAAATAAAACTAGAATTTATGAACAAAAAAATCAATAAATTCTCCCAATAACTTATTAAATAATGGTATATATAATTTGAAATTTGATTGCAAAATGAAAATGAGAAGGGAGAAATGTTATATTTTATTTATGATGTAAAACATATATTTATAGGTTACAAATGACCATCTTAGAGGGATATGAACTTTGAGAATGGATACATGTAGTCTTTGAATATTAGAAACTACCAACTAACTGTTATACCACTGTCGTGTGCACGACTCCTCCTCGAGTGCGTGATAGTGGGATGTTGGTGCCTATTGTGTGCGCGATACCTCATCACATGCCTAATAGTGAGCTGCTAGCGCCCACGTGATGCCTCATCGCATGTGCAATAGTGGGTTGCTGGCACTCATCACACATGCGATGCCTCCATATATGTGTGATCGTGGGTTACTAGCACCCGTCGCATGCGATAATGGGCTTCTCTCGCTATCTCTTGAAAAAATGCAGTGATATGAAAATTTAAACCAAAAGAAATTAATTTATTTATTTTTTTAATGCCCCAAGTGTCTAAATGTCAATATTTCATATTTAAATATATATCAAATTTGAAATTTTCCTCCAAAATTTTCCATCGACCAAATTTAACTTGTTTGATGTAAAATTTTTTATAAACTCATACAATCTTTCTTTACTTTTCCTATGTGGGATAAATTTATCATATCACTAACAATTATTCAACACTTCATATTATAGACCCAGTAATCATAAATGGTATCAATTTCATAGAGGATGAATGTCTTTCGCAATATGACTTCATTGGCTACGTCATTGCCTTAAGAATAAAGACAATATAATAAGCATTCCATTGAATTTTAATAATTATGCAAGAATTTTCAAATTGGACAATTAGATACCTTATCATTATTTGTTTCAGTAATTAAGTTCAGCTCTTATGGTAACAATCAAAATTAGAGTCGAAATTATAAATGAATAATTTATCAATTTTGCAGTTCTATGGTATTAATGATGATTTACTGCTAAATTTAGGTAGATGTCCATTAATTGGTATCTTTGCTAAATCATTTTCCTAAATTAGACTAATAATGTAATGGTATTCAAGTAATTAAATTAATGGCAAGTGGAATATTTGTTGGTTTGATTTATCAATTCCAGGCAGGAAGGCCCATAAAAAATAATGACCTTATTATTTTACTAAAAAATTCAAATCCTATTAAAATGGGAAAAAATAACTGAAGAGAAAGTTTCTTAGTATGCTATATATAAATGTGAAAGACTTACGTGTAAGATGCAACTTACATTCTTGCAAAAATAGTTGTAATAATTATATACTAATTATATCCAACCAACTATATATATATATATATATATATATATATATATACACACACACACACCAAGAAAATTTTATTAAATTTGGAAGAATGGTTTGAAAATTCTAACTCATATTAATTAGAAATTGAGACATGATGAGAATTACAAATCAATGTATTTGACATATACTATAGTGCATGAACTTTGTTGATATATGGATTCTAATAACATAATTTACTTTTTTTCTTATGCATAAGTATTTTGAGTGCGATACTGACCATCATGACAGTGTAAGAGCTACTTGGGAATTGGTAGTCGGGAAATACTATTCGGATATGATGAACAAGTGGAGGAAGAAAGATTGTCTTCTCCATATTCAGAAAGATATTTGATAACTTTGGACTGAGCAATGGAGCATACCAAAATATAATGCATTGTCAGCAAGAGCTAGCGTAAACTGACTATCCAAGAAAGCCGGTTCAAAACAAGGCCCTCTTGGCATACTGTAAGACCCATTTCTATTGAGGAGCATAGATACTGAAAAGTAAGAAAAATCTTATTATTTAGATGTTATACAATTTACCTAGTTAAAATACTTATTTTTTCAATTCATCTGTTAGATTAAAAAGGAGGGCAGAGATCTGAAACTAATTAGTTTTTTCCAGAAGTGTTACATGAAAAAAGATGGTGGATAAGTCGATGTCTGTGTGCCTATTTATACTCCAATCAAAGAGTCATTTTCATCTAATTAGTTGGACAATACCTTCTTTCATCTTTGGTTGATTCTTACCTACTAATCCTCTCATTAGTTGAGTTTTTAGGGTACATATCAAATTTTATTTATTTGGATGCTTTTATCTTTCTTGATTTCAGGGTTGGAAAATGAAAAAAAGACTATGGATTACTATTTTTTTCTCTTGTATTTGTTGATAATTAGAAATTGCATTTTTTCTTTGAAGGTAACTACGTGATTGGGAGATGTTTATGAATTTTTCTTGTTGTTAGTATTTTTTTTTAGGTATGAGATATTTGTTAATGATTGTAAACTCACAAAAACAAATTAATGGTAATAAAATATTTTTAATTTTATTATTTGTTATGTAAGAAATGCATATGCAATTCGGGAGGAGACAAATCCATAATGAGTATAATTAGAATTTGCATTTTTTCTTTGAAAGGTAATTACGGGATTGGGAGATGTTTATGAATTTTTCTTGTTATTAGTATTTTTTAGGTATGAAATATTTGTTAATGAGTGTAAACTCACAAAAACAAATTAATGTTAATAAAATATTTTCAATTTTATTATTTGTTATGTATGAATTGCATATGCAATCCGGTAGGGGACAAATCCAAAATGAGTTTCCAATTAAAATAAAAAAAATTTCTTTTAATTTTCATTTTAATAATGGATATTCGTTCTTAATTAATTCTTTAATTAAATTCTTAAATTATTTCTTAATGTTGTACCTCAATGTTATTTCTTAATTAATTCTTTAATTAAAATTGTCTCTTACATTATTAACGCAACAGTAATACCTTTATATAGTTTTACATCCAAATTCTTCAATATAATATACTATAATATCCTTGATTGAGTCTTAAAACATTAAAAAGTCAATATGATAAGGCTTTCTAGAAAGAGATAGAGACAGGTTAAGAAAACCCTGCAGTTATTAATGGGTAATGATATTAGTAGATGGTTGTTAAATGTTAAAAAATAGGTTTAGAATTTTTTTGATTTAATTGATTAATTTTTTTAATTTTTTATAAACTATTTTTTTCAAACATACTTTTGAAAAAAATATCTATTTATCTGTTTCTCTTTAAAAGTAGTTTTCAAAATTCTAAAAAATTAAAAATAAAATTATTTTCTCCAAAAACGTTTTTTCCAAACATAATGTCAAACAATCCTACAACTTCAACTACTTAATTAATGTTTTTGATGAGCTGAATTTAATTTAAAGCTGGGATCACAAGAAATATTATTTTGACCAATTAAATCTTGTTTAGCATTTCATATAATTGATTAATATATGGTAAATATTAACTGCTTTATGCAATAGTTAAGTGTATTAACTGTAACAGCTCTAGCTAATGGGAGATCTCATTATGAGGCACTTTCTCGCTCTGAGATGACACTGAACGAGCTACGTGTTATCAGAGTTACCATTGATGATACTGCTCGTGCTGCTTAGGTCTTCTTTACAATTTTCTGAAAATTGTGTTATATACTCCTTATTTCCACAATTTCATAGTTCTTGGAACCCTTTTTCAGCATAAAAAATTAAACTTGCTTCAAAATTTTGACTTTGCAAAAGCCCAATACAGTATGCTACCTATGATGATATATCCCCTCTATGTTTAGTATGCTTACAATGTTGTTCATGTTGTTTAGATGCTTCTCCTTGAGCTTGGCATTAGAAGCTCATTGACTTAAGTGGTTTTCTCATTTAATTATTAAAATGAGATGAATATTACTTAAAAACTGTAATTATGTTCTCTTACCATTTTGTTTTGATTTTTATCTTTTTTTCCATTCATTAGTTTTGTCATGGTTTTATTGTTTTGGTAACAAATTAAAAAGATGTGTAAATAAAGATATGGACAATGTTTCTAGTTTATTCCTTTCATTTTAAGTGGTGTATTTTTTTTCTTTGTAATCTACTTTACGCACATGCACAATATTTTTATGTTTAATTATATCTATCTTAATTTATTTTTTTCTCTATATGATCTAAAATGAGATACACCCATTTTAGCTTGTCGAGTAATCCATGTGAGCTAAATTTATTACTACCAATTAGTTATGGTAATATTGTTTGAAAATTATTTAAAAAATACTACTATATTTAGCGACCATATCATGTGGTTGCTATATTTAGTGACCACATTATTTGGTCGCTAAATGAATAAACTGCCATAAATTGTTAAGACTCCATTAGCGAGCACTAATACTTGTCATTGTTTGGTCGCTATATGGTTCTCATGTCTCACTGTAGTTTTAAATAAGAGATCACAATGTCATCATGTTGCGACCATTAATACTTGTCATTGTTTGGTCGCTATATGGTTCCCATGTCTCACTGCAGTCTTAAATAAGAGATCACAATGTCATTATATAGCGACCACATTATATGTGGTTGCAATTTAGCGACCACAGTGAATTTTGGTCTCTATTTTAGTGACTTAGCAACCACAAAAATGTGATTACTAAATTAGCTTAGCAACGAGCATTTTATCAACCACAGATTGCAGTTGCCATATGGTCACTAAACACCTTTAGCGACTACATAGCGACCACTTTCTATGGTCACTAAAATGTAGTTTTTTATAGTGTAATTAACACTAATCTAACTATATAAGCGAGTGTTACAAGCCATTTTTTTTAAATCCAATTAAAATAATCATTCACAGTCGTGATATATGGTTCACGAGTGTGAATATGGGAAATCCAACATTCAAAACCATGTTCAAAACAGAGCACTCCAAACCACATGCAAAGTTTTTAAGATTGGAAATGTCATTCACTCTTATCAGCATACAAATATGCATATATCTAAAATCTATGCCTTGTATACTTTTTTATACATTTTAAACCTCATTCATATATAGATCTACTTCTCAAACTCATCAACAATAACATTAATATATAACCTTTATATTCTCAAATACTAATCACATGTCATTCTTAACACAATTTTAAACTACAAATATATATTTACAAGATATCAAGGAAACATAACTCAACATTCATAGAGCATGATTTGAAATTTAATATACATATGCACTTACTTGTAACCAAATATCTTTCTTTAATCTTTTCAAGCTCAATCTAAGCTTATCCTCCCTTTTGTGCTTGTTTATCTTTATCCTTAACACCTTCAGACCCATGAAAACTGAAGAATGATCTCCCATCCAGCTTAGTTCTTCCTCTTTTCTCTTCAGAAAGGCTATTCCTTTAAGAATATTATTTTTTTTCTTGATTTCTAGCTTTAACCATGTTTAATCTTTGAAATATTGTGAAAAATGGAAGAAAATAGATGAAAAAAATGAAGGAGATGGTTGTGGCGTGCAGGGATGTGAAATAAGGTGTGGGGAGTAGGTATGTGGCAGATATAAGGATGAAAGAGAAAAAATCATGTCTGCCTCACCTGTTCTGAATTGACCAAAATTTATGGACATGAGCCTTTTCTTCACTGGCATAAATCACTTTTGTCACAGTCGTGACAAAACCAATCACATGAGTGACATTGAGCCACGATATTTACAGTTATGACAACCTCTTCATGGGTATAAATCCTTATAAAATTCTATCGTTTTGAAATAAATCACTTTCACGGGCATGAATAACTATTCACAGGTATGAAAAAACCTTTATCATTATCTTCAACCTTTTTAAATGTTAATTTATCCACTCATTCTCTTTAATGAACACCATATCTTATAGACTCTAATAATTGGATGCTATAGTTAATTTTTTTTTTTTATAAATATAGAAACTATTCGCATTCAAATATAAGAGATGAAGAGGATGATCATGAAGTAGATAGAGGAGCAAGTTCAAGAAATCATTTGATAACAGGAGGTTAAGCAACTTCATCAACTCATTTGTGAGTGGGATCAATAGGCTAAGCAGCTAAAGGAGCAGACACTATAGAGAGAGACACAAATTGAGCAACAAACACAATCAATCATGAGCGAATGTGTGCTTTGATATGTGAATGGACATAGAGCACATAGTTCCAATCCGAAGGTACAATTCATCAGTCTTCCTCACCTAGAGATTCTTCATCCACTTTTTAACATATTTTTTTTATTTATACTGGGATTTTATTATTATAATGACTTTTTTAGATATGAATTTTGTATTATAATGAATGTTGAATGGTGTGAATATGATAAATTACATGATATATATATATATATATATATATATATATATATATATATATATATATATATATATATATATATATATTATAAGTACGTTATTTTAAAATGAATGAAATTATTTTGTAAATATTGAAAGAAAAATAATTAAAAATAGCAGCGCCAAAGGAGTGACTAAAAAATAAATTAATTTAATACTTAAACATAATTTTGTGATGCCAATTAATGTTGTTAAATGAGTTACATATTCATTTCTGTCACCACTTTTTAGTGACACAAGTTTTCTTCTAGCAACGTAAATATGGTGTAGCTAATGAGTTACTCCATGCCGTTTTACTGTGACTGCACTTTTTGAGACACCACGCAGGCATAGCTAAATATGTTTAGCGACAACATTTACCCTATGTCGCCCTTTTGGTGTCGCTAAAATACATAATTCTTGTAGTGGAATTGATCACTATAATTTTATTATTACTAGAAATTAAAATCATTTACCACAACTTTATGTATTACTATATATAAATTATAATAATTTATAATAACTTTATTAATTATCATAAATTAAAATTAAATAATGTAAATTATGATAAATTGTCATAACTCATTGTTTTATTAACTATCATAAATAAAAATTAATCACTATAAATTAGAATTTCATATTTCTTTTGTCTAAAAATTAGAATCAATCACTAAAATATGTATAAAAATATATTATAAAATAATTATTGGTTCAGTATAATCGATTTTTTAACATTACCAACTAAACTGGATAAATTGAAATTTTCATATATAACTAAACTAATTAAATTGAAAATCGTACAAACCAAATTAAATAGATAAAATTCAATTTGACAAAATTCAATTTGATTCGGTTTTCAATTTCGCACCCGGACTTAAAATAATATTCAGGGATCCAATTAAATTATGATAAAAGCTTGTAGATTTAATGTGGATTTAAAATAATATCTAGGTATCTAATGACATTAGAAAAAAAAAAAATTTAGAAACTAAATAAAAACATATAATAATTGAGAGCAGCTAGGGTTTGCTATAGGAGCGTGCGCCTCTTTTCCCAATCTTCTTCTTATCTCTACATAGCGAGTGCGCTTCCGACCTGGAAAATGGATACAGAGATGGATGAATCGGCGGCGAAGCAAGTGCCAAGGCTATTTCGTAAAGATATTAGACGCTATTTTTGTGATTACTGCGGAATCTCCAGATCTAAGAAATCTCTTATCGCTTCTCACATCCGGACTCACCATAAGGTTGTCCTTGATCTCTCTATTTCTATTTAACTTTCTATCTGTGCCTATGGATCTGTTAAATTATTAAGAACAGGCATTGCTCTCTGTAATAATGTAAATCTGATATTGATAATTAAATTTATTTATTGAACTTACAAGCTTGTTCTTTATATGATTAAATTTGTGAATTTGTTTAAGATGAAATTGAATTACAATTTTTTTTCCTACAAATTTATTTGCATTATGCTTGTCAGCTTACCTAGATAGTTGTTTTTTTATTCTTTAGATCTGATGATTTGATCTAATTCTTTTATTAGATTATTCACTGAATGCACTACGGTTTTCCCCTCTTTTTATAACTTAAATGTGGGCTTCACTTTTGGAAATTAAAATCGTTATACCTTATAGAAAAGGTAAAGGCATTATTCCTATTCATATTCTGACGTATTCACGCTGGAGAGTCAATCAAACAAATTGGTGAACAACTAAACTAATTTGTTTGCTGGTTATTCTTATGTTTTATTTTTTATAACGTTTAGGAAGAGATGGAAGAGGAGAAAGTTGGTGAAGGTGAGAAAGTGGAGGGAGTGAAGTCCTATATTTGTACAGAATGTGGTGCTAGTTTCAAAAAACCTGCATACTTGAATCAACATCTGCAAAGTCATTCACTTGAGGTATTGTTCATGGCTGTTAATTATTTGTCTTTTCCTAAAAATTTTGGCTTGACTTGGTTGCCTTCCATATTCAGTGCTTACTTTCTAGCTTTAAAGAAGTAGATGCACTAGGTTTTTGCTTTTAGAATTGTGTGTACTGCTGCTGGCTTGCTTGTAATACCAGTTATTACAGACTAGTTATACTGGCTTGAGAAGCAGTTGACATGTTTTTATCACTCTTAAAAATGTTTGTGATGCTGCTGAATTGTTTGTTATAATGATCCGAATTGAATATTTATATTCAAATTCATTTAATGTCTGTTTGGTTTGTGCACGACTGCAACTCTGCAAGATGGATTTTTGAACTCAAAGAAAGATGCTGATGTGAATTCAAAATTAACCTTCTACAGTTTGAACTTCTCACAATATCAGCTGCTAGACATCTTGAGTTCTATATGATCTTATTGATATGATTTGCAGTTGTTGATCTTATTTTGAAGATTCAAAACAGAGAAGAAAAGAGTCTTCCTTTTCTTAGAAGTGGATGGAGAGTTACTTGAGTAACCTTTGTTTTTGAGTCCTAGTTTACCTGTTCAGCATAATAGGGATACTGCTTATGGGAAGCCCTGTTGGAGAAAAAGAACAAATTTGTAGAACTTATCTAGCATATGTGCTGCCTTTTGACCGTTAACATTTATTTATATAGTGTTTTCAGTTTTGGCATCATTACCTTGTAACAATCTGAAGACTGTTGTCATGTTCTTTGAGAAGTCCATCATATGTTTACAGCTCTAAATATCTTTTGATTTCATTTTTTTAGTATATTCAACTTTTGAAAAGTAACAATTTTGCAGGAGTGTTTTGTAGAAAATTTGATGTGATGGCGTTAAGCATTTGGATGCCACAAAAAAAACTCCAAAATGCGAGAGGCTGCAAGTATGGACTTGAATGGACTAGTATCAGGTTGGGAGACCTCCTGAGAAGCTCCTTCAAGTGGGCCTCAATCATGCATTGATTGAATGAGGTTTGAGGGCATTCTTATGTGTGACGAGTCATGGTTAATTATGCCTGTTGTTTCCTGAAGTAATTGTTGTGTGATTTCTGATTTTGTAGAGGCCATATGTGTGTCCAGTCAATGATTGCCATGCCAGCTACAGAAGGAAAGACCACTTAACTCGCCACTTTCTTAAGCATGAGGGAAAATTCTTCAAGTGTCCCATTGAGAATTGCAATTGTGAATTTGTTTTCCAAGGCAATATGAAAAGACATGTAAGAGAATTTCATAATGAGAATTCCCCCTCCACTAATGTTGGTCTGAAGCAGCATGTTTGCCAGGAACCTGGGTGTGGGAAGGTGTTTAACTATCTGTCAAAGCTGCTAAAACATGAGGGTTCTCATGGTGAGTTGGTTGCTATCCGATTCTGTTGTTTTTTAACCTTTTCTTTTTTCGCAGATCGGCTTCTTGTCCTTTTTTGTATATTTTAGTTGGATATGTACAGACATTAGAATGTTTTTGTGTGTTTGTGTTGTATTCGTTTTTCCAATTTGACATTTTCTGAAACAGCAAGATGTCTCATTTGAAAGCTTGTCAATGCTTTGACATTTGAATCTCTGATGAATGTCCTCATATTGCAGTTAAACTGGATATAGCAGAGGTTATCTGTGCAGAGCCGGGCTGTATGAAACATTTTTCCAATAGTCAGTGCCTTGGGGCCCACATCCAGTCATGCCACAGATATGTGACTTGCGAGATTTGTGGGACAAAGCAGCTGAAAAAGAGCTTAAAGAGACATATGCGCACCCATGAAACAGGCGGTGGTTCAACAGAGAGAATTAAATGCCATTTTGAGGATTGTTGCCTCAGATTTTCCAATGTATGATGCTGCTTTCTTAGTATTCTGTTATTATATTAGTGGTTAAATTCCTGATAAAGCAACTTAGTATATCTCTTTCTCATTATCTTTGTACATTCAGAAAACGAATCTTAATCAGCATGTGAAGGCTGTGCACCTTGAAGCCAAATCATTTGGCTGTGGATTTCCAGATTGTGATATGAGATTTGCGTACAAGCATGTTAGAGATAAACATGAGAAATCTGGTTGCCACATATTCACTCCTGTAAGTTCTGTTGGATCTTTGAAAAATATGCTTTGCTTGTCATCTTGGAAACTCCCTATAATCAGCAGAAAATGAACTATATTCTGGTCTTAAATGCCTTGATCCAGGGTGATTTTGAAGAGCACGATCAGCAACTGAGGTCTAGGGCACGAGGTGGGAGGAAGAGAAAATGCCCAACTGTAGAAATGCTGATACGCAAGAGGGTTACTCCATCAACTGAGTTGGAGGCTTCTTTGTTTGGGGCAACGGAGAATCAGGACCAGTCGTGAGCCACAGTCAGGAATTATTGCTCTTTGCTTGGTCTGCTATAGGAAATTAGCTGTGGCCCTGTTTGAGCGTTTGAGAGAAGTACTTTTCGAATAAAAAATTATTTTTATTTTTATTTTTGAGCTGAAGTGAAGATTGTTGGTCAATGTGTTGGAACAATTGTCCCGCGGGAGAGGTCTAAGTATGTAGTCAAATTACAGTTAAGGACTGTTAAGGATAAGATTAATGGTAGCCTTTTTTCTATCATTAATTGATTTTGGGTGAAATAATTGAGCTACATTATAAAACTATTGAAAAGTTGCCAATTATTTTGTTTTCACTTTTAAATTTTAATTTTTTTTTATTGTAGCGGTAATATGCCCGAAATATGTGTTTGGTAATATACATGTAATATGTAAAGCTTGTTGATGTTTGCTGATGCTAATACTAATTAACTCAATACTTTTGTTTTTTTTTTAAATGAGGAATGCACATTATATTTTTAATTTTTAATTATATTTTTAATTAGAAGGTAGTTACGTCGGGAGCATAAAATTTAGATATTTGTTGGATCAAATAACATGACAATCTAGCGTGAATCGCATATATAATAACAACAAGGCTTTGATGAAAGTAAGATTCGAAAGTAAGATTCGACTAATAGCAGCAAAATTAAAAAAATATATGTAAGTGCAAAACAAAGATTTTTGTATCAGAATAAAAGAAATAAATTTAAGAGAATATTAAAAGAATTACATATGAAAAAAGCAGCATATATAGGGAAGATATAAAACATAACATTGTAATACTAGATATACATGAAAATAACAATAGAATATATTGATTTTTTTTTAAAAAAAAAAAAGAAAGAAAAGGCAAAGCAGTTTTAAAAAAAATGATATCATGAAACAAATAAGAAAAAAAAAAAAGAAGAAAAATGACTCATGGATGGATGAGAGCATCAGTTTAATATTAGGTAATTAACACATTTAAATCTAGATGCACATATTGATAAGTAAAACCTTTCATCTTGTTACCGCCTCATTGGGAATACATTATATAAAAAAAAGAATTGTAAAATGGAAGCTACCTAATCTTGAAAGGTAAAACAAACAAAGAAATAACAGTAAAGTGATGAAACACGGTTGAAGGGAGTTACTATTTATAGAATGTGTGTCTAGACTGAAAATTGGGAACCAAATGAAACTAGAATAACTATCTAGTTACATAACAACTGATTGCTTGAAAAAAAAAACAGCATAACTAGAACTTTCCACGAAGTCTAAAAAATAAAAAAATAAAAAAATAAAACAAAAATTTCTCTAACACATATCCAATATCAAAAATACACATTAACATATGCCATTTGATTAGTAAACATATATCGCATCTTCAATTTAAATGGTGCATATCTAAACTCAAATACATGAATCAAACTAACTAAAAAAGGTTAAATTAATCAATTTGCATAGAAATAGATGTTGTAGAAGAAGTAAAAACATTTTTTATAATATAAATTAAAAATTCCTTTTTAGTCAGCCTGTTTATATCATGGGTTTGAAGAAATAGAGACCCATTTAGATACTGGGCCCATTTTACAAAATCAAACGGGCACATCAATCCTTGTATCCCATTTTACTGATTAAAAGAATCAAACGTGAAACCATGAAAGGCCACCCATAATTCCAGCAGCAACAACAAATACTTCCGCAATATATATATAGAAATGAAGTTAAAAAAAATAAAACTTATAGATATAATATAAATAATAAAAAAACAAGAAAACAAAAATGAAGCAAAAGAAAAAAACACAGAAGTTAAAAATATGAAGAATATGGGTTAAATTTAAAAATAAAAAGTGAAGGGAAATAAACAAAAAAAAAGAGGAAGTATTATATAACAAAATTATTGAAAATTTCACTATAGAATAGCAGAAGTAAAAAAGTTAATATTATAAAATAATTTAAAAAAACTATTTTAAAGTGTTTTTTTGAAAAACATAAATATAAAAATTAAGTAATCATTTATAATAAAAATGAAATAAATTTAATGAAAGATAATATTAATGAATAATTATTAGTTAAAATTTAATAAATAAATCTTATATCAAATAAATGAAGTAGAAAAGAAATAGAAGTTATAAAAAACTTACCTTTTTTCGGACAAACCATTTGATATGTCTGAAAACCAAGTGAGATGCGACTTGTGAAAGGACGTAAACATGCAGTGTATAGATGTTGCATGCGTGCAAGCCTACATCCATTCTACACGGCATCGTTTAATTTTTGGTGCCAACAAAAAAGAAAAAGACAGACCACACCGTTTTTCTTTTTGCTTTTGTTAGGAGGGCAAAGTTGAAAATGCATTGTATTTACTATAATGGTTTTCAACCGGATTAATAATATAAATGATATAAATTCTTATTACTATAATGTAAATTGGTACTAAATATTTTAATTATTATAATTTGATGCAAAGCCTTTTAAAGTAATTGCAATGTGGTATCAAATTGCAATCACTTCTAAAATGTTTCGTATCAAATTGCAACATGACATTAAAATATAATTTTTGAAAAAAAAAGATAATGTGGCAGCTGATCAACATGTTACATTATTAAAAATTATATTTTACGACTGTCATATTATTTTTTTTACCAGAAATTATATTTGAGTACTATATCAGAACATTTTCAAAATGTTTAGTACCAAATTACAATAACGGGTCGATTCAAGAATTTGTATGGCTCTACGCAAAAGTTAATTAGGTGCCCTTTTAATATTATGAACAAAAATTTTAAAGTTATTCAAAATTTACTTTTATTGCTTTTTGAAATACAAAATCACTAATTAAGATTTTATATTCAAGTTTATAAAACAACTTTTTAGAAAATAAAAAGGAAAAGAAGAAACTAATTTTAAATAAATGAGTTACGTAACATTAAAAGGGAAAAGTGTGAAAAGTAAAACTAATTTTTTTTGTTTTTTTATGTAAGTTGAGATAGATAAAAATTGTTCAAAGACAGGTTGACAAAAAATGACATAAGAAGAATTTAGGGTTTTGTTTATTATATAAAAATAAATGTTAGCTATATTTAAGTCAATATATTAGTTAGCCCTTTAACTAATAAAAATTAAATTTATCCACAACATTAAGCTAATTTTGAATATAGTTATTTAAGCTAACTAATCACAAATAATTAGTTATTTAAATTTAATGTCATACATTCAAAATCTAATAAAATAGTAGACTTATTTTTTAAATATAATCATTTGAAGACTCCAAAATACTTATATAATTAATGGAAAATTAAAGGTCTCAAAAATTAGAGGCCCAAGGCATAGACAGCGGCCTCAGTACAACAATTAAAAAGTTTTGTACAAATTTGAAACACAGTGCTAAAAATTGGTATCATTTATATTATTAACTCTCTTTCATTGTATAAATAGATTTGAAATTTCGTATATCATATTTGCTCTTGTTTTTTAGTATTTTAAGCTCTCTTAAAAGAAAATTATATATATATATATATAGCAATACAAATTTAAAATGAAAATACTTTTATTTGATCAAACGATTTTCATTATTTATAAATCATAATTCTAACATATAATGCGCATTCATTTTTCGTTAACGAAACAATTCATTATCATTTACTGATATCCAAAGAAAAAAATCATTATCATTTACTTGCACTTTAATTTTCTCAATAAAGAAACAATTCTTTCTCATTTACTTGCGATTTAGTTTTCTCATATGGTTTTTAGATTCTACAACTTGTTACGTAAAATAGAAAAAAATGAAAGAAAACAAAGGAAAAAGAAGAAGATGAAGAAGTCTAACATTTGAAGAATATGTTCCTTTATTATGACTATTATGGATCTTTATTACATAAGATAGAATTTAATTCTCATTAAATGAGTCTAATCAATTGTTAAACACAAACAAAATTTATATCAATATGTATAAATTTTTTATATAAAATAAACACAAATCATGAAAATGTGTGAGTAGTCTTCTTAAAAATTAAAATCTAAATTCACTTTTATTTCAAATTACAACATGAAATTTATAAATTATAAGCATCTTCTTCTCTTTTTCTTTTCCAAAAAAAATGCATGCATTATTTGTTAAAGAAATAATTGTTCTCATTTATTAATTTGGGAATTAATTTTCTCATATGATTTTTAATTTCAACAAGTTGTTAAATAGAAGAAAATTAAAAATAAATTTAGCATTTAGTAGAATATGTTCTATCAATGTTTGCATTATGACTTTTATGATATTATTGTACAAGTCAGAATTTAATTTTTATTAAATGGGCTTGTCAAAGTAAACATAACGAAGGTTGTATTAACATGCATATAACTTTTTATATAAGATAAAAAGAGAAAAATAAATTTTGTGCCTTTGTGTTTTTGGGTTTTGTGCTATTAGTGTCTTATATTTTTATTTACAAATAGTAAGCCTTTATACTCTTATTTTAACATCTATTAAGCATTTCTTAAAATAGTTCTATTCCTTTTTAACAACAAAAAATCACGACACAAATTGATATACATTTTGATTGAAATTTATTTATATTTCTCTATAGTAGTAAATATTTATTTCTCAAATTATTAAAAAAATATTAATTTTATTTTTTAAAATCATTAAATAATTAGCAACTAATTTAAGGGGATATTAGCAAATAATTAACTCTCTTTTATTGTATAAATAGATTTGAAATTTCGTATATCATATCTGCTCTTTGTTTTTTAGTATTTTAAGCTCTCTTAAAAGAAAATTATATATATATATATATAGCAATACAAATTTAAAATGAAAATACTTTTATTTGATCAAACGATTTTCATTATTTATAAATCATAATTCTAACATATAATGCGCATTCATTTTTTGTTAACGAAACAATTCATTATCATTTACTGATATGAAAAGGAAAAAATCATTATCATTTACTTGCGATTTAGTTTTCTCATATGGTTTTTAGATTCTACAACTTGTTACGTAAAATAGAAAAAAATGAAAGAAAACAAAGGAAAAAGAAGAAGATGAAGAAGTCTAACATTTGAAGAATATGTTCCTTTATTATGACTATTATGGATCTTTATTACATAAGATAGAATTTAATTCTCATTAAATGAGTCTAATCAATTGTTAAACACAAACAAAATTTATATCAATATGTATAAATTTTTTATATAAAATAAACACAAATCATGAAAATGTGTGAGTAGTATTCTTAAAAATTAAAATCTAAATTCACTTTTATTTCAAATTACAACATGAAATTTATAAATTATAAGCATCTTCTTCTCTTTTTTTTTTCCAAAAAAAAATGCATGCATTATTTGTTAAAGAAATAATTGTTCTCATTTATTAACTTGGGAATTAATTTTCTCATATGATTTTTAATTTCAACAAGTTGTTAAATAGAAGAAAATTAAAAATAAATTTAGCATTTAGTAGAATATGTTCTATCAATGTTTGCATTATGACTTTTATGATATTATTGTACAAGTCAGAATTTAATTTTTATTAAATGGGCTTGTCAAAGTAAACATAACGAAGGTTGTATTAACATGCATATAACTTTTTATATAAGATAAAAAGAGAAAAATAAATTTTTGTGCCTTTGTGTTTTGTGCTATTAGTGTCTTATATTTTTATTTAAAAATAGTAAGCCTTTATACTCTTATTTTGATATCTATTAAGCATTTCTTATAATAGTTATATTCCTTTTTAACAACACAAAACCAGGACAGAAATTGATATACATTTTGATTGAAATTTATTTATATTTCTCCATAGTAGTAAATATTTATTTCTCAAAATATTAAAAAAATATTAATTTTATTTTTTAAAATTATTAAATAATTAGCAACTAATTTAAGGGATATTTTATAGCTAGTTTTATGTTGTTAAAACAAGTTGGAACACATGTTATAATAGTGGCTTAATAGATATCAAAATAAAGGTACAAGTGTTCAATGTTACTAAATAAAATTATATGGGCTTAATAGCAAAAAGAAGAAAAGTACAAAGGATCAAAAATATGTTTGCTTAAGGTGAATAAGAGAAAAAAAAAGTAAGATTATAAAAATATCAATTAAAAAAATCTACATAACACCCATAAAGTATGACTTATGAGTTATATGTTTAGAGAGAAAAAGAATGGGATTAAGGTGTATTAAAGACGATATGAAAATAAAGAAATAGTTAATGTATTGAAGATAATCACATATTTACAAAATACCGTCTCAATTCATCCTATTTCATCCGATCCAGAATGTGATATGGTTCTGAAGGATGAACTGGATATGGACAGTTCCAATAAGATTTCTTTCTTGAACAAAAATCTATTTTTTGATTTATTTCATCTATTCCAAGAAGCCAAAATTACCGCGAGCAAACATATTAATGACGAAGAACACATTTTTGCTATGCTACTAATACTTGTACTTGCTCTGCTATTCTGCCCAAGCCTGGCTGAGGAAGAGTTAGGGGGCAAAAAAAGATTAGTCCCGAGCATACTATATGGAAGGATTCAACCATTAACGATTAAATTTGTGAAATGAAAAACATTTCACTTCCGTGAAAAGTTGTGTAATGGTTCAAACAAAAGAGTTTTGAACATAGCAGGATCGTTGTGAGAAGAGATGACATCCATGCCCATGAAGGATTTTCACAATCGTAAATGACATTTCACACTAGGAAAGTTAAGTGTCATGCCCGTGAACGTAGGTCAGTTGGTCATGAGCAACCATACTTTTTTCTTTCCTATGCCTCTTATCTTGCTTTAAAATTATTTCCACCATCCCAGATCATCTTCTGACACATTTAGAGATTTTTTAGTCATCTTCTTCACTTCTTCTAACCCCAAACACCATTGTTGAAGCTTGAAAACTTGAGAAACATGGAGGTTTGATAGAGTTTTTCCAAGACAGAGGTAGAATTCGGTTCTTAGGATTTTGTTTAGCTTGTTTATGATTATAAGATTCGATAGAAGCATTTTTCGTGATGATAGGAACATTTTTTGTGATGATAGGTTTGACTAGTGAGTAAAAGAACACATCACAAAGGGGAAAACAAGTTCGAAAAGCTTGTAAAATTAGTTAATGCTCCATTTTGGTAAAAATATATGTATATATGAGCATATTAATTTGCTTATCATGCATTTTGATATATTTTGTATTTTTTTAAATCTAATAGAGTGATAAAATGGCATGTTATAGTTGATAAATAACATGGAAAAAAGGATTTTAAGTGTTAAAATGATATATATAATATGTTATGGTTGGACATGACATAAAAACAAATTTATTGATTTAAGTGATGTTTAAACATGTTATAGATCTGGTATATAAGTGAAAGTATTGATATGAGTGATTAACACTGGTTAATCTTTAGATATTTTGCATGAAATGCATGCTCTATTTTGGATTGCTGAAAATGCATGATTCATGTCCATGAACAAAGGTGTGATAGTCATGAATGTCAAGACTGATGAACTTATATGAACCCAAAATTTCAAGATTGGGTGTCACGGCTGGAAAGCAGTGATGATGTGGTTTCACATTCGTAAATGTTTTATTTCTTTCACATGATGGTTCACAGGTAAGGTAACCGTGAAAGTATACCTTTATGATTGTGAATAAATAGTTCACGCTCATGAAACAAGATGAATGTATTATATCTACAATTTGGTTTATGATCTTAATTGATGGTTTGTCAAATACATGTTATGAAATGTATGTATACATGAAAAATAACATGCAAAATATATGGTTTGACATATATGTGTTGGTATGTGAATGCATAAATGAGATATAATGTTGATAATAAGATGTGACAAAATGAATTGATAGATAAATTGTTGAGTTAAATGCCTAATTCTCTAGTCTTGGACTTGACATAGGATAGATAATATACCATTGAGGGAGGTAAATGGTACCATATGAATTACTTTGATAAGATATAAGGATAAAGGGCTAAAGCTCGGTATATGAATGCAGTTGATCTTGGATTTGCTAGCATGCTATATTATTCTTAATGTGGCTTAAACTAGAGTTGTTGAGCACCTTGAATGAGCTATTATAGGTTGCGAGTTGGATGACTTAAGCTCAAATTGTGAGAGCCCTTGTCTCATGTTCCGCATTTGGATAGTTAAACTTAGAAAGTCTTGGGCCAGTTAAAACTAATAAAATGTAATGTTAATATCATGTAATTGATATGGTAATTGAAAATGTGATATATGTATATGTGTATGGTATACATGGATTATTATAGTATATCTATGGTAAGATAGACAGGTTGGTATAATATTAAAGCATGAAATATCTAGAATGTATGATTCTAGGAATGATCACGAGGTGAATGATATGACATTTCATGGCATTATTTAAATATAGAATTTTTATGTACATATATACCACTAAGCATTAGTTTGCTTAGCGTGTGAATTTTCTGCTTTCAGGTTCAGAGTCAATAGACAGGAGTTGATTGGAAAAGTCATGAGCCTTTAGAGATCAGTTAAAGTTCACCTAGCTTGGGGTGTATTTACATATCATGCCTACAAGTTAGAGCCTAGAATTTAAGTGTTTAAAAAAGCATATTAAAGGTATATGGGAAGTATATGTATGGTTACAGGTGTTAGAAATCTTAATATAATGAAAAAGATAGGAAAAAAATGAAGTTTACAATGTTTATGCCCGTGATAGAGGTAATCATGACCGTGAATATCGTGAAATTCATATTCTGAAGCTAAGAAGTTTCACTGTCATGAACTATGGTTCACGCCCATGACATTATAGTTCACCCCCGTGAATCCCTAAAAGTTTAAATATAACAGTTTTTTATTTTGATAAAAAACTCATTTAATTTCAATCAAAACCCTAACCACCACTCTCTGAAATCCTAGAAACCCTTATCTGTCAATCCCTTGCATTGTTAGTTGACTAAACACAAAATTCTCACCATAAAAGAGAGCAAATATAGATTAAAAGCAAGATTTTTACTATTGTTATAAAAATTGGAATTTAAAGAGTTAAACAACACATTATAGAATCAACATGTTTTCACAAAATAGAGGAAAGAAATCATGTCTCCGTTGTCCTTTGATTTGATTCAGTTTTAGGGGAGAGTAAGATTTATAGGCCTAAAATCAATGAAAAGTTAAGTTTTTGGATAACTTATGGCTTAAATATATACAATGACAGATATAAAATGTAATATGGTCTCTATTTTTGTATTAGGGATTGAGATCGACAGTGAAGAACCCTATAAGAGGCAATAGACGTGAGAAAAATGAGTTTTAGGGCTCCAATATTAAGGTTTGTACATATACTCCTTTTAATTCAATTATAATGTGCTTGTGATAAGAATTATGAATTATGATGTGTTTAATGAAAAGAGACATTGATATGTTGGAATTGAGGTAAATGACTTGTAATATTCTGTGATACATAATAAGGTTGATATGTTGATAATTGAGTATGAATTGACAATGGATGTTGATAAATAAAGCATAAAGCCTAGTTTGAATAATTGAATATGATATTATGCATATTTATAGTTGAGTTTACATTCTGGAATATGGAAAGTGTTGATAGGATTGACTAACATTAGTTAGCTTTAGTATTTTGCATGATTATGTGTATATTGGAGTATTGTTTCTATGTCATGTATCACGCCCATAAAGCCAAGCTTCACGCCCATAAAGCCAAGCTTCACGCCTAAGAAGGTATTTCATGCCTATAAAGCTAAGATTTACTCATGTGAAAGTATGAATTTCACACTTGTGAACAATTGTTCACGCCCGTGAATGATCATTAGACAGTCTTGGCTGAATCATGTGCAGATAGCCCATGACAAAAAGATTCACACTTATGAATATACCATTCACGTTCATGAATGACCTATATCTTGAAATGATTAATTGAATAATATGATTGAGTTGCACGAAGATGATTTATGTACACACTCGATATGATTAAATGAGATTATATGCAATGTGATAACATGATTGAGAATCATGAATATGCATTAAGTGCTTCATAATACAAAATATTTGTTATGATTATGTGAAATATGAATGTGAAACAAATGATAATGATATTCAGAATGTAATTAAATATGCCCATTCTCTATTCGAGGAATAGCTAGGATAGGTGGCATGCCATTGAAGGGGTTATGGTACCTTAAAATATTTAAGCATGCAGTTTCTTACTCATCAGGGTGGCTTAAACTTGTATTAGAGTGCTCTTGATTTTAGATGCGGTATTAGCACACATGCATGCAAATTTTATATTTACTCATCAGGGTGGCTTAAGCTTGCGTTAGAACGCTTCTGAATTGAGATGCAATATTAGCACATATGCATGCAGATTTTATATTTATTCATCAGGGTGGCTTAAGCTCGTGTTAGAGCACTCCTGATTTGAGATTCAGTATTAACACATATGCATGAAGGTCTATGTTTACTCATCAGGGTGGCTTAAGCTTAAGTTAGAGCGCTCTTGATTTGAGATGCATAATTTGTTACACGGAGGACATATACAGCTAGTGAGCAAGGTGACTTAAACTTGGGTAAGAATGGTCATGTTTCACAACCTGCATCCAGATAGTTCAGGTCTAGAGTATTGAGCTAAGAAATAGGAATTTAGTAATACAATATACGTAAATTATAAGACAAACATTGTAACAAAGATATACAAAAATTAGTAAATCAGAACACAGTCACATCCTGAAAAAAAATTTGTGGAAACCAGAAATCAAATATATGAGATTATAAGCTTGTTATTTCAATATATGATGAAATTTTGTATGATTATGATGATATGGAGATACTATGATTGATATCCAGTATGACTATATGATATGAGTTCACCCTATGATAATTATGCCATGAATGTAATTACACCTAGATATTTAATATGTATGTTTCTCATCGATGTATATATGACATGGATGAGTATATAGGTATGTACATGAGTTGAATATTATGATAGTACTGAAAAATATAGATAAGTTAGCATGAATAAAGTAAGCTAAGATGTGATATGTATATGATGATATGGTTAAGCACACATGTATGTTCTGATTACGAATGTTATGTTAATATATGAATGCATGTTAGAATTTAAATATTTATATGTACCACTAAGCTTTCAGTAGTTTAGCGTGTGTGTTTTTCTGCACTTAGCTTTGGAGCTAGTAAATAATTGAGTTGACAAGAAGAGAAGATCAAGCCAGTCAAAGAAGTCAGAGTTGACCTGTGTTGGAGTTTGTTAATTTATCTAATTCATTTCATTTTTGATTATTCCGTATGACATAGGATATAGACAAATTTTTTGGAACATGGTTTAATAAGGATGTGTAATTGATTTTTATTTATGGTTTATTAAGGTTGATCTTGTAATAAGGGCGGTTGTTGGCCAAGCCAAATTATGGTTTGATTTTTGGTTAATATCTAGATACATAAATGGTTTTAATACAGGTTATATCAAATGAATATTTAAAATTTGCATAGTATATAAGATGATGATCTTGATACAGAGTTAAGTTAGAAAAATGGTTTTAATACATGTTATATCAAATGAATATTTAAAATTTGCATAGTATATAAGATGATGATCTTGATACAAAGTTAAGTTAGAAAAGTTTTAATTTAGACATATTTTAGACAAATTCAGTCGTGTGGCATCTGCCTATACAATAAGGTTTGCCTTGGATGTACTGGATGAATGTCACATTTTATGGTATCAGAGCCAAGTTTAGACAGTTTTAGACCTAATGGATTATGGAGTTATCATGCATACATATATGTGTCTCGTCTAACTTTGACTTTGGCTACTTCTCTATCAACTTTATAAGATTAGAGTGAGATGACATTTGAATCGAACGATATGGCTGTGAGCCAGAGCTCTCCACATAATGGGGCTCTGAACCAGCCCAGTGTTGCTAGTGTTCAAAGTCCAGGTGCCGCAGCAGTCCCTAACTAGTAGGATTTAGAGCAGGCCAATCACGGCTAGATTCCTTTGATGCAACATATGGTAGGTCTACTTCAACAAATAGTTAGAGTAGTGCCACCACCACCACCACCACCACCACCAGTTCCTCCACCTCCACCATCGAGGCTGAGAGTATAGCTGGACAAGCTCCGTAAATTTAGGGCTACTGATTTTTTAGGAATAAAAGATGATGATCATGTTGTTGTAGAGTATTGGATTGAGAAGATATAATGGGTTTGTGATGAGTTTGATGTGGCCACTGATCAGAAGGCCAAATATGTTGTCTCTTTACTATAGGAAGATGCCTATGACTGGTGGAAAACAATTTTGCTGAAACTAGAGGTTCCAGTGCCAATGGCATGAGACTTCTTCGCGACTAAGTTCAAGGAACAATATGTCCCTCCCATTTGTGTAGATGAGAAGAAGAGAGTTTATGACAATGGTAGAATACAAAGAGTGTTTACTCGATAGAGTAGATATGCTTTAGAGATGATCACGAGTAAGAGAGATAAGTGCAAGAGGTTTGAGTATGGCCTCAATGAGGAGATATGTGATTTTATGACTGCACTTCAGCATGACAGCTTTACCAAGCTAATTGCATCCACTGTTAGTGTGAAGTAGAGGAAGAGGAAAAGGACAAAAGAATCAGTCAAGAAGCCCGCAGCTAGAGTGCCTAAGATTTCAGACGATAGAGGTCAGTATTTTTTAGAATACTCACAGGGCAAGGGATTGGGACATAGCCATACCCAGTCAAGTTCTTTCAAGAGGGAATCACCAACAGTTGTATCTAGTTCACCAATGCAGTTTGTTAGACGAGTTGCTCCAATTTGTAAAAGATGTGACAAGTGTCATAGAGGAGAGTGATAAAAGAATACAGGTACTTGTTATAAATGTGGATCTAAGTATTAGTGCATCTGCTCAAACTACACAGTCAACTCCATCTTAGACCATGCAGCAGACTAAAGGTCGTACAAGACCTACCTAGACAGTCCTTGAGACTATCAACAGGCTTGGACCAAGCCAAGAACCAACAAAAGCCTACACTCTGAGATCTAGAGAATAATATGAGACTACAGACTTTATTGATGGTATGTATTCACTTCATAATATGTAGTACTTAGTTGTTTTAATACAGTACATCAAGTAATTTTGATAACAAAATTTTCTTCAGGGGGAGAGAAATGTAATGCCCACGAGTTAGGGCATAGAATTTAAGTGTTTAAAACTTATATTAAGGGTATATGGAAAGTATATGTGTAGTTATGGGTGTTAGGAACCTTAATATAATGAAAAAAATAGCAAAAAGTGAAGTTTCTAGCATTCACACTTGTGATAGAGATAATTACGGCCGTGAATATTGTGAAATTCATATTCAGAAGCTGAAAAACATCATGACCTTAACACTGTGGTTCACGCCCACGACATTATAGTTCACGTCCGTGAATCCCTGCAGGTTTATATATAGCAATTTCATATTTTGACAGAAAATTCATGTAATTTCAATCAAAACCTTAGTCACCACTCTCTAAAACCCTAGAAATCCATCTCTGTCAATCCCTTTCATTGTTAGTTGATTAAACATGAAATCCTTACCATAAAAAAGAGTAAAGACAGATTAAAAATAAGGTTTTTACCATAGTTATAGAAATTAGAATTTAAGGAGTTAAAGAACTCGTTTTGGACTTTTGAATCAATATGTTTTCACAAAACAGAGGTAAGAAATCATGTCTCCATTGTCCTTTAATTTGATTTGATTCAGTTTTAAAGGAGAGTAAGATTTATAGGCTTGAAATCAATGAAAAGTTAAGGTTTTGAATAACTTATGGTTTAAATAGATATAATGTCAGATATATAACGTAATATGGTCTCTGTTTTTGTATTAGAAAGAGACCGATGGTGGAGAACCCCACTAGAGGTAGTAGACACGAGAGAACTGAGTTTTAGGGCTCCAATATTAAGGTTTGTATATATACGTATTTTAATTTGATTATAATGTTCTTTTGATATGGATTATGAATTATGATATGTTTAAAGATAAGAGATATTGATATGGTACATGTTGGAATTGAGGTAAATGACTTGTAATATTCTGTGATACATAAAAAGGTTGATATGTTGATAATTGAGTATGAATTGATGTTGGATATTGATAAATAAGGCATGAAGCCTAGTTTGAATGATTGAATATGACATTATGCATGTTTATGGTTGATTTTACATTTTGAAATATGACAAGTGTTGATAGGACTAACTAACATTGGTTAGCTTTAGTATTTTGCATGATTGTGTGTGAAATTGGTTGAAACAGTGCTGAAGTATTGTTTTTATATGATGTATCATGCCCATGAAGCCAAGCTTCACGTCCATGAAGGTATTTCATGCCTGTGAAGCCAAGCTTCACTCTCATGAAAGTATTAATTTCATGCTTGTGAACAAATATTCACGTCCGTGAATGATCATTATCCAGTCATGGCTGAGTCACGGATAGACAATTCATGATAGAAAGCTTCACGCCCATGTATGCCTTGTATCCAAAAATGATTAATTGAATGATATGATTGAGTTAAAGAAAGATGATTTACATACATGTTTGATATAATTAAATGAGATTATATGCAACGTGATAACATGATTGAAAACCTTGAATATGGACTAGGTGCTTTATAATACAAAGTATTATGTTATAATTATGTAAATATATGAATGTGACATAAATGATAATGATATTTGAAATGTAATTAAATATGTTCATTCTCTATTCGCGGATTAATTAGGGTAAATGACATGCCATTTAGGGGGTTATAGTACTATAGAATATTTAAACATGCAATTTCTTACTATAAGGGTAGCTTAACCTTGTGTTAGAGCGCTCTTGATTTGAGATGCGTATTAGCACATATGCATGCATATTTTATATTTACTCATCAGGATGACTTGAGCTCGTGTCAAAGAGCTCCTGATTTGAGATGTAATATTAGCATACATGCATGCATATTTTATATTTACTTATCAGGATGACTTAAGCTCATGTTAGAGCATTCTTGATTTGAGATGTAGTATTAGCACATATGCATGCATGTATATGTCTACTTATCAGGGTTGTTTAAGTTTGGGCCAGAGCGCTCTTAATTTGAGATACAAAATTTGCCATACTGACATATACAGTTTAATGAGCATGGTGACTTATGCTCGAGTAAGAATGCTCTTATTTCACAACCCACATCCGGCTAGTCCAGGTCTAGAGTATTGGGCTAAGAATTTAGAATTTGGTAATGCAATTTACGAAAATTGTAAAACAAATCATTATAACAAAGATATACATAAATCAGTGAATTAGAATACAGTCACATCCTGAAAAAATGATTATAGAAACCAGAAACCAGAAACCAAATATATGAGTTTATAAGCTTGTTATTTCAATATATGATGAAATTTTGTTTGATTATAATGATATGGAGACACAATGATCGATATGCGGTATGACTATATGATATGAGTTCACCTATGATAATTATGCCACAAATATAATTACACCCAGATATTTAATATTTATGTTTCTCATCGATATATATATGGCATGGATGAGTATACTAGTATGTACATGACTTGAATATTATGATGGTACTGAAAAATATAGATAAATCAGTATGAATAAAGTAAGTTAAGATGTGTTATGTATATGATGATATGATCAAGTACATAGGTATATTCTGATTACGAATGCTATGTTAATATATGAATAGATGTTAGAATTTAAATGTTTATACATACTAATAAGCTTTCAGTAGTTTAACGTGTTAATTTTTTTGCACATATGCTTGGAACCAGTAGACTGTTGAGTTGACAAGAAAATAAGATCAAGTCATTCAGAGAAGTCAGAGTTGACCAGTGTTGGGGGTTTGTTAATTTAGCTCATTCATTTCATTTTAGATTATTCCGCATGACATGGGATAGAGATAAATTTTCTGGAATGTGTTTTAATAAGGATGTGTAATTGATTTTTATTTATGGTTTAATAAGGTTGATATTGTAATAAGGATAGTTGCTGCCTAAGCCATATTATGGTTTGATTTTTGGTTAATATCTAGATATAGAAACGATTTTAATTTAAGTTATATTAGATGAATGTTTAAAATTTGCATCATATATAATATGATGATCTTGATACATAGTTAAACTAGAAAATTTTTAATTCAGACAGATTTTAGGCAAGTTCAGTCGTGTGACATCCGCATGTACAATAATATTTTCCCTGGATGTACTGGATGGATGTTACATTACATTCACGGCATAATATGTATTTTTGTTTATATCATGATATTTTAGGTTTTTATTTTACATGTCTTGGTTTTTAAAAACATGTAATAATATTATGATGTATTTGTAAAATAAGGCTAATAAAGCCGGAGACATATTTTTGTGTTATTATTGAGTGTTGGATCAGAATTTTAATATTGTAATAGATTTTGATGCTTTAAGTGCATAACTATGTTAAACAATTTTAAATATAAAAATTTTAATTTAATCAGTTTTTTGCAAAATAATTCATAGCATCCGTCGGTATAATTGGGTGGTTTTCTCGGCTATATTATTGGAGGGTGTTACAATCTAAGTCAATAATGTGAGGATATACTTCTTAGTGTAATATTTTGATGTTTGGATGCTCTAATAGTAAATTTGTTATTTCTCTAATATTCCCTTATTAATATGGCTTATTGAAAACAAATATTAATTATTACTCTTTATATTTCACTTTAAATATCCATTTTTAAAATTTTGTATTCACTTTAAACATTCATTTCATAAATCAATATAATATTTAATACATATTTTTTTATTTACTCTTATTTATTAAAATTACACATTTTTTTATTTACGATTTCAAGAAAAAGTAATTGAGTATTAATGTAAATTGTAATGAAAATTTAATAAAATTTATGGTAATTAATCTTTTTTTAATCTGTATGAAGATTCCAAAATGGATTTTTAAAATAAAATAGATAGAGTGCTAGTTTTTCAATATGCTCTTAACTAATGTAAGATATATTAGAAAAATATATAAGTAAAATTTGTAGATATTAATTTTTTTAATTAAAGTGAAAATATAAATAAAATCTATCCTATTAGTATGAAAGAATTGCATTTAATAGAGTTTGTTCCTTTAAAATTTGTGTTGAACTTTGAGGGATATTTTTGTAGTTTTGATGATCACAAATAATTAAACAATAAAAAAGTTAACTATATGTTGTGTTCTAAGTATTTTAGACATGTTATATATTCATAAGATATTGAAACAAATTGTTTCAAATCAATTGAAGTTCAAAATATTGAAAATTAGCAAAAATTCATGCATGTGACAAAGTTCATCACTTTCTTGAATAAAGTAACGTCAGTGGTCAATAATCACTATTATTGTGAAACTTTAGTTTTTTGCCTGTGTCTTTCATAGTTACGCTCGTAAAATCCTTAGCGCTAATTCTCTCAGATTCAAATGTTCACGTAATGAAGCAAGGATGATTACACCTGTAAAAAAAAGTCACATTCATGAAAGATCGTGCATTCTTGGACAAAATCATTCACGATCATTTTACAACTTTAGTCACGACTTCACCAAGGGCAGTCACACTCTTGAACTTGCGTATTTAATATTGACAGGTGCGAACAAAAAAATGGTTCAACAATTAGTTTTGCATTAATTGTATCCAAAACCACTTTATTTCTTAGAAAAAGTATATATACTATTAATTTATGAAATTTCCAAGGTTAGACACAAAAAATCAAGCATTCAATCTTTGTAAAACTATTTGTGCAATTATTCAAATATGATTTTTATGATTTTCGTTGTGAAAACCAATTTAGCTCAGTTTGTTGAGTTCTTTGGGTTAGTGAATGATTTCATTCATTTAATCAAATACTTATTAGTGAATTTGAATGATTTGGATAGTGAGTGAAATATTTGCAAGGATTTTTGTGTGAACTATAAAAATACAAAGATTTAATTATTATGTTAGTCATTAAAATACAAGAATTTCTGGATTAGGTGTTACTAAGATAGTAAAATACCATAATTGGAATTAAGTTAAGAAAACTCCATTTGTAATATTTTGAATGTTGGTGAAATATCCAATTGAGATTGAGAAAAATAGTAGGATTTGTTAATACCTGAATTTTTATAAATTTTCCGTCTTCATCTCTTTCTTTTTTCTCCATCTATTTTTATTCATTTGTTTAAAAAAAAATTTATTTAATAACCAATTTAACCCTTTTTTGTTATTGTTTTGGCCAATAATTTGCAGAGGAGTAGGGTGGCCATTGAGGTCTTATGTAGCTATATTAACTAGTCAATTAAAATTAGTCTTGTACAATTACAAACCATTAACTAGTCCATTGAAATGGTTAACCATTTAAACGGATTCATTTTTTTAATTCGGTTGTCAGTTTTTAATCAATTAACTCGGAATCTAAACTTGTCAAAAAATTCAACTATTTCATTTCAATAATATTTAATCTTAATATCTATAAACATAATATAGAGACATCTAGATTTTCGCTCAATGATAATATGATACTCTCTATAAAGAAAAAATAACATATTCTTTATATATTTTTTAGAGAATTTTTAATTTCTTTTATTAGTAATGATAATTAACATTTGATATTATTTTCTATTAATATATTAAAAATTCAATTTTACTAAAATATTATATAAATTATAGATATTTATTTAGTTAGTAGTGGAATTTTAATAAGGCATAAAACCCTATTTATGATAATTATCAATAAATAATTATTTTATTGAATTTAAATATTTTTATTTATATCATGAAACTAATTTAGTTTTCTTTTATCTTTTAAATGTTTAATACTTTAACTACAATCAATATTTCATCTATGCTTCTTAATTTTTTTTTTGCTAATATTATTAATAAGGACTATATCTATAAAAAAATAATATTTTATCTAACCTAAGGTTATAAAATTATGCTATTTGCCTCATCTATTTTATCATATTATATTAATAAATCATTCCGTTAGATCATTCTGTTAGATTTTCTATTAGAAAGAAAGTTAAATTATTGTGAAATGAAAAAAATAGTCTTTTTATAGAAATTTTTCATAATAAATATTATACTAGTATCTCTTGAGATTTTAAAATTATATTATTTGTCTTATCTATTTTATTTCTGCCGGACTATATAGTTATTTCATTAATTTTTAATGGTTTTATAGTTAATATCAGAGCTAGATAATTAATAAATGTCAGAACTACCCTTACCCTACTCTATTATTTTCCACTTTAATATTATAAAAAAAGTAAATTAACTAGTAGTTTTGACATTTGTTAATTATCTAATTCTGACATTAACGATAAAACTATTGAAATTGATGAAAGATTTATATAATTTGTCAGAAATAAAATAAAGGAAAAAATGGTATAATTTTAAAATCATAGGGGATGCTAGTGTAATATATCAAATCTCATGAGATAAACAGTAATTTTTCACTTAAAAGACTATTTTGTCATTTGTTAAAAATTTATTTTTTTTTCTAATAGAAAATCTAATAGAAGAGTCTATTAGTATAATATAATAAAATACATGAGACAAATAGTATAATTTTAAAATTTCAAAAGATACTAATGTAATATATCAAACCGCAAAAGGACAAATAAACAATAATATTATATTTTTAACTTGTGCATGAGGCACGAAAATACTTAAGGCTATAAATGAGCCGAACTGAACTGAATATTGATAAGTTCAAACTCGACTCGTTTAAGTTTATTACAAATTTGAACTCGATTTGAATTTTTATACTTAAACTTGAGCTCGACTCTTTTGAAAATCATTAAGTATGTAAGAGGCTCGAGCATGATTCGTAAAAAAAACTTGTTTTTATGCTTAACGAGTTTATATCGAGTACGACTCTTTAATTAAAAATGACAAAATATCAAATTCGTCTTATTAACTAATATACAAAATATAATATAAAACAAGATCTAAATAAATATATTCACAAGTTTTTAAACGAATATGTTTGTGAACTTTTAAATGAATATGTTCGTAAACTTTTAAACGAAAAAATTTGCGAGTTTGTAAATAAACATATTCATAAACTTTTAAATGAATATGTTTATAAACTTTTAAACGAACATGTTTATAAATATATTCATTACGACCTTCCGAACATATTCGCAAATTAATGAACCAAACAATATTAATCTCGAATTTGAGCTCGAAAATTTTGGAGCTCGGATTTGAGTTCGAGTTCGACTTGTTAGTAGTAATAAACAATTTTGAATAATTTTTTTTTCGAATTGATATCCGAATATCTCGCAAACGGGTTAATTCATTTATAGTTATGGGAGATAGAACTCATCCATAAGAATTATCTAAGCGCTATATATTCCCAATGAAGTTTCAGCCACATGCTAACTAGGCCTAAAGCAAATAGAAAAATCAAAAATAAAAAAATAAAAAAATATTAAATCGGAAATAGATTAATTGAAATTAATCAACAAACATTAATTGATATTTCAAATATCTTTTCAAAATTTTAAATTTGAACTGGAATAGTGATCTCGATTTAATCGATTATCCAATCGTTAATGTACTTTTATTGGACATAAATTTTTAAAATTAAGTTGCATTTTTTTTATGTTGAATAATTCGTTATAACTTACAATTAATATCATGTGAGGATTTATGATATTAAAAAAATTAATTTCATAAGTTGTAATTTGAAATAATAACTTAAAGCTATGTGAAAATTTGTAGTTAATTGACCAAAACTAATAATTAATCGATTAACGGTCAATTGATTCCAATGGATTAGTCAAATTTTAATTTTTGTAATAATTATGATTAATGAGTTGAACTTGAAAAAGTTACCATATAATTAGTAATATTATTCTTAAATTTTAATATTTAAATATTTGCTTGAATTTTCAATAGGAATTATATCTATAAAACAATATTTATTCAAAATTTAAATAATTTGATTATTTTTATCTGCTTAGGGAACACGGAAATACGACTAGTTATAATATATTTATCATTCTACTCTACCCACTAAATTCTAACCAAAATAATGATTAAATATCATTATATCCATAAAAATTAGAGGTATGGATCACAAAAGTAAATTTAACATTTACTTTTTATAATAATTAAAATTGGATTAAATTTTTCTTAGTAAATCTAACGCTAAATAAATAAAAAATTTCGAAATTTTTTTGTAGCTATACAAATAAAAATGCATTGATACAATAAATGCAAATATGCAATGGAAATTTCGTATTAATTTCTATTGATAAATTCTGTTTCCAACTTCTTTATCGAATTCAATGGAATTATAACATCTATAAATAGGCCCAAGCTCTTGCATTTTTTCCAACTGAAAGTAAGACAATTTACCTATTCAATTTTGTATAAAAAGATGAACAGAGAAATCGAAAAAATTAGCGAATCTTCAATGGAGAAGCATAACCATGGATTTTTCGCAAAGGGTACATGACCTACTTCTCAAAATTTCCAATTTGTTTTAATTTCTACAAGGGATTTATTTTATTTTATTTTTATTTTTGTGTGTGTGTGATATATATGCATCTCTTGTTGAAAAAATTTTAAAGTCGGTTCCAGATATTGGGGAATATATATCTAATAATCAAGGCAGAAAACAAAGAAGAAGCTATGGGAAGATTGAAAAATGAAGTATGTATATCTATTTTAGTTAGTTTTCCCTATTATTTATTTGATTTAAAGAAAAAATTTATATTGTATTTTTCAGATAATTGAAGCAGAGATTTTCAGGTGTATAAAGGAAAAATTGGGAAAATCATATGAAAATTTCAAGTAGATGTTATTATAAATTCTTGAATAAATTATTTGTGATTATTTTATTTCCACAACATGTCTTTTTTTCTTAATAAAATTAAATTTCTACAGCATATATATGTTAATGGAACAAGAAAAGGAAGAATTATGGAAAAGGCATTTCACATTTGGCATGAGAGACACCATTGTCCGGGAAAATTTCAATTCCGAAAATCAATTGGACGTTGAAATTGAAATGCAATTGGCTTTGAATGCTAGTGATGAATCTTTCAAGGATATGAGAAAGCTTGATTTACAAAGGTTATTTCATTCCATTTTTTTGGAAAATATTTCTTATACAATTTATTTTTTGGAAAATTAGTATTTGAATTATCAAGAAAAAAAAAGAAGAGAAATAGGGTTTTAAATTTAATTTTTAATTGACAAAGCACCCCATACTTTGAGGGTTTTTTTTCCAATTTATTTTATCATTTAGATCATCTTAATTTTCATCACTAGAGCCTTAAATTTAAGTTAACTAAGTGGCAATGCATAATTTGCCTTATATTAGTTGGGCCATTCTTCCGCGAAGTTAATCATTCAAAGATATATTTGAAATGTGGGATTTTGATTTTAGCAGTGAATTTTCTGCACTTGTTCCATTTTTAGATGAACTTTTGCTAGTCTTTTTTGGAAATTGACCTTTCACAGACTCTTGAATTCTTTGTCATAAAAACAGATTGTCCACAAAAAGACAGCTGCAGTTTTGTGTCATACATCAGTAAAAAATGAGGACAAATTAAATTTAGCATAATTTTTGCGACAGTTAAGATAAGTATTCGATACTTGTTAGTTTTGGAGATAAGCTTTATCATCCTCTTAGTCTTAATGTAGCATTATCACGAGGATTTTTTTTATTTTTTTTATTTTTTTTGTAACTCAAACGAATTTTTAGTATAATGCTACTTTTTATCTTAAAATTTGCTTGTTGCTGAAGAGGGCAATACTACTTTTCTTCAGATAGGTCTCCCATCACTAAAATTATTATTATTATTGGGTTCAAAATTTCTTAATTTTTTTTCTAAAAAATAAAGGTTAGGCCAACTTTAATGACAAGTTTGATGAGCACCCAAAGAAGTGGGGTGGTGGCATTATGGGCTCCTGGCCAAACCAAAACCAAGGACAGACTCTTGGCGAAGGGGGTTGCCCAGAGAATGTCCTGGTCGTCTAGCTAGTAATGGAAAGATTTAATTAAAAACCTTTTGTTAATTAATTGTTTTATTTCTTTTTGTTTTTTATGAAGAACTTTTGCATTGATTGAGTAGCTCACATATTTGATGCGTTGAGGATTGGCATATTCAGTTTTCAATTTTTTTTATATATCTAATATGAGCATATGACAAGTGAAAGCAGAGTCGAAAAAATCAATGTTTTTCTTTTTATGGTATAAAGTAGCTAGTGACAAATTATATTTGCATATTATTTAATGATATGCTTATTTGTTAGTATAAATCAAAATTTTATCTTTAAATTAGGGTTATTTATAATATAAATCAAAGTTTCCAATGTTAAATGGGAACTCAAGTATCTTGTATTTGTGAACTTAAGTAATTGGAATTTCTTTTCCCCATGGGCTTGATTCTTGCCAACTTTTCATGCTATTTCATTTTGCTTTACATGGTTTAACCAAAGATGTCAAATTTATTCATGTATTTTTATTTTTGTTAAATTTATCTGGAAATATAGCCACTGTTGATCTGTTAAGTGTGTTTAAGCCATGGATTACTGATATATACAAATATCTTTCAATCCTTTCTTTTTCTTTCCCTTTTATGTCCTAGCAGTGCAAAGAAGGTTAGAATGTGCATATTTCAGCCGTCTATCTACATTGAACAGCAGTCTGTCTACATTGAGGAGCAGTATATCCATCTATATTCAGCAGCAATATATCTTTTGTTATGTTGTGTTTTTACTTTGAGGGATGAAAAAATGGCATTTGTGGTTTTGAATTGTCAGAATTTTGTAATTCAATGTCTCCAATGATGTATGTCCAGAATGGTATTCGTGTGAATGAATTTATGTGTGATTTATGTTTAAAATGGTATAAATAAACTTTATTTAGTGACTGAAATATTTGGTCATAAAAAATTATTATTTTCATGACAAATTATTTTGTCACGATTAATAAGCATCTAGTGATAAAATAAATTCAACACTAATAATATCTCTATCATGACCAAAAAAGTCGTCGATATATATATATATATATATATATATATATATATATATATATATATATATATATATATATATATATATATATATATATATATATAGTGATCAAGAACAATTTGTAACTAAAAGTGATTTTTTTACGACGATATGTTTTGGTAATATTATTACATTGTTATCATATTAAAATTATTATTTTATGACAAATATTTTATCATCATTTATAATATTTTATTAGTGATGATTAATAAAATTAGATGAATAAAAGATTAACTAAACATGACAAAGATTGATGTCAACAAAAATCGGATAATTTTGGTTCAACGACATGTTTTATCACCAAAATAATAACTTTTGGTGACGAATGGGTGATTCGTTGTTGAACATAATAACTTTAAATGACGAATACAATATATGACGAAATTTTCATACCAATTGTAATGTGTTTGGCGTCACAAAAAATATTAAATTATATTGACGATGGTATTTATCGTCACAATAGATAGATCATTTAGTGACGATATCAAAATTTGTCAAATATATCTTTTGCCATGCATATACAGTGACGGTCATGTGACGATAAAATTTCGTCATCAAAGTCTTTTTGTAAAGAAAAATTGAATTTTATTTATAATTTTTAGAGTCATTTTTTAATGAAATTTCTTGAAGTAATTAAAAATAAAATATATATCCAATTTAGCATTTATCAAATTTCCTCACACTAAGGCTTTTGCTTATTCTCAAGCAAAAATTAATCTACATACTTATTCTTCTGAAATTCTAAATTTATGAAGCTCAACAAAATTATTAATTAGAATAAAAATATTTTATAGCATAATATACATTGATAACTTAAATTTTCTACTTAATCTAACATTTTTCAATGTTATTAAAAAATGCAAGACTTAATACACTCTCTTAAGTTTTTACTCTTAGAAAGAAATAAATTATAAATTTGTCATTTTATCCCATCTCCACCATCCAATTAAACTCAAAACAAAAATCAAAGGGTCTTTAAAAGAAATTTGTTGTAATGAGGCTTAGAAAAAAGAAGATTTTTGGGGTGAAAATCAAAAGAAAAAGTAAGCAAAATAACAACTCAAAATTTGTTGTAGTAAAAATAAAATTTTTCTTGAAAAAAAGTAAGTGCATTCTATGCTCCATCTAACTTTCTTTCTTTTATTTTTTTGATGGGTGCATTTTATGCTTTATCCCACCTTTCACATTGCTTAGACTAGCAAGTGCATTTTATGCTCCATTCTACTACATCGACCCAATTTGAAATTTCCATTCTTTTTTTTGAAGAACAATACTATAATAATTTTCAAAATGTCAAATTTTACTTACCAAATCTTTTGAGCAAGGGAAAGGATGAAATGGTTTAAAGACAATTTGTATAAGTAGTTTATTTAACAAAGAAAGGCTAAGACTCAAATTTGGTTCATTTAAAATTCTTTATCATCTTAATGAAAAGAATTCAATATGTGCAGTCTTGACAAGCATTCGATAGCAAGTCATAGCATTTCAAACTAATCATGAATATCGCTAAAAAATAAATTTGGTAAGCAAAGATAACTTGCTCAAATTTTTTTTATACCAGAAATGGATATAAAATGGTGTAATCATCTTGCAATCTTTGTCAAAAAAATCAAAATGTCATATCTCATGAAGAGTTTAAACTTATAAATATAAATTGAATATTATTCTATTCTTCATATTAATTAAATTAAGACTCAATAAAATGCAAAAATTCTTCATATGAAACAAATTTCATGCAAAAAATTTTTGAACTACTGTTGGCTACTTTATATGTCATAATATAATATTTTTACAGTCATCCACAATTTGAAATTCAAGTAGCAAAAAGTAGAAATTGCAAAATGAGGCTCAAATATCCCTCCCCCACACCCATATCCTTTTGAAGACTTTTTTCCTCATTCTTTTCCTTTTTAGAAAGCTTCTTCAATTTTGGGCACTCCAATTGATAGTGTCCGGACTTATTGCACTCATAGCAAATTGGTTCTTTTTACTAGAGTCTTGCTTCTTGAAGGCCCTTTCTTTTTTCTTTTTTCATAATGAGGTTCTTAACTTTTCTCAAGAGCATTGCAATATTTTCATCAACATCATTTGAAACATTTTCACTAGTCTCTTTACTAGCTTTGAAAACAATCCCTTTGTCATTCTTCACTTTTTCTTCTTCAGTGACTTGAGTCATCTTAATCACGAGTAAGGAGTTTACCCAATAGTTCATCGGTAGGAACTTTGAGAGGTCATTAGCTTCTTCAATGGAGGATATCCTGGCTTCCTAAATTCTTTATGGTAAACTCACAAGAATTTTGTTATTAATGTCTTCAAGAGAAATTTTTGTTGAGTTTTCTCATTGAATTAATAAGAGTGATGAGCCTACTATATATGTCATTGATTTTTTTTCATTGGGCTTCATCTTAAAAAGCTCGTATTTTCTTTCAAGCATTTGTAGCTTTTTGCTTTTGAATTGATTAGTTCCTTCATGTTTGGTTTTGAGACAATCCCAAATTTCCTTAGCCATTAGAAGATGCTCAATGTTGTTGTATTTTTCTCTGCTCAAACTGCAATAAAGAATAGTAATTGTTTTTTTATTCCTTAGATTGACTCTTGTTTGTGCATCATTTCATTTGCTTCTTGGAATAGGAGATTCATTTCTATCTTTATCTTTCTTCATTGGAGGAATCCATCCATCCTCTATGATTTCCCATAAGTTGATGTTTTTGTTGTCTAAGAACATCTTCATCTTATTTCTCCAATAGGCTAATCAATGCCATCAAAGAGTGGAGATCTTATATAGCTTGGTTCATGGACATTGAGAGCTTGACTTATGAAGGCCATGATATTTTCTTTGAGATGATTAAATCTTCACAAAATGGAGATCTTGCTCTGATACCAATTGAAAAGCTTCAAGCACCAGGGGTAATTGGTGATTTTCGTAAAAAAGGGAAAATTAAAAATTTAAACAAAATGAAAAACTAGAGAGAGAAAATAACACCAGAGATTTATAGAAGTTCTACCCTCAAAGCCTGCGTCCTCTACTCAATCACTATTGAGAGTTTTAATCACTATCAATATACTTTCTAGGTATAGATTAAAGTTTTACAAGTATTTTCCAAGGCTCACACTTAAACCCTTTACAAGTATTTTTATGGCTTAACACAAAACTTTCAACAAGTGTTTAATTCCCAACCCAATTCATTCAATCTCACTAATGAGCAATTGTTTGCAAGAATAAAACATTCAAACAACCAAAAACTCAAAATCACTTGAGCTTTACAAAATTGAAATGAGAATAGAAGATATTTCAAGTGAGGTAGCAATAAACAATTAATGCATAAATCTGTCACAAATGATTTTACAAAGATTTCTCAAAATAAATAAGTTTTTAATGTGATACTTGATGTTCTTCCTTCAGAAATATGAAGTATTTATATAGTTCCTTCAAAATCTAGTTGTTAGATATGCATTAATTTGAATTATAACAGTTCAACTACCTCATGAACATGCTGCAATGGTCATATTTATAGATTCATGGGCATAACTTGTTTTTTCATAGGCGTGAATGACTTTGAAAAATTTGAATTTCTTCAACTGCTTTGACATTCATGAGTGTGATGATGTCCAAACTGTGAACTTGCTTTTGAAATTGAATGTGAACACTATTGGATATTTTGTCTGCTTGAGGCACGATATTCACACGTGTGATTCAAGTCTTCATGAGCGTGACTTGCATTTGTCATGGGTGTGACACTCCTTTTGGCTGTGAATGACTTGACTCTTTGAATTCTTAGGTGTCTTAATACTTTCACGGGCTTGACATAATCTCATGGGTGTGAAAGGCTTTTGTTTTGCAACAATGAACTTCAATTGACTTGATTTCTTTGTCTATGATTGTTTAGTAACCATTTAACTTGTTTAATCACTCAAAACCTAAAACATGGTTCAATTTCTTACTGCTCAATTATTTTTAATTATCAAAATGACATAAATAACCCTCAAAATTCAACAAAACTAAATAAACATTGCATTACATATGTGTGCATACATTTTCATTTAGAAGTTGTCGCTCACTGACTAGGACCACTATTTTTTATTGTATAAATAGAGTATGGTTTTTGAATCGTTGTGGATTATTATCGAGTAAGCCGAAAGTAAAGAGTTGTTAAACACTGAGGTGTCATCCTGACCTAGACCTAAATGTACTACTACTAGATTTAACACCTTATTACCATGAGGATAGTCTAGTATTGGTACTAGATGGACAAAGCTGTTAAGGAATGTAGCTGAACTATTACAGAGCATAACACAAACAGCTCAGGCTCCATCTATTTAGGAATATTTCTTATAGCAATTCAATGATATATATATATATATATATAGACACACACACACACACACACACACACACACACACACACACACATTTAGATGACAAGAAGAGGAAGTTTCTTAATTTGAAGTAGAGAAGTATGTCAATTATGGAATACGAGTGTGAGTTTATGTACATGAGAAAGTATTCAGATGGCATTCTGATTAGTGAGGCTGACCGATATAGCCAATTTGTAGATGGATTAGGACACAAGAATGGAACATGAGGAAATCCTTATTATAGCCTAGTATTGGTCTGTTTAGCGACAAAAGAACTAGTTTAAACTCAGGGCTTAGGCCAAACTAGAAGTAGAGGTAGAGATCAAGGCAGAATAGGTTGTACATGGCATAATATGAGGGTTAATAACGTATATAAAAGTTGCCTAGTGGAAGTGCATGGTAGGTAGGTTTAGCAGACCTACCAGAACCTCTGCTTTATGAATTCAATGTCATTTTGAAAATGGACTAGTTGACTTAACATGAAATTGTGATAGATTGTAAAAATCGGCAGATGACAATTAGGATTCTATAACAAGATGAGATAGTTGTTATGAGTGAGAACATGTGGTATCCAGAGAATGTGACATCAGAGGTGAAAAATTCGAAAACTCATCAGTAAAAGGTATAAAGTATACTTGGCATATGTGTATATATGGAAGAGAGTAGTCCAAAGCTAGTTAATATTTTCCTCCAGTTATATGTTTTTAATGTTATCCAGGTGAGTTGTTAGGTTTATTACTATATTGGAAGATAGCGATTGTTATTGACATGGTACCTGACACTATTCCTATTTTTATTACCCCTTATAAAATGACATCAACAAAATTGAAGGAACTAAAGGTGTCATTGCAAAAGTTTTTTAACAAAGAGGTTTATTTGACTAGTGCGTTATTTTTGGGGTGCTCTGATCTTGTTTGTAAAGTAAGAATGACACCCTACGTCTTAACATAGACTACAAATAATTTAATAATGTGACTATTAAGAACATATACCTACTACCTAGTATTTATGATCTATTTAATCAACTAAAAGGGAGTAGAGATATTCTTTATGATAAACCTTTGTTTGGGATATCGTCGGCTGTAGATTAGGGAGACAAACATATCTAAGATGGCTCTCGGGACTCGGTATAACTATTATGAGATTTTGGTAATGACTTTTTGGTTTGATGAATGCACTGGTTGCATACATGGATTTGATGACTTAGGTGTTCATAGTCAACCTAGATTAGTTTGTGGTTATGGATATCGATGGTATTCTAAAGATAAAAAAAAAAAAGCATAACCAATATCACAAAATTGTGTTATTGACTTTGAGAAAAAAAAACAACTATATACAAAGTTTTCAAGTACGAATTTTGATTGGAGGAAGTTAGTTACTTGAGCCATATAACATCAACTGAAGGTATTCATGCAGACCTTAGTGAGGTTGAAACTGGTTTTAAATGGAAGCCACTTTGGAATGTGATAGAAGTGAGAAACTTCATTGGGTTAGCTGGTTATTATTGGAAAAATATGAAGGGATCTTCTTCCATTACAACTCCTTGGCATGGATGTTTAAAAAAAAATAATCATTTTGAATGAACAGATAAGTATCGAGCAAGTTTTAAACAATTATATATGGTGTTGACTAAAACACTTTTTTGACACAAGCTACTCTAAAGAAAGATTTTTGTTGTATACAACGATGTTAGCATGAAAAATTAGGTGCATACTAATGCAAGAAGGGAAGGTTATAACATATACTTCTAGGTAGTTGAAATTGCACTAACTTAATTATCTTGCACATGACTATAAGCTAGTTGCCATAGTATTCATATTGAAGACTTAGACGACATTAATTGTATGGAGAAAAGTGGTACAATTACATAGGATACAAAAGTCTGAAGTATTCTCCTTCACAAAAGGATTTGAATCAAAGTCAAAAGAGATGGTTGGAGTTAATCAAATATTACCATTGTGTGATGGACTATTAGTCAGAGAAGGTTAATGTAATAGCTAATGCACTAAGCAAGAAAAAAAATATAAGATACAGTGAAATCCACCATGATGTGGAGGATTAAAGACACTTGAAAATAAGATGTGAAGTTGATGGAGATATGCTAAGTAGTGAAAAAAGGGGAGAGGCCAAAATATTCAGTAGAAATTGATAGTATCATGTGTTATAGGTATGGAATATGTGTACCTAGTCAGAAAAAAGTTGAAGCAGAATACACTTTAGAAAGTATATGAACGATAAATATGGTACATCCCGATGGTAACAAAATGTATTAGGGTCTAAAGGCTCAGTACTGGTGACCAGTATGAAAAAGACATCGCAGAGTATGTTGCAAGATATTTGATCTACTAGCAAGTAAAGGCAGAACATCAATTATCAATAAGATTGCTGCAACCATATTTATACAAGAGTGAGAGTGGAAGAAAAGGTAAGTAATTGGGAAAGAAAGGTTGAAGGTAGCTAATGATTGACAAATGTCCTATGCTAATCTGACGAAGCAAAATATAAGACATACGGTAAGTGATAAAGTGTTTCGTAGGGTATCATCTTAGAAAAAGGTACAAAGGTTTGGTAAGTAAGGGAAATTAAGTCCAGGATATCTAGGACTTTATGAAGTTCTTGTATCGATACTGAGATGATACAAACCAGATCCATCTCATATTGTGTTAGTGGAAAGTATAGAAGTTCAGACATATCTAACATATAAGGAAGAACCTCTTATGCATTTTGCTTACTAAGAGAAGGTTTTGTGAAATAAAAAGGTTTTATTAGCTAAAATTATGTGGCGGAGTTGTTCACTAGAGAAAGTTACATGAGAGACCAAAAGGATGGTATTGATGAAGAGATAGCATTCATAATTTTTCAACATCATGTAAGCAGGTCAATTTCAAGGATAAAATTTATTTAAAGGGAGAGATAATTTCATATCCGCTAATTTTAGGCCATGAGTCACGCGCGTCGTGTAATCAATGCGTTGGACTGACTGAAGTCTAAATTTGGATTTTGATAAAAAAAAATGATAAATAATTTATGGAAGAGATCAAAAAGTGCCTAATGATTAGGAATAGTGATGAAATATGATAAGGGACCTAATCACAAATGTTAAGAAGTTTTGGAGAAAAATTACAAAATTGGTAAAATTGAAGGATCAAAATGGATATTAGTCAATAAAAAATAAAAATTAGGCACATTTACCCTAAAGAGGCATACCACACCAAAACAATCTCCCTAAACTTATTTAGTTAAATCACAAGTTAAATCACAAGATAATTATGCTAAATATCTTATCTAAGGTCAAATATATGTCTTATTCTCTAGAATTTTCTATTTTCTCCATTTCTTCTCTACTTTCTTCATCTCTTCTTCATTTTATCTTTGATTTTTTGCACATAAACCAACTCATAACTGTTCCTCTTCCAACCACCGTAGCCAAACATAATTCTAGAGAGAGAAAGTGACAAAAAGTGAAAAAGGCAAGAGGAAAGTAATTTTAAGCAGAAGGAAGTTTAAATAAGGCCAAAAAACCAAGAAAATAGTTGAAATAAGCCTGAAAGAGGAGAGAGAAGCTTCCCTATAATTTTTCCATGAATGGAGTTTATTGGAAGTATTTTTCCTCATTCTTTCACTTCTTTCTACTCAAAAAGCATGTTTTAGAGCTCTGAAAGAGTTTATTTCTGAGAGTTGTAACTTTATATAAAAGTAAGGGTTTTGGAAGGTTTTGATAGTGAAAAGGGTATTAGAGTGCCTAGAGACCTTAAAGATGAAAATGATTAAGATTAGACAAATTAGATGAGCTTAAACTTAAGTTTAAAGAAGAGAGAGAATTTAGGGCCTTATATTAAAGAAAACGAAAGTTGTGTGAAGGTTTAGATTTGAATAAGAAAGCATTTTGATGAATATTTTGCATGTGTTAAGTGCTCTTTGGAATCTAAAATAGGTATAAGAAGAGGGAAGAAATAAAAGAAAGGAAAAGGAGGCTTAAAGGCCGGAAGTGAATGTGAAAGAGGTATGTGCATGCTTTTGCAGCAATAGGCTATAAATTTTGTGTAATTTTATGTTTGATAATAAGTTACGTATGTTTGATTTAATTAGGAATGTTGATACTATGTTGATAGGGTTAATTGGACATATATATTGATGATTGCATTTAATTATAAGAATATTGTAGAATTAAAGGAAAAATTATGCTAATTATAAAAGAAATGTTTGTATTTGATGTGTAAAATGTGAATTAAGTTAAGAATATGTGTTATGGTATGTCGGTTTGAATGACTTCAATTAGTGTGTCTTGGAATGAAATTGGAATTGAAAAATAGCTTTCCAATAGTGATTCACATGCATGAATTTTTGCATAGGAAGGGTACTATACTTCCAGATTCATTCACGACTTGGCGCAAAGAAGAGGTCATGGATGTGAAACATTTGTCACGACTGTAAAATCTTTTTAGAGCAGTTCATGGATTGTGGACAATCATTCATGGTTGTGAAGCAGCTTGGTACAACCTGGTCACAGGTGTGAACAAATATGTCACGACTATGAATGCTCTGTTTTGAGCAAAAAAAAATCATTTAAAAAATAATAAATGCTAAATTGAAATATATGTTAAAAAATGAACAGATACATGTTTAAATGCTTGGAATTTATAAGTAGGAATAAAGTAATACAATATAAAATAGTGGATATAGAACATGAATGATTTTGTTATGCATGAAATAAATGGAAATGAAACGAAATGATATAGGATGGTGGATATTGATAAATGTTCTCAAATAAGGAATAATAAATGTTTGAATGCTTGAAATGAATGAGAATAATATGAATATGTCACAAAATGATTAATGATTAAGAAAAATAATATTGATGAATGCAATCTCATGTGCATGTTAGGTAAAAAAAAACTAGTAAGGGCATAAATGAATCCCCTCATTTCCACTTCTCCTTACAACTAAATATTATTTCATTATTCATAAAAGACATAAAATCTATTTTTTTATATAAATATTTGTTATTATTTTTGTTATATTTGATAAAAAATGTGTCATGTTATCATCTAACCAACATTTTAACTTGTGAAATATCCTATATAGAAAGTTAAAAGGATTTTTTTTTGTTACTTATACTTTTTTATGTTATAGATTAAAGTTTGAATATTATCCTAGCTTATAAAAATTGAGATACTTTCAAATATAAATGATAACCTGAGGAAATTCAAATGGAAATTATCCAAGCTTATAAGGGCTTTTTTGTTTTCTATTTTTTTCTCCAAATATTCAGTAATTTGTATTTGAATCGGATATACCATTTTCTATTATATATATATATAAACTAGTTGTTTGCTATTTTATTGGTTATATGTAATGTAACTTATTTCTTGGTATTCTTTTATTGACCATGCTATGAAAATACTTTGCACTGACATCACTCAATTAAATTCGGATAAAGCAACAATCGAAACTTCGGGACAAATAATTAAATAATAATTTTAAGGACAACAACTAAAATGAATTTAAATTGAAAAACACATTTAAGCATCTTTGTTGAAATGCATAATTATTTGAAAGTAGAATTTTTTCTAGTTTCATATTTCAATATTTTTTGTAAGTAGTACAAATAACCCAAAAAAAAAAAGGTTTAGGGAGATAGAATAACACAGAAAAGTCTGGTTGTTAAAACCGGACTGGACCAGTCAGTTCAACCAGTTAAATTGGAAACCGGCTTCTAAATCAGTCCGGTTGACATTCATAAACCGGTTATGTAATTAATTAGTGACAGAACCGGCTAACCGGCCAATTGAACTGTGATCCGTTCGAATCGGTCAAAATTTAACCAGTTTAATTTGTTGGAAAATGGTATAAAATGCAAAATTGTTGGTGCTGGGATTCGAGTTCATGCAAGGAAGGAAATTGCTGCAAGCTTTTACCATTTTGCTAGAAAATGAACTAATATATTATTTGAACAAAATATTTTAAGACACAAAAATTTAGTTTTATTTTTTATTCAATATTAAACATATGTAATTAACAAAATAAAATATAATTATTTGAGTCTTCATTACCAATATATATTATGATTTGAATTTTTTTTATTCTATAGAAAATTATTAAATTTAAAAATAATACATGGTATATTGTAATTTTTTTTAAAATTATTATATATTTTAATTTTAAAATTAAAGTATACTAAATAAATTAATTCTATTTTTTATGAAAATAATAAATATTATTGAAAATGATTATATATTAATTAGATGTATAATTAATAAAATCTAGTTTTATATGTAAATGCATGTCATATGCTTAGTCTATAGTTTATTGCCCATTTGCATGCACCACTAAGTATTTATACTTAGTGTGGGAGATGTTTATTTCTCTCCCGTAGAGTTAGAAGCTGTGGCATAATCTAAAAGTTAGATTGTAGATTACAATAGAAGCTGGTAGGAATCCAAGCCAATGTAGCAACCAAAAATCTCCAAATGTAGGTGATTATTTCTTTTGTATAATCTAATTTCTAAAATTTACATTTTTGAATGTTTGTATGCATTTGTGAAATCTATGCAGAAGTTTGTAACACTTTTATATACCTTTTCTTTTGTATGTAAAGTGTAAATGCTACTTTTGGATGTTATTTCTTGGGTTTTTGGATTTGAGATTTATTTGAAAGGAGGAGGGAGAACAAATGCAGAGAGAATGAGGAAAGAGAGGTAAAGAGGGAGGAGACAGAAAGACTTGATTTTTTTTTTCCTGAGTTTTTTCTAGCCATTCAGTTTTTTTTAACACTATTATCCTTAAAAGCTTAAATTTACTAATGACACGAACGACATGACTGCTTTTAACACGAAACAAATTCATACTTAAAATTAAAAAAGTGTGAAACGACAGGTAGATTTTTTGCATTTCCCAAGATAAAAAGTAAAAAATTAAAATATAAGAGAAAAATAACATATTTTACCACCTATTTACCATAAACATGAATACTTTACCCAGGAACTTAAAACTCTTTTACTAGAACCTCAAAAAGCATTAACACACTTGTACTACTTGTTGGAGGTTGAATAAGAAGTTAAAAATTAAAGCTGAGAAAAAGGGTTTAGGTGGGGGCATCATCTTCATATTTCGGTAAAAATGAAAAATAAAATGAAATGAGAAAAATGAGTTATCTCTTATTTAGTGTTTTTTTTATTGTCTTTGGTTGGACATTCACAGTCGCCCATCAAGTTGAATCAGAAAGGTCTTTGTAGGGTGATAACCTCCATATTTTGTGCTTGAAAACCTTCATAATAATGCTTAAGATCATGTTCATTACCTTGAAAATTTTGTTACTAACTAGACTTTGAATTTATATTGCACTATGAAAAAAAATGTTACAAACAACAAAAAGTCCCACCCATTGTGCTCTTAATTTTCTAGGGAAGAGTTTAAGTTTAGAATGAAATAAGAGAATTTTCGACCAATTTCAAAATATTTTCTGGAAATATTTTTATCATGAAAAAGTTTAGTTTTCTCTTTGTAAATTCTAGAATTCTCATAAGCATCATGTCTAAGTTCATAAAGTTCCTACAATTATAATTCCCATGTTCACTTACTGTATTCATATCCATGTTATACTATTTTATAGACCAGTAGGCTTTGCATTCTAATTCTACAAGAAGATAACAAAGCTTACCAAAAAATCAAACAATATGATGACATACCAATTAGGATTCATTTGCTTCAAGGGTCAGAATTACACGTGGGTCGAGTGCAATTCCTTTGGTCGCCTCGTTCCTCCATGCGGTAAAAGTCGATTATCTCGAACAAAGAATTAATATTAATATATATATATATATATACATTTTCTATTCTTTTTAATATATATATATATTTTTCTATTCTTTTTATTTTAGTAATAATGTAACAATTATGTTTGTAGGAGAAATAAGTAAGGGTATCAATAAGTAGATTCAAGACGAGAATGAAAGAGAATAGAAATAAAAATGAAATGGAATAGAAATAAGAATAATTAATTTTAATATGTTGTCTGGTCTGTTTTAATTTATTAAAGAATGAGAATGAAACTCCACTTGCATATTTTTAGTTAAATATTAGAATGTATATTAGAATCAATTTCATATTTTATATATTTTTTCATATATATACTTTTAAAAATTATAATAATGGAAAAAAATTATAATTTATTAAAAAATAATTACAAATATGAAATTACTATCGTTAATCAATTTTACATGTATTAATAATTAATAATTAAAAACTACTATTAAAATAATAATTAAAAAAGCACATTGTTTTTTATCTTTTTTTCTGGAAAATTATTATCTAATTTAGATTTTTATTGCAATTTAATAGTAAATTATATATTCGGTTCTAAATTTGAAGTAAAAAATAAATGCAAAAAAAATATTTATAAAGATAAAAAAAGGTAATTTGTTTGTAAATAAAAGTTGAATTTCAATTATATTAAAAAATAAGTGTGTTTGTATATATAACTCATGATTTATAAAAAAAATAGAAAGTTTCACCATTTTTAGCTAGTTTGATTTGATTCTCATGATAATGAAATATCCATTCGCTAGGGGGAGAGAAAAATGAGTTATTTCCATTGATAGAAAAATCTTATTCTTATTATATTTAATTTTTTTGCTAACCAAATATTAATAATGAAAATCACTCATTCTCATTCTTATCCCATTTTTTCATAAACCAAATACTCTATTAGAGTTTTATAAGTTGTTCTATATGCCCAAAGAGCATTGTCCAAACATATATTCCAGTCCTTCCTATTAGGATTTACAGTTTTCTCTAAAATAAATTTAATTTCCCTGTTGGATGCTTCAGCCTAGCCACTAATCTGTGCATGATAGGCTGTTGAAACCTTACAAGTAACATTGTATTTCTTCAAAACACTTTCAACAACCCGATTACAGAAGTATGTACCTTTATCACCGATGATAGCTTTTCGTGTCCCATATCTAGAAAAAATATTACTCTTGACAAGACCTACAACAGTCTTAGCATCATTAGTCATGATGGCCCTTGCTTCCACTCATTCAAACATAATCCATAACCAACTACATATATAAATTGCTAAAAGAAGAGGGACAATGTCACATAAAGTCAATTCTCCAAATGGCAAAAATTCATAAACTAAAATAAACATTAGTGGAATTTGATCCATATGACTCAAATTACCAGTTTTGACAATTATTGAATGACCTACAAAATATATATGAATCACACGATATGGAGGGCCAAAATTAACCATATTTCAACACTTTACATGTTGTCCTTTTTGGTCTAAAATGTCCACCGTAGACATATGAATGACAAAATTCTGGAACTGATTGAACTTCACTTTCAGTATTACATCATCAAATAATTTAGTCAAAACAGTGTTTCCATAGATAAGGATCATCCCATATAAAATATTTAGACTGATTTTTGATTTTATCTTTTTGTGCTTTAGTCAATTCACTAGGCAATACTTTAGTGACTAAATAATTGATAATATTTGCGTACCATGGAGATGAAAACTTCACCTCAAATAGATGTTCATTTACAAATGTCTCTTGAAGTGGTGTTGATTCTTCACTTAATATGAGTTTATTCAAATTATCTATAACTGAATTCTCTGTTCCCTTTTTATATTTGTTTTCTAAGTTAAATCTTGCAGTAATAGATCCATGTTAGTAATCTCGGCTTTGTTTGCTTCTTCTTTGGTAGGTATTTTAGTGTTGCGTGATCAAAATAAATAATGACTTTAGTTCCCAATAAATAAGAGAAATTTTTTTTCTAATACAAATACTGCTGCAAATAATTCTTTCTCGATTGTAGAATAATTCTTCCAGGCGTTATCAAGTGTTATTGAAGCATAATAAATGGTGAGTACATTCTTGCCACTTTTTTTTTTTAATCCCAACACAACTCCTATGGAATAATTATTGGCATCACACATAATCTCAAAAAGAAGGTCTCAATTTGGTAATTGGATTATAGGAGCTGATGTTAATAATTCCTTCAATCTATCAAAGGCTTCTTTGCACAATGGTTGATTGATCTTGGAAAAGTCTTTAATAGATTGCATGCAAAATCCTGTATGATCAAGAAAAAGACATATTTCTCGCACAAATGTAGGTTGAGGTAAAGACTTAATTAAATCAATATTTGATTCATCAACCTCTATGCCTCTAAAAGAAACTATATTACCTAATATCAAACCTTCATCAACCATAAAATGTCATTTCTCATAATTTAATACCATGTTAGTTTCAATACATCTTTTAAGCACTTTAGTCAGATTTTCTAAATAAGCATTGAATAAATCACCATACACCGTAAAAGTCATCCTTGAATACCTCAATTACGTTCTCTACATAATCTGAGAAAATTTTGATCATACATCTTTGAAAAGTTATTGGAGCATTGTATAAACTGAACAATATGCATCAATAGGCAAATGTACCAAAGAGACATATGAAAGTTGTCTTCTCCTAGTCTTCAAATGGTACTTAAATCTAATTGAAACCTGAAAAACCATCAAGACAATGAGAACGTCCCGTTAACCTTTCTAACATTTGATTGATGAAAGATAATGGGAAATGATCTTTCTTAGTGGAAGAATTTAATTTCCTGTAATCTATACAAACCCTTCATCTATTTTGGACATGGGTTGGAACAAACTCACCATCATTATTTTCTGCCACTGTGAACCTAGTCTTTTTGGATATTGCCTGTACTGGGCTTATCCAGTTACTATCAAAGATAGAGCAAATCATACCAGCATTTAGCAATTTCAAAATTTCATTCTTTACTACTTCCATCATTGAAGGATTTAATCGACATTGAGTCTTCCTAGAAGGTTTACAACAATCTTCCAACAGTATTCGGTGCATACAAATTGATGGACTAATGCCTTGTATGTTGGTAAGTGTCCATCCTATTGCTTCTTTATGGCATTTGAGAACTCTTATCAATTTTTCTCTCTCTAAAGGAGTTAATATGCTAAAAATTATTACTAATAATGTCTGGTCATCTCCAAAATAGGTGTACTTCAAGTATTCAAACAAAACTCTTAATTCCAACTTTGGTGCTTGCAAAATAGAAGGAAGAAATTTGTTGTGAGTTATCGGAAGATCAATAGATGAAGTATTATACCAAATTTTTCTTCAAGAGCCCAAAAATGGAGTCTTTTAAATCTTCAGATATAACAAATTTTCATTCAAGAACTTTAAATATGTTAGGATCAATTCCTTCGCTAGTAGCAACCTTCCATTCATCTACATTAGATAACTCAAAAACTTACTGAGTTAAAAAATCTATCACATCAATGACAGATAAAATTTACATAACTAGGAAAATGCATGGCATCTTAAATGTTAAATCTAATTTTTCTCCATTGAATTTCATAGTTAAAATTCCTTAAGCTACATCAAGTTTTGTTCTTAATGTTTTTAAAAATGGCATACCCATCAAAATTGGTACTGATTTAGGAGAGTTATCTTCCTCCATATTAAACTATAAAACCAACTGGAAATATTAATTCCTTAACCTGTACCAATACATCTTCTAAGACTCCTTCAGAGTACGCATTTGACATATTTGCTAATTGAATGCTTACACAATTTTCTTTTAGTGGACCCATATTTAAAGAATGATAAATTGAGCTAGGCATAACATTTATTAATGCTCCTAAATCTATCATTGCTCTTTCAACTGTTAAATTATCAATATTATAATGAATAGTAAACACACCTGGGTCTTTGCACTTTGGGGGTAGCTTTTTTAGAACAATATATATATATATTTTCTCCCACGTGAATTTTTTTTATCTCCCTACAAATATTTTTTGCTAGTACGTAATTTTTTTGAGGAATTTTGCATAGCGAGACACTTATTTTATAGAATAAAAAAAATGAATATTTACTTCAACTTTCCTAAAGACATCCAAAATTTCTTTTTCCTGTTCTTTTTTTGTTTCATTAATCTATTAGGAAATGGAGAAGAGACATTCATAAAGTGGTACCTAAAATTTAATATAAATCTTACTTTTGTTTACTAGTTCCTTCAATTCTTTTCCGTTCCTCAATGTGATTGCGCTAGCATTTTGCTTTAAATTCATTTTGGATTGAGAAGGCAAACGTTTAAAATTTTGATTGTCAAATCTTCCAACAAAAGTGGCTACCTGACTCATCTGATTCTCTAAATTTTGAATATTGATTTTGGTATCTTGTTAGAATGTAAGAGTACTCTTATGAAATTATTAAACGTTATTAGCTAAAGTAGATACTATAACACCCTCTCATATAGTCAAGAAGATCTCAGCTATATAGGAGAATGCTACGAAATGTGTTTATGAAAATCCAGGTAAATTAAAATTTTTTTATTTCTTATTTAAAACTAAGCTCAATTAAAACCTTTTAAATCACAACATGTTTAAACATAAACAATCAAACATCATAAAACTTGATACAAAAGATCGATATCATATAACAAAAACAATATTGGGCTTACACTAGCTCTATGTTTATAAAATACCTAATTAATAATATCAAGTACATATTATTAAAGTAAAAGATATGTACAAAACGGCTCTGAAACCCATGACATGTACAAAAAGAACAAAGGAATGCCATATAGTAACACCCACATTCAAATGTGGGTTTGCACTGACTAATCTCTGTATAGGCTTGCTACTCTTCAATCAACTTCTATCTACCGATTCTAAATATATATGTAAGAAAACACCCATATGCTAAACAACCTAATACTTAGTGCTACATATATGCATAAAAATTTTACATACAAACATGTCATGTCATACCATTACCATACCTTGTGATCAAGCATAATTGTACCATAGTCACAAAAGGTATAACATGTTGTTGAACCTTGAGGACCTTGAGGGGTATTTCCGTTATTTTGATGCTAACAAATAAAATAGCAATAATGTATTTAATAATGCTTGTGCTCTAAGTTTATTGAACAGAATATATCTTGAATAGAATATGATGCAAGAATGAAAGACAACTTTGAGGATTAAAATAAGAAGAAATATCAAAGTCACGCCCGTGATATAGTTTAGTGCCAACTCTCCAACATTTAAAGTTCACGGCCATAAAGGATCATACCAACCGTGAATGATCAAATTAGTCACGTCCATGAAAGAAAGACATGTTCATGAAATAACATGTCAAGTTCTTCCAGAGAGCTTCACAAATAAAGTCACCACTTGAACCACTACTTGGAAGAATGTTCATGCCCGTGAAAGTATAAAGTCACGCCCATGATCAAACACTTCAAGTTCTTCTAGAGAGCTTTACGGTCAGAGTCACCACTTGGACCACGACTTGAAAGAATATTCACGACCGTGACACATATAATCACGCCTGTGAATGAGGAAAGAGAAACATATTAGGCGTGAAGTTAAGAGTTGGTTCAATGGCTATTTTCGCATTAAATGCACCCAAATGGCTATAATTCGCTAAAGAAGTATAAATGCAAGTCATTTATGAATCCTAATAAGAAGAAAAATAATTACTTTGAATCTTTAATCTTGTTATAGCCATTGTGCATTAATCATTTTCAACAAAAATCTTTATTCTTTATAAAAACCTAATTGCTCATAATTTCTGAGCATTATAGGTTGGTGAGTGTTTTCATTATAATCAATTACTCAAGTGAGTTTAGGTATATTGGGTTAAGATTGAAACACTTGTAAGGGTTTATTGTGTGAGCCATAAAACACAAGGAATTGGTTTATTGTGTGAGCCATTAAAACACAAGGGAAATTTCTGGGTTAGGTGTTAGCCATTGAGAGAAACACCATAGTTGGGAGTAAGCTTGTAAAACTCAATTGTAACACTTAGTGTGTTAGTAAAACCCCCAATTGAGATTGAGAAAATGAGTAGGGTTTGTTAATACCCGAACCTCTATAAATCTCATGTGTGATATTTCTCCATCCCTATTCTATTCAATTTTATTCTGCACTTAAAGTCAAGAAATTTTTATTTCATAACCAATTCAATCCCCTTCTTGGTCCATTGTTTGGGCAACAATTAGTATCAGAGCCAGTCTAGCATCAAAGCTTAAAAAACGCTAGCAAAGATCAAGAAATGGTCAATGAAGGATTCCAAAGTCTCAAGCCCTACTTTGATGGAGCAAACTACGCTAATTGGAAGTTCTGGATGGAGACATATCTCGATAGTGAAGGAATTGAAGTTTGGGATAGTGTTCAGAAAGAATGGACACCACCAACCAAAAGAGGAGTTGATGGCGAAGAAGAAATTCTTTCAAGAGATGATTGGAAAAAGCCTTAACATAGAGCAAACTTCAAAAAAAAAAGGCAATGACAATCCTCGCAAGCTCTCTATCCATTAAAGAATGTGGTAGAATCCAACACTGCCCTACTGCATATAGTATGTGGAAGACATTGGAGAATTATCATGAAGGGACAAAGCAAGTTAAATCTAAGAAGATTCAACTTCTCACTTCATAATATGAACTCTTCAAGATGAAATCCAATGAATCCATCACCGATATGATGAACCGTCTTCTAGCCATCATAAATGGCATGAGAAAGCTTGGAAAGCACTTGAGCTTGGAAGATGAAAACAACAAAATTCTGAGAAGCCTTCCTCTCAAAGACTATGGTTCAAGAGTTGCTAGTATAGAAAAAGCCAATGAAGACATGAGCGTCATGCATACTGATGTGCTTATTGGTAAACTTCTAACACACGAAATGGCGGTAAAGAGAGATAGAAAACTTGAAACCGAACCAGAAAAAAGAAAGCCTCTAGCACTCAAAGCCTTTACTTCAAAATCTCAAGAAGAAATTGAAGATGATGAAGAAAAGAGTGATGATGCAAATGAGGACATTGTCATGCTCTCAAGGATATTGAAAAGAATAATTGAAAAGAGAATTGGCAACTCTCGAAACTTCAAATAAAGAAACCTCAAACACTCCTCAAATGACTCTCAAAGGAATAAAGATGAGGTAAAATGTTATGAGTGTGGGAAGAAAGGACATATCAGACCAAAATGTCCAAAGCTCAAGAAACACAAAAAAAAGATATCAAAAAGATAATGGGGAGAAAGGTTACAAAGCCACATGGGATGATGAAAACTTTTCAAGTGAAAAAGATGACAATGAAGGTGAAGAGGTCAATTTGTGCTTCATGGCTTTAGAGGATCACTTCACGGATGAGACATGTCCTTCTTACTCATATTCATTTAATAATGATAGTAGTGATAATAATAGTGATTATGAAGATGATGATGAGCAAAGTCTAATAGAAGTGTTGAACCTAGAATTGGAAAAATATAGATGTAAATTAAATACTTACAAAAATAATATTTTAAATTTGAAAAACAAAATGGAAGTTTTACAAAAGGAAAATCTTGATCTTAAAACTTCTAATGAATCTCTTCAAAAGTTATTAGATGAGTAATCCTCTAGACCCTCAACTAAATCCTTACTTAAAGAAAATAATGTTATGAAAAATGAAGTTGAGGAACTTAGAAAGTCCATTTCAAGATTTCATAAAGGCAATGAAAGTTTAGATACTCTTATAGTGTCCCAAAGACCATCCTTAATAAGACATGGTCTAGGATATAATGGAACATCATCTACATCTCATAAGACCACATTTGTTAAGTCAAATGCACCTCATATCTCCACATTAGAAGTGATTGCCCCAAGGGCTAAGTGCACAACACACACTAAACCCTCTATTTATAAGAAGAATGGTCAAGGGTCGATTAGCCTAAAAAGGAAACCTCAAAAGGCCAATCATGCTTTTATGTATAAGAGGCATGCACCTAGGAAAGCATTGATTCATCATGCATGTGCCTGTCACTGCTCACAAACTCCATCTAATAGGATAATGAGACCTAAAAGCACAGTAAAACTGAAAAACATGTTTAGAGCTAAATAATGTAATTATTGTATGAAATTTGGTCATATCAATAAATATTGTTGGATAAGGAAGGCTCTTTGGGAACCTTCATGTGCTAACCCCCAAGGACCCAAGTTTATCTGGGTACCTAAAAACAATACTTAAATTGTGATCTTATAGGTATGCCTCAAGTCCACTATAAAAGAAAATGTTTGGCTTGTGGATAGTGGATGCTTAGGGCATATGACCGGAAACAAAGAACTATTCAATGACATTAAAAGTATTGATGGTGATAAGGTAACCTTTGGAAACAATGCTAAAAGTAAGGTAATTGGCATTTGCTCCATTGGTATTAACAATACTACTTTCAATAAAGATATTTTACTTGATGGTTTGAAACATAACTTGTTAAGTGTAAGTCAGTTATGTGATAAGGGAAACCAAGTAATCTTTACCTCAAATGAATGTCTTGTCACATCTTTTAGTGGCCAAGAGATATTTAAATGAAGTAGAAATGTCAATATTTACATAATAAACTTACACAAAATATCTAACATTTCCTCTAAGTGTCTTATGACTACTAGTAATGAATCTTGGCAGTGGCATAGAAGGCTTGGTCATGCAAGCATGAATTTAATTCAAAGCTTTAGCAAAGGAGAGCTAGTTAATGGACTACCAAAAGTTAAATTTGAAAAGAATAAGACTTGTGAACCTTACCAAAGAGGAAAACAACACAAGTCCTCCTTCAAATCCAAAAATATTGTAAGTACCTCGAAGCCTCTACAACTTTTGTATTTAGATCTTTTTTGACCTACTAGAGTTGCAAGCTTAGGAGGTAAACACTATGCTTTTGTCATCGTCAATGATTACTCTAGATTCACTTGGGTAATTTTCTTAGGTCAAAAGAGTGATGCTTTTGAATCTTTTAAAAACTTTGCTAAAAGAGTTCAAAATTAAAAGGGATATTTATTTCAAAAATAAGAAGCGATCATGGCAAAGAATTTGAAAATGAAAACTTTGAAAACTTTCATCTAGAACATGGTATTTCACAAAAATTTTCAACTCTTACGATGCCTTAACAAAATAGGGTAGTCGAAAGGAAAAATCGAACTTTAATTGAAATGACTCGAACAATGCTCAATGAGTATAGGTTACCAACCTATTTTTGGGTTGAAGCCACCAATACTGCATGTTATATTTCAAATCGAGTTTTCAAAAGACCATTCTTAAACAAAACTTCTTTTGAGTTATGGAATGGAAGAAAGCCCATGATATCATACTTTAGAATATTTTAATGCAAGGGTTTCATATTAAATACCAAGGAAAACCTTGGAAAATTTGCCTCTAAATCCGATGAAGGTATCTTTTTAGGATACTCCACCTCTAGCAAAGTTTATAGAGTCTTTAATAAAAGGTCATTAGTTGTTGAAGAATCTATGCACATTATTTCTGATGAATCTAGTAAGCTTGATCTTGTGAAAGGTAGTGTTCTTAATTATATCATAGATACAATGGAAAATCTTAATCTTGATTATGAGAAAGATGAAAATGATCAAGAAAACCCATATCAAGATGTCTCTCTACTTCAAGCTCAAGAGCAAGACAAATAAGAGCCTCCAAAGGAATGAAAAATGACAAAAGATCACCCCAAGGATCAAATCATTGATGATCCTACTAAATGGGTAAGTTCTAGATCTCATCTCAAACTTTTAGATTCTAACCTTGCTTTTGTCTCTCAAATTGAGCCTAAAAATATTGATGAGGCTCTTAATGTTGAAAATTAGGTGATTTCTATGCAAGAGAAACTCAACCAATTTGAGAGAAGTAAGCTATGGACCTTACTTCCTAGACCCAAAGAGCATCAAATCATTGGTAGTAAATGGTATTTAGAAATAAACTAGATGAACAAGGTTTAATAACTAGGAATAAGGCTAGGTTAGTTGCAAAGGGTTATAATTAAGAAGAAGGAATAAATTATGATGAGACCTATGTTTCGGTATCTAGATTAGAAGCCATAAGAATTATTTTAGCATTTGCATGTCGTATGAATTTTAAACTCTTTCAAATGGATGTCAAAAGTGCTTTCTTAAATGGTTTTATAGAAGAAGAAGTTTATGTATAACAACCACCGGGTTTTGAAAGCCATAATTTGCCTAACCATGTTTTTAAACATTCAAAAGCTTTGTATGGTTTGAAACAAGCTCCAAGAGCTTAGTATGAAAAGTTCTTTCCTTTTAGAAAATAATTTTTCAAAGGAAAATGTTGACACAAAGTTATTTACTAAAAATCATAAACATGATATTCTATTTGTTCAAATTTATATTGATGACATCATATTGGGTTTACTAATGAATTGCTTTGCTAAGAATTTGCTAAGTAACTAGGGAATTTGAAATGAGCATATGGGTAAGCTTAAGTTCTTCCTTGGTCTACAAATAAAACAAAGCAATGAAGGCATATTCATCAACTAATCCAATTATGCCAAAGAATTATTCAAGAAATTTGGAATAGAAGGATGCAAAAATGTCAAGACTCCAATGGACACATCAATAAAATCAGACAAAGATGAAAAGGGTAAGAGCATTAATGAAAAGCTCTATAGAGGTATGATCGAATCACTCTTATATTTTACTGCCTCTAGGCCCGATATAATGTATAATGTATGCTTATGTGCTATATTTCAATCGTGTCCTAAAGAATCACATTCGAATGTTGTGAAAAGAATCTTAAAATATTTACATGACACATTGCATCTAGGTTTATGGTATCCTAGAAATTCATCCTATCATATTATAGTATATTCAGATGCAGACTATGCTGGCTGTCTCTTGGATAGAAAGAGTACTTCAGGCACTTGTCACTTTATTGGTGAATGCTTAGTCTCTTGGTTTAGCAAGAAACAAGTTTCAGTTACCCTTTCTACCGCTGAAGTGGAATATGTGGTAGCATGATGATATTGCACTCAAATCCTATGAATGAGACAATAACTTAAGGATTATGGTCATAGTTTGGACCATATACCTATCAAATTTGACAATAAAAATGCCATAAAGCTATCTAAGAATCCCATAAACCTATCTAAGAATCCCATTCAACACTCTAGAAGTAAGCATATTGACATAAGACATCATTTTTTTAGAGATCATGTTCAATATGGAGATGTTGTATTAGAATTTATTGATACAAACAGTCAATTGGCAGATATTTTCACCAAGTCTCTTAATGAAGAAAGATTTAACTTCATAAGAAGAGAGCTTGGTATGCTTGATGGATTAACCTTATCTTAAGTATAATTGTCAAAATTGTCAAACATTGAATGTTAATTTTCTTCATATGTTGTTTTTCTATTGAATAATCTTTTAAGGTATGAAATGGTTAACATAATAGGAATATATGTTATAAGGCATAAAAGCATCTTAGAAATCTTTTAGTCTTATTTTAGACTTAGTTTTATTAATTTAAGATTTAATAAAATTCACGCCTCTGACATATATTCACGGTCGTGATCATAATCACCAAAAGTTCCAGTAGCTTTCACGCATTGCTTCATGACATCCTTCACAGTTGGAGGTAGTGAATACTATGTATCACACCCTTAACTCTTTTCTTTCACTCCCGTGAAACTCTTTATTCACGCATGTGACACTTTTTTACGACCGTGAACATTAACATAAAATAATTACAAAACCGCTCATGCTTTGTTTCATGCGTTGCCTCACGAACAGAAGTAGTGAAGATTACACTTCACAACTGTGACTCCTTTTGTCACCACCGTGAAATTCATAAGTAACGCCCGTGACTATTTAACGTCATGATCATAAATCGATTTGTATCCTTTATCACGACTAGATCACCTCTTCAACAAATCGTTACCATGACTATGCATGTCCGTGATGGACAATTCATGGCCGTGAATATCTCAACTATAAAACAGGATTCTACTATTTTTCTCACTTTGAACTTTAAAAATTCTTTAAATTAAAGCTCTCATTCAATATTTTTCATAAAATCTGGCCTCCTCATATCCTTTTCCATCTATAAAATCCTTCAAAACTCTTTATCTTTGAAGAATCATAACATCTCTAGGTTGTTCTCAAATCCTTGGTCAGAAATTCATTCTCCAAAATCCCCTTCCAAAATTATCAATGGAACTTGGCTCATTAAAAGGCACAAGGAAGAAATCCCATACTCCGAGATGCCACACAGACTACCTTCTCGACATCATTCCAGAGCCTTGTCATCCAAGATATGCTGTTCTAAAGAAAAGGCCCTTACTTTCGTCTCGTTCCTTCAAGTGGAGTGCGGTCAGGACACTCGGTCTTGAGACAAGCATGAAAAAACAATTGCAAGCTTGTCATCTTAATGAATTTGTGGACATTCATCGGCCAACGCTAAGGGAACCAACTCTTGAGTTCCTTAGCACTTTGCAAGTCTCTCCCATCGGAACAATCAAATTCCTACTCTATGCATCCGAACACTTTCATAACAGCAGAGTTTGGCACTATCTTTAAACTTCCCTCAAATGGCATTCTTAATGAGAGTAAAGTGGAGTTCTATACCAATCCGGCATGGACTCATTTTAGGTTGGAATGTAGCTGGGATATGAAAAAGACAAAGAACACACATCTTCGGTCTCCTGTGCATAAATATTTACATAGGTTTCTTACCTATAGTATCTTTACTAGAGGAGATAGCAATAGGGAAATCCAAAAATCAGAGCTTTTCCTATTGGAGATTGCTCAAAGATTTCTAACCATGGCTCTGTCTCGCTAGTTTGCAAATCATCTTCTCTCAATTGCTACAAAGCCATTGAGAGATATCTTGATTGGTGGGTATGTGACTCACCTTGCAATTGAGCTCTAGTATCTAAAACTCGATGAGCACAATTACAATCTCATTCCAGCACATCTTTGAGACCGGCTAGATGTTGAGTTTTTCATAAAGATGGGAGCAGTTGTTCGCATTATTTTCGAGAATAATGTCTATTACCGTTTCACCACTCTAGCTGGTGAAATTGATTGGGAAGACTAGGATTCTGATGATTTCAAAGCTGGCTTCTAGGGTATCTAGCAATGAAAATGAGCCCGAGTCAAAACAGTGACACCAGAAGGTGAGCAAGAGGTTGGTCAATCATCGACTTCTACCACACCTAGCTTGGTACAACGTGTTACTGATCTTTTAGCACCTTGCTTTGACCTAATGCAGACTTCCATCGATGAGAGGTTGGAAAAAATTAAAGACTTTATGGAATCTCATATGGATAGCTGTAAGGCGGAGGTAGCATGCCTTATAAATGGTCTGTCAGGCTTGAAGCCTAATTAGAGTCCTAGTTTTCTCTTGTACTAGTTTTATTTTTAAAGGTGTAGGACTTTAATTTATATTTTTAAATTTTGTAATCCTTCTCCTTCCTTTAATATAATTACCTCATTATCATTTTATGGTTTGTTTTTTTGGTGACAAAAGGGGGAGAACCTAGCAATATATGCAAATGTGTAGTAAAAGGTAGATGTGTTGTATAACATATACCTCACATATACTTTGCATATACTTAACTAGTTAAGCAAACAACTTTGATATACTTTGAATATACTTTCCATATGCTTAACTAGTTAAGAAAACAACTTTGATATACTTTGAATATACCTTGCATATACTAACTAGTTAGCAAACAACTTTGATATATACCTAACATATACTTTGAATATACCTAACTAGTTAGCAAAGATCCATGCTATACGTCATTCAATTCTTGCACTATATTATTTTTGTCTTAAGCATCTTTTAAGGGGGGAAACTTCTCAAAAACACATATTGCTAGATTATTTGTCACCATCAAAAAGGGGGAGATTGTTGAACCTTAAGGACTTTTAAGGGTATTTCCATCATTTTAATGCTAACAAATAAAATAGCAATAATGTATTTAACAATGCTTGTGTTCTAAGTTTGTTGAACATGATATATCTTGAATAGAATATGATGCAAGAATGAAAGACAACTTTTGAAGATCAAAATAAGAAGAAATAGCAAAGTCACACCCGTGACTACTTCTGTCACGCCCATGATATAACTTAGAGCCAACTCTCCAACATTTAAAGTTCATGACCATGAAGGATCATACCAACCGTGAATGATCAAATTAGTTACGCCCGTAAAATAACATGTCAAGTTCTTCCAGAGAGCTTCACGGCCAGAGTCACCACTTGAACCACGACTTGAAAGAATGTTCACGCCTGTGAAAGTATAAAGTCACGCTCATGATCAAAGACTTCATGTTCTTCCAGAGAGCTTCACAGTCAGAGTCACCACTTGGAAGAACATTCACGACCGTGATACATATAATTACGTATGTGAATGAGGACAGAGAAATATGTTAGGCGTGAAGTTAAGAGTTGGTTCAACGACTATTTTCGCATTAAATACACCCAAATAGCTATAATTCGCTAATGAAGTATAAATGTAAGTTATTTATGAATCCGAAGAAGAAGAAAAACAATTACTTTGAATCTTTAATCTTGTTATAGCCATTGTGCATTAATCATTTTCAACAAAAATCTTTATTTTTTGTAAAAACCTAATTGCTCATAATTTTTAAGCATTATAGGTTGGTGAGTGTTTTCATTATAATCAATGACTCAAATGAGTTTGGGTATATTGGGTTAAGATTGAAACACTTGTAAGGATTTATTGTGTGAGCCATAAAATACAAGGAATTGGTTTATTGTGTGAGCCATTAAAACACAAGGGGAATTTTTGGGTTATGTGTTAGCCATTGAGGGAAACATCATAGTTGGGAGTGAGCTTGTAAAATTCCATTGTAATACTTAGTGTGTTAGTAAAACTCCCAATTGAGATTGGGGGAAGGAGTAGGGTTTGTTAATACCCGAACCTCTATAAATCTTGTGTGTGATATTTCTCCATCCCTACTCTATTCAATTTTATTCCGCACTTAAAGTCAAAGAATTTTTATTTCATAACCAATTCAACCCTTTTCTTGGTCCATTGTTTGGGCAACACATGCATCTATGCACATTTCCATATACTATATTTAGAAACCATATATAACGAATCATATTCCTTTTTAGTTTATTCTGCAATCCATTCACATTGCTATTTATAGTCCTACCCAAAACTCTAAGCCTAATTATCCAGATGTGATTGTGAAATATGAGCACTCATAACTTGAGCTTAAGCCTATCTACCCACTAACTGCATATGGTCATTCGACACCCTCAAGTCAATAACACTCATAACATGAGCTTAAGCCACCTTTTCCTTATATCAATATCAATCTATCCTACGGTACTGTAATTCCTTCAATGACATGTCATCTATCCTATGTCAAGTAGTAGATTAGAGAACTAGGCATTTAAAAACATATTCCTTATCCTTTTAATAGTCATCGTCATATTACATGCTCATAGCATTAATACTGGTATGTTACTTTATTACCGTCACCCACATGTGATTAATCATGTATTCATATAACTTGTATTGCATCAAAATCAGAAACTACATATAGACAAAATAATGTGTTTCATGGTCATGAATATGTCATTCACAAGTGCCTTACCTGATAACCAACATGTGAAAGCTAATGCATACAAATGCATATTATTCATAACCATGAAATATCCTTCACAGGCGTGAGAATATACTTCATGACTTTCTGGTTATGAAACAAATTGTGAATACCATGTGTGAACATAAAAAGTTATGGTGTTGATGTTTATCATCGTGACTAATTGTTCACGGGCTTGAACTTATGCATTCACGGTTTCTATAACCGTGAAGCAAGGCATGAAATGAGACTGTCTGGTTTGGGCACACATTTCACGACCGTGAATCCTATGTCACAGGTGTGTATCTGGATTTTTCAGAATAGAAACGTGACAAAAATAGAGTGTTCATGCAACGCATTTAAAAACTCTAAGATTAACCAATATCAATCACTCATATGAAATTTTTCGTCCATGTCTCATACTAGAAATATGACTTAACAACATTAAAATACATTTAAACCATAAAACACATAAAAAAATACCAACTTTAAACTTATTAACTCTCATAGTTAACATCTATAACATTTTTACACATAATCTCATAACAACTATGTCATTTTCATTGTTATCATGACTTTATAACATCATCATACATTTACAACATTAACATATGCCAAAATACAAGTAAAACAAATTAATATGCCAATATGTACATACCTCTGAATAAAATAGAGCCTTAACTAACTCTCAAGTTTCTTAAGCTTGTCTTTCCTTTTGGTGATCCTCACCACTACTTCTAGCAACTCCTAAAAATACAAAAACATCCTTATAAGAATCTCATAACAAGAAACAAACTAAAACCAACCTAAAAACTAAGTTTTATCACCATCTTTCAAGAACTCTTTTAAAACCCTTTGATTTCCAAGTTTTTCTCCAATTCAAGAATGGAGGTTTATGTTAATGGAGGGTGTGAAGGTGGAGAGGAAGTCTTTAAAGTGTCAAAAATAGTTTCAGGGTGGTGGAAAGCAGCTTATGATAAAGATAAGGAGCAAAGAAAAGAGAAAAGTGCATTTGCTTACACATTCACTAGCATGAATGTTCTTTCCCTCATTACACTCATAAAGAAAATGCCTTATTTAAACTCTATCATTTTGAACTCTAGCACAACTGTCATGGGCATAAATACTCATTCATGAGTGTGAAAGCACTCTCATTATTATTTTTAACCTTTAAATCATACTCTATCTATTCGCTCTCTTTATATAGCAATATAACTTATAAGCCTTAATTAATGAGCATTATAAATACAATTTTTTCCAAAGTCATATGTGATTTTTGAGATGGTTGAGAACAAGGGCTGGTGGTCTTGGTTGAAATCCAAGTTGATGGAAATTATTATATTTCTACTCATAACTAAAATTCAGGTGGTCTCTCCATCCAGAATTATAGGTAAGGGTACAATGATCATATTTCCTCTGATGTTGTTGCCATTGGAACCCTCATACAATATTAACATGTTATTCTTCTTGGAAAGTATGACACATATCAGTTGGATGACAATTGTTTGAACAAACCTCATAAACCTTCAATTATTGCGATTTCCAACCTCTATTTTTTGTAAAAGATAAATAAAATTATCAAGCCTTTGTTCAATAAAATTAATACTTACCTCATTTACTTTCTTAGTTGGTGGTTTTTTTCAAGTGCAAAATTGTTATGTGTTGGCAACAACATTAGAGGCCAGTTCCTAAGCTTGGGTCAATATTTTGTCAAATAAAGGTCCTCCACTTGTAGCATCAATTAAGTTCCTATCAACTTGTGTCAATCCTTCATAAAAATATTGAATTAGTAAATTATCTGAGATTTGATGGTGAGGATAGCTTGCATAAAGCTAATTAAACTGTTTCTAATACTCATAAAGAGTTTCTCTTTTATATTGGCAAATTCCACAAATATCTTTCCTTATTACCATGGCTCTATAGGTAGGCAAAAATTTTTTGAGAAATTGCTTTTGTAATTTGTTCCATGTTATAATCGATTTCGAATGAAGGTAATACAACTAGTCCTTTATTTTTTTGATCAATGAAAATAAAAAAACTCTCAATTTAATTTGTTTCTCTATTACTTCTTGTGGTTTCATGCTGGAACACATTATATGGAACTCCTTAAGGTGCTTGTGAGGATCCACTCCTGCAAAGCAATAAAAAGTAGGTAGTAAGTGAATCTAACAAGATTCTAATTCAAAACTTACCTCAAGATTTGGAAGTTCATGCATAAGGATTGTTGGTGCATGTTTGGATTGGCCAACCACTTTAAAAATTGCTCAATGCCAGACATAATATCCTCTTCTGAGTCGCTAGTAGTGAAATCTGAATCAAAATTTATTTTTGTGACAAATTAGATGAATAGAAGGCAGATTTTTGTTTAGTTTCTTTCCTCAATCTATGAGTTGTTTTTCATTTTTTGAATTAAATATCAATTCATTTGTGCGAGAAGATCATGGTGTAAACATAAAATTCAAATTAAATAATTATTACAAATCCCAGTAACATTGCCAAAATTTGATATGTGTCGAAACAAATCAAAAATAAATTTATGCTCTTTCAAAATTGAATTTGTAAATAGTGAGAGCAATGACGAATCCATAGGGATTGATTAATTATCAAATCTAAAATTTTAAGAACATAAAAATAAACTTGGGGGTGGGGTTAACTTCAATTAATATAAATTGCAAAATAATAGAATCAAATCAATTAGGAAAAGTTTCAGTCAATGTATATCTTAGAATTTGTTTAAATATATTGATCATTGAACAAAATAAATATGATTTTTCAATATAAATAAACTAGTTATGAATATTAGCTAGCTCTAATACTCTGTCTTTTTTTAATTGCAATTTAAATGAGAAATGATTTGTACTTAAACTTTATTTATCAATCAACTTAAAATAAAATCTTATGATTTAAATTGTAAATAGCACTAAGTTTCAGAAAAGCTACCAATTTTAACCAATAAAATACAAGCTCGATTATTTAAAATAAATTGAATATTTCCATCAATACTCTTTAATGATTTAATTCATTAAGAGTATTGATTTACTACGTTAATGGATCAAATGAATATTATGAATTTAAAGACCCAAATAACAACATTCATTCATCAAGTGAACAAATAATCAAAGAGAAAAACAAAAAATATTCAAATACTTAAAATGAAAAATAAATGAAGAACAATATTCTCACAATTTATTTAAGAGTCAATCTTTGACAACTTTGACTGAATGAATATGAAATTAGCCACACATGGTTGTAAAAATGCAAAAATAAAATAAAAGTGTAGAGAAACTAGATATAGTCCCTACTTAATTCAATCTCTTTTTATAGGCGAAAAGTCCTAAGATAGGTAAATTACTAAAAATAAATTAATTGCATATGAAAATACAAAAAAAATTATGATAGAACTAATATGATAAGATAACCAAAAGAATATTTTTAAGTAATATCGGAATTAATTTGGACAAGTTATCGTCTCTCTTCTTTTCTATTTAGACTGTGGGCATGCTGAAACTTTTTTTCCTTTAATAAAATGTAGACATTTTGGCATACAAGATTTTTTACTTTTTTTATCCTCCATAAACCTTTGCATTTGATGATATTCTTTATGAAAATAAAATATGAGATTAATTTAGATATTATAAATCACTTTTATCTTCAATATAGAGGACTTAAAAATAAAATATATATTCAATTTAGCATTTATTAGCAAAGAAACTCATTTTGACATTATAATAAAAAAATAAATAGCAAAATACTTTATACCTAAAAATCAAATAAAATGGAATTATCTTAAAAATTGTGAAAGATGTTGTAATTACAAAATAAAGATTGTATTAGAGTAGCCAATTGGTGAAAGAAAAAATTGCAGAGAGAATGGGAAGGACAATTTTCATAGTTGACATCATATATAACACCCGATTTTTAGAGTCTATAAGTTAGTTGGGTCGAGTAAGAGAGAGTGTAGTGGGATTAGAGTTTGAAAGGTTTAATATAGTGATAGAGAGATTTTTCATGCCCTTGAGTATGGGTTTCATAGCCATGAATATCGTGTGTTAGGTTTTCTCATAAAAGGTTTGTCATGTCTATGACAGAAGAGTGTTCATGATCGTGTTACGCCCATGAATGATAGTCAACAGAGTTATTGACCAAAGCCATTCTTTTCTCTCTCTTCCATGCTTTTTCAACTACTCCATTGCCCCTATAACCCAAGTCTACATGCCATATTCATCTTCTTTAACTTCTTCTTTTCCTACTACACAAAAATCACCATTTTTAATCCTTGTGGAAGCTTGTACCTAAGAGATGACGAGGAGTTCTTGAGGTTTAACCCAAAGGTTGGTTTGAGTTTGAGTTTAGTGATTCATTTTATGTTCTATAGTTCTAAGATAAGTATTTTTTATATGCTAGGTGCTAAAACCAGTGGAGAGGATCATCAAAGGGGTTAGGCAAGCTTGAAGAGCTTAAAGAGTTTAGGCTCCATTGTTAAAGATTAGTACATATATGTATATTAATTTCCCTATTTTGCATGTTGTTGTGTTATATGCTATGAAAATATAATAAATAATATACATGAGTTTCTGGTTATGTAAATGTATAATGGTTGCATAGGTTAAGTGTTAGAAATTCCATGAAAATAGGTTCTGTTTGTTATGATTCCGAAGAGAAATTTTGGCATGAAATGTGTTATGAATCTATTTTTATGCTAAAGGAAAGTTGCTAGCTTGATATGTGATTAAATGTTGATATGAGTAATTGACATTGGTTAATCTTAGAGATCCTTACATATGACTTTGTTATGCTTTATTTTTTAGTCTAGAAAATTCAGAAATTCATGCCCATAATAGGGTTATCGTACCTATAAATATAACACATAGACACATTTCACACATAAAATGAGTCACGCCCGTGAAACATGAACTTGGGAAATGCCTAGAATGGGCAAAAGCTTTCATATCTTGCGTTATAGCTAAAAAAATTGTGAATGCATGGGTTCATGTCCTTGAACATGTAGTCATAGTTATGAACATATATTTTCAGTTTTCCCCATTAGTTTTCTCTGCAATGCCCGTATATAGGATCTATAAGTTTTGTTAATAGTTGGTAAAAGTTAGAAGTTAAAAAGAGCATTAAAAGGTTTTAAATTTCCTAGTTTTTGTTGTTTTATGCCCCGTGACAAGTGGTATCATGGCCATGAATGTTGTCTTCAGTGAACAAATCATGAAGGTTAATCATGTCCATAATTGGTGGATCACGTTCATGAAGGATGAGTCACAACCGTAAATCCTGGGTAGATAGGGTAGGTGAGACAACCGCGATTTTCTCTCTTTGTCATCCCTTTAAATCTGTTCTCCACTCTCTAACACACCACCTCCATCTTCTTCTACCTTCATATCACACATTTTCATTTTTTGGGAGATTGAGAGACCTAGTTTCATTAGAGAAAGTGAGAGAAGAAGTTTGTAAGTTGTAAGTGATTAGCTTAGTTTTGTATTTTTTGGGTTATGTCTAAGTTCCAAGAGGCTAAAAGTACATTTTTCTTATGTCCAAGAGTTGGTAGATGTGCTGGAAGTCTATCTCAATGGAAAAGACAAGCTTAGAGAGCTAAAGTTTTAGTTAGGCTCCATCCTAGGTAAAATGTTTCTACATAACACCATTCACAAATTTGAGTTGCATGTTTATGTGCTATTTGTTATTGATGCATGTTGTAAATGCTATAGGGTTGGTTATATAGCATGATTTCGAGTTAATGACATATTGGGAGCTAAATATATTATTGTTGTGTTAATGGTAATTTTGTGTTGGAAATCACATGATATATGCTTTTTAAAATATTGTTATTTGGTTTTTTATATATTGGTGCTGGATTATTGATAGGGGGATTGACATTGGTCAATCGTAGTGATATTGCATGTGAAAGTTGGATACTTTGTTAATGTTCTGTTTTTCTAGAAAATTTTCAGATTCATGACCGTGAACTGTAGTTCATGTTGTGAATATTATGAATATAAGTTTTGTTTGCTAAAGCAGATCCATTCATAGGCAGTTTTACAATTGAGATCACGGTTTGGTCAATGTCTGTGAAGGGTGGATCATGGTCGTGAATATGTGGTTGATTTATAGGTGAATCACAGTTTGATTTATGGGTAAACTACCCATGAAGAGGTTCTTCATGACCTTGAAATTGTATTCGAGGATGTGAATTTGCTAAATCTTAAAAGTTATATGTTTGCATATGAATCAAATTTGATTCGGTTTGAGACTTAATACCTCTGTCATATGGTTATAACATGTTTTGAGAATGCATGTTATGGTTATGATTATGAGAATCATGGATGATGTACGCTATGAAATGGTATGTGATGTGATAAGTGGTTAAACTCATTACTCTGACTAGGACTAGAGCTAAAAGAGATGACATGTCATTGAGGGGAGATTGGTACCAAGTGTCCAAGGTTGGTCACATTCAAGATTTTTTGTGGCCAGGGTTAAGCCAGGTGTGCTTCCTTTAGTACTTGATATGTGCACTTTTTTTTTTCTCGAACATATGTTCTGGAAAGCTTAAGCAGGTATCCTAAGGGCTTAGGTAAGAGCCTATAAAGCAAGCAAGGAAGAATGTAATTAATAATTTCTATGTGTGGTATGCACTTATATATTTGATGATTGTTTATATTATTATTCTATGTATAATTGAGTATTGTATTAAGAATATTGAGGCATGACATCATAAATACATGGTATGTTATATGTGCATATGGCAAGGTAAGTCATATTGGTATAATTGTAATTGTATCATGCATTTTGTATATGTATGTTATGTTTTGCATGTTGTTATATACCACTAAACTTTAGATTGCTTAGCGTATAGGTATTTATATATGCAGGTTCAGAGTTTAGGTCTTGATCGATAGAGAAGGATGCCCATGAGCAAAGTCAAAAATACACACTTGGGGTGGGTGATACAACTGTTATATTTTTTTTTTGGGTTTGGATAGTTATAAACGTACATATTTTTATTTTTTGAGATATGTAATTTTATAACTGTTTATTTTGTAAAACTGTTGGGCTACTGCATTGCCCATTTATTTATTGTATTAAATTTTTATTTGTATTTAAGTCTTTTAATGACATTTTATGATTTTATTAAGTCATCATGGTCATTGTGCATCAATATTTTAATTTATGGTGTTTTGAAATTATATGTATCGTAACATTTCTTGGTATAATTGAGTTTTTTCCTAATTATATCGAAATGTGTTACATTCACGATTTGAGTCTCGGTCATTAATGCTTGGTTTCACGCTTATAAACATATAGTCACGACTATGAATGAAGTGTATTTTTGGGACAGAAGCTTTCACATGAACGACTATGGTTTGGTTCACAGCTAAGGAAGTACCCATGGATGTCTTTCATGCCTCTGAACATATAGTTCATGACCGTAAATTCTGTTAATTTTAATATATACAGTTTTAGTTTTTGACGCTATGTGATGGGTGAATAAATCACATATTATTATTTATATGACAGTATGAGTAAATCACATGTAAGTGATAATGATGAGGTAATATACCAGTATTGATGCTATAAACATGATTATATGTGATGATGATATTAAAAAAGAAGTGAAAGATAAAAGTTAAGACTTTAAAAGCCATTTTTCTCTAATTTGGGACTTGACCTAGGATAGATGACATGTCATTGAGGGGATTACGGTATCGTAGAATTTTTTTTTTTATAAGAGGTCTTGGTAGCTGAAGCTCAAGTTAAAGTACCCTTAGTCCTTGGTTCCATGCAATTTTAAGGACAATATGGTTGAAACTTTGAGAGCGCCCTTGACTTGAAGAGCTCAATGAACTTTTATAGTTAATGAACAGAGTGGATGAAGCTCTAGGAGCGCCTCTTTTCCATAATCCGCATCTAGATAGTCCGACTTAGAGTTTTGGATAAAAACAGATTTAAAAATGGAATTATGGTAAGTTTTGGATAAAAGCAAAATAATTATAAAAAGAAAACAAAAATTGAAAAAGTTGTAAGTTATAAGTGAAATAAGATGAACTAAAGGAATGGATAAGGTTACTATGAACCGGTTGTATGAGAAAACTTGCTAAGTCTAATATTGGTATGAGATATAGTGATTGTATTGTCATGCATTAGGATAGTGTTTATGGTATAATGGTATACTTGAACATACATAATATGCTATGATATGAATTGTATGATTGCTTACTTGAATTTTTATACCTATATTACCACTAACTTTTTAGTAGCTTAACGTGTGGGTTTCCTGTACACAGGTCGAAACCTACGAGATAGTAGGAGTTGACTTAAGAGAAAAAATGTTCATTTTGAAGAGTTAGTACACATGTCATATTTGTTGCTTTTTATACATGATATTGATTTGAGTTTTAATGTTTTATATAATTTTTTATGTTAAAAGATTATATTTGGATAAAATGTTGTATTTTGTAAATAGGGAGCCGTTTTAGTCCGAACATGAAAGTATGATTCATGAAAATGATCATGTATGAAGTTTATGTAAGTTTATGAATGGTTCTTGATGTTCAAATATATTTATAAAGTTAGTTTGCAAGGAAAAGTTTTAACTTTAGCATCCGTTCAATTAGTCAAGAGAAATTATGGATGAGTATTAAATCATATTATTTTTCTCTTTTTAGTGTTATTAAATACCAATGAAAGTAAAATAGTAATTTTATTTTTTTACAAAACTTAAGAGGATCAATTGCCCCCTTGTGCATTGAGTGGCTCCACCCCCTGAATGTAATACAATATAATTTCATAAACTTAATAGATAAAAAATAAAAAGTTTAAGGACTTCATAATTTTTTTGAGTGTAAATATAAAGTAAATTTGAAGTTTTATTACGACTATAAGTGGATCACTTTTGTGAATATCTTTTAATATCTTTGGTATCAAACTTCTGTTACTTTGAACCGCTCTTTCTTATCTATTTGTTGTGCGACAATATCTGATACGCCATATTTGTATTTTAATATCACACAACTGTACTCTTCCAAATCAATGAAAAGCTATTCAACGTTGCCGCTATTTTCTTCTGCTGTTGACTTGGTATCTGAGCCATGACCTCACCCATTTTTTTCATCAACATCTTATTCTTCTTCAATGGCAACCACCAATATCGTTCCACCCCTGTCCTCTATTCTGTCTTCTCCTGCAGCAACACCTACACATGTTCATCAAACTTTCTCTATTAAACTTACCTCCAAATATTATATACCTTGGAAGCTTCAATTTACTCCACTACTAAATTTTTACAATCTTCATGTTATCATCAATGGAATTGAACCTAAAGAAATTTTTATCCTTCCACAAACCAAACTGAAATCAATCCAGCCTATATTCAGCGGTTTAACAAAGATCAACTCATTTTCTCCTAGTTATTGTCATCCATTTCAGAGGAAATTTATCCCCAACTTATTGGTTTAAATTCAGCAGTTGAGGTTTGGAAGGCATTACCATTTGCATATGGGGTTGTTACTCATGCACAAAGGACTCAACTTCACATTGAACTCCACAATCTGTCAAAAGATGATAAAGTCTGTGTCCCAATATCTCTATCAAGCAAAGGCTATTGCTAACTCATTAGCTTTAGCTGGACAACCAATATCCCCATCTAAATTCAATGCCATAGTTTTTCAAAAACTTGGAGCTGATTACAATGACATTATTGGAGCTTGCCAACAGCGATTTGACCCGATATCCTTCAATGATACATTGACTATTAGTGGCATATGAGCTATTATTAAAATCTCAACAACCACAAATCCCCATGACAAATATGGTGCAACACACTACATCCTTAACTAACAACAATTACTATCGCTCCAATTTTAGCAGTGGCACTTGTGGCAGGCAAACCACTTGTGGAGGTAAAAAAATATTTCTCTACTCATAATCAGTCACCAACAACATGTTAGATATGTAGTTTATCTAACCATACAACAATTACTTGTCGTTGGAGGTTTGATGTTAGCTTCATTGCATGTCGTAATCAGCCTTGACATTTTAATTCTAATGAACCTCATGGCTTTAACAAAAATGTGCAAGCTAATCTTTAACAACGAAACCTGTTGAATGTAGCAGCATATCTTGTTACATTGGAGGATTGACATGCAAGACTAGGACATCCAAACTATCAAATCGTTCGTCGATTATTGCATCAATTTCAATTGCCTTGTTCTTCAAATAAAATTAGTTCCAAAAAATGTGAAGCATGTTTCTTGGGAAAACTTCATAAAATTGTCCTTTTTTTTTGACATAAAGTATATTAAAAACACGTGTTTTGGTCGCTTTTCCTTTAACTCCTGCTTCAATTGCATATTTTTCAGGAAAGAAATCTTTATTTACAGGGTGAAGAGATACAAATAAGTTGTCACGGTTGAGAACTATAGAACGAGAAGTGCAACTTGTGTCAACCCTTCGCCTGCCTTCGACCCGTATCCGACCGAGCCGTGGGAGAAAGAGGAGGGAGAAATTGAATATGGGTTGGGGCTGACTCAACCAATCAATGACCACTAAGGCAGCCTCAACCCTCTTTCTACTCTTAAAGGCTTGGCTTCCTCCCGCTTAATGGCATTCCTTCTTAATTGTTTGCTTTACTTTTCCTTATCTAATGCGCAATCAATCAGTTGCTTGCTTCCTATCAATCTCGATTCTTGCTTAGCTCTTTTGCTTGTTTACTGGTTCCCGTCATCTTTGTCTTATTAGCGCAGGTGTTCGTCAACGATGAAAGCCGCTGAACTTAAGACTCTTTTTGAGAAAGAGTGCGGAGAGGAGGGCTTTCAGGGGCTGGGGAGGGTGGATTATAGAGCTAAGGGCGGATCGAAGGCTTGGCCGGTGGAATAGATCATTGCATTTTTTGGAAGTACTAAAAGCTGGCGATGACTTGTCAACTCAATCGAGATCGATCGCTTTCAAGTGAAAGACGTTTTCAATTCCCTCCCGAAAGAAAATTGGAAAGAAGAAAGAAGGCGCAACACTTTCAGTGCCTTTTCGCCAGTAAGATTTGTCTTTAACTCGTAATCGTAGTGTTGGTCCGTTAAATTAAATTCATTTTGATGTTTAGGGTCCTGCCCTTTTGATCTCTTCTTGTGGTTATAAATATTTTATCACTTTTATAAATGACTTTTCCTTATTTCCGTGGTTGTTTCCTCTTAAATTCAAAAGAAGTACCTAATATTTTTCGACAATTTCAATTACTAGTGGAAAAATAATTTGGTCAATCAATCAAGGTTTTCAATTCAGATTGGGAGGCGATTGCCGTCCATTACACACTTCTAAAAAAAATAGTGGAATCATTCATTGTATGTCATGTCCTCTCACACAGGAACAAAATGATACCACAAAGAGAAAAATCAGAAATATAGTTGATATTGGGCTTGCGTGACTAGGACATTGTGGTGCTCCTTTTATGTATTGGGAATATGCTTTTGAAACATGATGTTTTTTTTAATAAATAGAATGATATCCACTTCACTCAAAATGGTATTCCTTTCCATATTCTTTTAACAAAAATCCAGATTATTCATATCTTAAAGTTTTTGGTTGTGCTGTTTATCCTCTCTTACGCCCAGACAATCAATATAAGTTCTCTTTTTCGCACAAAACAGCGTCCTTTCGGGTTATTCTCCCCATCATTTAGGGTATTGATGCTTAGACAAAGATAATGGAAAAATATATATTGCTAGGCATGATGACTTTGATGAAAAATTATTTTTATTCCATTCTATTTCAGGTCTTCACTCTTCCAAGGATATATCGCCAGTCAACATGGTCAATCCTCCATGGCTTCAAGTCTCTTATCCACTGCACCAGCTCCCGTATTTCTCGGCCTCCTCAGGTAACCACTCCCACTCACACTTTTGTCCTCCTTCAAACTCTAACTCATCTTTGACTCTTGCTACCTTATCCTCTCCCAAAACTCCTTTACCCATATCCAAAACTACTTCACAACAGATCCCATCACATCAATTAAAATCCTTATCCTCATCACCAAACCCCACCACTACATCTTCATCAACAAATAACAACTCCATTCAGCCCAATAATCAAGAAGGCCTTAAACTATTTGTTGACCTACCCACCAAATCCACAATCCATTTCTAATTCACCACCTAAAAGGACCCACTCATGCAACTTCGACCTTTAGCATATCAAAAGAAACCGATAGCTCTCGTGACCACAAAAATTCCTTTCACCAGTTCCATTCACATCGAGCCCATTTCTTACACACAAGCCACCAAAAATCCAGATTAGATCAATGCCACGCACCACGAAATGCAAGCTCTTCTTCGAAATAAAACATGGGTTCTAGTTCCTTCACCTTTTGATGCCAATATAGTTGGAAATATATGGATTTATAAAATCAAATGAAAATCATATGGCACTATAGATAGGTTAAAAGCTCACTTGGTTGCAAAGGCATATACTTAAGAATATGGCTTGGATTATCAGGAAACATTTACTCCTATTGTGAAACCTATAACAATTCGAGCGGTTATTTCTCTTGCTGTTTCCAAAGGATGGTGTATGCATCAGTTAGATGTCAATAAAGCATTTTTAAATGGTGAATTAAAAGAACCTGTTTATATGGTTCAGCCTCAAGGTTTTGAAGACAAAAAATATCCACATTATGTCCGTAAATTGAACATGGCTCTCTATGGTCTCAAACAAGCTCCAACGTCTGAGCAATTTTCTATTCAGTATTGGATTTGTGAGTTCCACTGCTGACTCTTCTTTATTCATTTACCCCAAAACAAATCACACTTGCCTTTTACTGGTATATGTTGATGTGATTCTTACCGGCAATGATGTGAAGCTTCTTCGTCCTCTTATTGATCAATTGTCAGCAGAATTTTCTTTGAGAGATATGGATCACTTGCATTACTTTCTGGGTATTCAAGTGTTGCATCATAATAAAGGGTTAATTTTATCTCAAGCATCCCGTATTTCAGACATCATTAAAAGGGATGGAATCTATGTTGAGAAAAAATTTAGAATGAACAACTCTAAATTAAATATCTCAAAAAAGAAATTCACTCAAAAAATTGGAGACACAACAAAAACTTCATTAAACTAGAAATATTATGAAAAAAGCTATAAACTCTCACAAATACTCAAAACTTGTAATTTTATTTTTTTTTTCACTCTAAAATGATTTAAACCTTAGAAGTATAACTATTTATAGACTCAAAATTAAATCTACATTATACATTTGTTCAAATTTTCACCATACATTTGGTGTGATATATATACTTCATATGAATTTAATTTTTCAACAAATTAGGTAGAAACGGATGTACCTAATATTTGTTTAATTTTTGAACACAATAAACTTCATTTTCAACAAATTGATGGTGGTTACACCTAATATTTGAACAAATTATTTGATATTTATTCTTAACGTACTAACATGTGAGCCTTGTTCGACTCCTCTAACTACTAGAACTTCATTATCTAAGCACAATGGTTAGCTCTTGTCCATTGAAGAAACTTCAAAATATAGACAACTTTGTGGCAGCCTTCACTATGCAACCATCACGCATCCAGACCTATCATTTGTCATCAATAAGCTGTGCCAATTTATGCACCAGACTACTGACACTCATCTTAAAGCATTAAAGTGTGGTGTTAGATTTCTTAAAGGTATTATGAAACGTAAACGTTGTTTGCCCCATAATTTGCTTGGTTTCATAGATGCGGATTGGGCTGGTTGCTCAGATTATGGACATTCGACGGGGGAATTTCTAATTTTTCTTGGCCAAAACTTAATTGCTTGGAATTCCCGCAAGCTACGGACGGTCGCACGTTCATCTACTGAATCAGAATTCAAAGTTGTGGCAAATGTGTGTGTAACTCAAGTGGCTTCGATGTTTGCTTGAGGAACTTGGAGTTCATTTCACTCAACCCCCACATATCTGGTGTGACAACATTGGTGTGATATTCTAGGCATCTAATCCAATTTTTCAAGCTTGACTAGCCATGTCAAAGTAGATTATCACTTTGGGTGTGGAAATGGTGCAAAAGAAGGAGCTTTCTATTGCAGTTATTTCCTCATCTCACAGGTAGCTAATATTTTGCCGAAGTCTTTACCCGAACAGCAATTTGAATATTTTGTAGACAAGCTTCAGCTGGTTACTCCAACTTCAGAGGGCGTATAAGGGTAATCTAAGATTGCTGTTAGGTATAAAAAGACAGATTTATAATTTTTTTAATTTAATTAATTGATTTTTTTAATTTTTTATAAACTGTTTTTCTTAAATCTGTTTCTGAAAAAAAACATCTATTTATTTGCTTCTTTTCGAAAACAGTTTTTAAAATTTTAAAAATTTAAAAAATAATTTTTTTTTTCTAAAATCGCTTTTAGTTTTTGGAAATTTCTTATAATATATTTTGTACCAAACTTCAGTTACTTTGAACAACTCTTATCTATTTGTTATTCAACAATATCTGATACTTCATATTTGTATTTAAATACCACACAGTTATACTCTTTCAAATCAATGAAAAGCTATTCAACGTTGCCATTATTTTCCTCTACTGTTGACTCTTGCAAATCATATCACCTGCTGGACAGTCTTGAACTTTTTATATTTTGACTATTAAGCTTTCCAATTTTAATTTTATCATAATAAACTTCCAATAATTATTATTTTCTGTTCGAATTCTTATTAGATGTAAAAACAAAATTGAAAGTTAATAATTCAGATTTAAGACCTGGGTATGCTTAGGTAATATATATATATATATATATATATATATTACATTAATTTTTTTTTATCTCATTTTTAATATTTTATCTGTCTAGGTATTGCAAACAAATTAAAAAGATATAAAAAGATACAAATTAATATTTTTTTCATGTTTGGATAAACATGATAGATTATGTTTGTCTAATTTTAAACTTGCATAAATTAAATCATATAAAAATTTAAAAAGAAAAATTTAATTAATTTGATTTAATAATCATCTATTTATGAATGGATGATTAAGAACTCTTAATATGATTTATCATATTCGCTCAAACTCCAGAGAATTTTAATCCAAAACAAACATATGATTTCAAAATTTAAACATATATTTTGATATAATAAATCATATATCACATTTAATTCCATTTTTACGATTCCAATACAAATTTAATGTAGAAAATAAGAATATGATTAGCCTTTTATTTCTTATTAGAGAAAAAATTGATATTATGGTTGAAAAATAGAAATAAATATTACTTCCTCCTTCCCAAAAAAATAGTCCATTTTTATTTTCTTTTGTTTTAAAATTTAGTCTCATTTACTATTTTTACACTATACTTAATTTATATATTGTTTTTCATACTCCTATTTTATTAAGATGAATAATTTTTTATTTAATTTTTTGACTTTTTCCAATAAAAATTGTTTTAACCCATTTGATATTTAATTTTTTATTTATTAAATTTATTGATGTCGATTTTTTTAATATATTTCATCTAATATAAAAAAGCATAATAGAAAACTAATAAAGAAACTGTGAAAAAAAGAAATAAAACTTTTTTTTTTTCTTTTGAGGGAGTACTAAGTTGGAATTATCTGTGAGCCGCAAAGCAAAATATCAAATTTCTCTATTGGTAAATTGAGAATTCCCCTCAATCCTCATTGCATATGGCGTGCGTAATATCTCATTGTTCTGCTACTGCTGCTGGGTCAACTCGGTCACTGGTTTATACTGACTCACTCCCAACTCGCGCCGGCAAGTCAAACTCTCTTTCATGGGTCTCATCATTTCCTAGTTTAAACATTTCCATCATTAACAGCTCACTTTCAATCCCGCCCAATCCCACTTTTAACAAGGTATTCACTTTCTTCCATCTCTCAAACATTTTTTTTGTCGTCCTTTTTTCTCTTACCCTTTGTCTCTTTGCCGTGAAAATTTTGAGGACAGAGATAGAACTTTGAATGCCTTGAGTTTTTATTTTTCTTTTGGTTTATTGGTTTGTTATAGTCGAATAACTTACCTTAACTGAAATTGGGATTCTGTTGGTTCGATGCAAAGTGAGATAATTTTCAAGTTTTACTGTGAACCGAACAAACAGAGGGCTTTTTGTTTTTAAAATTCACTTACTGCTCTTACTTTGTGCTTGATAAAGAGCAATCTTTAATTAGCTGTGGAGTTTGTTTCTAATTGAGATTGTACTATGGACTGAAATACGGCTCGTAAAGTGTAAGGGATTTGCTAAATTTAGGTGTACATAATATTAGATCCCTTCGTACCAAAGATGGTCAAAGACACGTTCTATATTGATGGAATGTTGAAAAATATAATGGAATTGATCAACAATTTTGTTCACAATTTACTCATAATTGTGTAGAACTAGAGAAAAATAGGATTTTGTTGTTACATATAGGTTTTTTTTTGAAAATATACAAAATAACAGTGCCTGGTGCAAATAGTGGCTTTGGTTAGAGGCTTAGAGCTTTTCAATGTACTTTTTTTGTAGGATTAAATGCAACTGAAATTTGACTCAATATCTAGTTCAATTGAATTCAAACAATGGGTGGTGAAGAATTTCCCTTTTCCTTTCTTTCTTTTGTTTTTTTGTTTTATATTTTCATCAGCCCTTTGTCACTTTGGTGTACAAACAAATTCTGGGTACATGAGTGAGCCCAAATCCAAATTTTGTGAGCTTCAAAAAATAGTGATGGTTGTTTTTTTGAAAGGAGATAGCCATTTAAAAGACCAGACTAAATTTCTATATCATATAGAAGTGCTTAGATACATGGAGATTTTAGTGCATAGATAAATTTTCTGATGGTGGGTTTAAGACTGGAAACTTCATACAAGTACGGTGGTTAGATTGATGAGATACTGATTCCATATCAACTTTTAAGCTAACCTAATAAATAATTGGTTGGACTCCCTCATTACACTAAAGTCTGAACAGTAGTAGCAGCATGACCATCAAAATATCAAAAACATTCTTGTGCTGAGGAGCATAATTCTTGGAAGTATACAACTTAACTTAGCATTGTTTATTCTTAACCCCTTTCTTTTTTTTTAATTGTAGTTTAAGAGACTTAATTTCCCTTTGAAGGCTGTAGATATGAGTGTTTTCTGAGGATCACTGTCCATACAACTGGGCTCTATAAAAATCTCACTCGGCTTGAGAGATTTGGGTTTGAACATGTAGACTGGAAGGCTTGTGGCTTTGATTTGGGGTTTGATGCTTAAACAGGTTTCATGATGTGATGAGTGATACATGTTTCAAGATGCTGAAGCTCCTTATTTTTCTTATCAAAGAGATTAGAAGCAATCCTTTTCTCTGTGGAGGATGAAGGGAGTGATGGGGGTTGTGATCTTTTGCGTATTGGGCCTTTTGGTTACTGTCTAGAGCAATAAGGTGATTATTGTATTTTCTCTTTTCTAATTTGTTGATTGGTAACATATAAATTTAAATATATATAACCAAATCCACACCCCAATTTCTGGATCTCCTTGAACTCAAACTAACTTCAATTTTTGTTAATCTGGGTCCTTTTTGATACTAAAGTCATGCATTCATTCAATGTTAGTTTTGTATGGATGGGTGAATTCTTTTAGGAGCCCAAAATCTGGTTTCAGTCAGAGGAGAATTTTTTAGTAGTGGAAACCAGAATTGCAGGCTAGCAGACGGCAAGTTTTGAGTTGTCTTGACTGAAGTATAAGCAATACTTGGCCTCATCTTTCTTGTTTAGTCCTGTAACTGTGGGTCTATTGAAGGAGGGTTAGCCACTTGGTTGCAGACATGGTTTGTCTGCGTAGGTCTTTTGTATAATCCAAAGAGATTGTTTTGATTGGACAACTGTAGACTATGAAGCACGGACACTCCAACTTCATAGCGTGTCGCGTTTCTGACACGTTTTTGAAACCGACACTTGCCAAACACCGATACAAAAAGTTCTGGGTGCGTTTTGTAATTTTCTAAAAATTCAAAACACATTTCTTTAAGTAAAAAACACATTTTTCCTTTTTATAAAACTTAAAACTTCTATGTGACACCAATCATTGCTTAATATATTTAATTGTATATCATTTTTGTTTAATTTTATATAAAAATAATAACTTGCAATTATATCTCTTAAATTTAATTATTTTTAAATTTATGCCTGTATTTTTAATATTTATATGTTTTCCCGCGTGTCCGTATCTTATACTTTTTATAAAGGTCGTTTTCCAGTATCGGTGTCCAGGTCCAGGTCCAGGTCCGTGCTACATAGACTGTAGATAATGTCTCTTGGAGCAAGAATTTTCTGATTTCGTCTTATTAGCCAGATCTTGGATCTCGGTTCTCTCAGTATGACTTTCCCTAGACAAACAGGGGCCTCTCATGTCTGTTATCGTGTATAAGCTGTTATTAAGTGTTTTCCCTGCTTGATAAAGCAATTGTTCTTCACACCCTGTATCCCCCTTTCATCACTGAGGCAGTTATAGCATTCGATCCCTTAGGGAGTACAGGTATTTAAGTCAGGCTGCCATGGTGAAAGTAATGTAAGCCTCTGATTCTTGCTCAAAAAACAGACTGAACGCCTTAGAGTTATTGGCTCATCCGACCTGGCAACATTCATAAGTGTACAGGAAACTTGATGGACAATTAAATTTTATAATCTGCCATAAAATTATGCTACATCCCATTACACCTGCAAATATGCTTCAAAGAAAATTTTTGTTGAACATTTTTTGCCTTCATTTTGTTTCCTTTAAGAGTTTTGTATAACAGACTGCCGGAAGGTATGAGTATAGTTTTCTACAGGAGCTAAGCAGAGAAAGAATAATACTTAAGGGCCCAGAACGTCGTTGAATGCTATTTTTTCCAGCTAATTCATAGATTGTTGGATGATTATCCTTAAAGTTAGCGTGGTAAAATTGTAAATAGGCTATATATCCCAATCTTTCCATTTATTATTTTTCTATGTTTCTTTGTCACTGGTGTCTTTGCCTAGCAGTAATATTTAGCTACTAGTGGCAAATGCGTTGGATTTACTCTATAAACTGACAGAAGAAGTTTTGGGGTCCTTTCTGCCTCATTATATCTAAGGACACAAATTATAGAACAACACTTGAAAATTTCTGATTCTCCCCTATCCTCTAGATTTTCTGAAAAAAAATAAAAAAAAATATATATTTAGAATATGGTTCCATCAGAGTGAATCCAACTCTAATGTCCTGAACATAATCCTAATTATGATGACTTATGAACTGCAGCATACTCTTGAATAGACAGCATAATCATCCTTGAAATTTAAAGCTTACTGTGAAGTGAGGTTTTCTGTTTGTAATTATTGTTATTATTATAATTATTATTATTTTGTTGTGGTTTATTTGGTCTTCTGGCATCTCATTAATTGTCTGTTGTGGAGTGTGAAACGTTCTGAACTGAGTTAGTTTTTATATTTTCCAAACTGCTGCGAGTCATATGTAATTTCCTTTTTTTTTTTAATACTAGAAACTGAACGGAAATAATTATTTTCCGTACTGTAGAATTCTTTCATTTCTGCTGCCTGGACCAGGAGATCCCGAAGTGAAGCTGCAAAGAAACCTAACAAAAAATCATGGAAACAGAGGACAGATATGTATATGAAGCCATTCTTGCTAAATGTTTTCTTTTCGAAGAGATTCATTCATGCAAAAGTCATGCACCGGGGAACAAGCAAAGTGATATCAGTTGCTACGACAAATGCCAAGGATATTAGAAACAGTTTACCATCGCTTACGGATCACAATGCCTGTAGAGTGATAGGGAGGCTTATAGCTGAGAGATCAAAGGAAGCTGATGTATATGCGATGTCTTATGAACCTAGAACAAATGAGCGCATTGAAGGTAAGCTTGGAATCGTTCTTGACACTATCAAGGAGAATGGGATTATATTTGTTTAAGCTTATTCCTCAATTAAAAAAAAAAAAAAAAGGAAAATGGAGAGTATTCTCTCATTTCTGTTGTAGCATTAGTTGTTGTAATTGACATGGATGATGGATTATTAATGGATTATAGTTCGTTTGTGATTGTCTTTCTCTAACATGGCTGATAGTGATTGCTTATACAGTCTGTATTTCTGTTTGTTATGTCCCGTGTCACCCTTGTGATTAATTTTGCATCTAGTGATGATGCTTAAATAGAAATGAGTTAAGTTACTTTTTGATTTTTTTTTTGTCATTTTTTTTTCTGGTATTTTAATTATATGGTTGAGGTTTGAATTCTGAATTTTATGTGTAGTTTCAGATGCTTTCAATACGTTTTTATTAATGAATATCTAAAAGACAACTTCTGTTATTTGGAAATTTGTGAACAAAAGCTAATTTAGTACTTGTACTCTTCTGTTGATACTTCTACCTCTATAGAAGTGGACAACTTAACTGTTTAGCAAACTACTATTCAATGAAAGGGATGTCCGTCCACCTCAATTTCAACTTCCAATTGCTTGTTATAATTCTGCACACTTGTGTTAGAAGAAACGAGGAACTCCTTTCTTCGGTGGAGATGATAATGATACATACATTAAAACACATCTTTACTAATATCAAACTTAGGTGATTTTGGTTCAGGATATCAAATTCTATTATCCTTTCACACTAAAAGGTACATCCCCTAAAAGATTTGATGTTGATGTTTAAAAATGACAGTTGGATCCGTTCTTGCTGTGTTCGTTTTGAACGAGACGTTTTTTTATAATTTTTATTTTCCGCTATAACTTCGAAATTTTTTGTGATGGAAATAAGGCATAGATTCCCTGTTCTAATTCCGATTTGAATATATATATAATTATTATTTATATTTTAAGATAATTAATAGTTTTAAAAAATAATAAATAAAATATAACACTTATATAAAATAAAATATATTTTTTATTTAAATAATTATATAATTAACTAATTAATTAAAATAAAAATATTTTTAATATTAAAATAAAATAAAAAATTTTAATAAAAATCAGGGATTGGGTCGAGATCAGGGATCTCCGTTTTCTTTTAGTGCAGGAATGGTGATAAAAAAAAAATTTCGTCGGAGAATGGGATAAGATTTCGATGTCAGGAATGAAGATGCAAAACTCCGCCTTAAATCTGTCCGTTGTCATTTCTAATGCTAGCCCGAACATTATTGTACCAAACCCCAATCCCTATTAAGAAGGGATTGATTACGAGACAAGATATCACCATTCTATAAAGAGCCTCCACACTAGAATTCAATATCCTAATGACACTAGCATTGTCCATTCCAATGCAGATACGGCGCCAACCTCTTTCCCACGCAAACTTCAAACTAAAAAATAATCCCCAAAATTTTGCTCCAAAAGCAATGCAATAGCCCAAATGAATGGAGAAGCCTCCTAACCACCTACCATGAGAGTCTCTTAAAACACCACCTGTCGTTGCAAAGTTGCAGCTCCTCTTAAAAGCATCATTAGTGTTTAAATAAATATATCCCGTTGAAGGCAGCTGCCAACATATGAAGGCTTCCTGTCTGTGTCTATCTACTTTTACCATCGTAGTCAAGGCTTCGAAAGCTTGTAAACATGTTTTAACTGATTTTAGAATAATCAGTATCCTTGACCAAATTGATAAGCTTTCATTTTGAAAGATCGTCATATTTTGCCATTTCCAGAGCCACCAATAGGTGAAACCAAATAACGTAACCTAGGGAATAGAAGTTTGCACATGAAACCCATTACCGATATTCGCCTCAAACCAATCATAAATTCAAAGTTGAAAAAACCCACTTTATCTAAAGGAACTAACAACCTCTTTATGTTATCTTTATTTATTTATTCATCTTCATGTCATTTTTATTTGTTTTTATTCTTCGTTTTGACGTTATATATCTTTATTTAATTCGGAGAAATTCTCCTTTCTCTAGAATCACCCTCTCTTTGACAATTAAAATAAACAGCAGCGACAACTAAACCAAGATTATAGACTTGCGAAAAAGTCCTACAACTGAAATTAGGACCCCATTCTGGTGCAACTCACTTGAGAGAATTGGGAAGGTATCGAGTTCTGGTTTACTCGCCACCACCCACCAAAATTGGTGGGAGTTTAACACCTCTATGGTAAGTGCAAAAGGATAACTAGTTGCCCAAGACCATTAGGCCTCCTAATAAACCAAAAAATAAGTTAAAATAAATGTGTAACACATGCATCATATTTTTTTTCTCGGTTTCATCAGACATTATATAAAAAAGTAAAAAATGTGAAAATTTATTTTCCGAAGAGAAAAAAGAACTAATTATTTGTAGTTTATATACACTATCACAAGAAATTATTTTTTTTGAACTTATTTAATCTTACACGAATATATTAAAGAAAAATACGAGAAATGTCAAAGAGTTTTTTCCTTCGGCCCGGCCACCATTAAACACTTAATAATTTTTTAATTCTTGTTTATCACATATTCAAGGTTTGACATGCATTTAAATAGTAGATCGATATCATCTTGTACTTTTTATAATAAAATTAAATAAGCTAGATCTGTATTTTTTTTACATTTTAAATTTAATTTTGCACACAAAAATTAATTTCGTACTATATTTTTCATTTATAATTAAGTTAGGCTAATTAATTTATTAAACATTAACTTAAAACAATGAGTTAATCGACTTAAAATTAATTTTTAGGTTAATTAGAAATTAACTTTGCTTTTTGGTTCTAAATAGACCAAATGATCAAATTAGTTCATAAACTATATCCAAAAATAATATTTGCATCCTGAACTTTGATTTAATACAATTAAGTTCTTGATGTTTTAATCCGTTATAAATAAACTCCTAAATAACTTTGTTGTTTGCCCCATTTTAACGGTTTCTATTGGAATAACTCAGTTTGATGAAAAATAACTTTGCCATTTTGGTGTCACGATGTATTGAAAATGGAAAATGGGGTTGAGAGAGTTAGTGGGCCTAATTTGGGAGAGAAGAATTGTAACACCCCCTTATTCTACAAGGAAGTGGTCGAATAAGAGAATGTTATATTACCTCTTGCTTAATGTGGCCAGCCAAACTTAGTGATTTATATCCAAGTTATGCATTTAATTGATAAACATTCCAATTAGTGCTCTAATTTTCTATAAATTATGAATTTACCTCAAAACTTTCTAAATTTTGCATTTAGGTCTCATACCGTAATTTAATATAATTACACCCTTAATATAATTTATTAAGTATTTTTCATAATTATTTATCATTATATTAAATTTCTTCGATAAAAATCTGAATTTAAACTTTGATTGAACAGACACGTAGATTTAGCAACACTCGCGACTCGGGGCTTGAATTAGCAGATATGACATTCTCTCCACCATAACACTTTGACTAGAGGAACTCTTTTATTTTGCAAAACTTTCTCTTCACGTGCTAGGATAGCTACTGGTTCCTCTTCATACGTCAAATCCACTTGCATTTCGACACTCTCATCTGGAATAACATGTGTTGGATCTGACTTGTACCTACTCAACATCGAAACATGAAGGACATTATGTATTCTATCTAACTCTGGAAGTAAGGCAAGTCGATATGTCACCGATCCAATTTTATCCAAGATCTCATAGGGACTAATTATCCTTGGACTTAGCTTTCCTTTTTTGCTAAATCTCAGTACTTTCTTCTATTGCAAAACCTTTAGAAACACCTTATCACTTACTGCATACTCAATCTCTCGCCTTTTTAGATCTGCATATATTTTCTATCGATCCTAAGGTGCATTCAATCTCTCTTTAATAACTTTAACTTTTTCCTCTATCAGCTGCACTATTTTTGGCCCTATTAACTTTTCTCGTTCATCTCAGTCCAATAAACTAATGTCATACACTTCCTTATGTACAATACCTCATAAAGAGTCATGCATATGCTTGTCTGATGACTGTTATTATAGGCAAACTCCATAAGAGGTAGATACCAATCCTAACTTCCTTCAAATTTAAGCACACAACTTTTCATTATGTCTTCTAATAGCTAGATTACTTGCTCTGATTGTCTATCTGTATATGGATGGAAAGTAGTACTAAATTTGAGTTGGGTTCCTAAGGCCTGCTGTAAGCTCTTCCAGAATTGTGGAGTAAAACAGGAATCTCTATTGGAAATATTGGACATAGGTACTCCATGTAATCTGACAATCTCATTTACGTAAATTTCGGTTAGGTTGTTCAATGAGTAATCCATCCTAATTGGTAGGAAGTGCACTGACTTGGTTAATCGATCAACTATTACCCACACTACATCAGGTCTCTTTTAAGTCATTGGCAAATCGGAAATGAAATCCATAATGACTCTTTCCCACTTCCACTCGGGGTATGAGTATTGGTTGCAACAGTCTTGTGGGTAACTGGTGATTGGCTTTCACATATTGGCATAAAAAACATCTTGCCACATATTAGGTAATAACCTTCTTCATTCCTGGCCACCAGTATTGAGCTTTCAAATCTTGGTACATCTTATTTCCACTTAGATGCATGATATATGTCGTCTCATACAATTCTTTTTAAATATCTGACTTCAACTCGTTTATACTTGGCACACAAATTCAGTCTCCCAAGTATATTATGCCATATTCTTTCACTGAATATTCAGGCATCTTTACTTTTCTTATAGCTGGAGCTGATCTTGTAGTCTGAGCTGGTGCACTACTAGTATTCAGAGGGCAATCCCTCTTCATATGCTTCTAAGATATGAATCTGAAGCAAACATTTGTATTTCTTCATCACTCTTCTTTATGACTCTTGTGGTAGGTGCCACAAATTGGAACACTCTCTCTGGTAGCCTATATCTAAATACTTCAAGTAGTAGATGTAGCTTTGAAGGGCTGTCATCTCCTGTGTGATCTACTTTGTGTATAATTTATGTTATATCCTTGACTTCTGCCATGAGACTGTCTTGGGTAGAACTGACCTTTCTTGCTTGAATGTTGGGCCATTGGTTGTATACTCTGTGATATCTTTCTTCATGCTTGTCCATCAGTACTTTTGTATACTTTGTGATATATTTCTTCATTTTTGTCCATTAGTACTTACTCTTTAGCTCATGATATATCTTAGTACTTCCTAGGTTCATCATATACATGATTTCATGTGCTTTCTATAATATCCTCTGTCTCATTTCATCAACATTAGACACACATAAACAACCCTGGTAGTATAACCCACTATGTGTTCAACCGAATAATTAGGTCTCTCCTCCTTAAAGACCAATTCGGTTGTCTCAACCAACTTACCATATTGTCTCTATGCATCTATTATCTCTTGATTAAGTGTAGGTCAAGTGTGCAACTTTGCCACCATCTTCCTACTCAAAGCATTAGCCATTACATTAGCCTTGTATAGGTGTTAATCGATAATACGGTTATAATCTTTTATCAGTTCTAACCACTGTCTCTATCTCAGGGTAAGATCCCTCTATGTAGAAAGGTACTTCAGACTCTTATGGTCTGTGTAGATAAAACATTTCTCCCAAACAAGATAGTGACACCATATCTTCAATGCAACGACAATGGTTGCCAACTCTAAGCCATGTGTGGGGTTATTTTTTTCATGTATATTCAGCTGCCTAGATGCATATGCTACTACTTTACCTTCTTACATCAGTAAATATCCAGTCCATTATGAGAAACATCACTGTAGATGACATACTCCTTATTAAGAACTTGTTATGTCAAAACTATAACCTCTGTTAACATCTTCTTCAGACTATCAAACTATTCTAGCGTTTAACTGTTCACTCAAATTTCACATCTTTTCTTAGTAGTCTGGTTAAAGGAGAAGCAATCATTAAAAAATTCTTAACAAACCTCCTATAATAACCAGCTAATCTAAGGAAACATCTAATTCCATTCACATTATTCCAACTGATAAAAACCTCTACCTTGCTAGTTATACCATCAGTTGATATAATGTGCCCCTCATCAAGCCAAAATTCACATGTTGAGAACTTAGCATACAACTTCTACTCTCTAAGTGTCTGTAACACTATTCTCAGGTGTTGATCATGCTCCTCAGGTGTCCTAGAATATACCAGAATATCATCAATAAATACCACAACACACTAGTCTAGGTAAAGTTTGAATACCATGTTCATGAAGTCTATAAAGACTGCTGGAGCATTAGTCCACCCAAAAGGCATAACCATAAACTCATAATGCATGTATCTGGTTCTAAATGTTTTCTTGGCTATATCTTCTACCCTAAGTCTCAACTAGTGATACCCTGATCTCAAATCAATCTTTGAAAATACACATAGACCCTTTAATTGATCAAATAGGTCATCAATCTATGGCAATAGATATTTGTTCTTGATTGTTACCTTATTCAACTGTCTATATCTGTGTATAGTCTCATAGACCCATTTTTCTTTTTCACAAATAATATTGGTGCATCCCATGGAGATACACTTGGCCTAATATACCCCTTATCTAACAAATCTTGCAACTGAACCTTAAGCTCTTTCAATTCAAATGGTGTCATTTTTTATGATGTTATTAATATGGGTATTGTGCCTAAAGTGAGCTCTATAGAGAACTCAACCTCTCTGTTAGGTGGTAACCCTAGTATATCTTCATAAAAAATATCTGGAAATTCATTCATTGTAAGGATATCCTTAAGATCTGGACTTCCCTTTCTAGTGTCAATAACATGAGCCAAATAGGCTTCACATCATTTTCTCATCATCTTTCATCTTTCATCATTGAAATAACCTGTGGAAGTTGTGGACACAACTCACCTTCCACTTTTACATCTCCATGTTCAGGTGTTTTAAGCTTCACAAATTTTTCCTTGCAGTCACTATCTTTGTAGGCTCATTACTTTCGGCATCTTCAGTCACTATCTGTTATGATTCAGAAGCCATAACCTACCTATGTCATAAAAGTAATGACCCTAATAAGTAAGCAACAACTCATATATTCAAATGTGGGTACATACACGTTATGCAATACTAATTTATTTTCAAAACTTATTTAAAACCCAAAATATTGCATATTCATATTTCTGCTCATCCATCACTACAAGAAAATGTTAAAATAGTAATGCTAATTTGCGACGCAAGTCATGACGTCTCTAAATTGTGACGTCAAGCAATGCAATTGTGACAGTAAGTCAAAATATATAATTAGCGACGCTTTTTGCAACAAACTTGTGATGCATAACGACAACATAAATTAGCGACGCATTAATTCAAGGGTCAGACCATGGTGGGAGATTTGGGGATGCTAATGCATCGCTATTAGAGTCGCTAAGTAGCGACGCCATTACTAGTGTCGCTAATTTAGGCGTTTGAAGACCAAAACTCCTGAAGTGCTGCTGCTTTACATTAGCAATGTCATTCTCGCGTCGCTGATTAGTGACATTGTTTATGCATTGAAACACAGCTTTTTGAACTACAGATGTTGTTAGCAATGCCTAAGCAACACAATTTTAGCGTCGCTATGTTTGAGAATAAAACTTGCCTTGATATCCCCAATTTTCAAATCCCTAACTCACTTTCACCCTGTTCCACTCTCAAAAAAGCTAACCCATAACCCATAAATCTCTTCTATAGCTTTTTTTGTTTGGCTTCTTGACATCGCCCCACCTCAAGTAGCAAGTTCATCGACCAAGGAGAAAGGAATGAAGGAAAAAAAAAAGAAGAAAGGGAAAAGATAGTTTCGATAAAGCTTGGAATTCTAAAGTGAGTGAATAAAATTTTCCCCCATCTTGGTTCTTTTTGTTCTCTCCTTTCTTTGTAAGAGGTTGAAATTGACTGGATTTTGAAATACTAGGTATAATAACACACAAATTAAATTATGACCCAATTTGAAAATGAACTATTTATTAGCAAAGGGCTCTATAATTGTATATTTTCTTCTGGTTCATTACAATGAACAATGGATTCTTCTAGCTCCACCCCAACCTCATTGCCTAAGAGGAAGTTAAGAAGTGCACGTAGGTAAGCTTTTGTCTATCGTATCTTCCTTCCTATTATTCAAGTAGTTATGGCTTCTTTCTTTGTTGGGTAGCCTTTGTAAAGGTTCAAATGCTTCATAAAGGAAGAAGTTACCTGTGATCATCGTTTATTAGTGAAGTTCTTAACTTTTTTTATGGGATATATTTTTTTAACTTATGTTACTAGAATTGCCAATTCTGTATGGAAGTAGAAGTTTTGTTTTTTCGTTGTTAGCAATATACATATATGAATTTTATATTATCATTCCATTGCCAAATGATTTAAAATTCTAAAATATAATATGTTCAATTTCATGGTCAACTAGTAGAGTGTCCATCAGTATTAATGTCATTAAAAAAAATTGAAATGTTGGATGTGGGACTAATGTGACTTTCCACCCAGTTCATGATAAAATCAACAGAGTTGCAGGGCAAAGCCTATTCATGTTTATCTTTTGCAAGAATAAAAAAAAATGTGAATTGTGGAATATATGCATAAACAATTATGATATTTTTTTCATTGAAAATAATTATGATATTTGTTGTCTTTGGATACATATGTTCAGTTTTGCAATTTAAATTTACTGTTAAATTATTTCTACTATGAGAAAAAAGGAAATATGTTCAGTTTTGCAATTTAAATGATGGTATGTAATTGGCTTTCCTTTTAACCTTCTTAGTTTCCCAAATAATCAACATGATCCCATGAAAAATATCTTATACTGTGAAAATCTTTAACTTGAATACTTGGCATCATTTGATCTCCCACAAAGAAAAAGGTCACCAATATAAACAACACATGTCGTATATGCCAATAATATCCCATATATATATATATATATATATATATATATATATATATATTATTAATGCACATTAAGTTTTTGCCTTTAGAATTGTGGTACCTTTACATTATTTTATCTTTTGATCCCATTTAGAGGAGCAGGATATTGATAATAGGAACAACAATTATCACAGTATTTTGAAATAGCTAGTCAAATACTATTTTATGTTGGACTTTTCTCTCTAAATACCCAATTACTTTTGTCTATGGCTTACATAAATAGCCATTTGGAAATAAATTTTTCATTAGTTCATGTTATAATCTAAGCATTAAAGAAGCCATGGGATCATGAATCTTTGATTGCATATTGTGATTTTTAAAGAAATATCATGATACACTCTAAAAAAAGTCATTAACAGTTCATATTGTGACTTTTCATATTGGTTTGCAACTTTTCTGACAGTTTTAATTTGATTAAAACTATAGAATTGATAGAATTAAAACTATCTTTAATTTAATCATTATTTCTATTATTAATTGTTGTTTTATATTTGGTAAGCTATGCTATATATTAATCATGAATTAACACAAGTATATAGCTTGATGAAATTTAGATGAGTGGTAGAAATGGTTTAATCCAATTTTCTATCAATTAACTTTAAATTATGATTATTATAGTTAAAAAATGTTGATTGACAGTTAAATTTCCCACTGAACTGCTTTTTTTTGTTCTTGCAATGTTTTACTAGGATATGTCTATGTTATGAAGTTTAGAAAGCTTTATAGCATCACTGTTGTAATACAGAGATACTTTTCATACGCATTAAAACATCATGTGGTATATTTTCCATATTACGTGAGCATAAAAGGATATTTGGTCAAAAAGTTATTAGATAGTTGGATTCTACTCTAGTTGCATCTCATGTGAAGAAGTTAAAAGGATTGTCGTGCTTGGAACTGGTTCACTTGAAATTTGCCTGTGTGGCTTATGTTTGTTATATATCTATTCTTCTGTTTTTGACTCCTGCAAGGGTTTGCAGTTTAGAAGTTTGGCTTGCAATGTAGGTTTTAGGGTTTTCTATATAAACTTGTGAAGTGTACTGATGGCCACCTTCTTCATCAATTTTCTATATAAACTTGATTTTTTTTAAATGGTGGTTTTAATTAATAAATATATGAATTCAGAATTGATTTTTAATCCTATAATCTACAAAATAAAATTATATGTTAGTTCCAATATGGCTGAGTTTTTTTTAATTAATTAATAATTATTTCTTATAAAGTGCAGTTGCTACTCTATTTATATGAATGACAATTATTAATAAATGCATATATTTAGAATTGTAATCATTTTTTTATTTAAAAATTTAGTTGGGTCTTTTCCACTTATTATATAGTATACAACATTGTTATGAGAAGCAAATAGGCAAATATTAACTATGATAAGTAAAGAATGAACAAAGTGTTGATTGGCATTGAAAGCAAATGTTAATTAAGAAGAATGAATACAACTCATCAGCCATATATACATATATATCTATTATCTAAATCAATGAAACTAACTAAAGTAAATGTATACAGCTGTATGAAAACATGCAAATATTGCAACCCATAATTCTTTGGTCTTTTCTGCTAGTAGGCTGGGAATCACTACATTATCAATATACTCCCTTTCCTTATCAATATTTTTGTTTTATTTTCTTTTATTTTTATGGATTTACGAATTATTAAAACTCTAAAAATATATATTTAAAAAAGAAAAATAAATGATGTGGATTTTTCACTTCAACTCTCTCTCTCTCTCTGATCTCCTTCTTTTATACTCTTTCGTTTCTCAATTTAAAGTCTAAAATGAGAAATTGATAAACTATTTATAATTAAAAAATAGGTACAAATGATAAAACCTATCTAATAAATGCAAGGCACTAAACATATGTAAGGCTTAATATTTTTTTTTTCTCAGTCCGAATACAGGAACTCAAAAAGAGTAAGCTTTAATATTATTATTATTATTATTATTATTATTATTATTATTATTATTATTATTATTATTATTATTACTTGAATTTTTATTTTTAATTTTTTTTATTGTTGTTGATGTAGTTCTTTTGAAAGATTTTGGAGCATTTTAACCTTAGAGACAACAAGGAAAGCTTATACTTGAAAGGTATTTATAAACATAAAGCCCTATTCTTAAAATTGTACATGTGCAAAATGTATGAAAATTGTCATTATACATTAAATTATCATTTGCTTTTATCATTAGCTATTCTTATAAAAGAGACAATCATCACAATTGAAGTCATTTACCTTAAACAATTTTTCTAAGCTTGATTTGATATTTTGGAACCCTCAAATAATTAGTTCATTTCCTCTCTTTATATATAAATAACTAAACAAGCATTCATTCAAATTCTCATGTTTGGTCTTATAGTATTTAAATATCTCGAACCTAATTTTTATTTCTAGATATATGCAGTTGTGCTCAAAACATCTTCTAATTTTATATTCCAAGTAGCCAATAATGAGTCACACTCGTGAGTGGATGTATGCTAGGCTTAAAAAGGGTTTTTTGAATCCGGATTTATTAAGGGTTTGGATGAGTTTATGAAATTTGCATGTGGTCAACCAGATTGGATGGATGATGAGAAGATTAAGTGTCCATGTCAACTAAAGAAGTGTTGAAACACAAATTTTAGGGACATTGACAGATAAGTATCATATTCTTAGAAACGATTTTGTGTCAGATTACCATGTCTGGACAAGACATGGTGAGATAGGCATAATGGGTGAGTCGAGCCACAATAATTGGATTGACCAAGATGATGCATCCAATTATGGAAATATATATCATGAAATGGTGATGGAGTCTACAAGTCAATCATTCAATTCATTTCCATGTGAGGAAGAACCGAATCCTGAAGCCAAAAATTTTTAGGACATGTTCAATGCTGTTAATAAAAATCTGTGGGGCAGGTGTGAGAATCATTTGCAACTTTCTTATGTAGCAAGACTGTTGAATATTAAGGCATAACACATGTCTGAAAGGGCTTTTGATGCAGCAGCAAGATTATTAAAGGAAGCCTTTCCACCAGAAAATCTAGTTGCTGAAAATTTGTACTTAACCAAATGGTTGCTATGAGGACTTGGTCTACCAATTGAAAAGATTCACTGTTGTAAAAACAATTGCATGATATTCTAGGGGCAAGACTTAGAATTGACTCAATGTAAGATATGTGACCATCCATGATATAAGAGGAACCAAGAACATGATGGTAATCAAATGAGGAATAAACTTGTCCTATGCAAGAAGCTACATTATTTTTCTTTGACACTATGCTTGCTCAGATTGTATGCATCAAAAGCCACAGCTGGAGAAATGCGTTGGCACGCAAAGCATGAGGTTGAAGAGGGTGTCATGCATTATCCATCAGATTCTATTGCCTAGAAACATTTTAATGATATTCACCCTGAATTTGCAATTGAAATTAGAAATGTCAGACTCGATTTATGCACTGATGGACTCCAACCTTTTGGTCAATCAGGACAACAATATTCTTGTTGGCCAGTCATTCTTACTATATATAATTTTCCCCCTTAGCTATGCATGAAAGATTCTTCAATGTTTTTGACAGTGTTGATTCCAGGTCATCGAAACCCAAAAGAGAAATTAGATGTATTCCTGCAACCACTAGTTTTAGAGTTACAACTGTTGTGGGATGAAGGGGTTGTCGCTTATGACATTTCACTAAAGCAAAATTTTAATCTAAAAACGGCTCTATTGTGGACCATTAACAACTTCCCTGCATATTCAATGTTGTCTGGGTGGACCACTGCTGGACGTTTAGCATGTCCATATTGTATGACAGAGTTTGACGCATTTACATTGTCTAAAAGTGGTAAGCAATTATGGTTTGATAATCATAGGAAATTATTACCACATAATCATCCATTTAGAAGGAACATGAATACATTCCTTAAGAATTGAGTTGTTATAAAAGAGGCACCACCAATTATGTCTGGAACAAAAATATTACACATCATTGATCATTTGGGACTGAGGAAGGTAACTGAAGAGGGGGTTTCATAGATTAACAGTTATGTCAATAAAATATCAGTTGGAAGAAACGTAGCATTTTTTGGGATTTTCCATATTGGAGTATGAATCTACTTCGACACAATTTGGATGTGATGCATATTGAAAATAACTTTTTTGATAACATATTCAACACAATCATGAATGCAGTGGGAAAAATGAAAGGCACTATAAAATTAAGACAAGAACTGAATGATTACTGTCGCTGACCAGAACTTGCAAGGCTAAATATAGATGGTAAATATCATAAACCTTGCTACACTCTTGACAAGCAGAGTAAGTCAGTATTGTGTGAATGGGTGAAGAACTTAAAATTTCCAAACGGATATGCATCCAACATGTCTAAATGTGTCGACATGCAGAAACTTAAGTTGCTTGGTATAAAGCCATGGTTGTCATATTTTTGTGCAAAGGTTACTACCAATTGCCTTATGAAAATTACTGACGGTGAATGTGTGGAAGACACTGATAGAAATTAGCTTATTGTTTAAAGATTTAACATCCACTGTGATTCGAAATGAAGACATGGCTCAACTTGAGGAACAAATTCCGTTGACTTTATGTAAGCTAGAGCGTATTTCTCCTCCAAGTTTTTTTGACTCGATGGAACATCTTCCATCCATTTACCTTATGAAGCAAGGATAGCCAGATCTATTCAATACCGTTGGATGTATCCGTTTGAGAGGCAATGCTTCTTCTAGTATACAACTCTGATTTTGTTTTTTTACTTCACTTATTAATTAAATTCACTTAAGAATCGATAATATTCCATGTATAGGTACCTTGGAAAGTTGAAACGAAATGTGCGGAATAAGGCATAAGTTGAAGGATCAATATGTAATGCGTATTTGGTTGAAGAAGCTTCAACCTTTTGTTCCCACTACTTTGAGGATCATATTCCAACAATGAATCGAAACTTGCCATGTAATTTTGATGTTCTTGAAAATGGAATACAAATAGATGATCAATTCTTTTCAATTTTTAAATATCCAAGTTGACCCATTAGACGAGCAAAAACATGAATACTTCTCAATGAAGAATACAAACTGATTATCCGAGAAAGCTGGTCTGGGAATAGGTCCCTCTCGACACACTACTAGATCCATTTCTATTGAGGAGCATAGACGCCAAATAGTAAGAAAAATCTCTTAATTTGGTTGTATACAATTTACATGCATGTATATTTTTTTTAATTCATTCATCAGATTGAGAAGGAGGGTAGTGATCTGGGACTAATTCATCATTTTCAGAAGTGCCACATGAAGAAAAATGGTGGATGGATTGACACTCGTGCATAACAAATTGGGGTAAAAATTTCCATACATTTTCAATAACTTCAAAGGTATATAATACTGTGTTATTTCATAACAATTTTTTTTATTAACTGCAGGAACGTGTTGAGCAAATCATTTCTCAGTCAAAATAGTCACCCGCTGAAGGATTAGAGACTCTAGTTGTGTGTTGAACTTTCACTCTAAAGAGTCACCTTGTATTCGTTGAAGCTGTAGACACCCAGCCTAAAGATCATCGTGTTTATAGATTAGGCATCAAGACTTCATTGTTGTTCTCTGACCAAGGATCCTCATCTTATTTCACTGTTAATTCAACTTTAAATTTAGAAACTATTCGCATTCATAACGAAGAGATGGAGAGGACAATCAAGGAGAAAATAGAAGAGCAATTTCATGAGCGCCTTCAGCAGCGGGATCAGGAGGTTGAGCAATTTTATCAGCTCATTCGGGATCGTGATCAACAGCTAGAGGAACACTTACGAGAGAGAGATATCCAGACTGAAGAGTGCTTACGATAAGAGATATGCAGACTGAGCAACAACTAAAGTCAATCATGGAGCAGCAGATGCATGATTTCATATGTGATTGGACACAGAGCACGCAATCTCAATCTAGAGGTTCAGCTCCTCACTCTTCCTCATCCAAAGATCCTCCATCTACATTTTGATGTATTTTTCCCATTTATTCTAGGATTTTATTATTGTAACGAATTTTTTAGACAAAAATAATGAATGTTGTATTACTATGAATATTTAATGATTTGAATTTGATGAATTGCATGATATTCAGAAATTTTATGGGTAAGTTATTTATGTGTTATAAACAGATTTTGTTATAAACAAGTTGTTTTTTAAATGAATAATATAATTTTATTTAATAAATAAATAAAATTAGCAACGCCATTAGCAACACAAAACTTTATCGCTATAAATTAAATAATTAAATTATTTTCACATATTATCAACGAAAAAATGGTGTCGCTAACTTAGCAACGCCATTTTTTCCCTTACTAATATTGTCATCAGTGCTGGTTCTATCGCTAAGTTTAGTGACACCAGTTTATTTTTTAGCGATGCATGCTAAGAGTCACTATTTGGTGACACTACTTTTCCAACGTTGCAAAAAACTTGATTGCGATAGTGTTTTTTGAGACACCACGTTTGAGTCACTAATGTGTCACTAAATAACTATAACAATGCCATTAATACAATTAACGACGCATGTATAACATTGCTAATATACATTTTTCTTGTTGTGCATGTATCGTAACCGATCAAAGACTATCTCGGCTCACTCTAACCAAAACTCTACCACAGAGGGATCATCTTCCCATTTGCCATAAAAATCTAGTTCCTTCAACTTCCGAAACCTCTTAAATTGTAACACAAACGAGGCTAGTTGTGATGCTCTCTGTAACAAATCGATCATATTCCATAAGAGCTTTGTCTATCCCATGCCAGCAATAGACTGCCCATGTGATGAGCTATCACCAAATCTCAATGCAATAGTTCGGTGCTAACTTGGTCGCGATGAAGCTCCTATCTTTATGGGCTCATTACTTTCGGCCTCTTCAGCCACTATCTGTCATGGTCCAAAAGTCATAACCTATCTATATCATGAAAGTAACAACCATAATCAGTAAGCAGTAGCTCATATATTCAAATATGGGTACATACATGTTATGCAATATTGATTTATTTTCAAATTTTATTTTAAAAATCCAAAACTGCCCAAACTGGGCTTGATACCAAAACTATGTAACACCTTCTCATCCTACCAGTAAGTGGTTGACTAATAGAATGCTACATTACCTCTTGCTTAATGTGATCATCCAAACTTAGTGATTTATGTCCAATTTATGCATTTAATTGATAAATATTCCAATTAGTCTCCCAATTTTTTGATAAATTATAAATTTATCCTAAAACTTTCTAAATTTTGTATTTAGCTCTTTTACCCTAATTTAACATATTTACACCCTTAATACATTTTATTGAGTATTTTTCATAATTATTTATTATTATTTTAATTTTTTTACAGTCAAAATCTGAATTTAGATTTCGGTCGATCCGACACATAAATTTAGCATCACTCGCGATTCAAGGCCTAAATTAGTGGATATAACAAGAACAACTAGGAAAATCAAGTTTTTTGAAATAAAGTAGAGGATAGGGTTGCAATGGGTTTTGATAAAATGAAAGACGTTGAAGATGAGGCTTTTGAGAAGGCAGTTGATTTCCAAGAGCAATTGTTGAATCAAGGTGTAAAATCCAAATCAAGGGTCAGTATTGAGGTCATAAGTGATTCCACCTTAGCATTATTGAGGTGTTGGGTTAAAATTTTATTTTTTGGAAAAAAAAGTTTTAAAAAATGACATGTGTGATAATTTTATTGGCTAATATGTTAAACTGAGTTAACTTAATGCAAACTATCAAATGGGAAAAATGATAGAGTTGTTTAGGAGCTTATTTATGTCGGATTAAAATATTAAAAATTGATTGTACTGTATCAAATTTTAGGATGCGACTAGTACTTTTAGATATATTTTGGAGACTAATTTAATATTCCTAAATATTATATATTGTGGAATTTTGTTTTAAAGCAATATAGGGCCTAGCAAAGCATTGTGAGATGACTGTTTGTCACTTAAAAAGGTATGAGTCCTTTTCAGTTGTTGAATCAGGGTGTAATAACAGTGTAAGTATTCTTGCAAATTTGAATTACTTGGATTTGGTGCATATGGATGCACTATGATAGAAATACTTTATGCAAATATGCATAATAAAAATTTGAGGATTTATTTTTTTTAAAAATGGCGAAGCTACTGGAAGTGTATAAGCCTAATGGTTGAATATTTGTCTCATAGTGCAACATGTTACCGGTTCAAACCCTGATAACTTTTATGTGAAAAAAAAGATGTAGGATATTAAGATATTCGACATCGGCTAATTAAAAAGATTCAAATGCTCCTTATAATGGATTGAGCATCCCTTCTCTCTTAAACTATATTTTGGAATGAATTAGGCTCAATATCCATTTATTTCACCCGCATATGTCTAGTCTTGCAAACTTTAAGCTTCAGGTTTTCCATATATGTTCGGCCCTAAGCATGAGACGAGCGTGTTAAGATACCCCATATCGACTAATTAAAAAAAAATCCAAATGATTTTTATAATGGTTTGAGCATCTCTCCTCCTTAAACTAACTTTTGTGATGAGTTATGTCCAAGACTGATTTATTCACCACTGAATAAGAAAAGATGTACCAAAGTGTAGAAAGTGTATTCACCACTGAATAAGAAAAGATGTACCAAAGTGTAGAAAGTGTGCAAATCATATCCACCAATATGAACTCTAGGTTGATTGGCAACTTGAGAAGGTTTGAGCTCATAGCTATTATTAACTTTTTTGTTATTGTAAGTGACAATAAAAGGAATAAACCCTACCAGAATGGGTCTAATATATCCCCTATTATTCGCCCACTACAAGAGGTTGATCTGATGTTTGCCTAGACATTATGAACCACTTTTACAACATGTTTTTCCATTGGTTGTTTGCTACAATTTTGAAAGATTACATTAAAATGTATTTATTTATATACTGTCATGTGGTGTCTAACTTTTTTCTTCGTCCCATCAAAGAAATCTCTCTTTTTCTCTTATACATATATTTTGGTGAGATATTTTTTTGTAATAGTTTGGTAATATAAGAGATTGATAATATGAGAATGAAGATAAATATGAAGAATCTCACATTACTTATTTACGAGTAAGCTAAAGCCTTTATAAAGATTTTGTATTAAATCATTATTTGAAATGAGAAGAAAATATTTGGAGGGAAAATTTAAGTGGGCCGAATAATATTAAAAGTGTAATAATAATTTCATTTCATTTATTTTATTTTAAATTTAGAAAATAAAAAAATATAAATAGACATATATTTTTTTATGAAAAGAAATGTTTGTTTGTGAAGAGAAATGTCCATTCGTGGAAAGATATATTTATTTATAAAAAAATATGTCTATTTATGGGAGACATGTTTGTTCATGAAAAAATATTTATTATTAATTTATTTTAAATTTAGAAAATAAAAAATAAAAAAATAAGCATTTCCATCCGTAAAAAGACATGTATATTTGTAAATATATATATTTATTTATGAAAAGACATAGAGATATATATTCATTTGAGAAAAAAATATATCTATTTATGAAAAGACATTTACTATTATTTTATTTTATTTATTTTATTTTAAATTTAGAAAATAAAAAATAAAAATAGACATGTACATTCTTTAAAAGATATGTGTATTTATGAAAATAAATATTTATTTGCGAATAGGTATATCAATTTGTGGAAAGATGGGTTCATTTATGAATAAATATGTTTGTTTGTGAAAATACATATTTGTTTATAAAGAGAAATGTTCGTTCGTAAAAAAATGTCTGTCTATGAAAATGTCTTAATTCTAACTATCATTAATTATTTTCAAAACTGCATAAATATAGAGATAATGATAAAAAAATTATTAACTTTTTTTCTTCTTCCTATTTTTCCAAATTCTTGTCATAAACAATTTTATAAGAAGTTCTTAAGAAAAATCTTGAGAAATTAATGTATGCAAATTTTGGTGGCTTTGTTACATAATCAGCAACCTCAAAGTCTTTCATCACCTAGTGTTTCTAACATCCTTTCCAAAGAAACATGGCCTTAACATTTTTTTTTTGTTCCAAAATTCGCCATACATAATTAACAAATTGAAGGAGATGGGTCTCTGTTGGTTTCTTGGTGCAGATGGAGTTTTGTTTATACGAAATTTTTTTATGGGTATGAACTGTGAAGGAAAAAAATCGTAAGGCTGAATGGATGGTGGATTTGGAGTTGGGACTTCCGGGTGACAATTGCCGCTAGTGTTTTTCAGCTTGCAGGGATCGTTAGCTTAGTTACATTAGGGTATTGGGTCGATGTGAACAGTAAAGAGAAAAATAAATGAAAAGGGAGAGAGATATGGGAGAGTCGTGTTTCTTTCTGTAGTTTCTTTTAAATCAAATTCTCCATAAATTTTTCATTCATTTTTCTTTTTTTTGAAGAAATTTGGATGTGAACTTGTTAAGATCCTCTTTCTCCCTTACTCATGCTTTTTACCTTCTGACATGGACATGCTATTGAATTGAAAAATATTGAATTTAAAATTACTTATAAATTGAATTGCTAAGAAAAAATAAAATTGCCATTGAAAAAGCCCCACTTGTTAAGATTCTTTTGTAGCTTTTCTTGTATTTTAATTATTTTCTTTCGGTCTACCAATTTCATATCGTGTAAATTATATTTGTACTAATAAAAAGAAAAAAGAAAAAAGAAAAAAGAAAAAAAGAACTCACTAAGTATTTTTAAATTCCTGAATTTTTCATTTTTTTATTAAATTTTATAGAACAAATCACAGAAAAATTTTCATAAAATTTTAATAAATTACATTAGAAATAAATTTTTAAAAAACTAACACTTATTCCATTATTTTTTAATAAAAATATTATTTGATATAATAATTAAAAAATTGAGAATAAAATGTACTAATTGTCATGCAGTAAAAGCCGTTAGTAACGAGTATAAACTATAAATTCTTATAAAATCAAATAAAATCCTAAAAAACTTATATAAAAATATTTTAAATATAAAAAAATTATGTAATATATTATACTATACTTTTTGAAATTCAAACAATATTAAATGAATTAATATTATCTCAAAAGATAGAAAATAAACTGTTAGTTTTTTAAAAATTTATTTTTGACTTTAATTTGAAAATTTTCAAAAAAAATTATAATTTATTGAATTTTATATTTTTATTTTGTTATTATAACGAGCCTTTAAATTTTTATAAAAATATACATGAAATCTTTGCAGTTTGTAAATATTTACATTGCCCCATGAATTTCTATAAATTTACACACTGTTTTTTTAAGGACTCAACATTGTATTCAATAGTATTACATGAGTTTAATAAATAAATAAATAAATAATCCAAGTGAAGAAAAGAAATTCACATTTGTTTGGCAGAAAGAGGAAGGGAGTGTCAGTAAATAGACGGCAGCGGGGTTCTGTTTCATCTCCGTTTACCTTGAAAATCACGTTCTAACTCTTTTGATGGGTCCCACAAAAGTATGGAGGGAAATGCGTGGACGTGCGGCAATACATATACTCACACCCAATCACCCTATCAGACATATTTGCCCATACGCTAAAAAATCTCTGCTCTTCTACCAAAAAAAAAAAAAATTTGCTCAGCGCATCTCTCGCTTCCATCTCAGCCGTTGGATTCTCTGATCATTCCATCAGAAAATCACGTGGTGAGTCCCATAATGTGACGTCGACCATTCACGAGCATTGACCGACACGTTGATTTTCTAAACTCTAGCGGTTCGGTTTATCTCTGTTGTTATTAATTCCTTTTGAGGTGATGTGGCGTCCCTAATCAAACCACCCTTAATTTGATTGGGGTTTAAATTCCTTCCCTGTAATGGACTGACACGTGGCAGTCAATTTTTTATAAAACAAATTTGCATGAAAATTACTTGAGAACTGTGTTTAGTGGTTACTTATTGCATTACATGCTTAAGATTTATGCAATTTTAAGATAAATATATTTAATAAAAATAAACAAACAACAATGGATTAGTATTTTTATTCAAAAAAATCAATTAGTATTCGTTTTATTTTCATCTTATCTAATTTTCAGATATATAATATCATTCAAAGTGAAAAATATTCACAAAGGGGTTGATATTTACTTCTCATTAACATTTTTTTTAAAAAATTATTATTTCATTTGAACTAATTTACTAGTATTTTGAAGTTCAAAAATTATGATATCGGTTGCCCTTGTAATATTATTATCTACTAATATATGTTATTATGTTAATTTTTTTAATTAAAAAATTATTAAATTATGATAAAATGATTAAAAAATTATTATTTATTTATTTATGAGATTTTACTTATTTTACTAATATTTTTCTGGATAAAAGAAAATATTCTTTTTTATTATCAGTAAATACTTTAAAATTTAATAGCTTAATAAAAATAAAGTTGAAAAATCCGATAGTATAATATTTGAATCTAAAAACTACAATAGTACAATTGATTAAACCTCAAAAATAAATATTATATAATAGTTTTTCATAAACTTAATTTGGATAAACCTGACCTAAATTAAGAACCCTAAGTGGGTTTGGGATTCATTTTATTTATGAGAATTAGAATTCTCAAATAGATGACATTAAACATTTATTTATTTTTTCCGTGAATTCTCTTTTCTTAACGTGAAACTGGGATATAAATGAGACGTTTTTCCCGTGAACTTGTCTATTCATACTGTGGATGATTTGTCTCCCATTGAAATAGTAATTTGATGGTCAAGTTCTCTTTTACTCGAAGTTTAGAAGATGATCATTTAATAATTAATAATTAATCTAAGTACTATAATTTAGCATGAAACTGACACTTATGGGTAACTTTTCTCCATTATTTTCTCTCTGTCTCCCAATCCCAACTACAAAACTAAAAGCAAAGCATTTTCTCCTCACTCTCTCTCTCTCTGTCAGTCACTAGCTCCGGTCCATGTACTTAAATTCATTTCACGCATCTTCCACAATCACGATTATTACAAATTTGACAAACAAAGCATCCAACATTAATTTCCCCATTCTCCCATCATTCCAGTTTTAACATTTTGGTATTTTGTTTTTAGTATATTAATAATGATAATTTCCTCCTCCTCCTTCACCTCCTAAATTATATCCTTAAGCACACACAAACCCAAAATCCAAACGAACACATTTACACTCACGCACTCAGTCTGTCTCATCTTCAGACATGGACCTTAGTCTTGTACCATACCAACACACTTCCAAATCTGAAACCCATCTTCATCAAGATGGTGACACCCATAATAACTCCTTTAACCTCGTCACTGTCAAATATAGAGAATGCATGAAAAACCATGCCGCTTCCATTGGTGGCCACGCCAATGATGGCTGCGGTGAGTTCATGCCCCCCGCCGATCACGGCCTCACCTGCGCCGCCTGCGGTTGCCACCGTAATTTTCACAGAAGGGAAGGTTCTGCCGGTGTTGCACATCTCCTCCTGCCTCCGCCCCAGCAGCATCCCCTTTTCTTGTATAACGCTGGTGGTAGTAGTACTAGTGTTCTCATGAAACATTTGACTCACGACTGCGTTGACAACGACGACGATGATCATGACCGCCGGTCGGAGACGCCGGATAGAGGGGAGGTGAATTTGGGTTTGGGTGGGAGAGCGGCGGCCAAGAATAAGAGGTTTAGGACAAAGTTTACGCAGGAACAGAAGGATAAGATGCTCGAGTTTGCGGAGAAGATAGGGTGGAGGATTAATAAGCATGATGACATGGCGCTTAATCAGTTCTGTAATGAGGTTGGCGTTAAAAGGAATGTGCTTAAGGTTTGGATGCATAATAATAAGAACGCCCACCGCCGTCGAGAATCTACTTCTCCGTCGTCCGCCGTGGCTGGTGCTCCAACTCCGCCTCTATTTCCACCTCAATCCGTAGAAGTCTAGTCCATTTCGTATTCAACTGTACTAATCTCTCCCTCACTCTTTCCTGAATCAAACCAGATGTATGCTTTCCATATGACGTGATTATGTCAATCCATCCATGGCTGGTTTGGATTAGTAGGGTGTCTTTTTTTTTAAATGCTAACTAACATGTACTAATTAATTAACTAAATAATGGAAATATATTTCTTTTTTAATTATTTATTTAAAATTAGAGACATTGAAATTAAATTTCTGCTTTACTTCTCTATTGTAAATTAACATTTTGTTTCTTTAAAATATTACAAGAGAAGTTACATTTTCTTCAATGAAATGAAATAAGAATAAAAGAAAAAAGTGTAATTTTTTTGTTCATTGTTTGGTTTTCTTACTTAAATTACCAGGGAAATTAATTTTTTTTCTCAATAATAAAAGAAGAGAAATTAAGAAATAAAGCTTTATTCCTTCCTTTCCAACCAAAATGGAGACAAATTAATTTGGACCTAGAGAGGAAATGGAAAATTACTATTTTTCTCAAGAAATTTAATTTCTCTTCTATGATTTGTATATCCAAACCAAACAATGAAATTTGTGGAATTATAATTTTCTTTTCTTTTCTTTTCTTTTCTTTTCTTTTCTCACAAAAGATATAAAACATGAAAGAATTTATGAATCAATTGCATTTCCACTTTGACAATTTTATAAATTCATTATTATTGGGATAGGGATGTATACATGTTTATGTATATATAGCAAATAATTTGGAAATGGGTGTGTTATGGGCGTTAGATATTTTGACTTTTTCTGTATTTAATTTTGGGAAACCTTAATTCATTATTGTATTGTCTAAAACGTATGGGAGGAGTTATGTCTATTTCACCCACACTACATCATTGTTAGATTACATGACTATTTTTATGAAAGGAATATATATATTAGAAAAATGTGTACAATTTAGGAAAAATTCTCCACATATTTTAACAAATTATAATTATAAATAAATTTCTAAAAATTAACAATTTACCCTCATATTATTTGAAATAATGTCAATTTATTTAATATTGTTTGAATTTTAAACAGTACAATGCAATATACTATATGATTTTTCTATATTTAAAATATTTTTGTGTGAATTTTTTAGAGTTTCATTTACAGTCTAATAATATTTTATAAGAATTTAGGATTTTTATTCGTTACTAATAACTGTAATTGTAATGCAACCAGTACATTTAAATCACAGTTTTCTTAATTATTATCTCAAATAACATTTTTATCAAATAATATAAGTAAATTATTAGTTTTTTAAAAGTTTATTTTTTGTTATAATTTGTTAAACCTCATATGGGTTTTCTATAATTTGTCTTACAATTTATGTAGTAGTAGTAGTAAGCAAATTTTCCTATAATCAAATTTGTGAGAAAATAAAATAAATGCTGAATAATAAGACATGCAAAATTGATAATGGATTTCGGCCAATTATGTCTATATCTTTGGGCTACTGCAAATTTTTTACTGAAAAAATTTAAGAAGTAATTATAAATACTCACAACTCAATTACACTCTGAAAATTTTGCTCTTAATTTTCTCTCACTAAAACATTTTTTCTAAGCTTTTTTTCCCTCTCACTTGGATTGATACTAAGCACCTATTGGGGCACTCTATTTATAGATGTGGAAGCCTCCCTTCTACATATTTTTCTAACTAATTTTTAATTGACTTTCCTTATTTTTCAACAAATGTTGCACTGTCCACTCAAGTTTCTTGGATTATTGACTTGACAACTATTCTTTGTCATTTTTTTAATGGTCATTTATTGCACATTTTGGTACATGTAAGTTTGACCAGCAATCTCCCACTTAAAGATTGATTTCAATTTGTCTTCATATTTTGACCAATACAACAGCCTTTATAGTCTTATTACTCAAGCAGACCAACTAAAATTGAACACAATTTTAGTTTGTCGATAGTTACCACCTCTATCAACATATTCGCTGAATTCTTACTTCATTGGATCTTCTCTAATACTAACACATTATCTTCTAATAGATATTTGATGAAGTGATAAAAAAAAATCTAATATACTTGGTTTTGGAATAAAATGTTGAATTATTTGTCAAATGTATTGTATTTTGATTATCACTATGCAAAATATTCTTCTCCTATTTGAACTCTAACTCAATTAACAAATCTTGAAGTCATATCATCTATTTACTAGTTTTAGTCACTGCTACATACTCATCCTTTGTAGTGGATAGAGTGACAATATTCTATATATATGAATCCAACTAACAAAAAAGTGAATATATAACCAGTTGTACTTCTTCGGTAATCGATTTTACCTCCAAATTTTGCATATAGGTAGCCTTGTAGTTTTAACTTTCATTTACCAAAATACAAATACTTCTTTATGATACCTTGTACATACCTCAAAATCTACTTGATTGCTTCCCAATAAGTTTTCCCTGGATTTGATATAAACTTGCTAACAACTTCCACTATATGGCCAATGTCCGGTCTCGTATAGACCATAACATGCATCAAACTCCCAATATATGAGGCATAAAGAACTTTAGCCATGAATTCTCTCTCTTCCTTAGTTTGAAGGAATTGATCATTGGATAGGCGAAAGTAGCTGGCCAAAGGTATGCTGACTGGCTTAGTGTCACCCATGTTGAATCTCTGCAAAAATGATTGATGTACTTTTCTTGATATGATTGCAAGAACCCTCTCTGCTTATCTTTTATGATTTGCATTCTAAGAATCTTATTTATTGGACCTAAGTTTTTAATGTCAAACTTCTTTGACAATTATTGCTTCAACTTTCTAATATCATCCATATTTGAACCTACTACTAACATATCATCAACATAAAATAATAAAATGATATAACTCAATATATATCTCTTGAAATAGTAACAATAGTTGGCGTTGCACTTCTGGAAACATTTCTTGTGCATGAAGCCATCAAACTTTCTGTACCACTATCTTGGGGCTTATTTTAGGTCATACAAATTTTTTTAAGTCTGCACACCATGTTCTTCTTCCCTTTTTCTGAGAAATTTTCTGGCTAATGCATACATATCTCCTCATCTAAGTCATTGTGAAAAAAATACAATCTTTACATTCAATTGTTCAAGATGAAGATCTTCAATAGGCATATTACTCAACATTAATTTGATAGTATTGAGCTTCACAACGAGAACAAAAATATCTATGTAGTCAACTCTTTCCTTATGTTGGAATCTTTTAACAACTAGTTGGACTTTGTATCTCTTGAAACTATTATGCTCCTCTTTTACTCGATACACCTATTTGTTATGAAGTATCTTTTTTTTTTATGAGTAACTCAACTAGTTCCCATATCTAGCTGGATATCGAAGAATTCATCTCATCTTTTATGGTAAGCTCCCATTTACTAGTATCTCAAGTCTGACAAACTTCATCATAGTATTCAAGCTCCCTTCCATCAGTCAATAACAAATAGTTCATGTATCTCATGTTAAGGACATGAGACTGAAAAGACCTTCTCAATATAAGAGTTAGAGTAGGAGGTTGTGGTGTGTCAAACTGCTGCACACTACTTTGTCTAACGAGTTCCTCTGGCTGAGTACTTGCTACAATCAATTTTGTTATAGAATTATCTGGGACATCATTTGCATCTGTAAATACTGGCTCATTCTATTCCAAGTTACTGATGATTGTTTTATGCATGTCCTTGTATATCACTCTTTTATCAAAAATCACATCTCTACTACATATCACTTTCTTATTTTCGTCATCCCAAATACAGTAGCCAAACTCATCTTTGCCATAGTCGATGACAGTGCATTTCTTGGATTTCGGATTAAGTTTATTACTTCTTTGATCACTGATATGCACATATGCTATACAACTAATAACTTTTAGATTTGATTGTTTTACCTTTTTTTGGCTCCATACCTCATCTTGTATTTTATGCTATAATGGAATTGATGGTCCTCGATTGATCAAATAAGTTGCTATGTTGACTGTTTCTGCCTAGAATTATTTTAGTAGATCTGATTGTATATGAATACTTTTGACTTTTTCAATCAACATTCGATTTATATGCTTAGCTATATCATTGTGTTGAGACATGCTTGGCATGATTTTCTCCATTCTAATCTTGTGTTCTTAACTGAACTTCTTGAATCTGGTGTCTTCCTACTTACCACCACTATCGATTCTAAGCTTTTTGATCTTTATACATGTCTCATTTTCAACCATAGCTTTCCATCTCTTAAAAGTCTCAAACACTTTAGACTTGTGCTTTAAAAAGTAAACTCATACATTCCAAAAGTGATCATCAATAAAATTCATGAAGTATCATTTTCTATCAATTGATGAGATTATCGTTGGTCCCTAAATATCAGAGTGAATGAGCTCTAACCTTTTTTTCTTTAGGGTTCTGCCACTTGTTTAAAAGCTTACCCTTTTATGCTTTTCAAGTATGCAATCTTCGCACATGTCCATCTCTACTGACTATAAACCTGGAAGTTTCCCATTTGAATGCATAATCTTCATCCTCTTTTCAATCATATGGCCTAGTCTCTGGTGCCACAGATTGAGATTTTTATTGCTAGTTGTAACTACGATCAAACAGTGTGCTCCTACTGTCATGTAACAAGTGTCATTCTTCTTGCCTTGAACAATCATCATTGCGCCTTTTGAAATCTTCCAATCATCACCATAGAAGATCATAGTGTAGCATTCGTTAGTCAACTACCCTACTGAGATTAAGTTCTTTCTCAGATTGAGAATATGCCTAACATCCTTCAGCTCTCAAATAGATTCGTTCAACTTAATTTTTACTACACTTTTACCAATAATAGCAGATGGTTGATCATCATTAAGGTATACCTTTCCAAGGTCTCTGAGGACATACCTCTGGAAGAATTCTTTCTGCGAAGTAGCATGAAACGATACTATATAGTCTAACACCTAAGGCTCCTCATTAGTCTCCAAATAGCATATCAACACACCATCATCTCTTAAGGTGTAAGTACTATTTGCCTTTGCCTTTGCTTTCTTGTCATTCGGTGCACTCTTGCACTAATTTTTGTAGTACATAATCTTTCCACAATTTCAATATTTGACAGTTTTTTAGCTATGAAAATTACTGGGATTCCTGAATTTTGACCTCATATCATTTGATCTACTTCGATAGTTCAATTTTCCATGTCTATTTTCTCTTATTGAATTTCTTCCTCTTGACTCTGTATGAAAAACTGAAAAGATTGATGATTTATTCGACTTTCTCTATCGAATTTCTTCAATGAGAACTAGATCACAAATATCATCAAAATTCAATTTATTACTTCCTGATGAGCTACTCACATCCATGATAGTAGCATTCCAGCTTTCTGGTAGAGAAGAAAAAAATATCAATGCTCATATTTTTTCATCGAATTCAATTTCAGCCAAACTCAATTGGGTTGTGACTGTGTTGAATTTATTGAGATGTTAAGTTACCGATACTTCTTTTGTTATTTGCAAATTGAACAAATGCCTCATTAGGTGTACTTTGTTTGAGGTCGATGATTTCTCATACATACTAGAAAGAGCTGCCATAAGACCCGCTGTAGTCTTTTTCTTTGCTATATTGAAAGTAACATTGTGAGATAATGTCAATCGGATAACCCCGAGAGCTTGTTAGTGGAGAAGATTTCAGTCTTTTTCCTTTATAGCCTCTAACTTCTTCCCTGAAAGATGTTGATAGAAATTTCTATGATACAGATAATCCTCTATTTTCATTTTTCAAAAGTCAAAGTCTGCACCATCAAACTTCTCAATTCTCACATTTTTTTCGTATGCGGCTATCGCTCTCACTCAAATCCGACTTCCTCAGGATTGTTTCTCACAATTTCTAAAAACCACCTTGTATTAAAATATCACTGTGGACAAATCGGTACCGCGGACCAAATTTTACTATTCACAAAATTCATTGTTCTCATGAATAGTAATTGCTCGAAAAAAGAAAAAATGCAACCAAGGCTCTACCAGTTGTTGAGAAATTACAAAAATTTCCTTATAATCAATTTTGTGAAAAAACAAAATAAATGTGGTATAATAAGATACGTAAAATTGATAAAGTAGTTCGATCAATTATGCTTACATTTCAGATTGCTGTATATCTTTTACTAAAAGAAAAAAATTATAAAGTATTTATAAACACTTATAACTTACAACACAATTATATCCTGAAAATTTTGCTCTCAATTTTCTCTCACTAAAATATTTTTTCTAAGGTTTTTTTTTTCTCTCGCTTGGATTGATACTAAGAACATATTGAGGTGCTCTATTTATAGATGCAGAAGTCTCTCTAGTACATATTTTGCCAACTAAATCTTAAATTGAATTTTCTTCTTTTTCAATAAAATGATATACCATCCACTCAATTTTCTTGGGTTGTTGACTTGACAACCACTTTTTGTCATTTTTTTAATTGCTATTTATTGCATATTTTTGGTGTATGTAAGTTTGACCAACAAATAATTTTACAATTAACTAAATTAGTTCAAAATTTGTTTCGTCACTTGGTGATTGTGATTGATGTTGTTGGGGAACGTTATAGGGATTTCTTTCTATGTTGGATGTCTACAGAATTGTAGGCTGACCCTTTAAGCTATATGGCTTATGGATTTAGGCCTATTTGTCATTGCTTTTAAAAAAATTCATCTATTTTTTAAAAAAATTTTAAATTAGAGAGAAACAAATAAATAAATGATTTTTGAAAAGCAAGTTTGATAAAAAAAATTATAAAAAATTAAAAAAAATTAGTCAAATAATTCATAAAAATTCTAAAAATATTTTTTCAATATCCAACAACAATCTCAAATATCATCTTATTTGAATTGAATATAAAATTATGATAATTTATAATAAATAAGATAGTTGTCATTTACTTCTCTTCTCCTTCTTTTTTGTTTTTCATTATAATCATTTTTTTATTTGCTTAATAACAATAAAGAAATATTAATTATATTTCGAGTAATTCTCTAGTTAATAACTTGTTTTATTTATAAATTTTGATATCAACATGGATTATTTAATTTGATTGAAATAAATATGAAGAAATTAATTTCATAGATGCAAGAAAATAGACTCATCATAGCAAGTTAAGTATGAAAAAGTTGTTAGAATTGAACTAGACAATGCTGGATAAATTACACAAATTATATCATGGATCCGAGAGTTTGATGCTTTTTGTACTATTAATTGCTATGACACCATTTTTAACTAAGCATTCATCGTATTCATTGTTCTTGACCCTGCTTCACCTTAATTGTTATTTGAACAGGTAAAAGTTATGTCTTGGTTTGAGTGGGGATAACATTTTCTTCGGAATTTCTTCTTCTTATTTTTCTCTTCTTCTTTTTTTGTTTGTAGAGATAAAAGATTTTTTTTTGTATATTTTAACCTTGTTTTCAAATAGATAGAAAAATTTAATTTTCATATTTAATTTTATTTTTAGTATTTTTAAATATTGTAATGATGATGATTATTATTATTATTGTTTGACATAAAAATATTAATTTTGATTTTTTATTTCAAAGAAAATGGTTGAAAATGAAGATATTTAAACTAAAAATGAATAATATATAGAGCTAAAATCGTGTTGCTGGAAATTAAAAACGATATATTTGATAGAAATAATGAATATATAAGTGATAAACTTGCAAGTTGTAAACGATTAACGTGTAAGTGATTAACCTGTAAATTTTAAATGATAAATTTGTAATTTATATGATGAATTTGTAAGTTCAAAACGATGAACTTACAAAATATAAACGATAAATCTGTAAATGAACATGCAAAATCTAAGTAATGAACCTTTAAGTTCTAAATGATGAACCTGTAGTTTTACAAGGATGAACCTTCAATTTCAATAAAATGAATCTGAAAATTATAAACGATAAACTTATAAGTGATAAAACAACAAGTTGTAAACGATAAACATGTAAATTTTAAATGATAAACTTACAAGTTTAAAATGATAAATCTATAATTTATAAATGATGAACCTATAACTTCTAAGTTCGAAACAATAAACCAGGAAGTCCAAAATGATAAACATATAAATTATAATTGATAAACTTATAAATTCAAAACAATAAATCAGTAAATTATAACTGATGAATTTATAAGTTCAAAAACGATAAATTAATTAGTTATATTCATTAGTTTACTAAAATCTAGTTTTAGAAAAATGCACGCCTTTGTAAAGAAATGAGATTTATAATGTAACATGAATTTGGATTCATAATATAATAATCTGATAAATTATATGAGTTAAAAACAATAAGCATGATAAACAGTGAAGCATCAACAATGTATAATATGGCCCAACTGAGAAATCAAAGCCTACTGCAGGCAAAATCAAGGTCCATAAGCAAATCTTGACATAAACGATTTTTATCCATACGATGCCTCAGTTGGATGAAAAAAAAAGAGAAAAAAAGCATATCTGGATCCCTCAACATTCTGAATTTATACAATTAAAAATTTATTTAATTAATTCTACTAATTATTTATTTTGAATTAATTTAGCTTCTCATTTGAAAAATTAATTATTTTAACTATTTATAATTTAGATATAAAGTATTTCATAAATATAAATTAATTGGAATTTCGTTTTAGTTGATTATCTTAAATATCATTGATTGAATGTTAAATATTTCATAAATAGAAAATGAATTCAAAATTAATAATTAAAGGAATTAATTGAGCAAATTTAATAGTATTTTCATTTGGTTTTTGAATAGGATAATCGAAAATCCATAAGTGCTATAAGAATTATATCTATAGCTGCAATTTTAATAAATTTCACAAGGAGTAATATTTTATGAGCCTCGTCTCTAATTCCTTATTTGATCATTAAATTATTATTTTATTATTATAACCAAATCTAAAGTTGACAATTCATATAGTGTTGTGTTTAAATGTGTCGTGTCACTATACGTGTTGAATATAATTGTAATATTTTGTATCGTTTAATTGTTTAACATATTTATAAATATATACATACGTATATAAACATATAATTAAAGTCAATATTACATAAGTATATATTAATTTTTATAATGTATTAATAATTTGGTAATATATAACATATAAATAAATACACATATACATACGTACGTGTATGTGTGCAAGATATAATTTATTAGTATAAAAATATTTAAACATCTAATTATCTATGAGATTTGAGATTATTATTAATACATATTTTATCACTAATTTACTAATTTTTATTCACATATATTAATATAATTAATTCTAATATAATATATTGCAAATTTATTCATATATGAACTTACATATATATTTAAAAATATTGATATATAATTGAATACTTTAATTATTATATATTTTAAATATTTTAAATATATTTAATCATATCATAATATATTAGACGTGTCAAAACCGTGTTGACACATTCAAGACATATATCAATTGAACCAAAATCTATATATATTTAAGTCTGTATCGTGTCATGTTGTTGAATCTTCTCATATTCAAAATAGTCAATTCTACTAGCCACTATATCTGCATTTTGTGCGGATAAAAAGATACAATCAAAAAATAAAAGTATTAATTTTAAATAAATATAATTTCTTAAATGATATGAAAATACAAAAATATCTGGTTAAAGCAATTAAAAATATAAAATCAGAAACTTAATTGATAAACTTGATATAAAAATAGCTAAAATAACTACAAAATACTAAAAAGATAAACATAATTAGATGGGTACCGCTGACAATAAAATCCACCAGCAGCCCCAACAAACAACCATTTGGCGAAGGAACTGTAAAGAGAAGTAAAAGAAGAAGATGCTATAAATGTAAGAGATTTTATGCAATTATGAGAATATTTTTCATTCAACGGTGATTCGATTTATGTAACGCATATATTTTATGCAATTATGCAGAATATCTTCTCTCTGCAATTTACAATGAATTCTTTACTTTTCTTTAAAGAAAAAAAAAACAATTTACAAATTAAACAATTGTGTGTATTTTGTACTTCATCATAAATAATATTTCTTCAGTCCAATTTCACTTTTCTTCTAGTATAATTATGCAGATTTAAAAAAATTTAATGACTTCAAATTTTTAAATAATACTTATAATTAATTAAATTAAATTAAATTGGGTCACGGTTGCATTCCTATTGGCAATTGGAACAATTTCACCCTGTTTTGCTGTTTCAGTCTACCAAAAGTTTGTGCCGTGTCGTGTGGATTAATTGTAGTAATAATAATTAAACTTTTTATTACTTGCCATAAAATTATTTTTTTTTCTTACAAAAAAATCACTCAACTTTACTTTGCTGCATAAAAATCACTTATATATATATATATATATATATATATATATATATATATATATATATATATATATATATATATATTGATTTTAAGCTTGATGATACCACGAAATGTTAAGTATATGGATGTTAGGAATTATGTTATATAGTAGTGAGATTATTGTTACAAAGAATGCATGAAATTATGTGATAAAAAGAAAAGAAAGAAATAAAGAAAATAATATAATGTGATGATGGTAATGATATGAATTTTGAAAAAGATATGCCTATACCTAGGACTAGAATTAGGTTAGATGACATGTCATTAAAAGGGTGAACGATACTATAGAATAAGAAATGTATTCATCAGTCAAAGTGGCTTTAGTTCTGGGAGTGTCATTGACTTAAAATGCTCAGTTGAACATATACAGATAGAGAACAAGGTGACTTTAGCTCTGGTAATTCTTACATTATGATATATTACTCAGTCAATATGGTTTTAGCTCTGAGAATACCCTTAACTTGAGAAGCTTGGATGAGCTAAATAGTAGACAGAGTAACTTTAGCTCTAGGAGAACCTTTGATCCATAACCAATATCCAGTTTAGTTTAGTTTAGAGTGATATAGATGAACCAGTAAAGTTTATGTTGAAAGATAATGCATGTCATGTATTATTATTAACTACAAGAATATGTACAAGAATATTTATGATTTAACATGTTTAACTAAATTTATATTGTTGGTTAAACGAAATGCATGGTTGAAATAAAGAATAAGTTGAAAATAACTCTATACATACATAAGAATTAACAGTTTAGTATGAATTTTAGTTGATGCATATATATATATATATATATATATATATATGTGTGTGTGTGTGTGTGTATATATATATATATATTGCATGTAAATAAGTGCGATACAAAGATATGATGGAAACAGATGAAGCAAAATGCTACAAGTGTAGCACTCTCTCATCCGAGTATATGTTGCTAAGGGTGAGAAGCTGTTACAAAGTGAGACAAATATCAATGACAACGAGGATGGTATTGAGCATGACAATGAAGGGAGTGATGAGGAACATGATAACATTCATGAGACAAAAAAGGAATCTGTGTTTATTGATCTTGACAATAATTTGGCAGAAGGAGATGAGGATTATAGGGACACTGTTACAAGGAACAAAAACAATTCAAATAGAGAAAGCCCAAACAACTAACCTAAAGTGTGCATAACAATATAAAAAATAATATTCCATTCGTAAATGTTGATGATAGTTCTGAATATGGTTCATCTGAAGAGTTTGATTTAGATGATGTTGATGTAGAAGGTAAAGTTAGAGTGAAGGGTGCCAAGTTCAATGAAGAAAGGCATATGGTCAACCTAGTGTTACTTCATGGAATGAAGTTTAGTAGCCTGAGCCAGTTTAAACAAACATGTAGGAATTATGAGATAAAAAATAGATTCCAACTGCATTTTCCAACTAATGATAAGTTAAGGGTTATTTGCATAAACAATCGTCATAGGTGTCCATTTAGGATCTGAGCAAGTATGGTAAGTAGAAAGAACCCCACAATTCAAATTAAATCGTCAAATTTCAATCACACTTGCCCAAAGGACTCTTTTAACTTCCACATGACCTGACAGTTGATTGGATGCAAGTACTTTAACAGATTTAGAGAGGACCCAACTTGGATCTTGGAAGGAATAATTGCTACTTCTAGGGATGACACTAGATACACAATATCTAAGATGAAAGCATCAAGTGCTAAACATAGGGCTTTGATGTGGCTATTTGGAGATAGAGAGGTCAGTATACAATGTTGTTATTGTATAGAGCTAAGCTATTGTCATCAAATCTAGGCTCTAGTGTGCACATATAGAGGGATGAGGACAAATTTCTAGGTTTCTATGTATGTTTAAGCCCGCACAAGAATGCTTGGAGAGATGGGTGTAGAATAATAATAAGTGTTGATGCTTGTTGGTTGAAAGGGACATTTAGGGTACATCTATACCTAACTTTTAGTATAGGCCCTATGAATGCATTCTCTCTATTGCTTATGTAGCTGTGATGGGTAATGAAAGCCCATTAACCCTAACTTTTAGTCTAGGCCCTACCAAAAGTGTATTCAAATTACATTAACCCTACAAATCCATAAGAAATGTGGCCAAAAGTCACTGAAGGTAGAGTGGTGATACCTCATGATCCTGTTCTAAAGAGAAGAGGAAGGAACCAAAGGCAAGAAGATAGGGAACTGAGGAAATGGAGCTAGCTAAGGAGAGAAAGAAGCATAGACTTACAGATGAAAGGGTTAGGTAGAGGCTTTCTAAAAAGGGCAACATTTCTATATCATGCACTTTTTTTAATGCATCTGGCCATAATTCAAGGGGTCACTATATATTCATTTCTGGTCAACAGTTGGGACAACAAAGAACTGATGGATCAACATCTGATGCAACTTATGGAAATAACACATTTGAAATGGGAAGTGTGGTGAATAACACGGTTGTGATGCCAAATAAGGTACTTGTAAACTTACTTGATATGTTCCTTGTGTATCATGTACTTGTATTTTATGCATAAATGATAATGTTTGGAATTCTGTCACATAATTGATGCTATATTGATTGGGGACTCAACTGTTGGTGCAGAGAGCTAATAATGAAACTGGATATGATGTGCTTACTAGGAACACCGCTGTTGGAGTTGAAAATGTGGCTGCTGATAATCCTGATAAGTTGATAACTCAAGATAGTGTGACCCAGGACCTTAGTAAGACTTACAGTCGCAAGAGAAATCCTAACAGATCCCAACCCAATTCAATAAGAACAGGAAGAATCGTGAAGTCTAGATACATAAACAGTGAATATATGTGTAATCCTGTTAAGAAGTGTAGTAGGAAGGGATTTAGGAATTCTTCAGATGCTAAATAAACATGTTGGTGTATTAATTAAACTGAACACTGCTTGTTTTGTCTTTTGTTATGGCAATAATGCACTAGTTTTTTGATGGTTGAAACACTAAATTTAGTTGATAGTTTTGTTTTAGAAATGTCCATGTTTAATGAAATATTGTGGTATTTTAATATATTTTGATGGCCATATTGTATGCCATGCAGTGTATATGATATTGCAGTATTCAACTTTGTAATGTACATTAGTTTAAATTGGATGACATTTGCAGTGTAATAGGGTATGGGAACAATTGGCTTGCAATGTACTTCATTGGTTTGTAGTGTAATGACTCTAATAGGTGAAATTACTTCAATTGCAAGTAGGGACAGTGAAATTTGTAGTGTAATAGGGTATGACAACAATTTGTGGAATGTACCAAATTTTAAATTAGGACCTTAGATTTATAGCTAAAGGATTTTTTTTATTGTTTTTTGTTGATAGTAACACCTTCTATTCATTGATGTTGGAATTCATCATTATTATGAAGGTTTTTCTGTTCTTTTCATCCATTATACACAGGTGTTATGGTAGGTCGTCAAAGTTCCTAACCTAAAAAATTGAAATAGAAAACCTCACAAATTACCTTATTTTACTTACCTTCTAGCAATTGTCTTAAGGCTTAAAGTTGCTATATATATATATATATATATATATATATATATATCTGTTAGTGTTCATTGTTGTAATTAAGAGTTTGGAATAATTAAAGAATATGTAATAGAATCTGAAACTAAAGGAACAATCATATGAAGTTTTAAACATAGATTCATAAACACCTTACATTACAAATGATTTCAATACATAGCAAGACCCGAAACACCAAATACAAAAAACCACACCATAATGTCCCATACCCTATTTCATTACATAGCAAACTATAAAACCAACTAAACAAATAACCACAAGGTGCATGTTCTTCCCTTCCCATCTTCTTTCCCCATTTCAAGTCTGTCCAACTTCTTGCGCAACCTATTGATGGAATTTCGAGCTTTAATAGGAAACTCTACATCATTCCATCGAAAGAAACTGCATCCTCCATGGTCCTATCAAAACAAGAATAACCAAATTTCAACTTCCATAAAACCATGTATGTATTTCACCCATTTCTTACCATATCTGTCACACAAATATAAAATCGCCTCCCTATATTTTGTTCTGTCCAGGATGTAAGCAACCTCGCATGTCTTCCACACTTGCAAAGAACATCCCTCTGCTGCTCTTGATATTGAAGCTTGAAACAAAATCTTCCATAAACTAAAGATGGTTAATAGAATGGAGGAATATGTTTCAACTATTGAGGATGGTGTTACGATGGAATGCAGGTGGATTTCATTAACCGGATGTAATGCAGGTGGATTTTTGAAATATTGATTTTGTAAAACCCTAACTCTAACCCGCGAAGAAGAGGAATGAAACAAATGGGATAAAGATGAGGCATGTCAATATTAAATTTAATAAAGAGGGAGAGCACAATTGATTTCAAAATCTGGTTTGATTAAAAAAACCAATTCTAATTTTAATTTTGATTCCATCCTACGTGTTTGATGATGTGGCACTTACGTGGTAGTTTATGTGTCAATTTTGCTGATGTGTATAATGATGTGGTAGATTCTAGTGACATATTAGCTTCTAACATAGCTTCCCAGTTTATAGCTTCCCAGTTTCCTACTGATTGAAAGTGATTTTTGTGCAACAAAAATAAAATTGAATGATTTTTCTGTAAGAAAAAAAAAAAAGTTTAGTAAATTTGTAGTAAGTAACAGAAGTTTAATGACCATGCAATTAACCCATGCTACGACTATCAGGTGATGGTGGCTTTGACTAGACAATGAGGTCCCAGCAAGTTTAGTAAAATTAAATTTCTAATATGTTAGTATTTGAATATATATAAATATAAATATTTTAATTAAATTTCTATAATATTTGATATAGTGAATATGGAAGATTTAGCATTTTGTTAGAATTAAATTCGTGATATGATAATTGATACAAAGATAATACATTAGATTGGTTAATTAATTTAAAATATAAATATGGTATTTTATTATTATTTAAATGAAATTATAAAAATTTTAAAATTCTGTAAATAAATAAATAAATAATATTTTAATTTCTTTTCAATGTGATATCTTTTATATATAATGATTGTTGACATTGTTTTAAGATATTTTAACTGAAGATGAAGTTTATTTAAAAAAAATAGAAAGCAAAATATTGTAAATATGTTTTTCCCTCTTTTTGAGAATCAAGATATTAATTTTAACTAAATAGTTAATTTCCCATCCTAGAAAATATGTTTTTCTTTTTCTTTTTTCAAAAAAATTAATGTGGGTTCTCTTCATTTACCTATTCTAATTCAACAAACTAGAGATCACTGGCCGACCGGAGCCACAAAACATGAGGTCACGAAATTCCTTTTTTTTTTTTTTTTAAATCCAAAATACATATTGAAAACTCTCTCTAATGGCTTCCACAACCAACCCACAAGTTCCGTATTCCTTTTTACTCAATAGCCAAAACGACAACCACTTCAGTAGAAAAGAACAACCACAACTGATAAAAGGGCAACATCAACAATGGTAGATTTTAGGTTTTGGCATCAAAAGGACCTCAAAAAACTCCAAAGAGTACTACCAGGGGTGGATAAAAAAATCCGTTGGGGCAACCTAGATAAAGGGTGGACCGGTGGTAACAGTAACAATAGCGATTCTCAGTAGTAGCTGGATGCTGAAGAAGACCATAATAATCTTTTGGGTCAGTAGTTTGCTAATTTGTGCACCGATGCTTCTAATTATCATTGAGTTCTTTCACCACTAGTCCTATTAACTAATACACCCATTAAATAAATTTCATGAATAATTTACAGGCTTGCAATACTTTTTAGTTTGCAATTTTGATTCTCTTTTCCTATTTGCTCTATTTTTGTAATATTTATATATACATTTATGGTGACGTTTAAGACTATGGATAGCTAAATTTCTTGTTGGGTTCGACTTTAATACCCAAAGATATCTAAATACTTGATGTTATTACTTATTAATGATATTATTGATATTTATGTAATCTTTGAATGCCTTTGGATATTCATATTTATGCTTAATAATTATGTTTGGTTATATATTTATTTGAGCCTTAATAATAAACTGAAAAGTCAAATTAAAGTTAGATTTAATGCTATCTTTGTGTATAATTTTGAGTTGATTGCATAAAATTATAGGAAGAGGTTTGACCAAGAGGGATCATTAAACTGTAGAGTGACTTTTATGAATTGAAATCGAGTTAGAAGTTAGCATCAAAAAGGGATTGATTGTATGCTTGTTAGAACATTTCCAATAAACTATTTATTTGAGTTATAATTTTTATTTTAAATAATCACTTCATAAAAAAGTCTCCAATTTTTAAATTTTAGAGTAAAAAATGAGTTTAACTCTTTACATCTAAAGAGTTAAATTTTACTCTCTATTATAATTGTAATTAATGCATATCTATTTTCTATGTATTTTCTATTTTTTTATTGATATATTTCTCTAAAAATATTTTTATCTTTCTTTATAATAGAAGACATTTACTTTTTTCTTTTGATAAATATTAATTTGTATAAGATAAAGTAAAATAAAGAGTAAAAATGTAAATAGTTTGTTCAACATATAATTTTTTTTTACTTTCTATATTTAAAAATGTTCTAAAATATTTTTTATTCTATGAAAAATACATTTAAAATTGTTGAACCTTTAGGGGTATTTCCGTCATTTTGATGCTAACAAATAAAATAACAATAATGTATTTAACATACTTGTGTTCTAAGTTTGTTGAACAGGGTATGAAATATGATGCAAGAATAGAAGACTACTTATTCACGTCCGTGACTGTTTATGTCATGCATGTGATGTAGCTTAGCGTCAACTCTCTAACATTTAAAGTTAACGGTCATGAAGAATCATAGCAACCGTGAATGATCATATCAGTTATGCCTGTGAGATAACATGTCAAATTCCTCCAGAGAGCTTCACGGCAGAGTCACCACTTGGACCACGGCTTGGAATGATATTCACATCCATGAAAGTATAAAGTCATACCTGCGATCAAACACTTCAAATTCTTTCAGAATGTTTCACGGTCAGAGTCACCACTTGGACTATGGCTTGGAAGAACATTCATGACCGTGATACACATATTCACGACCGTGAAAGAGAAAAGAGAAACATATCAGGCGCAAAATTAATAGTTGGTGCAACGGCTATTTTCGCATTAAATGCATTCAAATGGCTATAATTCGCTAAGAAAGTATAAATGCAAGTTATTTATGAATCAAGAAGAAGAGAACAAGCAATTACTTCAAATCAAAATCTTGTTGTAAGTCATTTGTGCATTAATTATTTTCAATAAAACTCTTATTCTCTGTTAAAATCTATTTGCTCATAAATTCTGAGTATTATGGATTAGTGAGTTTTTCTCTTTGTAATCTACTACTCGAGTGAGTTTGGGTATCTTGGGTTAAGAGTAAAACACTTATAAAGATTATTTGTGTGAGCCATAAAAATACAAGGAATTAGTTTATTGTGTGAGCCATTAAAACACAAGAAAATTTCTGGGTTAGGTGTGAGCCATTAAAACACAAGAGAATTTCTGGGTTAGATGTGAGTCATTGATAGAAACACCATAGTTGGAAGTAAACTTATAAAACTCTATTGTAACACTAAGTGTGTTAGTAAAACTCCCAATTGATATTGGGGAGAGGAGTAGGGTTTGTTAATACCCGAACCTCTATAAATTTCTTGTGTGATATCTTCCTATCCCTACTCTATTTAACTTTTTATTCCGCACTTAAAAGTTAAGAATTTTTAATATCCAATTCAACATCTCTTCTTGGTTTATTATCTGCGTAATAAAAATAATGAGCATTATTAGAGATGCTCTTAGTATAAGACTAATTGAGAGGAACCGATGCTAAGAAGAGAGCATAGATCCTAACATTGCAACTCACTTGTGATGATCCCACCACCAATGATTATCATTGATAGCAATATTTATCCTGTATTCCATTATGGGATTAATGTAGTACCCCAACTTTAATTATATTATGCATTTGACATCCATACCCTTGACATAATGCATTTAGCATTAGTAATATATTTGCATATTAAATAAAAAATATATTTTAAGTCAGCATATAGTATGTTGATTTTTTTTCTACCTTATTAATCCATTAAATTTTTCCTTTAATTTAGTCTCTTAATTAGGTTTATTTTCCAATCAATTCAGCATAAAAATACAGAATTATTAAGTGAGATGCTTATACTAATGGGTCATATACATCACATGTGACTAGTTAATGAGAAAAATACAAAAACCACATATTTTTTATATGAAGCTTAACAAATCCAAACCAACTTTTTCAAGGTAGAATTTTCATATCCTCTCTCTTTTTTATTCCTCCTCATATCACCCAAACCCTTACCCACCATACACCTAACCTTCAACCACACCTCCAAATCTCTACAAAATGAGTTAGATTTAATTTTTAGTCTATTTCTCCATTACATCTAAACCTAAAGCTAAAGAAGGAGTTAGTTTGGTATTTAATTCATGAGGGGCATAATTACCATCTTCAAGGAGAATAATTAAGGTTTGATGAATTTTGAATTTAAATCATGATTTTAAGTAGCTAGTTGATTCTTACATCATGATATGTCTCTATTGAGTTTGTCAATGAATATTTTTAGTTTAATATTTAGGAAATGAGCTTGTTTTAGGGTCTTCCCAAAGGAGTTCATAAACTTAGATAGAATTTTGCTAACTTCTAACTAAAGTGAGTGGATAGTTATATAACAAGTGTGTTATTTTTTATTGGTTTTTGGTGGTACTTTTGTTAATTAATAGAATATTGATGGAAATGCTTTAAAAATGTATTCTTATATAAAAATTATTTATTTGGGCTTGAAATAATGTTTCTAATTATTATTTAATGAAATACAACTTGAGTTTGTGATCAAAATTTATGTTTGAGTTATGGAAGAAAAACATTATATATTTTAATGGCATTGATTTAAAATTTTATACTTATGCAAATTAAAAGGTTTAGGCAAAATACTTTTGTTGAATAAATTGTTTCTCAAATTCTACAAGATTGATTTAAAAATACATTTAAAGTGTTAGTTTTATGGAAATTATATTAGTACACAAAATGGAAATAAAAAATGTTATATTTTTACTTCATAAGAAATTTGACATGTGAAGTGATTTAAAAATGCATTTAAAGTACTAGTCTTATCAGCCAAGTAGTGGATCACAAATAAGTCAATGTTTAATGAGACAACCAGTTGGTATTATTGTTGCTGAATAGAGGCCAAATTTTGGTGGCAGTTCAAGTTTTGGTCAAAGGATTCAATCGTTGTGCATTGTTTATGGTAAACAACATGATTGTGAATGTAGAAGTGAAAGAACATGTTCTTATGAAAATGGTGAATTTGGTCATATTAGAAGGAACTGCCTAAGGCTTTTGTGACTTAGCAAATCCAGTCAAGGATCAGTGACATTTGGAGTTAGAGAGGAGGTAGGACATAGAGTCAACGAAGGCCATTCATGAATTATGGTATTAGCACATGTGTGATTAGAGCCACTAAAGCTACTGCAACAACAACTACTCAACCTAGGCAGAATGCATAGCCTGGTAGACCATCAGCTCATACTAGGATTTACTGAGTTTTAAACATGCATCTCATATATATGGTAGTATAAATTTAAAATTTAATTAAAACTAAAACTCATGAAATGCTCTATGAAATTTAAAATGGGATTTAACTATTCAATGAGAGAAGTTAATTACCTTTAATTACAAGTCTTAATCTTCCAAATTGTGAGTTTTTCTTTCATTGTGGGGTTGTAACAAATCATAACAATCTAGAGCTAGGATTGCCTCTAAGAGTCTCTATGTGAAAGAAGAAGAAGAAATCCTCTAAGGAAATGGGGTGATAAATATCCAAAGTGCTAGTTATGAAAAATTATCTTAGGAAAGAGAAAAATGAGAAAAGAAAATTAACTTTTATTTTTCCTTGAAGGGGCAGCCACAAAATTGACTTCTTACAATGAGTATTTATACTATTTATAATCCCTTTTAGGGTTAGAAAAGAAAAAGTCATAATGAGTCATTTTCCTTAGGGTACATGATCCAATGCGGACTAAGTCAACAATTCTAATTCAAATTGGATTTGACCTATTTTTATAATTTTCATAAAATATCCAATTTTCTTTCTCTGTCACTTGAATTTTATTCAGAACCCATTTTACATTTTCTTCATTCCTTCTATGCATGTGGCCTAATAGGTTTTTTAGTCATATTGGCAACTCAAGTCTCAAGAGGAATTCTAATCAAAATAGGATTCTACAAGTCAAACTCTTTTGACCCATAATTAGTTTCCAATCAAATTTTCTAGACTTAGCAGATCATGAATGATATCTAGCAACAGATCATAACCACCCAATTAACTAGAAGATTAGTGGTCTAACTATAAACCCTTTCATAAACAATTATCATACAATTCATCTTTTCACCATTTTATAGCTCATTTGGTTTCGAGTATAGACTGTGTGTCAACTCCCACTAGACTGACTATGTCACATCTAGTCCAAATGATTTTTTTTATCTATGAGACTCATTACTTTATTAGGAATATCCTTGAAGATCTACTTTAAGACATGTCCACCTCAACTAAGAATCTCTAAGTAATGATCTCTACAAGAGGCCATAGGTATACTCTCCCTCTATTAGGAGTGGTCAATCTTTCATTGACTATTTAATTACCTTCGAATACCTCATACTGTAACTAATCACTTCCCTTCTAACTCCTATATTCTTGCTTTAATCTATAAATCGATATTTACAATTTGCATACCTTTTTGCCATCACTAGAAGTGAGACCCTTATATTGTGTCATGTAGACATCCTCAGTTGAATTTGCATTAAGAAAAATTGTTTTCACATCCATTTGTCAAATCTTGTAATCATAATGAGGAATAATGGCTATGAATATCCTGCTGAATTTAAGAATAGCAACTGAAGAAAAGGTTTCATCATAGTCAATTCTTTGTCTTTAATGATATCATTTAGCTACCAACCTAACTTTATAGGTAACTATATTACCTTTCATGTTGGTCTTCTTTTTGAAAATCCATTTGTATTCAATGGGTTTTATCCCTTAGGTATTTCAACCAAAGTCCATACTTGTTTTTCATACATGGAATTCATCTATGACTGCATGGATTTTAGCCATATGTCAGATTTTGAACTATTCAGAACTTCTTCATAGGTAGTAGGCTCATCATCCTCTATGAGTAATACATCATTATGTTCACTTATGAGAAATCCATATCTCTCGGCAATAGTGAGTATCCTACTAAATCTAAGAAGTTTTTGTGTTTCAAAAGGTATAGATGTTACTTCATCTAGTTGAGTAACAACTTTAGATTTAGTGAGTTGATTTGCTTTTATTTGAGCATTTTAATTTTATCAAGTTCAATTTTGCTCCCATTATCTTCTTTTAGAAGAAGCTCTTTCTCTATAAAGATAACATGCTTTGAAACAAACACTTTTTGTTCCAAAATGTTGTAGAATTGGTAACCAAATGATTCTTTTGGATATCCTACAAATAAACATTTATCAGATTTAGCTTATAGTTTGTTTGACACTGTCCGCTTCACATAAGCAGGACAACCCCATACTTTTATGTGTGAAAAAATATGTCTTTTTTTATTCCATATCTCATATGTAGTAATATCAGCTAACTTAGAAGATGAACTATTTAATATATAAACGACAGTCTCAAGTGCATGACCCCGAAAGGACTTAAGTAGTTTTGTAAAGCTCATCATTGACCTTACCATGTCTAACAAGGTTCGGTTTTTCCTTTCAACCATACCATTGTGTTGTGATATGTAAGGTAGAGTCCATTAAGATAAAATCCCATTATCTCTTAGATAACCTTGAAACTTTTGACTTAAGTATTCTCCATCTTGATTTAATATAAGTGTTTTAATACTTTTGTTAAGTTATTTCTTTACTTCATTTTTGAATTCTTTGAACTTTTCAAAGGCTTCAAATTTGTATCTCATTAGATACAAGAATAATCATCAATAAAGGTAATGAAGTAGATAAAACTACCTATAGCGCACACTAACATTGGGCCACATACATTTGTATGTATAAGGTTCAATAGCTCATTGACATGTTCACCCTTTCCATTAAAAGGTGATTTTGTCATCTTGCCTAACAAACAAAATTCACATGCATCATATGATTCATAGTCAAATGACCCTAAGTTACCATTCTTATATAACTTAGTCATACGTCTCTCATTTATATGGCAAAGGCAACAATGCCATAAATATGATGGTTTTAGGTTATCAAATTTTTTTCTTTTTATTATTGATATTGAGGATTGAATTAGACATATCATGAATATAAGTTTCATTATATAATGTGTCAGTTCTATAAAGAATATCATTCAATCATATAGAGCAATTATTGTCATTAATAGTTAAATGAAAATATTTTCTATTTAAACAAGAAACATAAATAATATTCGTAGTTAAAATTGGAATATAATAGCAATTGTTTAATTCTAAAATAAGCCCACTAGGGAGTGTTGATACATAAGTTCCTACAGCTAATGCAACAACTCTTGCTCCATTTCCAACACGTAGGTCTGACTCTCATTTTTTGAGCTGTCTACTGGTCCTTAGGCCTTCATATCTGTGCATATGTGAGACCAGCATCCAGTATCTAATACCCATGTATTGTCATTAGAAATAATATTAACCTTAATGACAAATATGCTTGAATTAGAAGGTGCATCTAATGTCTTATCCTTCTCCTTCTTGAAAGACTTTAGATAGGCCTTATAGTTCATCTTCCAATGACAACTTTTGCTAAAATGGAAGCAAATCCCTTTTGACTGCCTTTCTTCTCCATCTTTATTGCATTTTGCAATAGAGATGTTCCTTCTACCATCTTGGAGTGGAGAACAACTTAAATATCTCATATCGCTCGGATTGAGCTTGCTTATCAAAAAGCTCCCTTAAATGATATACTAAGGTATTTACATCCATATTTTCATGCCACTTTTAAAGCTCGGGAGACATAAAGGCAAGTATAATGCAACCTGCCAACTCATTATATCCACATGATTTTTGTATACCAATTTTTCATCAACAGATACATCATCAGCTGAAGGGGAGGGAAGTAGCTCTTCTAAGACATAAGGTATTTTTTTTCTTTGAAAATTATTCTAAATTTCTTAACCAATCAAGGAAGTTCGAGGCAGTCAATTTATTGGATTCGACAATTAATCTTAGGTTCATATTTGATAACATGAATCTAGCAACCTAGATGTAAAGAAATATCATGTTAGATTATGCACTACATGTATGAATATTAGGTCTTTAATAAACATACTTTATTACTCCCACTATTTAATTACAAACTCATACTATGAATCTAAGAGAACCTGTTAGAAGCTCTCCTAGTGGGTCAGTATCCAACATCACTAAGAATGACCTTGGGTGTGTCCAACAAGCCACCTTAGGTCAATTGATAGGTATCTCAAACCAATTGCATTTATTTATGAAACTATTGAATCATTGGGTTATCAACTCTTAATGTGTGCATATCTCATATACATTGTCCCAATATTGGCTATAATTCACATTGACCTTGGATGTGCCCAACAAGCCAATGTATCAGTTAAGGCCGACCCATTAATCATGAAATCATATTTCAATAGCTTGAACATATTCTTGTAAAATGGGCTTAGGTGTGCCCAACAATCCAAACACTAAAAGAACTCTAGTTCTTGTCATATGGAAGGCATTGGCTTTAATATAATTTATGAGGGATTTTCTTTAATTAAGTATCATCATGGTTGTTTGACATGCATTAGATATTTATTAATCACATTTAGATATACAAGATAATTACACTAATTATATGGTCATGATTATGGACATATCTAACATTAATCCTTTGAGCCATGACAGGATTGACTAGGTCTCACATAGATAGATGCATAAAATTACAATAACAAAATAGAAAATAATTTCCTATTCTAATTCTCATTTGCTTTTGGTGCTATCTCATTGGCTTATTGCTCATTTGCAATTCAATTCAATTCTATTTCTATGTAATCTAATTACATAAATTCTTCAGAAGAGTGAGATGAGAAAAGGAATACAATAGAGAAAATAGAGAAGGCATGGAAGAAGGCATGGATTCACAAACCCTATTTACCAAAAATAAAATTTTCATGCATGATTAATTAAATTGGTCTAGTCCATAATTATACCATCATGTCTTTCCATACACCTCTATCATGCATTCTCTAATGCATAAATAAAGATAATCTATTAAAGTAATAATTTAGGTTCCATTTGTTTCAACTCTTGAAATATTGTTTTGATTGTTTGACCTTTAATGAAACTCATCATATATCTATCATGTAATCTCATTAAATGAACATATAAACATTTAGAAACATTTTCCAAAATCAAATCTTGCAATTTAGGCATACATTTGACTATATCAAAAAATTTCCTAAACTTATCTTCTTTGCCAACTGGATTACTACTAATTTAATGCAAACAACTTATAAATACAAATTTAATAATTAAATCACATTAAATTCAAATTTAAATATGACTAGTAGTTAATTCATAATTAAATTATCTTAAATAGTTATTAATTTCATACCAAATAGGATTAAACAATCCTAGTTATAATTGCATACTACAATCCTAGATAAACTAGGATTAGCAAACTCTTTTCTAATTCAAATTAAAATCTAATTAAAAATTTTTCAAAAATTATAGAATTCATTATCTTCATTATAGGAAACTTATAAATATTTTAAACTAATTTAATTTCGTCATTAGGCAATCTAAATCATTAAAAACTTAACTAGCTAACCAATTACTCAAAAATTGTCCAAATTGAATCATACATGAACTAGGATCTTTAGGAACTTAAGCACGAATTTAATTTGACTTTAGCATGAAATTGGGATCAAAATAATATCATGAATATCTTATAAACATGAAATTAAGGTTCAGGTCATGAAGTTACATAACCTTAAATTATATAAATAAAAACAGTCCCATCACATGGTTAGGGTTTTTTCCTTAGTTACTAGTTTTATTCATGCCTTGATAAAAACGATTTTTGTATCAAATAAATGGTTTTATATAACTTAAAACACATTTTAAATATGTCTTAAACATGTTTGCAAAGATAAATTAATAAACCATATTCGAATAGCCTAAAATAGAACTCAATTGGCAATACTAGGTTTCATGAACCCTACAATTTCAGCCACATACACAATTTTGAATTTCATGTTTAAATCTAATTTACATCATTCCATTATCATCAAAAATATATAATATCATAATATTAACATGTTATTAAATGAAAAATAAAATTTGAAAGCTAAACATAATCAAATTTGTCTTTAACAGAATGAGGGAATCCAAGTCTAATACCACAGTTGGATTTTGAACATGTATTTCATACATATGGCAGTGAAAATTTAAAATTTAATCAAAACCAAAACTCATGGAATGCCCTATGTAATTTAAAATCGGATTAAACCATTCAATAAAAAAAGTTGATTACCTTTGTTTGTAACTTTTCATCTTTCAAGTTGTGAGTTTTTCGTTATTTGTTGGATTGTAGAAAACCACAAATATCCAAAGCTAGAATTTCCTCACAATGGAGGATAGTTCTAAGAAATACTGCAAATGTTCAAGGTATGACTAACCCTAAGGGCTTATTTAGCCACTGAGTAGGAAACTCTGAAGCAATTTTAAGAGTAATGAACTGTTCTTCATTAGTACCTTGCACAGGGCACTGATCGAAGGAGGAAGATTGTACATACTCTTTTACAGAATGAGGTTTTTATTCGATTAAGGCTTTGATGAAGGTAGCGAAAGAGGAATTGTGTGTTTTGGAAGGTATGATGAGGGTTTATGAATGGAATTTTTGTTTCTTGCATTTTTTTTATCTTCATCAAGAAAAGAGAGTTCATAAAGATGATTGAGATTTTTAGAAATATAAGGTTGAAGAGATAGTGTAGAAGAAGAACGAGATAATTTTTGAACTTCTGTTATGGTGATGGGTGAAAGAATTTTCTCATCCCTATAGATTAGTTGAAGAACAAGAGTTTCATGGCTCTGATACCAATGAAGGATAGCTCTAAGAAATACTGCAAAGGATTAAGGTATGACTAACCCTGAAGGCTTCTTTAGCCACTAGTGGGTTTATTCTGGTTTGATTTTTAACTAGTGGATTCTCGGAGATATCCAAAAATGATAAATGATCGTAAAAATTCTTGGTAATGAAATAATCTAATGGTTCAGAGGAAGAGAGAAAGCTTAAGTAAACATACTTGTATTTCACTCAGATAATTAACTACAAAGGTAGAAGATAATTCATACATAATCCTAGATACCTTATACAAGCTAATAGCAAGTGACACATGCGTCATTGCCTACATCATACCACACTTAATAAAGATACAATTCCTTAATAGTGATATAATGACTATAAAGAAGACAACACACAAAAGTAAATCAAACTTTTTTACAAGTGGAGATAAGTGGAGACAACTATTATCTTATCAGTTGCATTATTACAAAAGAAACTATAGTGTAGAAAACCTTTATCTGACAAGTGTATTACTTTATGATAGGCTCACTGACGAAGACAGGTTGAAATCTTCTAGAGTGGGATCATCCGTGTCCTAGGCCAAAAATCATCAATGTCATCAGGCGGAGGATTATTGGGCCTGGGCCTGAGACTAGGCTCATCTTCATGCAAATCTTGTGTGACTATTGTAGAGGTTTCATCTTCAGCTCTGAGATTGGGCTTTAATAGAGGAGGCCATGGAATCATCTTGATTCTCTTATATGGATCTGGTCCAAGGGAGATATAGCTTGTTGGAGGCAAGTGATATAAATTGTTTCTTTGTCTGAGCTCAAGATGGATTGATTGCCTAACTTCTTCTAGACACATAGGATCTTCATAAGGAATGGTCCTCCAAAGAGAGAGATGACCAAGTGCAACAATTGTGTCTATTCCTGTAACATAAGTATAAGGATGATGGAATATGAAAATTCCTATGATCTCTTATAGGACTTTTAGAGTTGAATGATCTGTAATAAGTTTAGAAAAATGCTTTTTCGAGTACCTCAATGGTTGGAACCAAGTGAGAAATTTGACTTGGAAGGATTATAAATTTTCTCGATTGTAGATGAAAGGAAGGAAATCTATCAGAGGGATTTTAACAACATTGTTGAACCTTGAGAGGTGTTTCCATCATTTTGATGATAATAAATAAAATAGCAATAATGTATTTAATAATGTTTGTGTTCTAAGTGTGTTAAACATGATATACTTTGATTAGAACATGAAGCAAGATTGAAAGACAACTTTTGAATATATAAATCAAGAAATAGCAAAGTGTCACGCCCATGACTACTAATGTTACTTCCGTGAAAATAGCACAGCGCCAATTTTCCACCATTCAAAGTTCACGACCATAAAGGATCAAACCGACTGTGAATGATCAAACAAGTCACACCCGTGAAAGATTGTGACGTCTGTGACCAAACATGTCCAATTCTTCTAGAGAGCTTCACGGCCAAAGTCACCACTTAGACCACAGCTTGGAAGAATATTCACGCCCGTGAAAGTATTAGTCACAACTTTAGTGATCATAAGGTTTCTTATTTTTAACTATATAATATAATATGTGAGGACGCGAGTCCTCCAAGTTATTGATTCTTGCTCACTAACATGATAAGTGATGCATTTCAATATAAATTTTATATTAGAAATTTGTCTCTCTTTTATGGATGAGATTGCTAACTCTGTTTCCTGTTAGCTTGCACCCCACTGCATGATTACATGATTTTGCATAATTTCTTTCACCTTTTATCTTTTCATCAAATTTCTAAAAAGGGAAGTATCATCCAGATAAGCTTCAATACCAAGCAATTATAATCCAATTAGTTGAAAAGTGTTGGTCTAGGTCTTTCACATTAGAGGCTTACTCGGAACCTACTAGTATCTTTCACATTCATCCTGCTATTATGTCTTATGGGAATTGCAAAGATATATGTACAAGTGTGAGAGATAATTTGAAATATCAGTTAGTGCTTTCTATAAGCTTTCCTTTTCCTCAGTTTTTTAGCTTGTTGTTTGATTCATATTTTGAGTTTCCTGACATTGATTTTTAGGTTAGTTATGAGGTTGTAATTCCCTTGGGCATTGTATTTATTTGTGTAATTGGAATTTTCTTCTCTCTTCTTCATTTGTTGAACTCCCATGATTTTTTCACTCTGATTGTTTTCTATCTTTGTTAATTTGTGAGATTTTATTATATTTTCTGCCAAAGTTTGCCCCAAGCTTTCGACATGAGGAGAAGCTTATCTGTTATAATCTCTGAATTTGTATTATCTCATCTTCTTTCAACTAATTTGATTTCCTTCTTATCCTTGATGGCTGTTATTTGTGTTTTAAAATTCTTACACCACCTCTTGCTCATAGTTTGTACTAGTTATATAAATTAATTCACACACCACCTCTTACTCATAGCTAGTACCATTATAAGTTTCTTCCATATTTTTTTCATCTCTTACAACTGTCATAACTATGTTATTTGAACATCTTTTGTTGGATTATTTAACAAAAAAACTTATTGTGGTTGTTATTATTATAATATATTTAAAGCTAGCAAGTTGTTCAAGATCTTGCTTCATAACATATTAATCATTGTTACTCTATGCAGTGGTTTCTAATTTAAAAAGATGAACTTATGAAGTTCATTACTATGAAGCAGCGTTGAGTCTCTTTTGTTATGACAAGCCTGTGCCAAATGAAAGAATTGAGAAGCCAATTGGCACATCTTTAGCTGAAAAAGTAATAGGATATAATCTTATATGTGGTAATTGTCAAGCCAAATTGCAATCTTGTGCAGTACTTGCTCTGGTTCAGGCTTATATGTTGAATCCATATTAGAGAGCCAGGGTATCATTATCAAAGTTCGTTGCCTTGGTAAATATGATTTCTTTTCATATCATTTCATAACACAAGTTATATATGAATTTATTTAGGTGTTGACTATTCTCTCTTCAAATAGTTTGGTTGTGGTTTATATCATCCACATTCTGCTTTAAATTATGTATTTTATGAAACTGCAAGTGACGTAATATTTATAATGGAATTTTAAATGAGACCGTTTGTGTGAAATTTTTACATGCATGTCTTAATATAAGGATTTTAGCTATAATTTGCTTGAGGGATCTTTCTTCATCTATCCACTACTCCACAAGGTGCAGATTGATAAATTGGCCTATTATAATCTTATGCAATTAAGACAAATTCTCAGGATCAATTCTGATTAGCTACTCAACTGTGCTTGGATTGGTCGCATCTATTCCATCCTCATGATTGATTGAGATAGGTCTTTAAATAATTTATTTATTTGAATTAGAACCTCAGAAGCATGTAATACTCACTTATTTTTGCATAACTAAGTTCTTAGATACTTTCGTAAGTTAGTTAAATTAGTTTCGTTTAATGAGCACATTATCATTTGGAAAGCTCAAAGATCTAGGACTTAGCAAGTTAGCAAATTCCTAAGAACTGCTGGATCTTGGTTTTTCAACTATATGGTTTGATTTAGTATTGTTGTTATATTATGGGGATTATTTAGGTTTTCTGTTGATTGGGGTGGGGTGAGAACTATGGGGTTAAGCCTAGAAAGAGAATTTTCATTTATTGGTTATTGGAACCCTACACATTGAGCAAGTTTTTAGTCATGACCTTCATTTCTACTCTGCATGAGACTTAGTGTCATAACTTCATATGAAGCAAAGTGATATGGTCAACTTAGTGCTTGTTATCTTAATTTCGTCTTCCATGTGGAAAAAACAATATCAATATTTTGATACTTGTATTTCTAGGTTGTGGAGGAACAAGTAAAATTATATGCTCAAAATGTGGTGGGCATGGTCATCTTAGATCCAACTTACATGGTTTGCTTTTCTGCCTTGGGTTTTGTTGCAATACGATTTCATATAAATGTCACATTTATTGCAATCATGTAGTATGATTCAATCTTTGATGATGTAAAAATTTCATTTATTTGACTCAATTCAATTATTAATGTTATTTTTCTTCTATGATTAATGCCTCGTTAGTTTGTTGGATTGGTCATCTTTCTCTTTTGGGCAAAAGTCTAAGTTTTGTTGATTGTGTTTTTCCTTTTTGTGCACCTGCACATAAATAAATAAATAATCAATCAATAGTCATTAATATGCTATTGGATTACCAATAAAAGCTAATTTACCGATGAATTACCAATGGATTAAAAATTTCTAATTAATATATTAATGAATTATCAACATATTGAAAATTTGTTGGTAAATTATCAATATAATACCAACAAATATATGTGTGAATTTACTAATGGAAGTGAAAATTTACTAATAGATATGATTTCCATTGGTATTTTACCAACGAATTACCAAGGGATAGAAGTATGAATTTGTCAACGAATTACTAATGAAATTTATATTTATTGGTAATTTATTAATGGATTTTATAAAAAAAATAAATTTACTAATGGATTTTTCCATTAGTTAATTACCAACGACCATCTTTTTTCTCATTAACATTCTATTGGTAATCCGTTGTTAGATTTACCAATGGAATTTTTTTTTGCATTAGCAAATTTACCTACGAACACTTTATCAATAGAATTTTTCTGTTAGTAATCCATTGGTAAACCAATTTACTAATTAATTTTTTTGTTTACCAACAAAAAATTTCTATTGGTAAAACTATATTTTCTTGTAGTGGCCTCTATTTCTTTGGCTCTTTTTAGTTGAAATTTCAAACTTCTTTTTCTCATCCAAATTTTCAATAAAATTCTCTAAATCAACAATATTTTCAAAACAAAAATTGCTCATTCCACAATAGTTTGCCAATATTTATGATTAAATTTTGTGAAACAAATTAAAGAATATTAAAAAAATTGTAGAGAAAGATAATAAAAAAAAATTGTTGGATTAAGAAAATATTGAGAATTAGAGAGAATTAAATAATTGAAGAAAAAAATTGAGATTATGTAAAAGTATAATTAAAAAGAAATTAGGGAGAAAAATAATTGAAATGTAGAGAAATTGATATTGAATTATAGAGATATTGATAATGAGATTGTGTAATAAACGAAAAAAAAATTGAAATGAATTTGGTATTTATAAAGAAAAAATTGAAAATCTAATTTTTAATAATACCTCTAAAATATAATAATTATTTTTGTGTTATAAAGAATGTTTTTTTCTTTTCATTATATCTTTAATTATTAAAAAATGCAAATTGCACCTACAGTGCACAACATGTAGGGGGGAATGTTCATGAGACCGTTGTTTTCTTCTTTTTGAAAATTTGCAGGTTGGAATCGGGAACCACTGGTTCTGAATCAGAACTGTCGGTTCCTAGGGGAAGGGCCTGGCCCGTACCCTTCCCCTACTAGGTTGGTCTTGGAATTGGCCTAGTTCGGTTCATTTTGGGTTGGACTAGGTTGGTTGCAGTCTGATTCCATAGGCCCAATAGGCTTGTGGCTAGGCTTATTGATATGTGTTTATTAGATTTGTATAATGAGTATTTTAGGTTTAATATTTAGGAGAAGAGCTTGGTTTAGGGGTTGTCTAAAGGAGTTTAGAAACTTAGATAGAATTTTGCTAGCTTCTAGCAGAGGTGAGTGGATATCTATATAACAAGCTTTCTATTTTTCTTATTGGTTTTTTATGGTACTTTTGTTAATTAATAGAATATTAATGGAATTACTTTAAAAAGTATTCTTATATAAAACTTATTTATTTAGGGTTGGAATAAAATTTCTAATCATTATTTAATGAAATATAGCCTAAGTTTGTAATAAAAAAGCAAGTTTGAGTAATGAAAGAAAAAAATTGTATATTTTGATGGCATTGATTTAAAAGTTTATACTTGCGCAAATTAAGAGGCTTGGGTGGAATGCTTATGTTGAATAAATTGGTTACTCAAAATCTTCATGATTGATTTAAAAATTCATTTTAAGTACCAGTTTTATGAAATTATGTTAATACAAAAATGGAAACAAAAAATGTTATATTTTTGCTTCAAAAGAAATTTGACATGTGGAGTGATGGGTGAATCCATTAGATGGGATGAATGAAATTAATACAATCAATTAGTGAATCCATTAGATTGCACCTTTGATGATGGTGTCTTATGTGTATTGTTGAGATTAAAAGAAAAACTATCTTTGGGACATCACTCAACATAGACAATGCCTTTGCGGTGTATGTCGAGTGGTCACCCTTAGGAAGTTCCCTTTGTATGCATATGACTAATTTAGTTGCTCACTCATGTTTGAGATACTGAACCTCACCCCTCATGTTGGTTGGTAGTTGTTCCTCTACGATTGAGAAGCTAAAACTCGCTTTTCATATTGGAATACTAGTGCTCCTTAGTGGATGCTAGTTATTATTATCGTTGCATACCTATGCGCCCTTTAGATATTAGGAATCTCTGTGACATATATTTGAGTGTATGGTGATTAATTTTATGATATGAAGAGTTTTTTAATTGAAGTTTTAATGTTTTATTATTGAATAGTATGATTGCCAATTAATATTTAGCCAACTATGTTAGTATCATATACACTAGTTTGAGCCTTAAGTCACACGTGTCGTGATATCGATGCGTCGATTTGACTGAAGTCTAAATTTATATTTTAATCGGAGAAAAATTAAAATAATAAATAATTATAAAAAAATACTCAATAAAGTATATAAAGAGGTTAAATTAGTTAGTGACTATTTTGTGATAAAAAGAGAAAAACCACATTTTTTTGATAAGCTTAACAAATTTGAACCTAACTTTTTCAAGGCATAATTTTTATTTCCTCTCTGCTTCTTCCTTCTCAAATCACCTAGACCTTTATCTATTATTAAAACTACACCTAAGCTATAGCCACACTTCCAAATCATTATAAAAATGAGTTAGGTTAAACTTTTTAGTCTATTTATCCATTAGATCTAAACCTAAAGTTCAAGGAGTCAGTTTGGTGTTTAATTAATTGGGAGAATAATTACCATATTCAAGGAGGATAAATAAAGCTTGAGGAATTTTGGATTTGAAATCATGATTTCAAGTAACTCATTTATTCTTACTTCATGATAAGTCTTTATTAGATTTGTATAATGAGTATTTTTGGATTAATATTTAGGAGAAGAGCTTGGTTTAGGGGCTGCCAAAAGGAATTCACAAGCTTAGATAGAATTTTACTAGCTTCTAGTTAAGGTGAGAGGATATTTATATAATAAGTTTGCGATTTTAATTAATAGAAAATTGATGGATTTGCTTTAAAAATATATTCTTATACAAAACTTATTTTTTAGGGCTATAAAATTTTTAATTATAATTTAAAGCAATATAACATGAGTTTGTAATTAAAAAAAAAAAGCAAGTTTGATTAATGAAAGAAAAATATTTTACATTTTGATGGCATTGATTTAAAATTTTATACTTATGCAAATTAAGAGGCTTGGACATAATGCTTATGTTTAATAAGTTGTTTACTCCAATTCTTCATGATTGATTAAAAATGCATTTTAAGTATCAAATTTATGGAAATTACTTTAGTAAAAAAATTAGAACAAAAAATGTTATATTTTTACTTCAAAAGAAATTTGACATGTGAAGTGATGGGTGAATCCATTAGATGGGATGATTGGTATTAATACAATCAATTTGAGAATCCATTACATTACACCTTTGATGACAGTGCCTTATATGTACTATTAAGATCAAGAGAGAAACTATATTTGGGACAACACTCAATATACACAATGCCTATAGGGTGTGTGTCGAATGGTCACCCTTTGGAGGTTGTCTTTGGATGCATATGACCAGTTTAGTTGTTTCCTTATGATTAAGATGTTGGACCCCGCCCATCATGTTGGTTGCTAGTTGTTCCTTCATGATTAAGAAGCTGAAACTCGCATCTCATATTGGAATACTAGTGCTTCTTGGTGGCTTCTAGTTGTTGTCAACGTTGCACACCTTTACACTCTTTAGATATTAGGAATATGTGTGACATGTATTTGAGTGTATGGTGATTAATTTTATGATTTGAAGAGATTTTTAATTTAAGTTTTAATTATGCTATCTTATGGATGTTTTATTATTGATTTTATAAGATGGACAATATGATTGACAATTAATATTTATCCAGTTGTATGAGTATCATATACACTAATTTGAGCCCTGAGTCGCACGTGTTGTGATATTGACGGGTCGGTTTGATTAAAGATTAAATTTGAATGTTGACCAGAGAAAAATTAAAATAATAGAAAATAATTATGAAAAATACTCATTAAAATATATACAAGGTGTAAAAAGGTTTAAATTAGTTAGTGACTAGTTTGTGATAAAAAGAGAAAAACCACATTTTTTTATATAAAGCTTAACAAATTTGAACCTAACCTTTTTCAAGGCGGAATTTTTATTTCCTCTCTCCTTCTTCTTCCTTCTCAAATTACCCAAACCCTTACCCACCATTAAAACTACACCTAAGCTTTAGCCACACCTCCAAATCACTATAAGAATGAGTTAGGTTTAACTTTGTAGTATATTTCTCCATTATATCTAAACCTAAACCTCAAGAAGGAGTTAGTTTGGTGTTTAATTCATTATGAGAAGAATTACTATATTCAATGAGGATAATTAAGGTTTGATGAATTTTTCAATTGAAATCATGATTTCAAGTAACTCGCTTATTCTTACTTAATGATATGTCTTTTTTAGGTTTGTATAATGAGTATTTTTGGTTTAATATTTAGGATAAGAGCTTAGGTTAGGAGATGCCCAAAGGAGTTTAGAAGCTTAGATAGAATTTTGCTAGCTTCTAGCTAAGTTGAGTGGATATTTATATAACAAGCTTGTTGTTTTTCTTATTGGTTTTTTGTGGTATTTTTGTTAATTAATAGAATATTGATGGAATTGATTTAAAAATATGTTTTTATACAAAACCTTTTTCTTTAGGGCTGGAATAAATTTTCTAATTATTATTTAATGCAATATAGCATGAGTTTGTAATAAAAATGCAAGCTTAAGTAATGAAGAAAAATATTTTACATTTTGATAGCGTTGATTTAAAACTTTATACTTGTGCAAATTAAGAGGCTTGGGAAAAATGCTTATATTTCATAAGTTGGTTACTCAAATTCTTCATGATTGATTAAAAAATGCATTTTAAATACCAGTTTTGTGGAAATTACATTATGTTGAACCTTGAGGGGTATTTTTGTCATTTTGATGTTAACAAATAAAATATCAATAATTTATTTAACAATACTTGTGTTCTAAGTTTATTGAACAAGGTATGAAATATGATGCAAGAATGGAAGACTACCTTTGAAAGTCAAACAATGAAGAAATAACATGTTCACGCCTGTAACTGTTTATGTCACACCCATGATATAGCTTAACGCCAACTCTCCAACATTTAAAGTTCACAGCCATGAAGAATCATAGCAACCGTGAATGATCATATCAGTCACGCCCATGAGATAACATGTCAAATTCCACTAGAGACCTTTACGGCCAGAGTCACCACTTGGACCACGGCTTGGAAGGATATTCACGCCCGTGAAAGTATAAAGTCATGCCCATGATCAAACACTTCAAATTCTTTTAGAATGTTTCACGGTCAGAGTCACCACTTAGACTATGACTTGAAAGAACATTCACGACCGTGACACACATATTCACGACCGTGAATGAGAAAAGAAAAATATGTCAAGCATGAAATTATGAGTTGGTGCAACGACTATTTTCGCATTAAATGCATCCAAACGACTATAATTCGCTAAGGAAGTATAAATGCAAGTCATTTATGAATCCATAACAAGAGAACAAGCAATTACTTCGAATCAAAATCTTGTTGTAGCCATTTGTGCATTAATTATTTTCAACAAAACTCTTATTCTCTATAAAAATCTATTTGCTCATAAATTTTGAGCATTATAGATTGGTGAGTGTTTCTCTTTGTAATCTACTACTCAAGTGAGTTTGGGTATATTGGGCTAAGAGTAAAACACTTGTAAGGGTTATTTGTGTGAGCCATAAAATACAAGGAATTGGTTTATTGTGCAAGTCATTAAAACACAAGAGAATTTCTGGGTTAGGTGTGAGCCATTAATAGAAACACCATAATTGGGAGTGAGCTTGTAAAACTCCATTATAACACTAAAAGTGTTAGTGAAACTCCCAATTGAGATTGGGGAGAGGAGTAGGGTTTGTTAATACCCGAACCTCTATAAATTTCTTGTGTGATATCTTCCTATCCCTGCTCTATTTAACTTTTTATTCTGCACTTAAAAGTTAAGAATTTTTAATATCCAATTCAACCCCCTTTCTTGGTTCATTATCTGAGCAATAATTGGTATCAGAGATTAGTCTAGCATCGAAGCCTAAAAAGCGCTAGCAAAGATCAAGAAATGGCCAATGAAGGATTCCAAAGTCTCAAGCCTTACTTTGATGGAGTAAATTATCCTCACTGGAAGTTCCGGATGGAGACATATCTCGATAGTGAGGGAATTGAAGTCTGAGATAGTGTTCGAAAAGAATGGACACCACTAACCAGAAGAGGAGTTGATGGTGAAGAAGAAATTCTGTCAAGAGATAATTGGACAGAGCCTCAACGTAGAGCAAATTTCAAAAATAAAAAGGCAATGACAATTTTATCAAGCTCACTATCCATTGAAGAATGAGGCAGAATACAACATTGCCCAACCGCGTATAGCATGTGGAAAATATTGGAAAATTATCATGAAGGAACAAAGCAAGTTAAATCCAAGAAGATTCAACTTCTCACTTCAGAGTACAAACTCTTCAAGATGAAATCCAATGAGTCAATCACAGATATGACAAACCATCTTCTAGCCATCATAAATGGCATGAGAAAGCTTAGGAAACACTTGAGCTTGGAAGATATAAACAACAAAATTTTGAGAAGCCTTCCTCTCAAAGATTATGGTTCAAGAGTTGCTGGTATAAAAGAAGCCAACGAAGACACGAGCGTCCTGAATACCGATGTGCTTATTGGCAAACTTCTAACACATGAAATGGCTGTAAAGAAAGATAAAGAACTTGAAGTCGAGCCAGAAAAAAAAAAAAGCCTCTAGCACTAAGAGCCTCTACTTCAAAATCTCAAAAAAAAGTTGAAGATGAAGAAAAAAGTGATGATGCAAAAGAGGACATAGCAATGCTCTCGAGAAGACTAAAAAGAATAATTGAAAAGAGAATGGACAACTCTCAAAAATTCAAACAAAGAAATCTCAAACACTCCTCAAATGACTCTCAAAGGAATAAAGAGGAGGTAAAGTGCTATGAGTGTGGGAAGAAGGGACATATCAAACCAAAATGTTTAAGGCTCAAGAAACACAAGAGAAAATACCAAAAAAAACATGGGGAGAAAGGTCACAAAGCCACATGGGATGACGAAAGCTTTTCAAGCAAAAAAGATGACAATGAAAGTGAAGAGGTCAACCTATGCTTCATGGCTATAGAGGATCACATCTCGGATAAGGTATGCCTCAAGTCCACAATAAAAGAAAATGCTTGGCTAGTAGATAGTGGATGCTCAAGGCATATGACCGGAGACAAAGAACTATTCAATGACATGAAAAGTATTGATGAAGGTAGAATAACCTTTGGAAACAATGCTAAGGGTAAGGTAATTGGCATTGACTTTATTGGTATTAATAATACTACTTTCATTGAAGATATCTTACTTGTTGATGGTTTAAAACATAACTTGTTAAGTATAAGTCAATTATGGGATAAGAGAAACCAATTAATCTTTACTTCTAGCGAATGTCTTGTAACCTCTACTAATGGCCAATAGATATTTAAAGGAAGTAAAGATGTCAATACCTCAATAATAGACTTACACAAAATATCTAACCTTTCTTCTATGTGTCTTATGATTTCTAGTGATGAATCTTGGCTGTGGCATAGAAGGCTTAGTCATGCAAGCTTGAATTCAATTCAAAGCCTTAACAAAGGATAGCTGGTAAAGGGACTACCAAAAATCAAATTTAAAAAAGACATAACATGTGAACATTGCCAAAGAGGAAAACAACACAATTCATCCTTCAAATCCAAAAAAAAATCTCAAGAAGAAAACAAGCAAGAGCTCCCAAAGGAATGGAGATTGATAAGAGATTACCCCAAGGAGCAAATCATTGGTGATCCTACAAAAGGAGTAAGTACTAGATCTCATATCAAACCTTTAAATTCTAATCTTGCCTTTGTCTCTCAAATTGAGCCTAAAAATATTGATGAGGCTCTTAATGATGAAAGTTGGGTGATTGCTATGCAAGAGGAACTCAACCAATTTGAGAGAAGTAAGGTATGGACATTAGTTCCTAGACCCAAGGAGCATCAAATCATTGGAAGTAAATGGGTATTTAGAAATAAACTAGATGAACAAGGTTCAATAACTAGGAATAAGGCTAGGTTAGTTGCAAAGGGATATAATCAAGAAGAAGGAATAGATTATGATAAGACCTGTGCTCCAGTAGCTAGATTAGAAGCCATAAGAATACTTTTAGCATATGCATGTCATATGAATTTCAAACTCTTTCAAATGGATATCAAAGTGCTTTCTTAAATGGTTTTATAGAAGAAGTTTATGTAGAACAACCACCAGATTTTGAAATCCATAATTTACCTGACCATGTATTTAAACTTTTAAAAGCTTTGTATGGTTTGAAACAAGCCCCAAAAGCTTGGTATGAAAGACTAATTTCTTTTCTTTTAGAAAATAATTTTTCAAAGAGAAATGTTGACACTACTTTATCTATTAAAAAGCATAAATATGATATTCTACTAGTTCAAATTTATGTTGATGACATCATATTTGGGTCTACTAATGAATTGTTTTGCCAAGAATTTGCTAAGTGTATGACTAGGGAATTTGAAATGAGCATGATGGGTGAACTCAAGTTTTTCCTCAGTTTACAAATAAACATAAAAATGAAAGCATATTCATCAACCAATCCAAATATGTCAAAGACTTAATCAAGAAGTTTGGAATGGAAGGATGCAAAAATGCCAAGACTCTAATGAGCACATCAACAAAATTGGACAAAGATGAAAAGGGTAAGAGCATTAATGAAAAGCTCTATAGAGGTATGATCGGATCATTTTTATATCTTACTACCTTTAGACCCGATATAATATATAGTGTATGCTTATGTGCTCGCTTTCAATCATGTCCTAAAAAATCACATTTGAATGTTGTGAAAAGAATTTTAAAATATTTACATGGCTCATTGCATCTAGGCTTATGGTATCCTAGAAATTCATCCTTTCATATCATAGGATATTTAGATGCTGATTATGCTGGAAGTCTCTTGGATAGAAAGAGTACTTCAGGCACTTGTCACTTTATTGGTGAATGTTTAGTTTCTTGGTTTATCAAGAAACAAGTTTCAGTTGCTCTTTCAACCGTTGAAGCGGAATATGTGGCAGCAGGATGTTGTTGTACTCAAATCTTATGGATGAAACAACAACTTAAGGATTATGGTCATAGTTTGGATGATATACCTATCAGATGTGACAATACAAGTGTCATAAACCTATCTAAGAATCCCATTCAACACTCTAGAAGTAAGCATATTGACATAAGACATCATTTTCTTAGAGATCATATTCAATATGAAGATGTTGTATTGGAATTTATCAATACAGACAATCAATTGGCAGATATTTTCACTAAGTCTCTTAATGAAGAAATATTTAACTTTATAAGAAGAGAGCTCGGTATGATTGATGGATTAACTTTATCTTAAGTATGATTGTCAAATTTGTCGAACCTTGAATGTTAATTTCTATCTTATGTTATTGTCTCATCTTTTAAGGTATGAAGTGGCAAAACTTGATGGAAATATATGTTATAAGGGATAAAAGCACTTTAGAAATCTTTTAGTCTTGTTTTAAACTTGGTTTTATTTAATGAGGATTTTAGGCAATTCATGCCTGTGACATATATTCACGATCGTGATCATAATCGCTAAAACCTTTTTCTGTCACTCCCGTGAACCTATTTGTTCACGACCATGACACTTCTTCACGACCCTGAACATTAACACCAAATAATTACAGAACCGTTCATGCTTTGTTTCACGTTTTGTCTCACGGTCATAAGTAGTAAGATTGTACTTCACGACCGTGACTCATTTTATCACCACCGTGAAAATTCACTATTCACCCCCGTGACTATTAAATATCACGATCGTGAATCATTTCATATCCTTCATCATGGATAGAGCGCTTTTTTAACAAACCGTGACCACTACATTTCATGCCCGTGACTTACCATTCATGATCGTGACGATGTCGACTATAAAATGTTTTCTACCGTTTTTCTCTAATTTCTAACTCTACAAATTCTCTCATTTATCACCACATTTAATACTTCTCACAGATTTCGGCACCCTAATAGCCTTTTTCATCTATAAATACCTTTAAAAACACTTTCTTTCGTCAGAAATCACAACTTCACAAGGTATTCTTCAAAATCCCTATCAGAAAATCACTCTTCAAAAACTCATTCTTAACACAAAAATGGAACCCGGCTCCTCAAAAGGCACAAGAAAGAAATCTCATGCTCCAAAAAGGTATACGGACTACCTTCTCAACATCATTCCGGAGCATTGTCATCTGAGGTACGTCATTCTTAAGAAAAGACCATTGCTTTCTTCATGATCCTTCAAATGGCATACTGTCAGGACCCTCGGACTTGAGACAAGCATGAAAGAACTACAAGATTTTCATCTCAAGGAGTTTGTAGATATCCATCAACCAATGCTAATGGAACCAACTCTCAAGTTCCTTAGCACCATGCAAGTCTCTCCCACCGGTACAGTAAAATTTCAACTTTGCAAGCATCCGAACACTCTCACAGCAGTGGAGTTTGGTGACATCTTCAAAATTCCCTTATATGGTATCCTAAATGAGAGTGAGGTGGAATTCTATGCCAATCCGGCATGGACTCATTTCAGACAAGACTGCAGCTGGGACGTGAAAAAGATGAAAAGTACCCATTTTCGGTCTTTAGTGCATAAATATTTGCATAGGTTTATAACCTATAGTATCTTTGCAAGAGGGGATAGCAATGGTGCAATTCATAAATCCGAGCTTCTCCTCCTGGAGATGGCCCGAAGAGGTCTAACGGTGGCCCTGTCTCGATGGTTTGCAAACCATCTTCTCTCAATTGCAACGAAGCCATTGTGAGATATTTTGATTGGTGGGTACGTGACTCACCTTGCAATTAAGCTTGGGTATCTGAAGCTAGAAGAGCACAACTTCAACCTCATACCAGCACATCCTTGAAACCGGCTAGATGTCGAGTCTTTTATAAAAATGGGAGCAGCGATTCACATAATTCATGAGAATAATATCTATTACCGCTTCACCACTCCAGTTGGTGAAATTATTTGGGAAGAGGAGGATTCGAACGAATTCAAAGCTGGCCTCCAAGGAATTCAGCAAAGAAAAAGAGTCTGAGTCGAGACGGATATGCCAGAGGTTGAGCAGGAGGTTGGTCAATCCTCGGCTTCCACACCTAACTTGGTTCAGTAGGTGGATGATCTTTTAGCCCCTCGCTTTGACCTACTGCAGGCTTCAATCAATGAGAGGTTGGAAAACCTTAAAGAATTCATGGAGTCTCGCATGGATAGCCTCGAGGTGGAAGTAGCACGCCTTAGAGATGGGTTGTCCGACTCCAAGTCTAGTTAAAGTTTTTAGTTTTCTTTCATTTTGTTTACTAGTTTCTAGTATTGCAAATGTAGGATTTTAATTTACTTTTCCAAACTTTGTACTTTTCCATTTGGTATTAATATAATTGCATCAGTTTTTGCCTTATGATTTATTTTTTTATGTTCTTTTTATTGATGACAAAAGGGGGAGAATCTAGCAATATAAATGAATATGCAAGTACATGAATGCAAATGTGTGGATACACTTTGAATATAGTGTTAAGATACACTTTCAATATACTTTGCATATACTTAACTAGTTAAAGGCAAATGCAAATGTGTTGATATACTTTGAATATAGTGTTCAGATACACTTTCAATATACTTTGCATATACTTAACTAGTTAAAAGCAAACACTTTGATATACTTTGAATATACATTGCATATACCTAAACTAGCAAGCAAAGATCCATGCTATACTTCCTCAATTCTTGCACTCTATTATTTTTTTTGTCTTAAGCATCTTGTGATGAGGAGACTTTTCAAAAGCACATATTGCTAAATTATTTGTCATCATCAAAAAGGGGGAGATTGTTGAACCTTGAGGGGTATTTCCATCATTTTGATGCTAACAAATAAAATAGCAATAATGTATTTAACAATACTTGTGTTCTAAGTTTATTGAACATGGTATGGAATATGATGCAAGAATGAAAGACTACATTTGATAGTCAAACAATGAAGAAATAACATGTTCATGTCTGTGACTGTTTATGTCACGCTCGTGATATAGCTTAGTGCCAACTTTCCAATATTTAAAATTCACGACCATGAAGAATCATAGAAACCGTGAATGATCATATGATTCACGCCCGTGAAAGATAGTCATGCCCGTGAGATAACATGTCAAATTTCTCCAAAGAGTTTCACGACCAAAGTCACCACTTGGACCACGGCTTGGAAGGATATTCACGCCCGTGAAAGTATAAAGTCACGCCCGTGATCAAATACTTCAAATTCTTCCATAATATTTCACGGTCAGAGCCACCACTTGGACCACGGCTTAGAATAGCATTCACGATCGAGACACATGTATTCACGACCATGAATAAGGAAAGAGAAACATGTCAGGCGCAAAATTAAGAGTTGGTACAATAACTATTTTTGCATTAAATGCATCCAAACGACTATAATTCGCTAAAAAGTATAATTGCAAGTCATTTATGAATCCAGAACAAGAGAACAAGCAATTACTTCGAATCAAAATCTTGTTGTAGCCATTTGTGCATTAATTATTTTCAACAAAACTCTTATTCTCTATAAAAATCTATTTGCTCGTAAATTTTGAGCATTATGGATTGGTGAGTGTTTCTCTTTGTAATCTACTACTCAAGTGAGTTTGGGTATATGGGGTTAAAAGCAAAACACTTGTAAGGGTTATTTGTGGGAGCTATAAAACACAAGGAATTGGTTTATTGTGTGAGTCATTAAAACACAAGGGAATTTTTGGGTTAGGTGTAAGCCATTGATAGAAACACCATAGTTGGGAGTGAGCTTGTAAAACTCTATTGTAACACTAAGTGTGTTAGTGAAACTCCCAATTAAGATTGAAGAGATGAGTAGGGTTTGTTAATACCCGAACCTCTATAAATTTCTTATGTGATATCTTCCTATCCCTACTCTATTTAACTTTTTATTCCACACTTAAAAGTTATTTTCATATCCAATTCAACCTCCCTTCTTAGTTCATTATCTGGGCAACACATTAGTACAAAAATAGGAACATAAAATGATATATTTTTACTTCAAAAATAATTGACATGTGAAGTGATAAGTGAATCCATTAGATGGAATGAATAGCATTAATACAATCAATTTGTGAATCCATTAGATTGCACCTTTGATGATGGGTGTATTATGTATACCGTTGACATTAAAAAAGAAACTATCATTAGGATAATGCTGGATATACAAGATGTTTTTAGGGCATTTCTCAGGAAGTCACCATTTGGAGGTTGTCTTTGCATGCATATAACTAGTTTGGTTGCTTCCTCATGATTGGGATGTTGGATCTTGTCCCCCATGTTGGTTGCTAATTATTTCTTTATGATTGAGAAACTGAAATTTGCCTCTCATATTTGTAATACTAGTACTTCTTGGTGGCTACTTGTTATTGTCATCATTGCACACCTTTGCGCCCTTTAGATATTAGGAATCTATGTGACATGTATTTGAGTGTATAGTGATTAATTTTATGATATGAAGATATTTTTAATTTAAGTTTTAATTGTACTATCTTATGGATTTTTTATTATTGATTTTATGAGATGAATAGTATGATTGATAATTAATATTTATCCAGCTGTGTGAATATCATATACACTAATTTGAGCCACGAGTTGCATGTGTCATGATATCGATACGTCAATTTGAACGAAGTCTAAATTCAAATTTTAAATGGAGAAAAATTAAAAAAATGGTAAATAATTATGAAAAATACTCATTAAAATATATAAATGGTGTAAAGAGGATAAATTAGTTAGTTGCTAGTTTGTGATAAAAAGACAAAAACCACATTTTTTTATATAACTTAACAAATTTGAACCTAACATTTTCAAGGCCGAGTTTTTATTTCCTCTTTCCTTCTTCCTTCTTAAATCACCCAAACATTTACCCACTATTAAAACTACACCTAAGCTTTATTCACACCTCTAAATCACTACAAAAATAAGTTAGGTTTAACTTTTTAGTCTATTTCTCCATTAGATCTAAACCTAAAGATCAAGAAGGATTATGTTTGTTATTTAATTCATTAGGAGAAGAATTACCATATTCAAGGAGGATAATTAAGGTTTGATGAATTTTGAATTTGAAATTATGATTTCAAGTAACTTGCATATTCTTACTTCATGCTATGTCTTTATTAGGTTTGTATAATGAGTATTTTTAGTTTAATATTTAGGAGAAGAGATTGGTTTAGGGGCTGCCAAAAGGAGTTCACAAACTTAGATAAAATTTTGCTGGCTTCTAGATAAGGTGAATGGATATTTATATAACAAGCTTAATATTTTTTATTGGTTTTTGGTGATACTTTTGTCAATTATTATAATATTGATGGATTTGCTTTAAAAATTTATTCTTATACAAAACTTATTTATTTAGAGCTGAAATAAAGTTTCTAATTATTATTTAATGAAATATAGCATGAGTTTGTAATAAAAATACAAGTTTGAGTAATGGAAGAAAAATATTTTACATTTTGATGACATTGATTTAATATATTATACTTATGCAAATTAAGAGACTTGGGCGGAATGTTTATATTAAATAAGTTGGTTACTCAAATTCTTTATGATTTATCAAAAAATGCATTTTAAGTACTAGTTTTATAAAAATTACATTAGTACAAAAATGGAAACATAAAATGTTATATTTTTTTACTTCAAAAGAAATTTGTCATATGAAGTGATATATGAATCCATTAGATAGGATGAATGACATTAATATAATCAATTTGTGAATCGATTGGTGGTACTTTTGTTAATTATTATAATATTGATGGATTTGCTTTAAAAATGTATTTTTATACAAAACTTATTTATTTAGGGCTGGAATAAAGTTTCTAATTATTATTTAAAGAAATATGGCATGAGTTATAATAAAAATGCAAGTTTGAGTAATGGAAGAAAAATATTTTACATTTTGATGGCATTGATTTAATATTTTATACTTATGCAAATTAAGAGGCTTGGACGAAACATTTATATTGAATAAGTTGGTTACTCAAATTCTTTATGATTTATTTTAAAATGTATTTTAAGTACCAGTCTTATGGAAATTACATTAGTACAAAAATGGAAACATAAAATGTTATATTTTTTACTTTGAAAGAAATTTGACATATGAAGTGATAGATGAATCCATTAGATGGGATGAATGACATTAATATAATCAATTTTTGAATCCATTAGATTATACCTTTGATGATGGGTGCCTCATGTAAATGGTTGAGATTAAAAAAGAAACTATCTTTGAGACAACGCTTGACATACACGATGCCTTTAGGGCATATGTCGGGTGGTCAACCATTGGAGGTTGTCTTTGCATGCATATGACTAGTTTAGTTCTTTATGATTGAGATGTTGGACCTCACCTCTCAAGTTGGTTGCTAGTTGTTCCTTCATGATTAAGAAGCTGAAACTCACCTCTCATATTGGAATACTGGTACTTCTTGATGGCTGCTAGTTATTGTCATAGTTGCACACCTTTGCATCCTTTAGATAATAGGAATCTATGTGATATATATTTGAGTGTATGGTGATTAATTTTATGATTTGAAAAGGTTTTTAATTCAAGTATTAATTATGCTATCTTGTGGATGTTTAATTATTGATTTTATGAGATAAATAGTATGATTGACAATTAATATTTATCTAGCTGTGTGAGTATCATATACACTAATTTGGGTCTCGAGTTGCACATGTCGCGATAACATCGCATCGGTTTGACCAAAATCTAAATTCGAATTTTGACCAGAGAAAAATTAAAATATTAGTAAATAATTAAAAAAATACTCAATAAATTATATAATTAGTTAGTGACTAGTTTGTGATAAAAAGAAAAAAACCATATTTTTTTGATATAAAGCTTAACAAATTTGAATCTAACTTTTTTCAAGGTAGAATTTTTACTTCCTCTCTTGTTCTTCTTCATTCTCAAGTCACCCAAACCCTTATCCACCATTAAAACTACACCTAACCTTTAGCCACACATCCAAATCACTACAAAAATGAGTTAGTTTTAACTTTTTAGTCTATTTCTCCATTAGATCTAAACCTAAAGTTTAGGAAGGAGTTAGTTTTGTACTTAAATCATTGGGAGAAGAATTACCATATTCAAGGAAGATAATTAGGGTTTGATGAATTTTGGATTTGAAATCATGATTTCAAGTAACTAGTTTATTCTTACTTCATGATATGTCTTTATTAGGTTTGTATAATGTGTATTTTTGGTTTAATATTTAGGAGAAGTGCTTGGTTTAGAGGCTGCCTAAAAGAGTTCACAAACTTTGCCCTTTTATATATTAGGAATCTGTGTGACATATATTAAAGTGTATGGTGATTGATTTTATGTTATGAATAAGTTTTTAATATAAGCTTCAATTATGCTATCTTATGGGTGTTTATTATTGATTTTATGAGATGAATATTAAGATTTACAATTATTATTTATCTAGCTGTGTTAGTATCATATACATTAATTTGGGTCTCGAGTTACACGTGTCTTGAATTGATGCGTCGGTTCGACTGGTTTTTAAATTCAAATTTTGATCAAAAAATTAAAATAATGGTAAATAATTATAGAAATTGCTCTTTAAAGCATATAAAAGGATGTAAAAAGGTTAAATTAGTTAGTTTCCAATTTGTGAGAAAAAGACAAAAATCACATTTTTTTTGATATAAAGCTTAACAAATATGAACCCAATTTTTCAAGACAGAATTTTTATTTCCTCTCTCCTTCTTCTTCCTTCTCATATCACCCAAACCCTTACCCACCATTAAAACTACACCTAAGCTATATACTGTAACATTCACAACCTTTCCCACATGCATTTCATTTAAACACATCTAGCATATAATTCAATTGAACACGTGCATTTCATACGTATTTTCGTAGGAACAAGTCCATGACACGCACTAGCTATGTGTCCTAGTACATTGCAATTGTATCGAGTCACACATGTGTATTTATAATCTAAATGAGGATAAAAAGTATTTGAAATAAATGAAATAAGGTGACCAAATTAAAGTATGCAAAATGACTAGATTAAGATTAAATTGCATATTGTGTTGATTTGTGTAATAATAATAAGAATAATTACAAAATAAAAAAATAAAATAAAAATAAACGTTAGACAAAAATGGAAAAAAAAGGAAAAAAGGGATGGATGGAAAAGGGAAAGACAAATGGTGGTGGTGGCTTTTAACCTATTAGGCTGCCATTATCTTCCTTTTCTTTCCTTATCTTCTTCTTCTTCTTTGTTTCATTTCTTCAATCCATTTTTGTTGAAGTTCCAGCCATCTTTTCCTCTCTCTTTCACTCCAAAAATTGTAGCAATAAGATTAGCCAAGAGTGATTATAGGTGAGTAAATATTTATTTTTGTGTTAAGGTTGATTATGGTGTTTAGGGTTCATAAATAGGTAGTGTCTTGTGCCAGGGTTTTGATAATCTTAGAGATCGAATCTGGAAAATCTTAAAACACAAATTTTGTTTCTTTATATCCTATATTTAAGAATATGTAAAATATTTTGCAAGATGTGGTGTATAGAATGAGATATACTCTCTCTACTGAAACTGGTCCGAATGTGAACCCTAAGTGAGTTAGCTACTATGTTCTTTGGTTTTGAATATCTTAAAGCCATTATTTGAAGTATCTCAAAACCTAAAAGTTGTAGATATATGTGTTATGTATATGTATACAAAATTTCAAGTTCATTTGTGTATTTTAAGTTATTTTAAATGGAACCATGATTGTTCCATAGTTTGAGCTGACTGCTTAGTGCCCTGGGCAATTCTAGTAAATTGTGTAGCCATTTTGAGCTCCTTAGAGATATATTCTATAATTATCAAAACATTAAAGTTATAGGTATATGTCTTATCTAAATTTTAGTACTAATTTCAGATTAATATATTATTTATAGACTAAGTTATGGCATTTGGAAGTCAAACTGGTACGGAAACCAATTCTATTATGAACCAGTGAACTGTTTTTTATAATTTGAGGACCATAGAGACATAATTGATAAAATTTGTAAACATAAAAAAAATGTTCCATTTTAACCCATATAATTGTTTGTAAATTTTCATTAAAATATGACTTATATATTATAATTTATGATGAACCAAAATTGGTACCCTGAAACTGCCTAAGGGCAGAAAATAGGGCAGAAAACATAATACATTTAGAAATTCCACCAAAAATTGTACAATGATCCAATTGGTCTTAAATTGTAATATGTTACATAATTATATGTTAATTTTAATTAGGAACTATAATAAGATTAATTTGTCAAGTATAGAAAAAGTTATAGGCTAAACAATCCCATAAGGTCACACTGCCTCATAGGAAAAATCTTAACTATTGAATTGAACAATGTATATTAATTTTTTTAAGCCACATTAAGTCTTCTAATCATTAGTTAATCAATTATATTTTCATATTAGGCTCACAACATATTGGAGACCCATAAGGAGCGAATAGACAATAAGTAAGGGTCAGAATCAAAGGAGAATGAAGAGTTTAATTATCAATTGAATTCTTTAATGCAAATGAATGTTGGTTGCTATGTGATTCATATGATTGTCATGATTAGTCCCTGATAATATGATGATGGATATTTTGTGACATTTTTGGTACACATAAGTGGTATACTTGTGATATATTTGAGGTATATGTTTGACATATGTGATATATATACATGGTATATGTATAGTATATGCGAAGTATATGTGTGGCATATGAGGCATATATGCGGTATATGTATGTTATGTGTGATAAGATGCAATGGTTGATGAAGGCTTAAGTACAAGTGCATATGCATATGGACTTAAAAGGCGTTGTGACTAGTTAATCGATATTGTAAAGCAAAAGAAGAGGCCTATGACCCAACAAATGTGCAAATGAACCAAATGATCAAGCTAGCTAGCAAATACAAATGTTCATATGGAAAATGTTAACATGGAAACCTGGGGCAATGTCTGTTTAATGTGGTCACAACAAAATGAAATAAGCAAAGCATTTACATACATAAAGAGTAATGATTATATGTTTCAACTTTATTGATATTTATATGATTCAGATGAATGGAATGGAATACATGGTATATATTGGATTTATGATTTATTACTATGAGTTGTTTGTTACTTTAGATCTCATTTGATGATTATTCTCACTGAGCCGTAACTCATCAATTTGCATCATTTTTCAAGTAAAGAAAAGTGATAGCTCATTTTGAGTAGCATATAGAAGACATGGAGCACAGGTCACTGGCCGAGCCTCATCACTCTCTCTCCTTGCATTCTACACGAGCATGAAAATATGTCATCTGCATTTTGTATTTACGTGTTTGAATATGTATAGTCACTCTAGATTAGTTTTAAAATGTACGAATGAAATCAACTTGTAAATACTTACGTGCAAAGTTTATATTTTAATATATGTGATATATCGTATTGTGGTGAAAGACTCAGTGTTGACTTGCAAAGTCATTGAATGATATTACAGGATATGAGACTTGCAAAGTTATTGAATGATATTACAAGATATGAGACTTGTAAATTCATTGAATGATATTACAGGATATGAGACTTGCAAAGTCATTGAATGATATTATAGGATATAAAAACAAAAAATTTACTATCACTATTAACAGGATGTGTTGTCTTTCCAGCATGCTATGTGTGATTATTTGATACAAGGATAGGTTTTACTGAAATGCATAAGGTGTGACATTACATTTTTTATATAGGTTTTACTGAAATGCATAAGGTGTGACATTACATATACATACCTCCAAATCACTATAAAAATGAGTTAGGTTTAACTTTTTAGCTTATATCTCCATTAGATCTAAACCTAAAGCTCAAAAAGGAGTTAATTTGGTATTTAATTCATTGGGAGAAGAATTACCATATTCAAGGAGAATAATTAAGGTTTGATAAATTTTGGATTTCAAATCATGATTTCAAATAGCTCGTTTATTCTTACTTCATGATATGTCTTTATTAGGTTTGTATAATGAGTATTTTTGGTTTAATATTTAGCAAATGAGTTTAGTTTAGGGGTTTCCGAAAGGATTTCACAACCTTAAAGAGAATTTTACTAGCTTCTAGCTAAGGTGAGTGGATATTTATATAATAAGCTTACTATTTTTTATTGGTCTTTGGTGGTACTTATGTTAATTAATAGAATATTGATGGAATTGCTTTAGAAATGTATTCTTATACAAAACTTATTTATTTGGAGTTGGAATAATATTTCTAATTATTATTTACTAAAATATAGCTTGAGTTTTGTAATAAAAATGCATGTTTGAGTAATGAAGGAAAAATATTTTACATTTTGATTTAAAATATTATACTTATGCAAATTAAGAGGCTTGGGCGGAATACTGATGTTGAATAAGTTGGTTACTCAAAATCTACAAAATTGATTTAAAAGAGAATTTAAAGTACCAATTTTATGGAAATTACATTAGTACAAAAATGGAAACATAAAATGTTATATTTTTACTTCAAAAGAAATTTGACATGTGAAGTGATGTGTGAATCCATTAGATGGGATGAATGACCATTAGTAAAAAAATGGCTTATATGTGTCTATTATTTTGAATTTTATGTGTCTGTTAAATGACAAACGCGTATGAAGAAAATGCATATGAGTTGGATTTTAGGCGTTGTCAAAGTGATAGACGCATATAATTATTTTATGCGTCTGTTGAAATATAATAACAGACACATAAAATATATTTTAAAAAATGACTATATGCATCTGTTGTTACAAAACAGCAGACACCTATAGTCAATTCTTTTAAAAAAATGATTATAGACGTCTGTTATTATAAAACAGCAGACACCGATAGTCATTTTTTAAAAAAACCATTAGTTGTCTGTTGTTACAAAACAACAGACACCTATAGTTAATTTTTTAAAAAAAAATTATAAACTAACAAACATATAGCAAATCATGAAAATTACTTAAACTCACAAAAAAATAATTGCATAACAAAAACAAAACTACTAAGTGAAAAAAACTACAACATAAAATTAACAAAAAGAAAATACACAAAAAAAATAGAAAAGATAAATAAACTTCTTTGCATAAAAAAAGTAGAAAATCAAGTACCAATAGTAATAAGGTGGAGAACATACAACTCATTGGCTAATTGATGGTGAGAATTAATTTTAATATGTGCAGAACCAACTTGATTTCTCCTTACCAAATGCGTCAGACAACCTCCAAATGCATAAAACTCACTTTCATTTTATGAATCAATAAAAAATATTTTCTTGTTATTGTCGTGGCTATGACATGAAGACTCAAATTTGAACATGGTAGCTGAAAAATGAAGACTCAAATTTGAACATGGTAGCCAAAAATGGAGGAAAAAAGCTAAAGAGAAAAAAATAAAGAATACATTTTCCATGCGTATCTCCGACCACCAACGAACAATGTAGCTTTTGTCATTGTCATTGTCGCTAAGACAAGTCCAAAATTGATGTGATGAAGATATTACAAGCTAAGTTTATGTTGAGAGCTGAAGATGAAGATGGTTGGCGCATACAACTAAGTTTCAAACTCTAAAGTAAGAGAAATAGATATATGCAGTTGGGTTTCAAATAAAAGACTAAGAGAATAACTATATTTTTGGTTTTAAAAAAGGAATTACAGCTGTTTATCTTTACTCATGTCGGACTCCTATTGTACACTAATATGCATCTGCTTTTATTAAAGCCAGACACATATGAATATAGAGATATTACTCTTTTATCCTTTTTAAAGATAGACACCTAAAATAAAAGGTACGTGTGTCTATTTTTTGTTAAGACAGATATCTAACGTACATGATATATGTGTTTGTTTTTTTATTAAGATAGACATCTAAAGTACAAGTTGAATTTTACATGTCTATCATTTATATTAACAGACGTACATACCAACAAAAATATTTTTCAATAATTAATTCAAAAGAAAATTATTGTTTATTAATAAATAATAGGTGCATATTATTTGTTAAGACATACACTAAAAGTATATCATATGTGTCTATTTTTTATTAAGACATACGTCTAAAATGCAAGTTGAATTTTACATGTCTGTCATTTATATTAATAGATATATATGTTTTGTCATTTTATCATATATTTACAAAAATATCACTGCCTTTATTTTATGTGTCTGATATTTTTACAACAGACACGTATAACCTTAACTTAAAGGTGTTTTTGTACTAGTGGATATTAATACAATCAATTTGTGAATCCGTTAGATCACACCTTTGATGACGAATGCCTCATGTATACTATTGAGATTAAAAGGGAAACTGTCTTTAGGACAACGCTCTACATACAAGATGCCTTTGGGGTCTCGGGTGGTCACCCTTTTGGAGATGTTGTTTGTATGCATATGACTAGTTTAGTTGCTCCCTCATGATTGATATGCTAGACCTCGCCCCTCATGTTGGTTGTTAGTTGTTCTTTCATGATTGAGATACTGAAACTTGCCTCTCTTATTAGAATAGTAGTGCTCCTTAGTGGTTGCTAGTTATTGTCATCGTTGCACATCTTTATGCCCCTTAGATATTAGGAATCTATGTGACATATATTTGAGTGTATAGTGATTGATTTTATGATATGAAAAGGTTTTAATTTAAGCTTCAATTTTGCTATCTTATGGGTGTTTTATTATGGATTTTATGAGATGAATAGTATGATTGACAATTAATATTTATCCAGTAGTGTTAGTATCATATTCACTAATTTGGACCCTAAGTCGCATGTTTCGTGAAATCGTTGCGTCGGTTTGACTAGAGTCTAAATTTATATTTTAACCAAAAAAATTAAAATAATAGTAAATAATTTTGAAAAATGCTTAATAAAGTATATAAATGGTGTAAAGAGGTTAAATTGTGGTAAAAGACATAAATGTAAAATTTTAAAAGTTTTGGGTAAACTTCTAATTTACGAAAAACTGAAGGACTAGTTAGAATATATATCAATTAAATACACAAATGGGACATAAATTACTAGATATGACCGGCCACACCAAGTAAGGATACATTAAGTTGTTAATTATACAAAATATCTAGATTTTTATGCTTATGGTGGGACCCATTTTGACTAATTGTTTCTTCCTTCTATTTTCCTTCTTCTTCTTCTTCTTCTTTTTTGTAACCTTTTTTTGACTTAATTTTCTACATTCCAATAGCCCCAAACCATCCCCCGCCCCCAAACCTCTATAGATAAACCTAGGTTAGATAGAGATATTGAGAAAAATAGAGGAAAAAAGGGAAAATGCCATTTTGTGCAAATCAAGCTTGGGGTAGCTAAAAGGAGGGCTTAAATGTAAAAGATGAGATCAAAAAGAGGAGAGAGAATTCCTTCAAGGGTTTGGTCAAGGTGAGAGTTATTGGAAATAATCTATTTTTCTTCGTTTGTACAATTTTCTCTAATGAAAAATGTTATTTTGAGTTATGTTAAAGCTTATTTTGGGGATATATTATTTGTGGAAAGGTTATGAAAATGTGATGATTTTGTGTAAATTTTTTTTAATGGAAAATGGTTGTAAGAAGTGTTAGAAGATTGAAATTATGAAAGAAGTGAGGTTAGAAAAGACTAAACCCAAAGTTGGAAAAAGAAAAAGAAAAAGAAAAAGAAGAGAGATAATTTTGGGGTTAAGGTTTCTAGAGAGAGTTTAGGGTTTATGAGTTGAGGAGAGAGAAAATAGGGGTAATAAATAAAATGATGAGAAATAATATTTAATGGAATTTTTATATGTTGTAGGCGTTCAAATGGAGAAAATATGGAGGAAGAGAAGAAAACATAAAGAATCAATGAAGTGGAAAAAAGAAAAAAAAAAGGTATGTGCATACTTTTTGACAATAACCTATAAATTAATTATGCATTTGCATGACTAAATTATTTTATATGCTAAATTTGTGATTTAAATGCATTTAATTGCTTAACTTGCATAAATCTAGAGTTAAAAATTAATAAATGTTAAATATAATTTAAAATTTTATATGTGAAATTATAAAAAAAATGGTAATTAAAGTCATATGTACTTGAAATGAGAACTAGGAATATGATTTTTAATTTGAGATGCATATTTGATAATTTTAAAAAACAAACAATTGTGGTTGTACAAAAAAAGAAGATTAAAAGTGTAAGAAAAAGAAGTTGAGTTTGTAATATGTGTATAACCTAAACTAGAATGGATAGACAAGTTAATATATCAATTAGAGATGATAGGTTGTAAAACCCATAAACTTCGTGCTCATAGGTCATTGAGCCCGTAGCTCATAGCGTCTGTTGGCATTTAATACCTATAGACAGTTTACTGTCCGTTATATTTGGACATACACTGTCCCATGACACTCATATATTTATTCATCTTTACTGTCTCATGTTGTTTGGTCTGAGTATTTGACAAAGTAAAATAAAAAATAAAAAAGAATAATGTTACATAAATTGATTATATACCATATGTATACTTGACATTTATCATATATATATATACTTCTTGTATATTATATGTATACTTGACATATACCTGATATGTAGTATATAATATGTTAAGTTAATATTTTATCATAGTGCACATTTATTTTACTTGCACTATAAATTAGTATAGAGCTGTCAATTTGTATCTTATGCATGTAATCGTATTATATCACTATTCGTATCGATTTAAACATATCGTTTTGTATCATATAGTTGTATAACACGTTTATAAATATATATATATATATATATATATATATATATATATATATAATTATAAACAACTAAAGTTAATATTTTATAAGTATATATTAATTTTTATAATGCATTAATAATTTGGTATGATATAACATATATATAAATATATATAAACATACATGTATGTGCAAAAAATAAAATTTATTATTATAATAAAATTTAAGTATTTAATTGTCTATATGATTATTACTAATAAAAATTATAAATGATTTATTATTTTTATTCACATACATTAATATAATTAATTAAAATATAATAATGTAAATTTATTCATATATAAATTTATACAGATATTTAAAAATATTAATATATAATTGAATAATTAGATATTTTATATATTTTTAAACATATCTAATTATATTAAGCGTATTTGTATTGTGTTATAAAAAGTTTGTATTATATTGTATCGTAAAAAGTTTGTATTGTGTCGTATCGTGTCGTGTCCAAAATTGCGAACTCTAAATTAGTACATGTGCATGCATGAATGAGATTAATATTGGTTATTATATAAAATGGATTATAGGGTGCATATGCATATATGTTGCATAATATAGTATATTATTTTTTTGTATGCACCACTAAACCTAGAGTTTAGCGTAAAAGTGTTTCTTTCGCATAGATACAACGAAGTGAGTATGTAGATAATATATTAAAATAGTAGACAAAACTTATGGAATTCTAATATAGTAAAGCAGTAGCGGAATAATTAAATGGGTTTCACATTTTGATTTCTCAATGCTTTTTTATACTTTTATATATTTGTGTGTGTAATGCGGCATAACTTTTGTAATAAGCTTTAAAAACTTTTGTTAAATATTTTTTTTATAATAATGAAATGTTTATGAATTTTCTTTTATCATAATGTTATGAACAATATTACGATTATTGTGTTTCAAAGTGTGTTAAAAAAAATATTCTAATTTTCAATATTGAATAATTGAATTTTGAGAGGAGATGACGTAACACCTTCAGGTCTGACCTCTCGGTAGGTAGGGTGAGAGGATATTACAATTAGTATATTTTATAGTAAAATCATATTTTATTTCTTTTGTTATATTTATATCTTCTCAACGAGTAAATGTACTCACCCTTTATATTACTATTCCATATTTCTTTAGACAATTAGTTGATATTAAAAATGGCTTCAATTCATGTTTAGAGAAGGTTGGACCACTGATCTAAGTTGTAGACAATTTGAGTGTCTAGTCATACATATGATGTATATAAGTGTGAGAACAATGAGTTTTGAGTCATCTAATATATTGGTCATATTAATGTATAAATAGTGATATAAATAGTAATATATATATATATATATATATATATATATATATATATATGTGTGTGTGTGTTTGCGCGCGCGTGTTTGTGTGATATGACAAGTAAAGAATGATTTAACTTTAATACATAATAGTTGTCAGTTAGAAATTTTTCTTAAATAAAACAAGTTTATGGAAATGATATCCATAGTGGTTATAAATTAATTTATGATTTTATTTGAATGACTACAAAATGTATGAATTGTTATAAATGCTATATGTTGAGTAGAATGTTGTAGGAAAATTTAAGTTAGTTTCATATTTTATTAGGAGGAATGAGTATGACAGTGTCTTTTGTGTGGAGAAATTACTAGAGTAATCAATTTAGTTTTTAGTTACTTGTTTATTAGATTAGTTTAACTATCTTCATTTTTTATTGTCTTGGCCTGTTTGTAATGCAATGCACCATTTATATAATGACACACAATTCCTGTGAGACGACACTTAATTCGCCCCTTGCTATTTGCGCGGACTAGTATACTTGCTAGTAGTAAGGTCCAAAACGAGGCTTACAAAAACGAGATCAGGCGCACGCAAACACATTTGTTGGGAACCGTAGACTTTTGAGCCGACCACCCGCATCACTATCTATATATCTCAATTGAATATTAATTTTTTAATAAATCAATGTATCAATAATTTAATTATAATTAGTTTTAATAAAATGTTTAACTATCCTTGATATATATAGAATTGATATAATTTTGTATATATTTAGATGCATATTTATACTTTGTTAAACACGTTATTTAAGACGCATATATTTATATTTAGATGCATATTTATATTTATATTATCATTAGGAACACGTTATTTAAGATTTAGATATTATAATATAAATGGAACATTTTGTATTGGAAATTATTTTTTATTTTTTAAAAAATTAAATAAATAAAAAAATATTCATAATATTATACTGTATTATATTAATCCAAAAACTCAGAATACCGCTCCTTTTAAATTATTTCAAAATTTTGAAAATAATAAAAAATTATGATTTTATTTCAATATAATTCGAACAAATTACATATTACCTCTTGAGATTTTAACAAATTATAAATATAAATAAATTTTTAAAAAATTAACAATGCACCATCAGTCATTTGAGATAATACTCATTCATTTAATACGGTATGAATTTCAAATATTACAGTGTAATATACCACATAATTTTTTTATATTTGATATATTTTTATGTGAATTATCTAGAGTTTCATGTACAGTTTAATAGTTTTTTATAAATGTTTAAAATTTTTGCTGGTTATAAACGACTGTAACTATATGACAGTATATTTAAATTCTTAATTGTTATTTCAATCGATATTTTTATCCAAAACAATGAGATACGAAATCTTTTAAAATTTTGATTATGTCTATAAAAATTAAAATTTCGAAAGGGTTATATGTAATTTGTTAATATAATTTTGGTTTGAAGATAGTAATTAAATTTTTTTACAATTTGGCAAATTTTCGGATCTCTGAATTTTGCAACCATGCATGGAATAGGTTAAAAGGAGGGCAGAAGTAAAAACAGGATTAGTAGGGAGAAAATTTCGCAAAAGACCAAAACGCAGGTCGTTAGGCGAAAAGGGTAACATAGTTTTAACGTTTGATTGTGAGTAGAAATAAAGTAGGTAAGATAGAAACACAATGAATGAATTGAAAGATCTATTCAGATTTTCAACTGTAAAATAAATAATAAAAAGTATTAATTAGATAGCCATAAGCTGATAAGCATAACCACAAAGAAAAGAGAGAAGGGAGGAAAAGAGAAGAAGCCACAAACACAACAAACAAAACAAAAAAGAGACCAAATCTGACGTAAAAGTAGAGCTACTTACCAAATCCAGCCATATATTTAATCCTTGTCTTTCTCACCAACTTGGTCAAAATCTCCCATCTTTCTCTTCCTCCTCCTCCTCCTCCTCCTCTTCCTTCTTCTCTACATATAAATTAATCCCCTCTCTCTCTTCTCCCCCCAAAACATCTTTTCTTTCTTCTTCTATTTTGGGTGTTTTTTTTTTAATTTTTTTTTTCTGTTTCTAAAGATATAAAACACAACCCACATAAGAAAACCTTATATTTCATTCATCCACCTCGTGTTTGATATAATTACATGCAAATATGGGCCGCTCACCTTGCTGTGAAAAAACTCACACCAACAAAGGGGCCTGGACTAAAGAGGAAGACCGGCGCCTTATTGACTATATCTGTGTCCACGGTGAAGGCTGCTGGCGTTCCCTCCCTAAAGCCGCCGGTAAGTCAACCACCGTCATCACTGCCATTGTCAGTTTTATATTTTTGTTTGTTTTGTTAAATTTTGTTTTTCTTTCCGGGTGTCTGTAGGATTGCTTAGATGTGGCAAGAGTTGTAGATTGAGATGGATTAACTACTTGAGGCCTGATCTTAAACGAGGGAATTTTACTGAAGAAGAAGATGAGCTTATTATTAAGCTTCATAGCTTGTTGGGCAACAAGTATGGCACTCCTCCCCTGTTTGGTTACTCAGAAATCGTAAGAAAATTCCAGAATATTTGCAAATTTTTGATCTTTTCATTTGAATTTTCTCGCAGATGGTCTATAATTGCTGGAAGATTGTCAGGAAGAACAGATAATGAAATCAAGAACTACTGGAATACCCACATCAAGCGTAAGCTAATTAGCCGTGGCATTGACCCACAGACACACCGCCCATTCAAAGAAAATTCCACCGCCACCATAACCGCCAGCAACCCCGCCAAAACCACCGCAGCCAATGCCAGAAACACCCAGTTAAACTTCGTTAATGCCTCTGCTCAATCAGTACCCGAGTTCAATTTAATAAACACCAATATAGATTTCAAATTCCCTGATAACTTCATCTCCAATTTCAATCCCGTAAAAACAGAGTCCGTAGAAGAAAACAACTGCACCAGTGGCAGCATGACCACAGACGAAGAACAACAACAGCAACAAAAGGACAGTAATCAAAATCAAGAAATTAATTTAGAGCTAAGTATTGGGTTAGGTCCAGCTCAAACTGAGTCAACTCGGACATCTTCATCCAACTCTGCGGAATCAAAATTACAGCAAGAAACTCCATACCAGTTGTTTGGCACACTGGTAACAAAGGGGATTTGTACTTGCTGCCAATTGGGTTCACATCAGAAAGGTGAATTGTGTAGGAATTGTCAGAACTCAGATGGGTTCTACAGATATGATCAACATTACTAAGATTCTGAGTGTCAAGGTGATTTTATTTTTTTGCATAGATTGGGAATTAATTGAATTCCCAGACATCTTCCTTCTCCTGACACTGTAATTTAGAGGAGAAGATATTGTAATGGGTGTAATGGTGATGAGATGTTAGAAAAAAATCAAAAATTTAGTCGCTGCAAAAGATTTAATTCTCCTTTTTGGATTCTTTTCATGGATTGGATGCCTCCTTGTGATCTTTTTATTTTTTATATAATCATTCAATTTTGGGATACTCTGTAACATAATTATCAGGTGAATTATCCAAACTAACAGTTAATTGAAATTTCTTGTAATTTTTTTTACGTAACTTAATTAAAATTAAAAAAAAAACTGTGAAGGTGACACTCGAGTTATTGAAAATTTTAAAATAATCACCAAATTGTAGGCGAAGAAATAAAAATATATAGTGGGGAACTTATTAATATTATGATTTCATATCCGTCAGATAAAAACAATATTTTCTTTTAAATGATATAGTTTGGATTTTTTTTTCTTTTCTTTGAATTAGGATGAATAATGAATTAAGTTTAAAATTATATTTTAATAATAATGACTAGTTTTTTTTTCCAATTGAAATTTGATTTTGCTAAATCTAATTCAATATTATTTTTTGAATTTTGTGTTCTTAAAAATTATGTACAATGAGACTTATGAGAATTTAATCTCATGATAAAAAGTCTTGAATACAGCCTTTTGGTCTTATAAAGAAAACGAAGGTAAAGTTGCTTTTTGTAATTAAAAAAAAAAACTCAATGCATTCCATTCATTTTGAATTTTTTTCACTTAAATATTTATTTTAAAAATTAAGAGAGTATTTAATATTTAATTTTCTACTTTATCCTTATTTATTAAAATTACACGCTTTTAATATTTATAAAAAGATATTAAAGTAAATTAAAATGAGAAGTTTATAAAATTGAGGGTGATCAATATTTTTTTTAATATGTGTGAAAAGGTCAAAATGTACCTTTGATATGAAGTGAAATGAATGGAGTATAATATTTGATACTGAAATAGAAATTTATTTCAAAATTATCAGTATTATTTAATCAAATTTTTTTTAAGGATATATTTAGTTAATTCTCTCGTTTAGACATATACAATTAAATTATCATATACATGACAATTTATAACTAGATTAATTCATAAATTTGCTTACAAATTGATTGTTGGCATAATTTTTTTTTTTTTTAGAAGGTTGGGCGCAACATGCATAGTAAGTTAGCTAATGATTAGATATTGAAAGCAATGCCCACTAGCCTTGACAATTGTATTTTCTTGGAAAAATTTTAGGCGCATGTGCTTCCTTCAATAAACCCAATCCTACCTTTACTATATCCACCTAGCCAAATATTTGCTATAAATGTATACCTAGTTAGGCTTGATTATGATTGTAAACTCCTACCTTTCACATGCATAGCATAGACTTTTATCAGAATCTATATCACGTAAAGAACATTTTGCTTCCTAAATATTTAGGAATTTGTGCATTGAAGTTCCTCAATTGATTTTACTAACCATTCAATTTAAACTAATTCAATTCCTCAACCGAAAATTGGTTCCATTAACAGTCATCAATTAGATACTAATTATTTTATAAGTAAGAATTAACTAAAAATATGTTGAGGACCCACATAATGGTATATTCATCTATCGATTTGAAGTATATTTAAACTTGATTTCTGCATATGTAAACCAAAAAAACTAAAAATATGTTCAACTGACTCTCTTAATATTGTTGATTAGATAGACCAACCAGGTTAAAATTAATAATTAAAAGATGCAACTGAACATTTAATGGTTTAGAAGGTCAATTAAAACAAAATAAATAATTATGAGACTCTTAGAAAGTCAATTAAAACAAAATAAATAATAATGAGACTCAACTAAATAAATTTTCAATTTAAAATTTAACTGCATAAATTTGTAAATTTTGAGAACAAAAATGTGTGGCCTTTTTTTTTTTCTCCCATTCTACAGGGTTTGATCATATGTGTGGACGGCTTGAATTTGCCACTACACCTAGCATATTAAATCCAATTCTTTATTGACCCAATTAAAATTTCAACTAAATTTGAGTTGATGTAGGTGTGTTATAATGTCATCATAAATTCATAATTATCCTCACTAATACATTGTCATTTTGTGTTTATGTTTTTGAAATTTTACCTCTAAAGGGTGAGGAGATCAATAGGGCACTGATTCAATGTGTATATATATATATATATATATATATGGAGAAGAATAATTGTTTTAAAATATAAGTATTTAAGCATTTAACTGATTTGCACATATAGTAGTAATTAAAATTTATTTGGTAAAAACTACAGAATTAAAATTTTGATTTGATATTAGTCTTGAGTTTGTGTGTTCTATTCTTTTTCTAATTTATTTATACAGAATCTATTACTTGTCAGGGGCAGGGCCAGAATGCAATATTAAAAGGAGCAAAAATTAAAAGTAGTTTAATTGTGTTGTTTGAAAATCTAAATTAACAGGACAATATTGTATTTTGTAAAATCTTTTGGTGGATTTTTTTAAAAGAAAGATAACGGGGGAAAAATTAAAGTGGTATAATTATAATGCTTAAAAATCAAATTTAATGAGGCATGTCGAAATTTTGTAAAATCTTTTGGTGGAATTTAAAAAAAAAAAAAGATAAGAGGGCAATCGCCCACATAATTATGCTCTCGACTTCAATATTACTCTCTCCGCCTCATTTTGATAAATTTATTTTTTTATTTATCTAGAAAATATAATTCATTTTTCTTTTAAAAATATAATTATTTGTTAATTCTATATTGTATACCTAGTTAATGTATTTTATTATCAATAAATATGAGTTATTATCTTAATTTTTTAATAAAATTTTTAATTAATGTGGATTATATATATATATATATATATATATATATATATATATAATTATGTGTTAATTCTATATTATATCCCTATTTAATATATTTTATTATCAACAAATATGAATTATTATCTTAATTTTTAATAATATTTTTACTTAACATGGGTTATACTAACCCAATTCAAAAATGACACATTATTTTATATATATATATATATATATATATATATATATATATAATGTGTTAATTGGGAAACAACCTAGTGAATTTGACAACACAAATCAGGGTTGCCGCAGGCCATTGGTTGAGGAGCAAAACTTCTAGAACCTTAATTAGATAGCCAAAAGGAAAAATGTGTTTAGCAATGCAATAGTGTATGACTACCAACCATAATTATTTATTTCTGGGAGTGTTATTAGTTTATAATTAGCTCTAAACCATAAACCACGTGTATGGAATTTTATAATATGGCCCTTTAATTAAGCACGCCGCATCGCTCTCCACCTGTAACCCCCAACTCTTAACTTCACAAATAATGTTCCTTCATTTTATATTTATTATATATATAAATATAATTGGTATTAATTATTTGCACTTCCTATTTCAATTTTGATATCTATTTTTCCGCAGTCGATGGTGCAAATACATATGCCCTAAAGATATTAGTTAAAAAAATATATATCTGTTTTATAGTAAAACTGGGTTCAAGTGGTTTCCCATAATAAAATTTTAGGCCATTTTGCATCCTTAATATAAAAAATTTGATCCAATTAACCCTCAAAACCTCTAAATTTTTGGGTCATTTCTCATTCTAAAATTTTAATATGGAAGACTATTTAGACTGAACTTTTAATATAAAAAGCCAATTATATGGAATTTTACATTAGAAGCAGATGTACTTATATAGTCATACCTTAGAAGCCTATCTTTTCTTTATTGCAGGAAATTTAACAGTAAAGTTATAATAACGTGTAAAAAAATTAGTTTATTTGTAAAAAAATTAGTTTAAAAAGTCAAGGGTACATGCGAAACAACCTGGCTAGTGTGGAATTTAAGATTTAAATAATAATTTACTCATGATAGTTAAGCAGGCAAGAAAGCTTATAATAATTGTAATGATAAGTCCATCAATAGTATGTTATCAGAATAGAATTTAAGAACTATCTCACTCATTGAAGAGAGAGAGAGAGAGAGAGAGAGAGAGAGAGAGAGAGGGACCAGACAAAAAAGACCTAAAGAGCATGTGATATGTTTGCGAGGTAGGTAGCCAAATAAGATCATTAAATAATGGAAAATGAGGGGGAATTAATATAATAAAGAGTAATAGCTTGTTAGTTAGATTTTTGGTGAGGCACGGTGGTGGCGGTGTGGTTGTGGTGGTGATGGTGGTGGTTGTACTAAGTCACAATACGTCATGTGCAAATACAGTGAGGTAAAGGATTCCCACGTTAATGGAAAGGGGATTTTAGCCAACACATTTAAACAATATCCCTTTCACAAGAAAAGTCCAATAGGGCTTCAACCAATTCCCTATCTCATGTTTTTGCTAGCTAAGCCTTTACTTTTTATATATTAATTTTTTAAGATCAATTGTGAGATAAAAGGCTTTGTAGCCTAGTGGCATAAATAATCCTCCTCTTTCAATGTCTCGAGTTCGATAATCAGATGTATAAAAAAAATCAATTAAGAGATAGGTTTAATAGAAATAAATACGCACTCCAACACATAAAACAACTCACATGAGAGAATTTTTTTTTTTAATTTGGGAAACAAATCTAGGGCAAAAGTCATTAGCCTCATGAGATAATTCTTAAATATATATATATATATAATTTCAATTCCAATTTTTCCTCCTTTAAATTTCTATGTAAAAAAATATTAATTCTTAAAATATGAATGACATTTGTATTATAATTAATTGATTTATCTAAATTCTCAATTTTAATTATATTTATGAGTAACTTATTAAAATATCTCACATCTGCTTATTATAACAAATTAAGGTAAGTCTTCCAATGTGGAATCACCAGCAAATTGTTAACCCACGAACAGAAAACCTGAATTAATAGTATTATGGGTAAATATTTGTTAATGGGTTTTAATATTATTATTATTATTATCGGGCTAAGAAATAGGTAATAAGGTGGTGTAGATTATCAATGAAATGATCATGTGTGGATGTGTAAAAAATAAGAATACAGTTCGTATTCAGGCACATCCTTTAATTGATGCATATGGTCGGGTGTTATTTTAATTTATACTACTTCCACTATAAATAGCGTTGTTTGGTAAAGCAGCCACTCAGACAAACAAGCAACTAATGCCCACAACCCCAACCATATTAATTTGATATTAACACAACCTTTTATTTTTCCTTTTTATTTTCTTAACCTATTTATATATGTATATATCCATTAACATTTGCATGCCCACGGTTGAATAGTAAATGGATCACTGAATATACCATTCGTTTGTCTGTCATTTAGCTCTACTTCTTTTCATTTCTTAATTATATCTCCTCATTTACATTAAACATACTCTTAAGAAAATAAAAATAAATAATAAATAATAAAACAAAAAGTAGGTAATTTGTGGAAAGGTGAATTAAGGGTAAAGGAAAAAAATACTTCGCATTAATTCAAGATCTGGCGTTTTGTGTTAATTAGGCTAAGTTAATAGCATATCCAGGCTAAGTTAATAGCATATCCAGGCTAAGGTTCATGTCCCTAAGGTTCTTGTGCATAAGTCTTCATGTGTTTATTTACTTAATTCAAATCTTGAAGATTGCTTAGCACATCTCCAGGGATCTCTGAAGACCGGCATGAATCATTATATGACAACATATAAGAAAAAAGGATGCCATGTATTTTGAATTCCTTAGGAGATCAGAGACGCACAGAAAGCCAGATGAGAAACTCAAGTCCTTTCTTGTTCGTACACAACATTTAATATTACTGACACTAATAGGTACAGTGCATTTAATATATAGCTGGTTGAAAATGGGCGTAGGTACAAGGTTTGGGCAGCAAGAAACGACTCTATTCACACAAAAATGCAATTCAGAACATCAGCCATATCCCTAGGGGACAAAGAATATCAATGGAAATTCAGCTATCAAATGACATGGAGAGAGATGTGATGAGATGGCAGGAGGAGAGAGAAGACATAAAAGGGAGATCCATACTCCCAGAAAGGTATGTTCATCAAATAGCAGCAAAACCATTATTTTCCATTATTTCTACTTATCAGTTCCTCTCTAACTTAATCAACGAAGTGGAATTACTGGGTCAGCTCTGGTTATTCTCTTTGATCTCCCTCTGTCTTGCAGAGAATGGATCATCGGTTATCAATTGGTGAGGTGAGCGTGGCATAACCGGGGATGAGAGAAATGATAGAGGAAAGTGTTATAGAAATTAATTTCCATCAAAATGAATAATTGTGTGAAAAATTAAGATTAAGAAAATTTTCTAAATAGTTAATAGAGTCACAAATAACATCCCTTAAAAATCAACTTGCTTAAACTCTTACATTCTTTATGACAGAATTTTTCTCAAATAATTTAAAATATAATATATTACCAAAATAAAATACTTGACAATAGCTATTAAATCAACAATAAAGAAAATACCAAAAATTTAATGAGATTCGACCAATTATGCCTACATTCTCAGACACTACTAAAATAATATTCTGTTATTTCAAAAAAATATTATAAAGTGAAATATTACAATAGAAAGGGAAAATACAACCAATTTTAGAAGTAAAAGATTGATGTTTAGGGTGATTTGTTATAAGCTAATATTTTTCTTCCTCCCTCTCACACTTCCGATATGGGATTGAGAGATTGTCAAAATTCAACAAATCTATACCTTGGCGATCTTACAATCCCAAACAAATATTCTTTAAACTCTTATTTTACAAATTTCAATAATGTCTTCAAATGCGTTTTAAACACATAACCAGTAGTAAATTAACGTTTGTCTAAATCACCAGCATAGTCGCAATCACTATCCAACTATATACTGACCAATTTTCTCATCCTGCTCAAACATTATATCAACATCTGCAATATTCTGAATATACAGCAAATCCATTTCATATCTTGTCAATGTCTTTTACCATGATCATGCATGTACATGCTCACAACTCTAACTGTTTGTGAAATATCAGGCCTCGTACACATCATTACATATATCAAGCTACCAACAACATTTGCATATGAAAATTTTGATATATAATCTCGTTCTTCCTCATTTTTCGAAGATAAAGATGCACTGAGCTTAAAATGAGGAGCAAGTGGAATACTAACTGGTTTTGTATTCTCATTGATCCGAAAATACTTTAGTACCTTTCTCAGATATTGTTTTTGAGTCAAACAAAATCTCCCCAATTTTCTATCTCTACATATCTCCATACTGAGAATCTTCTTAGCTTCTCCTAAATCTTTCATTTCAAATTCCTAATTTAGTTAAGCTTTTAACTTATGAATCTCTATTTCATGCTTTGAAATTATCAGCATATTATCAACATAAAGGAGCATCTCGTAGCTTCGTAAATATACACAATAATCATATTTACTTCTGTGTACTTTTGCTTTATCATAAACTTATCAAATCGTTTATACCACTGTCTTAGAGATTCCTTCAATCCTTACAACAATTTGCTCAAATTGCATACCAAATTTTCTTTTCCAGCAACTTTAAATCCTTCTGGCTGAGTAATGTAGATTTTTTATTATAAGTCTTCATGTAAAAATGATGTTTTTATATCTAGCTGAACTAGTTCCAGATCTAATTGTGCTACTAAGGCCAACAATATTCTAATGGATGAATGTTTTACAACTGGAGAAAATACTTCATTATAATCAATTCCCTCCTTCTAAGCATAGTTTTTATCTACCAATTTTGCCTTGTAGTGGATATCATTCTTGTCAGAAAAATTCTTCTTTCTTTTCATAAACTCATTTACAGCCAATTGCTTTCTTTCCCTTTAGCAAACTTGCTAGCTTCCATGTTTGATTTTTTAAGGGATTGCATATTTTCTTCCATAGTTTTTCTCCACTTTTCTTCTTTTGAGCTTTGAATAGTTTCACTATAAGTGGAAGGAATCTCATCAACTACTGAAGATGTATAATTAGTCATATCTTCAAGTCGAGCAAGTTTCTTAATATTTCTTTTTTGCTTTTGTAGTGCAATTGGCTCAAGTTGCTGAGGAGGTTCTTATGATGGAACCTCTGCTTCCTCATCTGGTTCATTTTCTACCATTAACTCCTTTTTTCTGTCGTAGAGTAATTTTATCAGACTTTACAATTGTTAGATCAACAATTCTTCTTCTATCAAACTCCACCTATTTATAAGTTCCCTCCACCTGCAGTGGAGAACCATATATCTACTTTTATGTTACCTTTTTTTAACACAGTAGACTCATCAAAGGTAATATTTCTACTAAAAATTATTTTTTTCGTCTCTAGGCACCATAAGTGATATCCGTCGATACCAGAGGATATCCCATAAAGATAGATTTCTTTACCCTTTGATCTAACTTTGATTCCTTAATATAATAGTATGTAGTGGAACCAAACACATGTAAGAAATTATAATCAATAACAGGTTTTCCATACCAGACCTCCAAAGGTATTTTTCCACTGATAACAATTGATGACAAACGATTAATGAGATGACACACGTATATTATAGTCTCAGCCTAAAATTGTCTATCCAATCCAGTATTAGATAACATATGCCAAACTTTCTCCAGTAGAGTTCGGTTCATGCATTCAACAACTCCATTTTGTTGTGTTGTATTTATGACAATGAAATATCGAACAGTTTCTTCATTTATACAAACTTTTATGAAATGATCAATTGTGTACTCTCCGTCATTGTCTGTTCGAAAACATTTGATCTTTCTCTCTTCTGAGTTTCCACCATTTTCTTCCAGATGAGAAAAAATCCCAACATTTCATCCTTTGTCTTCATAGTATACACTTATACTCTTTCTTGAATAATAATCAACAAAGGTAATATAGTAGTATTTACCTCCCATTGAAACAATTTTGGAATGACCCCATATATCTGACTGAACATAATCCATAATACCTTTGGTATCATAAGAAACTCCATATTGTATAACTTAGCAGGATTATAAATATTGTTAAAATTCCAAACTCATGTGATTCAAACTTTTAATTGAATGTTTTTGCTACAATTATCAATTTTTTATATAAATACATGCAACATCTTTAACACTGGCCTTATCTTTTTTTGTATATAATAACAATAATTAAGTGTACACAATGAGCAAAAAGTACAGTTTTTATTTTATGCGGTTATATAAATCATTAAATATTTTATGGTAAACAATATTTTTTGTATAGTTTATTAAATCAATATTTTGATGTGAATTTTTGTGATTTATTATGATTTGCAGACCTTTGCATGATGTTACTCTAGAAAGTGCAACATATAATTGTCCATGACGAAAAATATGGTCATATAGATAAAGGTTTACTTCTCTTAAAGTTTGGTCTTAACTTTTATTTATTGTCATACAATATTATACTCTAATCGGAAATTGTCTTCTTTTTAATATAAAAGGTCACTTTCCTTCATTAATTGATAATATGATTTGATGGATAAATACTCTATCACCTCTATGTCTTTTCAATAAGAATTTGGGCTTCTATGACTTTTATTCCTAAATTAATAATCATTAATCTTGTTCCATTGCAAAAACCAATACTTGGATTTATGTTTCATAGTAACATTATTGGAATATATTTTTTTTAATTTTAACTCATCCTAGGGAAATCCGTTAAAGTTTAAAAAATTTAAGAATTCAACAGGGTAAAGAATTTCTAATGAATCAATATTATTTGATGTTTTATAGATAGAATCGAAACTATAATATATTTGTTCTTCTTTAGGCAATTGCTCTATCATTTTTTTTTGTTTACTATATCAACTATTTCATTTATGGGTGTAATTATTGCACGTTCTTTTATATAAGAAAGATCATAGTATTTAGTTGTAAATGAAGGATATGTTTTGATTATAATTTCATTTAAAAGTTCAATAGTACTGTTAAGCATTAGTTCTGAGGGTATTTCAATCTAATTATTTTCGTCATCAAGATTTGGAATTTTTTTTAATATGAGATTGTGTCATCACCTATTGATATAATCCAATTTGAGAAATTAGGTAATTCATTATTTTCATTTATGTTTCTAGAATCAGACAACAATCGGATATTAATTGTTAATTTTAAAATTTTTCCACAAATAAAATTTTGTTAATAATGCATTAATAATATCTTTTTTGCTGCCATTAATGACAACTGGTAAAATTTATCGAAAATCACCTCTTAATAATAAAGTTTTGCCTCCAAAAGGGATTTCACTCATATCGTTATCTACATTGCTCAATATATCTCTTAAGGATTTATCAAGTGCTTCAAAACAATATTTGTGACTCATTGGGGTTTCATCCTAAATAATCAAAGAAGATTGTTGTATTAATTATGCTAACTGTGCACCTTTTTTTATTTCACATGTTGATTGTTCAGTTAAATTAATAGGAATTTTAAATCTGAAATGAGCAGTTCTACGACCTGGTAATGATAATGCTGAAATGTCTGATGTGCAACAACTATAACTATTTTACCATCTGATCTAAGTTTTGTTATAATTGTTTCATAAAGATATATTTTTCTTGTGCCTCTATGACCATAAATAAAAAAACAAATCATTTTTATTATCTTGAATAACATGAATGACATGGTTATATATAGTACGTTGTTAATTTATTACAGTAATAATCATTTCATTGTGTTTGACACTCAATTGTATAACATCATATATAAGTTCTTCAACTATCAACTTATTAGTATTATCAAATATAAATGATTTATTAGGGGCGGGAAGGTTAAATTCAGTAAGGGAATATGAATTTTTATTGAAAAAATTTTCAAGTTATAATAAAACTTGATTTCTATGTTTCCAAAATAGACTGAAAAGTTTGTCCAGTTCATTTACTTCATAAAAATATTAGTAGAACTGTAAAAAAATGGCATAATTCATAGGAAGAAGCATATACAAGGGCTTCTTTCATTGCAGAAATCCACTAATTGTCATTTCCAAGTAAGTCATATGCACTACAATGAAATTGATAAGTAGAATGCACAATTCCATTTATAGTCCTAATGTCAGCAAAGTTTTTAGGTCCATTCACAATATTTAATAGTAATCTTAAGTAGTAAAGTTCTCCTAAATTTGGATGAATATAAGCAAGTCTTCCTATGCAATGTCATTTTTTACATCTTGTCCATATTTTTCTTTACTATTCCAAACCCATTTAGTTGGAAACTCTGAGTATGAGAAAGTGTGAACATCCTCATATAGGTTATTGGTATACATTCATTCAGTAAATATAGTTTAGCTAAAATGTTTATTATTAGCAATATAGTTCAAGTTTTGTGTAGAGTTAAATAAGATTATATTCATATATTCTAAATAAACTATTAGCTTTTCAAAAACAGGGTCTCTGTGATGAATCAAAAATTCAAATAATCTCCAAGTTGTTGCACATGGAAAAATATAACGACAATCTAAATATGTTTTTATCTCATCAAATTTTGTTGAATTTTCATTTTGTAAATTTTCGAAAGTATTTCCTAGTGTTTCAATAATAGTGTGAATCATGTATGTTCTTTTATTAATATATTTAAATTAATATTTAACCATTGTTGATCTGCAACAATATTCTATACAGATATGAACCTCATATTTACAGACCAATTCTTTATTATATGGCACTACAAAACAATTATCAATTTTTTCATTATTTTTTAAGACAAAATTTCCATCGTTTCTTTGCCTATATATTACAAATCCATTTGCATCAATTCTTGTATGATCTTGGATTTTTTTTGGAAAAAATTTAGAGCATTTATTTTTTTCATGCAAGACACAGAAGGATTTATAGAACCACATGGACCATGCAACGTGAATTTAGAAATAATATTATATACATTAGGTTTCTTATTCTTGTCAGGTAACTCAGCAGAAATCATTAAATCTATATCAGATGGTGTTTTTTCTTTATCATCTTGATGCAACCAAATTAAGCAAAAAATATGAGAGATACCTCTTTTTTTTAAATGCAACAGTATATAATAAAGCTGTAACTATGCCAAAATGTTTATTTTTTTATGCCATTAAAAAAATTTCTGACTTTAATTTTAAAAACATTGCTAATAACATCTAGTCTATCCTCGGGTTTTTGGCTATGGATATAATTTAGCATATGTTGAATTTCAGTCCATAAAGGGTTACAGGTAAAGGTTATAAATAAGTCGGGGTGACCATAAAATTTACACATTGTCATAGCATTATGGTAATATTCAATCATATAACGGGGGCTTCCTGTGTGACTTGAAGGGAGTATAATTATAGATTTGCCAATATTATTACCATTTATATCGCCATTCAAAACAACAATTTTAATACATTTATAAAATTTAGATCTTAATTCTTTTTTATTTTTTCTAATATAATCTAGTCTCTCTTCTTCTACACATAAGAATGCATCGACAACATATTGTTGAAATAAACAACCACCTCTTAATAATGTTGTACCATCAAAGTGTCATTGTTACAATCTAAAAGTATAATATTCACGCATTGTAATACATTTTCTAGAAGTTGAATTTTGATTACATGGACATCATACTTTGATGTAAAATACTTATTCGTTTTAGACCTTCAGATTTATGCTCAACTATAATATATTTGTTTTTATCATATAAGTCAAAATCTTCAACTAATAAACCTGTTATTTCATAACATGATGGTAATGTATATTGGGAACTATCCTGATTTCATCTACCAAGTAGTTTTAATTTAACTAGCTGAAAATCACCGTCTTTAAATCTATCTCTAATCACTCTAAATGATTTAATTAATTCATTATTTGTATCAAATATTTTTATCAATTCATCTACTATTATTTCGTTAATAGTTTTGTGTGCATCATTAGGAATGAAAGAAGAAATTATATTTTTAACTTCATTATCAGTATCATATACATATAATTGTGAAAACTTTGGTTTTTCACCATCTTGAGGCCATAATAAACAAATAAGGTGATGATTCTGACCACAAAGTCTAAATACATAAGGGTCTATTTTTTTTTTGTTTATTTTATAATCTATTTTTTCTCTAGTTGAAGTCATAGCAAACATAGCATTATAAATTCTGATGTCTTCTCTAAATTTTGAAGAAATAGAACATCTGTGATAATTTAATCAATTATCAACATATGATGGGGTTTTTTTTAATAGTGGTAGTCGTATTTTTCCTTTTCTGCAACAAATAGAGTAAATAGATTGAGAAGATTTTGATCTATTTTTCAAGCATTCGTCCCGCAATAAAGTGCATGAAAGTGAATGCATTGATTACTTGAAATCTCTAAGTCTGATTTTTCAAGGTAGATTCTTATGTAATGGCAAAAAAGAAAAATTAAAATTGAATATTTTGAAAGTTAAGGAAATAATTTTTTTAAAAAAAATTATAAGAAATAAACAATAGGGTGTGATTTCATACTTGGGGCATGAAGGCCAAAGAGATTGGATTGTTCATCGTAATTATAGTTATCGCTAGATATAGATGATAAACTAATAAAATTTTGTTCATTTATATTAGATTGCCCAATACAAAGAGGTGTTGGATTTTGATTTGATAAAAAATTAAATCTAATGAATTTAGTTATAATTAAAATATTTGATAATTTTAATATGCTTATTAATTATGTGAACAAGTTTGATATGGTGTACTAAAAAAAGTAGACCTTCTCGTCCGTTTCATGTTAAAAAACCTAATCAAATGTTGGGAAAAGAAAATTAATAATAAATAACATGTAGTAAAGCATGTACTCAATTGGAGTTTTTGGTTGCATCAAGAAAACATTGTGTATTTTTTTTGTATGAATCTAGATACATAAATAAATCTCAATTTAATAGTAAGTCAAATCTATTAGAGCAGTAAATATATAGAAAGTGATCAATAAAGTACTTAGAAACTGGAAACACTGCAAAAGTTCCTGCAAAATATGTAATCAATATATTCTGTCAAATAGTTATTTATATATTATAAGAAAAATATAAATAAATTTTAATTAATTATAGCAAGATATGATCAATATAAGTTTTTAAATAACAATTAAATAATTAAATAAAATCTTTATACTCTTATAATTTAAAAAAGTTCAAATCAATCAATTAGCATGAAGTTTATTTTAAAAGTTTTATTAATTAATTATTTTGAATATTAATTTAAAATATCCATTGACTAAATTTGATGTAAATATCTAAGGTTAATTTCAATTTTGAATTTTTTTTAAAAAAATAGGAGTTTTATATCCAATTAATCATTTAGAGTTTTTGTTAGAACAAATGAATTCTAAATAATTATGCCAAAATAAATGAATGACACAGTATTAAAATAAGTCTTCAAATAACAATTAAATAACTTTGTAAGATCTTTTAATGTTTGGAAATTTAGAAAATTTACATTAATAAATTACGATGAACATTATTTTACATTGGATCATACATTTAAAGTAAAAATATCTTCATGTTGAAAGCATTATTATTTACTTAAATAGATATGTAATTGAACTTTAGTTTTAAAAATGATAATCAGAGATTTTGTTTTTTTTCTACATGTTAACTCATATTTTATTTGACTGAGATTCTTTTTTCTATATGTTAATTTGAATTTTATTTGACTAAAAAGGGTAATGAGTGGTGTAATAATTATTCTCAGTGGTTTAGAATATTATCTACTTTACACAAATTAATTAAATAAATAAGTTTTTTGTGAGCTTTGAGGCTATATCTAAACTGAAATTAATTTTAAAGATTTTCATTTTTTATATTCTCAAAGAAGTATTTATTGTGTTCCTTAATTAAATGGTTGACTTTTAATCCATACATTCCCATTTTAAAAAATCATCAAGATGTTTAAGACTACTTTATTTGGAGTAAACATCAATAGAATCAATACAACAATATTTCAAAAGCTCAACTCACTGGTACAATAACAACTTTAAGTTAAAGGTTATATATGTTTGTTGTGAAAATGACAGACACTTAAAATAGAGGCGGTAACATTTTTATAAATATGTCAGACTATATACTTGTTATATGCATCTGTTAATATAAATGTCAGTCATATAAAATTTTAGGCATCTGTCTTTATTAAATGATAGACTCATATTTTATATAATAAGCGTCTGTTATACTTTAAGACATACACCTATAAATTTTTTAAAAACCAAAATATGGACATTTTCATCTGTCGTAGCTAACAGTACTATATATACATGCATTTCGTCTATAATAAATTAACTAATTTGGAGAGTAAGGGTGGTAATTAAAAAATTGAATTAAAAAAAGATAAATTGATATTTAACCAAATAATATTTAAATTAATTAATTAAATATATGTCAGGCTTGGTTAACTAATAATATATATATGATGAATTAATTAATTAATATTAATTTAATTTAATTTTTTATATTTAGTTATATATATATATATATATATATATATATATATATATATATATATATATATAACAAATATTAAAGGCAACCTACTTAATTATAGGTTTGTATTTGTTATTGTTATTATTATTATTATTATTATTATTATTATTATTATTATTATTATTATTATTATTATTATTATTATTATTATTATTATTATTATTATTATTATTATTATTATTATTATGCGGATAATTAAATTTAATTTTACATATTAAATATTAAATAAAGATATAATAGGCGTCTGTTTTTATCTAATGCTAGACGCAGAAAAATGTTATAGGTGTCTGTCTTTATTTGATGATAGACGCATATGCTATATAATAGGTAGTGACATTTTTGTAAATATGTCAAGCTATATGTTAGTTATATACGTTTGTTATTATAAATGACATGCATATAAAAATTTAAGTGTCTATCTTTATATAATGACAGATGCATATACTATTATAATAGGCATCTGTTATTATTTAAGACAGACGCATATAAGTTTTTAAAAACCAAAAATGGGCATCTTACAGTACTATGACATTTCGTCTACAACAAATCGCGCTACTCTGAAGCTCTCTCATATATTTCGTCTCAACAAATTGAGCTCAACCATCGTTTCTCTCACGCTGGAGATGTGCTCGCTGATGGTATTGGGGTGAAGAGATTGGATGTTTTGTTTGTACTGAAAAGAAGATCATAAGTGTTTAGCCATTTTTAGGTAATTTTTGTTTTTTATCTTTTATTTTGGTATGTAAAGTTTTTGACGAAATGCTTATGTAATGAAGTGCTTATTTTGCATCTGTTGTTCCTTTGGTGTAACCATAACTGAGTTAGGAAAATTTTTAGTCTATAATTTCCCTCTCTCTCTCTATAAAAAAAATGGATAATCATAATATATATAGTAACCATAACTTGAAATTATCCATAACTTGATATTTATGGTTAGAAAAATTTATTCTATAATAAGTTTGTATATTCTTTCTCTTTTATCCGCCTTGGTGTTTTATCATAATATTGCTATCTTTAGTGGGTATAATCTACCCATCATATTCCAACATCTAAAACTACATAGCTAGTTGATATCTCATTCCTAAAACTAATTTCTTTCGATGGGTTTGTGAATTTGGTTGATAATTTGGTTTTTGAGATGTTGAAACTTATGGATGAGAGGCTATGAGAGCCAATTTGCAACATTTGAAACTCAAAAAAGCAGTCTTAATTTTGGTAGATATGAAACTAGCTAGAGGACTTTAGCTCATGAATGATGTTAGCCTTAGTGGTTTGTTGGTGGTTTAGGGCTATGAATTTGCTTGCTCATATGGTGGAGGATTATCCTTCCCATCTTTGAATGTGTATATTTTCTCACATTGACATTTTTGTTGTTGTTGTTTATCTGAATTTGTAAAAAAAAATTAGAGATATGAAAAAGAAGTGCGAGTAATGGCAAATGGAAAAATGGAGATGTAATCCCAGTTAGCAAAAATTCATTGAATACGTCAAGGTAATGACACTCCATAGGCCCTTCATTTTGGGATATCACTTACCTACTATTTGGCATGTATGTATGCGAAGTTAAAAAAGATAAAAAGTAAAGCTTTGTATCCCATGACAAACGAGCTTAACTTCTCCATAAAAGTTTCAATCTAGAGACTCTCTGTAAATAACAAAAATTAATTTATATATCGTGCCAGTTTGGAGAAATATATACACAAATTTTCTGATTCATAAAAGAAAAAAAAAGCATGTAAAAATTAATGTGGAAGTTTCTAGAACTTGTATGAATATCCAACCCTAGAAATCCAACAAAACTAATCGTTTTGACTAGTGACTAGTGCTTGTGACATAAACATGTGATCGCACGTGCAATATGGGAAAGAATCTCACTGCCACCATTTCCATTCTTAAATCTCAACTTTTATATGTCCACTCCAATAAATTGCTATCTTCGTGTTCCAAAATATTAAAAGAATATACCTAGACATGGTCTCCAATGAACAAATCATTGAATTTAAATTTGAATAAGGAAATCGATAGATATAAGGCCTAATGCGATTGTTTATAATATTTTAATTCATGTGTACGAGAAATATGGCCAGCATGATAAGGTTATGGTTTATGATAGGATGTTGAAGGATAGAGTTAGGCCTGATATGTTTACTTTCAATATCTTGATTAGTAGCTATTGCAAGAATAATAAACATGAGTTGGCATTGGAATTGTTTAGGGAGATGAAAGACAAAGGATGCAGTCCTAATGTGGTTAGTTTTAATACTTTGATTAAGGGGTTCTTTAGAGAAAGGAAGTTTGAGGAAGGGGTTAAGATGACATATTATACTTTGGTATATGGATACACAAAAGAGGGAAAAAGAAAGAAAGGGGCAGTTTTGGTAGATGAGATGTTAGACAAGGAATTTATATATGATATTGCTACCTATAATAGGTTAAACCTTATTATATTATAGCATTATATCATATTAATTAAATTAATTAAATCACAAAATCAATAATTAGAAATCATTAGTTTTTTGATATAGTATTTGCTTTCAACTTAAATTTAATTGAACCCTTGGCATTGAGAACATAAAAAAAATATGAAAATTTTAATTAGCCTAAATACCCATTCAAGATTTACTCATTAGATGTTTAAGGATATTATATATAATGTTTCTCCTGATTAAAAAGCAATGAGGCTTATATATATTGAACCTTTTTTGTGTGGTTAGATATGGATCGAAGTTGTATGTATAGTAGACGCACTACATTGAATATTTGAATGGAGTTGCGAAATTTATTAGAATTGCGGAGGAAAAGTAAATAAGGGAAAGAGAAGAAATGATTGTATGTCCTTGTGTTGATTGTAAGAACATGAAAAAAATTTGAGATGTTCATATAGTGAAATCTCATATAATAAGGTGCGGTTTTAAGGAAGGTTACACACTATGGATATGGCATGGTGAGAGTGTTTTAACTGAGACATGTTCTAATAATAATGAATTTAATCAGCAAGGAGAAAATAACATTGATAATGAAGAGAATGGTCGTGTAGACGAGATGATAGATGATATGGAATATTTTATGGAAATATTGGAATACCTTCAGAGGTTGTTAAACAATGCTGATAAACCTTTGTATCCCGATTGCAGTAATTTCACAAAATTGTCAGCCGTTTTTAAACTATATAACATGAAAGCAAAAAATGGTTGGAGTGATAAGAGTTTCACGACACTATTAGAACTATTGCAAGACATGCTTCCGGAAGGAAATGAGCTTCCCACGTCTACATATGAGGCTAAGAAAATGTTGTGTCCCATGGGTATGGAATATAAGAAGATACATGCATGTCCAAATGATTGTGTATTATACTGAAATGAATATAAGGACTTGCATAAGTGTCCAAGGTGTGGAGCGTCATGCCACAAATGTGGGAAAGTTTCTTCTGAGGATAAAAAATGGCCTTCAGCTAAAGTATTATGGTATTTACCTATAATACCAAGATTCAAATGCCTATTTGCAAATGCAAAAGATGCAAAAACTTAAGGTGGCATGCAAAAGGCAGAAAACATAATGGAAAAATGAGACATCCTGTAGATTCTCCTCAGTGGAGAACAATTGATAGAACGTTCCCATAATTTGGTGGCGAAGTTAGGAATCTGAGGCTTGGACTTTGTAAGGATGGAATCAAACCCCATGGAACACTCAGTAGTAAACATAGCACGTGGCCAGTTCTTCTTGCAATTTATAATTTGTCTCCTTGGCTGACTATGAAGCGTAAGTTTATTATATTGTCGTCATTGATATCAGGGCCTAAACAACCAGGAAATGATATTGATGTTTACCTTTCACCACTTATTGATGATTTGAAACTGTTGTGGGATGAAGGTGTGTCAGTGTATGATGCATACAGTGAAATCATGTTTAGCTTACATGTCATGATATTTTGCACTATAAATGATTTTTCGGCTTATGGTAACTTATTTGGGTACATCGTGAAAAGAGCAAAAACGTGTCTGACTTGTGAGGACAACACAATGGACCAACATTTAAATCATAGCTAGAAAAATGTTTATATGATTCATCAGACATCTCTCCCTCCTAATCAACTTTATTGTAAGAAGAAAAAGTCTTTCGATGGATATACCGAAATGCGAGTAGCTTATTTGTCGTTAACAAGAAATGAGGTTTTTGAACGAGTTAAAGATATTGATAATGCATTTGGTAAACCTTTTAAACCTACTCAAAAGGGTACTTGGAAAAAGAGATCTATATTCTAGGATCTTCCATATTGGGAATACTTACTGGTTCGTCATTGTATTGATGTTATGCACATGGAGAAAAATGTTTGTGATACTATAATAGGGACATTGTTGAATATACTAAGAAAAAAAAAGATGGTATCAAAGTAAGAAATGACATGTTAGAAATGGACATACGAATGGAGTTAGCACCTCAAGATATAGGGAAACAAACATATGTTCCCCCAACTTGTTACACGTTGTCTAAAAAAAAAAAAAAGCTTTTGTGAGTATTTTTATGGTGTTAAATTTCTATATGGATTTTCATCAAATATAAAAAGTCTTGTGTCAATGAAAGAATTGAAGTTGATAGGTATGAAGTCTCATGATTGTTATATTTTGATGCAACAATTTTTACCGATAGCAATTCGAGGCATATTACCAAATCATGTGAGGAATGTTATTACAAGACTTTGTTTTTTCTTCAACACAATTTGTTGTAAGGTCATTGATCCAGAGTTTGGATGAGTTGCAAGTCAATATTGTTGTTACTCTATGTCAAATTGAAATGTATTTTTCCACCTTCCTTTTTTTGACATAATGGTGCATTTGGTTGTTCATCTTATGAGAGAGATTAAATTGTGTGGTCCAGTGTATTTGAGGTATATGTATCCTTTTGAGAGATTCATGGGTATCTTTAAAGGGTATGTGAGGAACCAATATCGACCTAAAGGTAGTATTGTTAAAGGTTACTCGGTTGAGAAGGGTATTGAATTTTGCACATACTATTTATCAGGTGTTGAACCTATTGGCATTCCTAAGTCTCATCACGAGGGAAGACTCGGAGGTAAAGGAACAGTTGGATTTAAAATGGTATTACCCAGTGCTCAGATGCATGAGAAAGCACATCTCCTTGTGTTGCACCATCTTACACAAGTTCATCCATATTTAGAAGAGCACATGTCCATTTTAAGGCGTCTGAATCCATCCAAAGGTGAAATATGATTGACAAATGAACATAATCATTCTTTTATTGGATGGTTTAAAGACCGAGTGATGCGTCAATTATCAAAAGTGCCAGAAGATGTAACTGATACCATAAAATGGTTAGCCTATGGCCCTGGGTTGAATATACAGTCTTATGAATGATATGACATCAACGGATATACCTTTTACACTAAATGTCAGGATGACAAAAGCATAATGCAAAATAGTGGAGTTACTTTGATAGCTTTATCAAGAGAATTTTCTAGTGCTAAAGACACCATGCCAATAGATGCTACGATGTTATATTATGGTGCAGTTGAAGACATTTAGGAGCTTGATTACAGGGAATTTATGATTCCTCTCTTCCGATTTAATTGGATTGAAAACCGATGTGGTGTTTGAGTGGATGAGTTAGGAATCATTTGGTCAATTTTAGCCGATTGGATTATCAAAATGATCCATTTATTCTTGCTTCACAGGCTAAATAAGTATTTTATATTGTTGACCCTAATGATAATAAGTGGTCTATTGTTCTTCAAGGTAAGAGGTGTATTGTTGGTATCGATGATGTGGTAGATGAGGAAGAATATGATCAGTTTGATGAGACTCCCCCGATTTCTATCGGGTTACCTATGCCAGTTCGGAAAGATATTTTAAATTCAAATTACATGCGTGATGGTCATACTGAAGGCTTATGGATTGAAAATGGCCAATAATTGATGCATATATATTTATTGTAAGTTTATTTAGAAATATGTAATACGATTAATGTGGTTTATACTCATAATTAATCTTATGTTATAGAAAATCATATGTTACAGGAAATCATGTTGAATGAACAACCAGATTTTGAGTCATCAAGTATCATGACAAAAAGGAAAACTAGGGGAGCTACCACATGGAAAAAAATTGAAGAATAAAGGGAATGAACAAAAGACAATAGATTTCGATGAGTTTGATCGCCCAATAGGAACATATGCCAACATTTTTAGTTCCTACGTTGGCCCTGTAGCACGTTTCCATGTGAACATCATGATAAAAAGCTAGGATCTGATCAATAAGGGTCTTAAAAATACAATTTGGCAAGATATCAAGGTAACTTTCTTTCAAATTTATTAACAAATTTGATAAAAAAAAAATAAAACTAATTAATCTAAAATATTATTTTGTAGAAAGAGAACATTCCGAATGATAAGAAAAATATTATACTAAAAACTATTGGAATGCGGTGGAACATCACTGAGAAAGATTGGGAGGAGTTTAAACAAGAACATGAATATAAAGAATATGAGGTACTAATTATGAAGTAGATTAATGTAATTTACATTTACATTTATGCAATACATGTTAATGGGATCTTAATTTTTTTTAACAGAAAATCAGTGTCAAGGCGAAGGCAAAACAAGCAAAGAATGTGCATCCTTATTTCTTGGGTCATGTAGGCTATGCTAGGAAAAGGACTCAGTGGATTATTGCAAATCCCATCTCTTATTTTTCATCATCACCATCTATGAGCTCTGATGTTACATCATTATATGATCGAAGCCTTGATTGGGTAAGAGCTAGAACAAAAAAGACAGAATAAGGATATTATATAATCCTAGTAGAAAAGACAAAAGAGGTGGCCACAAAAATTGTAAGTATAACTTGCCAAACAAACAATGATATCAAGGTATCTTTTTTTTTATCTGTGATTGCTTATAGCATATTGTTTATATGGTGAAGAAGGGATATTACGGGAAGAAGTCACCCAAGGTAGTTGTGTACTAGAAAGGCATGAAACATATTGTCACGTGCACTTGAAAAGCCCGAACATTCTGATTATGTGAGAGGTGATGGAAGTGCTATGACCATCAAGAAATTTTATGGTAATCCTGGAAAAAGGAAACTAACAACATCTGTCTCATCTGAAATTATAGAAGAGCTTAAGACTAAAATAGATGTCAAATTATTTGCTAAATTCTCGACACATATTGCACATCTTGAGAGTATGATTGAGGAGAGGACTGAGAAATCATCTCAAATTGGCCCTGATATGGAGGTGGAGATGGGTCCTTCATTTGCTCGCCCAACTCCTAGTATTTTTCACTTTGTGGACCCACCATTTCCAATATCAGAATTACAGGTAAAAATTTTGAATTTCATTACTTTCACTTCCACTTTAATCTAGCTATTATTGATTTTATGTGTTTTTGCAGACACCTACATCATGTAAACTTGCTACCATTAATGAAGGTAAATAGATGATTGTGGCAAAGGAGATGGTTTATCCATCCCTTATTGATGTTATGGTGCACAATCAACCTATCATGCCCTAATCACATTAAGGTATCTGTAGATGAAGTATTATCTGGCTGTCATGAAGCCCAACTTTCTATGCCTACTGAATACTTAACTACAATTGGGAAAACATAAGGTAGTTTTGTTCAATGGCCACAACATCTAGTGGTTCTTGGAGAGGTAATAATTCCTAAACTTATAAAACAATAAAATATAGATTATGGCATTTCATATATCATAATATATCATGATTTATTATTAATTGATAGGAACTTAAATCCAACCCATTAAAGAAGGCTCCAAAGAATAAACAAGGTAGCGGTTTATCGAAAGAATCAGCTACAAAGCAACATGAGCCTTTAGTTAATGAGAAAAGTTTGGCAATTTTGAATGGTGACATGAGGTTGATGCATGAGATGGTTGCTAAATTTCCTACTGGGTATATTTTTGAAGTTCTTGCAGACATTACAGTGTTTAAGTATCCAGTAGATAATCTAATGATTCATGTAGGTATGGAAGACATCGCTCAACTCTTCTCTATGGAATGACTTGATGTATCGATCATTTGTATATTTATGATGTAAGATTATACTATTTATTACTAATATTATAAGATCGATTTAAAAAATACAAAAATAATACTTATGTATGTATTGTGATTCATGCATGCAGGTACCTTCATAACTTGTGTGATACATTCTTTATATTGTCGATTGGATTTCTTTGTCGAGCAGTGCTTCGTTTAATGTTCACAAAGACTAACGCAACAAAAAGATATATTATAGAAGCTTTGAATGAACAAAGAGATAAACATTTCATTATGCTACCATACTTCCAGGAGTAAGAAACATTTACATTCATGTTTGCATAATTCTTATTCTCTAACATTTTTACTAACTTCAACATATTTGTATATCTTTAGTAACCATTGGATGTTGATTGTATTTTGCTGTAAACAGAGTGAGGTATTTTTAATGGATCCTCTAGCTCATGACACCTGCGATATAAGTTTGAAACCTCATATTAACCTGTAAGTTATAATACTACTAGCTAATAATTTCTACAATGTTTGTAACGTTTTCAATATTAATGTCAATTTTGATATGCACTTATTTTTCAGAGCCTATAGAACTTATACTATAGAAGGTGGAAAAAATAAAGGTGTCAGGTTAAAATGGAATGACATTTCGGTAAGAATTTTATATTCCGAATTACTAGTTAGATTGAAGTTTTTATGATTTTATAATCATTTATTTGGATTTTGCTTTGTTTTTTTTCTATTTTAAGTGCCCTCAACAACAAGGAGGTGTTGAATGCGAATATTACGTCATAAGTTATATGTACGAAATTGTCGTATATCATAACAGTGATACAATATTTCTTAAGGTATGTTCTTTCAAATACTAGTCAATTTATATTACAAGTATGATACATAACTAGCTATTAATTTATTCATTTTTAACATGTTTTCTATTCTTTGTTTAATTTGTTTTGTAGGCTTTTGAAAATTGATCATATAGTCAAGATCAAATAGATAAAATTCGACATATGTGATCAAATTACTTTATGAAAGAGTGTGTGTAATCTTTTTATTTACTTTTGTAAAATATTTCATATTAATGAGAAATGCAATTTTAAATTAAAGAATTTTGAAGAACTTGTGGATTAATTATTTTCATGTGAATTGTTTTAGGCATGATGTTACATTGCTTTGATTTATTTAATTTTTTTAGTTTGTATTGTCTTGTGAATTCTTGATTATTGAGTATTTGTGACTTGAATGTTGGATGTCTATTGTAACTTATTGAAGCAAATTTATTATGAATTTTGAAGCAGGTTATATATGAATGGTAATAATATAATATGAGCTTTAATTTTTTTAAAAAACAATAGGCGTCTGTCATTTAGTAATAGTAGACGCATATAATCAGGTTATACGTGTCTATCGTTAAAAATAGCCGAAGCACATAACCTGATTATATATTTCTGCTATTACTAAACGACAGATGCGTATAATTTGATTATATGTGTTTGCTCTTACTAAACGACAGATGTGTATAAGTTGATTATATGCATCTGTCACAACGACAGACATATAAAATTTATATCATATGCGTCTGTCACAACAATAGACATATAAAATTTATATCATATGCATCTCCTATATATGTGTCTACTATTTGACAGATGCATAAAATATAAAATAACATACACATATAACTCTATTATGTACTAATGACTAAACATACAAAAACAAAATTTACATTGCTGGTTTTTTTTATTTGTTATTCTGTTGATTTTTTTAAACCTGGTATATGCTTTATTTAGCTGTTTTAAGTTTGATTTGTTATAGTAAACCGACTTCAGATACATGTATTAAATTATAATTAAATAATGGTAATTGTGCTTTGTACAAAAAACATGGAGTTTATCATTAAGATAAAAGATTATAGGTACCATTAGAACAAAATAGCAACAATTCTACAACATTACAATTAGCCAAGTAAATGGCGTTTAAAACAGAAAACCCAAAAAAAAAAATAAAGCCTATGTTTTGTCACATTAGCTATTTAAAAAAAATAAAAGTTCTGAAAACACTAGAATTTGTCAAAGCGCTGGCTGTGAGCGGAAAAAAAGACCACAAAAAGTCTAAATTTTTTTATTGTAGCAGGGTTAAACCATATGTGTCAGTCCTTCTATGACACTTTTAACTTTTTTCATTATTTTCACCAGTTTCTCATACTTTCTAGTCAGGGCAACATAATCAGTGGACAAATGTTCATATGATGTTCTGAGGTTTGTGAGTTCGATGTTGGCAACTATATCAGCACTGTACTTGCATACCATCAAGTCACAGTAATTATAGTCCCTAATTTTAATGTTGTACAAAGTCTTGATATGATATAAGGCAATTATGCATGTCATGTTCTTAGCCTCTATAGCATTGTTAGTACATATACCAATACTGTATGAAAAAATTATAGTTTCATTGCTATCTTAGTGTGGGTAATATAGTGTGCATGTGAATGTGCCCTCAGTAGAGATTTGAGAGTCACATGCTGTAGAAGGCATTCCTAATTGTTCTAACAGAGCATCCAATATAGTGTTAAGAGGTATGAAGACCATAGACATGTATAAAAATAATAAAAAAATAGATATGGTCAATGGGGAAAGAACAATGACTAAAAAACAGTTATGTCAATGAATGTCGTTAGCAATGAAAAACCCTCTGGGTTACCCCTGGGATTATTGAACGTAAAGTTGTTCAATGCAGTCTGTACATATTTTAAGACAATAAAATCATCGTAACTACACTTCATTCCAATACTTTAAGTGTTTCATTGTATGGATTCTATTTAATAACAGAGCAATCAAACATGTAAATTATCTATATAGATCTCCTCACAGTGCTAAATTAACGTTTGCTTCACGTAAAAGATAAAAAGATTTTATAGGAAACATGTGGACATTTTAAAATTTATGATAAAAACACTACATAAGTATATACTTTTAAAGTAGAGTGGATAAAAACTTCAAGATTAAAAACCCAACAGTAACTATGTTCTGTAGAACTATCATATTCATATTGTATATGAAATAAAAATATTTAAAACAATCTAATGAATATGGGCAGTGAGAAAAATATGTCTGTAATAAGCTGTATTAGGATGGAAAATGATCACATACAAACATAAAAATGGAAATCAAGGAACAAAAAGTTGAATTCAATTAAAAGTTAAAAAGATTTTATTAAAAAGATGTTTACAATAATTGGATATAAAAAATTTTATAATAAAAACAACACATGAGTAACTACTTTAAAGCAGATTCGATAAAGAATTAAAGATGAAAAAGACAGCAGTAAATATGTATTTAATAACTATTCAAAAATGATTTTATATTGAAGAAAGATGAGAATGTAAAAGGTTAAAGTTATATGTGTTATTTATAGCATATATAAATGCATAACAGGGTATAAGAGTAATTTACATAGTGGTATAGATGCAGTTAACAGAATAATTAATTATTCTAGACTGACCACCTATAAATTTTTTAGCAGATATAGAATGTATATAAGGATAAAAGAATAACTTAAAGAGAGGTGCAAATGCAATTAACAAAGAAATATTAATTAGTTTGACATATTGTAATCATTAAAATTTATTGCTGAGTAGGATTATGATTAATGGATTTGGGGGACATGCAATAATACACATAAATATAAGCTATATATTATTATGACTCGTAGAAGCGAACGAGTAGATAATGCTATCATTATGATATGTAATACCATACATCATGCGTACAATATCATTCATGTAAAACAATTTAAAAAAAATTATAAAATCATATGCAAAATCATGTATTAAATGAATTAGATTTGTTATATTTTTTTTTCAAATATTTTGATCATAGTACAAAAAGAAACTATTAATAGAAGTATAATATCTACCATTGGATACGCATAACTCATTAAAAAATTGGTCAATTAAACAATTTCACTTTTTTTAGTTCATGTATCCTAAAAAAGATAGTTTAAACTATTTTTAAACAGATAAAATTTCAGAATCTAACTTTTTTATGAATCTAGCCCATTGACCCATCGAATAAAAACATAATAAATTATGAATAATAATTAGTTTTAATCTATTTCAATATCAAAGGATATACATAATTAAATATCAATTTAATCATTATTATAACAATATAATTCTAGGGAAGAAGAAATTATTAAAGGCATGCAAAATCCACAGCTATAAAATTTAATTAAAAAATATTTCAATAGAATCACACAAATAACAACACAAATATTATTGAATAAAAAAATTAAAAAACTAAATGAAGATGTAACAAAAAACATACCTAGGAATCTAACCCATTGGACAGTTTTAGTTGTTTTAGATCATGTATTCTAAAAAAGACAGTCTATATTATTTTCAAACACATAAAATTCCAAAGTCTGACATCTTCTATGAATCTAAATAAGAAATGAGTAAAACAAAATAAAATCATATGCAAAATCTTGTATTAAATGAATTAGATTTGTTATATTTTTTTTCAAATATTTTGACTATAGTACAAAAGAACCTGTTAATAAAAGTATAATATCTACTAACTCATTAAAAGATTGATCAGTTAAACAATTTCACTTTTCTTAGTTCATGTATCCTAAAAAATGTATTTTAAACTATTTTTAAACAAATAAAATTTCAGAATCTAACTTTTTTGTGAATCTAGCCCACTAACCCATCAAACAAAAATATAATAAATTATGAATAACAATTAGTTTTAATCTATTTCAATATCAGAGGTAATAATGCACATAATTAAATATCAATTCAATCATTATTATAACAATCTAATTCCAAGGAAGAAGAAATTATCAAAGGCATGCAAAATTAACAACTGCAAAATTTAATTAAAAAATATTTCAATGGAATCACACAAATATCATTGAATAAAAAAAATTAAAGAACTAAATGAAGATGTAACAAAAAACATACCTAGAAATCTAACTCATTGGACAGTTTTAGTTGTCTTAGATCATGTATTCTAAAAAAGACAGTCTAGATTATCTTCAAACACATAAAATTCCAAAGTTTGATCTCTTCTATGAATCTAAATAAGAAATGAATAAAATAAATATTTCAAAAAAAATATCATTAACCAAAGTAAAATGGGTATGGTATAGTGAAACACAAATGAACAGCAGATCAACAATAATTTAAAAGTAAAAGAGAGATGATACATACCTTTAAAGATCTAATTGGATAATTGAAATCACAATAAAGATCTCTACATCCTGAACTTTAGTCTTCTATTTGCCCTTCCTTCTTCAAACTTTTTCTTGCAAAAGTGGATTATCGTGCTTAATTTGATATAATGGCCGAGGCATGCAGAAATGATTAGCTATGGAAATGGAGGAGCAGAACAGGTGGAAGAAGAGATCGAGGAGTTAAGGCGGATGAAGGAAAAAAGAAGAACACTGATTGAAGGCTAGGGTTTGCAAGTGGATATTTATTCAGGGCTAAACGGTGTCGTTTTTAATGGAATCAAAGGCAGTGGTTTGTTTTGTGCACAACGTCATTTTTAATAGGGGTTAGGGACAAAAAAGTAAATTCAATGGGTATTGTTCATAGAACAGTAATAGATGTTATGAGCTATATATATATATATTTAATAGATAATGGATATATATATATATAATTACCAATTTTAACTTGGTTATATTTTGAAATAGATATCATAGTTAATTCGTTTATTTTCTTAATCATTCTTTATTTATGTCGTTTTTTTAACTCCATTGGATATAGCGTGAATGGATTTTTATTATTTTTATTTCAAAATAACACTTTTATTGAACATATATAATTTTATATGAATTTTTATTTTATATTTCTATTTTGAGTGATATTTTATAAATTGTAATGTAGATATATGTGAAGGAATTTGCATATTTCATATTATTAGATTTTGATTTTCTAGGTTGTATGTGAATAAAATGAAGGAAGAAATAACCATATAAAATAGGCTTCCATCTATTGCATTCAAAAGCTCATCTATTTCGTTTTCAAAAATTCACACACTTTTCCTACAATTTTTAGCCCTTTATCTTCTCAAAATGTTTAGCAGCTTAAAAAATTATTACATCATCCAACTTAACAATTGGATGAATCACAAGTTAATAGAAAAATTGTATTACAAAAATCAAACCTCAAAAATATCTCTGTTACTGCAGGTTTGAAATGTGCTCAAGAGTGAGTAAATAAAAATCTTTCCTCATTAGAACATTGTTTTATATTTTTGCTTTTCTTTCTACCCAAATAGTTTTCTACTATACGTTTTTATGTAAAATTTTTGTATAATAAAATTGAAACTTTTATAACAAATTTTTGATAAACAATCATAAAATGTTTTGTTAGATTATGTTTGATTCAAAAAGTTCATCTCTTATATCTAAAAAAATTTGTTTGACTTTTCAACTTCTAAAATTATGATATAAGCTAATATAGCTCAAACATCTTCAAACTTGAATTTTGTTTCGATAAATTAAAATAAAAATTTGCTGCAATAATAAAAATATGACAAAAATAAGTAAAAGAAGATTGACTAGAGGTTCAACCTCTTTTTGCTTATTCCACTTCTCAATAAATCATTTTTAAGAGTTCATCTCACTAATGACCCTTTTAATGGGCAAGGGATCAAGCTAAATTGCATTCCTAGTTTTTTATATCTCCTAGACACATTCTTATCATAATCCCAAGGTTTTGTGCAAGGTCAATATAATACCCCTTTTATCCAACTGTAATTTTATCAGGTATATAGATGTTATGACAATAATTCACTACCTGTAGTTTCTGCACAAAACTCTTAAACTAATCTATGCACAAAATGTGAAAGTAAATAAACATATATGCATAAAACTTATATATAAAATCACAATATTTTAAAACTATTTGCAACAAATTTCAAACCAAAATTTTAAATTCTTTTAAAATACAATAGTAATGTCTTTTACTGCATAACATATCTTCCATAAATATAGTTGTTTCTCTTTTGGTGAGATCTTTGAATTAATCGTTTCATAGTTTTGAACTCTACTATTATTCTCGGCTTTAATAATTGCTTGAGAGAAAATGCGTTCACGCTAAATTTATCAACTCAGTAGTACAAAACTTTACAGTAATAATCATTCAAAAATTTAATAAGTTGAATATCTATATTTTTTTTATTTATAACCATATTTAATCAGCAATCTCTTACAATATTTTTAAGTATTAAGTGAATTAATTATGCTACGCAAAATCTTTATAAATATATATTCTTTTACTTATTTGTATAACTTTTATTTTTATTTATTAACATTTTACATAAAATTTCACTCTCTTCAGAATAGTGTCTAAAATTGATATCATTCAGTACCAATAATTAATCATCACCTTAGTATAATTTCATTTTATTATCCAATAATACTTCATTCTTTCCATGTATTAAATACTCTATACTTTACCTCTAGGGATACAAGAGATACTGTCAAATGATAGAAATCTCAGTGTCCAAAATAATCACATAACCAGGGTCAAAGATAACCACATAATTCCAAATAATATCATCTGATCTAAGATAATTACAAGACCAACTTTGATCTAAAATAACCACATGATCGGTAAATAAATAATATGTATGGTCTAAAATAATCACATGAGTCATACGATATCTCTCATGATCAAAATAACCATAAGTCATAGAGTTATACTTTATTGACATGTCAATAAATCTCTAATCCATTGTCTAGGTTAATACATGGGTTCAAAACCATTAATTCTGAACTTTTATCTTTTCAAGTAATTTCCAAAATATTTTTTTTTCAGGATATTTTTGTAACAAATATCCATTTCTTATTTCACTTAAAATGTTCTAATTATTTTCGTTTTGCAAAAAGCATATACAAAATATTGTTTTCAAAATCTTTCACTTAAAATATAAGTAAATAATACTAAAATATATAAATATTAATTTTATTAAATACTAATGTAAAACAATTTCATATCAAAATCAATATATTATCATTTAATGAACAAATATAATAAATTTTTATATCAATAGCAATTTTCTCATTAACTTTATTTAACTTTATAACATACTATTTCATTATTTTATAACAATAAAAATTTATTTAATATCATATCTAATCAATCACAAATTACTCTCCATGCTCTAACCAATCTGACTACATATAAAAAAAATTTATATTATTTTCCTAAAATTTAGTTCATAAATAAATTTTATCATACTTATATCTATTATTTTTCTCTCAATATAGTATTTATCACTCATTTCATGCTTTAAGAGGTTTTCAAAAATTCTCAATTTAATATTATCATTTATAGTGTATTCCAACCTTTAATAAATTCACTAAAAGAATTATTATAATTATTTTCACCAAATATATTAATTATGAAAATTCATTAATTACTTTTATATATTTTATCATAAGAGTTTTGCACAAACCTATTTTTTTTATAACATTACTGAAATTCATCTGGTTTATTCCCTCTTATCTAGGCTCGACACCTGTTTCGATATCATGCATATTAATAAATAAATTCCAGTAAATTCCAAAGCCAAAAAATAATGATTATTTCTAATGTAAATTAGTATATCCATAAATTCCCTACAAGTCGTATTTAGCGATATTTCTTTCGGTATTAAATTATATTATGTGCATTTAACATGTAATTTACTTTTTTGGTCGCCTGATACGATAAGATTAATAAATTTTCAATAATATTTTTTATCTTATTAAATTCTCATATTTTTCCATCTCCATTATTATTTTTCCAAATTTATTTCCATTTTTCCTCTCATATCCATTTTCAACTCAAAAATTCTCATTAATTAAATAAATGCTCCAAAAATTTCCAAATAAAATTTATATAATTATTTTAACCCATTTTCTTTCATTTTCTACTATCAATTTCATCAAAATAATTTTCAAATAAATGTTTTCAATAATCCAAAAATTTTATTAAATATTTCTTCCACTCCAAAAATTATTTTTCACTTCTAAATACTCAAATTAATTTTATTATCATCAATTTAAGGTATAAATCCTCCAAAATAATTCATCAATATTTCAGCCAATATTAGAAAAATTTCTAAAAATTAGACAAATTTCTAAAATTATTTTCATCAATTTGTATCACATCCATAATTCTCAAGTTTCATTCTACTCAATTCTTATTTTTATTTAATTTTTTCATAATTTTTCTATAAAACCCTAACTCAACTTCTTCACTAAATTTATACCAATCACTTCATAAAATCCTAATTCTACTTCAAATACTAATCCAACTCAAATTAAATCTATATAAATTTGAAAGAAAAAAAAAAGAAAATTTTACCTATCAATTTATTGGAATTTTCGGCTTTCATAGATTTTCTTTCAAATTTATTTTCTTTTCCTCTCAATTAATTCTCCTTGCCTCCCATAGCTTAAGTGATGAATTCTTTGTGAGACAAAATGAAAAGAGAGCTTCAAAAGCTCATCTATGATGGTCGACCATATGAGGTAAAAGAAGAGAAGTTTATTTTTTTTGAATTTTTTTAGAAAATTTTAAACAAATAAATATTTTCCCCTTATTTATATAGTTTAATTAAAAATTAATTAACTCTTAATATCACACTATATTGGTCATTAGAAAAATTAATTAAACACAAATATTAACAAGCGGCCTAATAATCTTTTAACTAAATTTTGACTTAATTAAATTTCCACCAATCACATTTTTTTTCAAATTAAATCACCATTTAATTTAATTCTTCAAAATCCGACTTTTAGACAAATTAATTCCATCAATTAAATATATGAAAAATTATAAAATAGTTTTCTCTTTAAAATTGTCTCTTCAATTTCTTTGAACGACATCCGGTATAAAAATTGCATTTTTACAGTTTAGGTATTTTTCTTAATTTGACCCATAAACATTTCTCAGTCGTTCAATTTCTAAATTATCAGTTTTAAAATTTTTAAAATTTAATTGCGATAATATTAGCACTATTATAATTATAAATACATATCTCTAACTCCCGATCAGAAAATCGAACCATAATTCGTACCTCATACTATATTTTGCAAATTGAAATCATAATCCTTAAAATCAGACCTTATAACTCTATTTATTGCCTTAAAATAATATTCTCTATATTTTAGTGTACTTAATTGGAATTCTAATTTCGGACGAAAATCTTGTATTTTTCTACCCGGTTTGTTGCCTCAATTTGCGTGCCACGTATAAAATCACAACGAATTATCAAACTAACTTAGTATTCATATAAAATATCATAATATAATTTTTGAATTAAATTTCTCATACTTATATGTTCATATTTAGACTCTCATTGGTAAGTCTCTATACTACAATATAGACGATTGTAATATACGTATATAGTTATAATCTAGATCGCGGACGTAACAGTAAAAATACCAAAAAATTTATCTTTTTCCTAGACTCAAGACCCCAAACTCAATTTTTTTTTCAAGACTAAATATAAAAATCTACCCAAGTTTAAAACCCAAACTTGAAAAGCAAACATAAGAAATGAGTTTCAAAAATATTCCTCACTTGAAAACAAAATATACAAATTAATGTTATGACCAAATGAGGAAGATTTCTAGAATATGAAGCTCAAATATGAAAATAAAGAGTAGAAGAGGTTAAGTATTTTTCAAATATGATTTTTCCACTTTTTTTCCTTTATTAATTATGTTGTTTTAAGCTATATTTATACTCAAATTTTGAAAAACTAGCTAATATAACCATTGGAGTACAACTGTCAGATAAAATATTTAACGTTCCACTACTATGCATAAATCCTTAGAAAGCTGTTTGCATAGTTTTTCTACTAAATGAAATAATTTTTCTTCTACTTGGTAGAAAACTTCTTTTCTCATTTAAAAACTTTCCAAATTATTCTATTATAAAAGCTTTTACATATAAAAATATTTTCTATATATCTTTTTAAAAATATAAATAGTTTAACATTTGAACTCTCCTTATAATAATACCTTTTATATGTGAAAGTTAATCTGATACATGCAATGCAATCTAGTCTTACATTCAGTTCTCAGAGTCTTTATGTATTTCTTGAATATTGTTTCCACAATATCTTCAGTTATCCCTTAAGAAATATGATTAGCTGCTCTTTGATCTCCATGAGTATTTATCTTCTCCACTGTAGATTTATGCAAAAATAATTTCATAATAAATATATTTTGTAATGTTTATTGTCATCAAAGTCAATAAGGTATTTGTAGTGTTTTGAGCCAACAACTACAAATAAATTAGATCTAATTATTTAGAGATTGAACTAATATAAATTCATCAAGAAAACTATTTAGATATTGTGTCAAAAATTTTAAATTCATGTTTAGTATAAAGAAATTTCGCATAGTTGATAAAACGTATTTATAATTTTTTTAAATTGAATACAAAAATTAATATACTTACTATTTCTCACGTTTACTATAGACGATCAGGGGTGTGCAAATTCGGATGCCTGACCCAAACTACTCCAACTACACATATTGCATCACTCAAACTTTAAGAGGCATTTGGTTCGGTAAAAAATATCTAGGAAGGCAAATGAAATGAATGATTTATATTTATACATGTTTGGTATACTAAAATAATAAAATTTTACTAGAAATAGAATTTTATTTTTAGATTGATTTTCTGATATTCCAATATTTCTCTTTTGCATGTTATGTATAGGAATTGAAATTTTATTTTTATGTTTTGTCTAATTTTATTGACAGTAATTTAGTGAATATAAAATATTTTGTTTAATAAAATACGAAAATAGCCTCAAATATCAATAAACTTGAAATATTAGAAATTTTTATACAGAAATCAGAATCTTATTATCAAATATTTTAACTATTAAACTCAAATTTGAAATGTGAATCTCATTTTTATTATAAGATAAGATATATCAAACGTGCTCTTAAAGTATTTGGTTAATGAAAAAAACATTCCGTAATAGCATTTCTCTAAAAATGGGAATCAACTATTCTGTCCTCCTATTCAACCAGATTTGATTCCTGAGCGGAATCAAAATAAAGTATGTACATGTATTTTTATTGACAAAATAATTTATTTATTTTATTTTGTATTCTACCATATATAAATATTTCTTTAAAAATATGTATATTAACTTTTCACCATTATTTTTTTTACAAAAGAAAAATTAAAAGATATTTTTTTGTTATTAATCGTATTTCTTATTTATTCAAACGAAGTATAAATTTACTATCTATATTTTAATATTACTCATTATATTGATTAAAATTATTGCAAAATAATAAGTTAAATTAAATTTTATAAAATTATAAATTAAATAAATATTACAGAACCAAAGAAAATTGGTAATTTAAATAAATATATATTTTAAGATTTTTTTTTCTATCATTAGATCTGAAAAGGACAATTTATAAATTTTTTTCATTTTGCTTCAAATTTTTCTGATGAGTTTAAACAGCTTCAAAAGAAATCTGATTGCGATTCCGTTCGAACCCAAACCAAAAAGGAGTAAATAAACATTTTGTTTCCGAATCAGCCCATTGCAATTCCAATTCCATTTATGGAGTAACTTGAATTCCATTGATTAGTTTAATATTTGAGTCAAATAAAAAAAAAATTAAATCCAATTCCAACCAAACAGGTAAATTTTTAATCCTTTAAAAAATCATATCTGACCCAATCAATCCAAAACTTATGGCTTCCAGTCAATTTAGATGACAGAAGAATTATTGTCAATGCCCTTAATTTTCTAATCCTATGCTACTTTCTATTGTGAACAATGAACAGGTACTAATAGGCCCCGTCCATCTAATGCCCAAACACATACGACAACTTAATAGGCCTATCGTTTTTTGGGACTGAAAAAAACAATTAACTGCATATAAACAAAAGCAAAATATATAGTAATAATTCTGATATTGTATATATATATATAATTTCATTTAAGATTAAATTATTTTGTATTCATCCCAAAATCATTTATAATAATATACCAATCGTCTATCTCAAGTTCAATATCATAAAATTATCAATCTAACTTCCCTTTTAACCTCAAATTATGAAGAAAAATATTTAAAAAATGGATGAAAAATAAATATTTTTAGAAGAATTTTTTTTTAAGTCAAATCATCACAAAGCAAAGGAACTGTAAAATCTAAAGGACAAAATAGCCAAAAGGGTGTCTCAAACTTAAATTTTGAAAACACCAAGTTTTAATTGTATTTTTTTATTTAGATTTTTTTGTAAGAAAAATATGGATTAAAATTTAAATCTATAAACTATCATTATACTTATGCATTAAAAAATAAGATTTGAAGAAAATAAATTTACAGGAATAATTATTCATCACATATAAGGTTAATCTATTTAAAAATATTAAAACTCACTATTGTTCAAATAACAGTACTTTGCCCAAAAGCCCCATAACGAAATGGCGTCTTTTTCAAGAGATAAATAAGACAAGCCCTTTTTTTTTGTCTTTATACAAACCCATAATCCACAATCCCTATCCTTTGATCTCCTCTTCCTCTCCTTCACTCCTACTCCCCTCTTCTCTACCTTCCTCTCTTTTCCTCTTCCAACAGCTTGCTGGTATTAACAACCAGATGAGTTAATCAGTGGTTATCAAACTCAATATCTCCTTATGTGTAAAAAACTCCCCAAATTTGATGAAGCTCCAAGTCAGAGGTATATTCTCTAGATTTCGAGTTCACAAAGAACCCTCTTTTTTGTATCTTCACTGCTTCAATGGTTGCCTCTCCGTATTACCATTATTGCTATCATTTTTTTTTGTAGAAAGACCCATCTCATATCAAAGCCCAACAATGTAATTACTAATTCATATCCCTCAATTACCCTTATTAGACAGTCTTCTATTAAGTCAAAACCATTGTTGGTATCTAAGTTTGCCAATCTTTCAAGCTATTGTCTTTTCTTAGTTGCTGCCTTCACTGCAATTAGAGCTTTATCAAAATGGGTTTCTTGATCCAACTGAAGATGAAGAAATATTGCCAATGGAGGATGTTGTGAATATTATAAGATATTATTCTAAATTAGCTAGCTATAAATATTTCTAATTAGCACATATTATGTAATTAGCTTAATTAGATTGATTTGTTTTTTAAATTGTATTCGTTAGGACTACATATATAGGGTTCATTACCGATCAATAGAATTATCAAATTCTATGAATTCTTTGTGATTATATGGTATCAGAACCTGATTGCTTCATTTTTTTTAAGGCATTTTTTTCCTTCTACCTTAGAGAGCATAATTATTGGTTTCTTAAAAATCACTCTTGGGACTGATTAGTTTGTTCTCACCACCTACCCTAGAAAGAGTATCACTTGTCGATTGACCCCTTCACTTAATTCAGTCATAGGACAACCAGCGCGTGAGTGTCACACGTGGCTAAAAGCTTCTGCCCAGTTTTCACTCGCTAGCACGTGAGGGCACGTGTGCGGTACCCATATTCTCCAATGGTCGCCTCAGCTAGAGTGTTGCTTTTGTTATGTTTGTTTGCCCATCAAATAAGTGTTTTCATTCTGTCCTATCTGTATTGTTGATTTTCGGTGTTGTTTTTGTTATTTTTTGTTGTTTTGGTGTTGTAGATTCTTTTTTAAGTGTATTTGGCTTTACTGGTGGTTGAAAATCACATAATAAAATTAGTTTCTTGTATTTATGATGGAAAGTGAACAAAAAAATATGGGTATACCAAATATTATTCTCATCCTGTCTAAAATTACAAAACAAAAATTAAATAGAATTAATTATTTACACTGGAGTAAGATTGTCCATTTGTATTGACAGAGTATCTCTATGGACAACTATTTGACTGAGAACCCTCCTATTGATGAGATTCAGAGTGAATGACATAAGGTTGATGCTCAATTATATTTGTAAATATGTAATTCTATTGATAATGAGTACGTTGGTCATGCCTCTCACTGTGAGTTTGTAAAAGACCTAATGGAATATTTGACTTTTCTATTCTCAATAAAGGAAATATTTCTCGTATCTTTGATGTTTGCAAGGCATTATATCGGGCTGAACAACAGGATCAATCTCTTCAAACTTATTTTATGAACTTTAAACGGACTTGAAAAGAATTAAATGTCTTATTACCTTTCAGTGCTAATATCAGGATTCAACAGACTAAATGTGAACATGTGGCTATTATGAGTTTTTTGGTTGGTCTTAATCCTCAATTTGTTGGTGCTAAATCATAGGTTCTATCTAATCCTGAAAGTACCTCTCTAAAAGAGGTCTTTACTAAGATCATTCGTATAGATACCAAGTCATATGCCTCATTTGTACAACATTTTGGTGCACTTTTCAGTCAAAATGGATCAATTGGTCGGTCTTGTACTCAAAATAGTAATCAAAGTGGTAGCAATAATGGACGTAATGTTGGAGCTTAGGACATTGAGGGAGTAGTTTGCTACTATTGCTATGAACCAGATCACACTAAAAAAACTTTTCAGAAGTTACTTAAGAAAATCAGAAGTCTTTTGGATTTCAGTTAGCTTATGTTGTCACTATGAATTATGTTTTTCATCCATCTGCAAATAAGTCCATTGCAATCTTTGTAGATGAGTACGCAAACTTTACTCAGTATCAAAAAGCATTACAAAGCTCATTTTCGTCCATCACAACCCTTGTTGAGACAAGTAAAACCAATACATGTCTTCTCTCTTCTTATTCATCTTAGTGGGTCATTGATTATGGTACAACAAATCATATGATAGGTAATTCTAGTCTATTTTCCACTTTTCAATCCCACACTTTTTCTTCTTCAATCACTTTAGTAGATGGTTCTACTTCTTCTATCCTTGGTTCTGGCATTGTCAATCTCACACCAACATTGTATTTGTCATCTGTATTGAATTTACTAAAATTTTCATTTAATTTGGTATTCATTAGTAAACTCATTCGTGCTCTTAATTGTTGTATCTTATTTTTTTCTAATCATTGTCTATTTCAGGATCTTATGATGAAGAGGATTATTGGTAAAGGATGAGAATCAAGAGGTTTGTAATTTGGATACCCAGATACCCTAGACCATTGCCTATTCTAGCACTTTATCTCATTCTGAAGCTCATTATTGGTTGGGCCATCTATCTGTACCTTTGTTAAAGAATTTATGTCCTTAGTTTACTAGTGTATTGTCTTTAGATTACAAGTTTTATCAATTCACAAAATATAACCGTTTATCTTATTTTTCTCGAGTTAATAAAAGGGTTAGTCATATTTTTGAGTTAGTACATTCAGATGTTTAGGGACCATGTCTTGTTAAATCTAAAACTATTTTCAGATATTTTGTTTTGTAAACGATTTTGCTCATATGACTTGGATTTATTTTATGAAATGTCGTTCTGAGTTGCTTTCACATTTTAAAAATTTTTGTGCGAAAATAAAAATCCAATTTGGTAGGTCTGTACAAACACTGCGAAGTGATAATGCCAAAGAATATTTTTTATTATACTTTTCAAACCTACATGGCTCAGAATGAAATTTTACATCAATCATCTTGTGTTGATACACCATCACAAAATGGGGTGGTTGAGACAAAAATAAACACCTTCTTGAAACTGCTAGAGCTCTTTTATTTCAAACACAGATTCCTAAACTATTTTGGGCCGATACTATTTTTACAACTTGTTTTTTTATTAATAGAATGTCATCTACTGTACTCAATGGTCAAATCCCTTTGACTACTTTATTTTGGAATCACTTTGTGTTTCCTGTTGAACCTTATAGTTTTAGATGTTCTTGTTTTGTTCGTGAGTTCGTTCGTATGTTTTTAAATTAGACCCTAAGTCGTTAAAATGTGTCTTCCTGAGATATTCTTATCTTCAAAAAGGATATAAGTATTTTTCTCCTCTCTTGAATAGGTATTTTGTGTCAGTTGATGTTACATTTCATGAACATCTTCCTTTCTTTACTACTCCATCTCCACCTGTATGTCCACCAGATGATGATGATCATTAGTGTATCATGTCATATGTCCAGACTCAAGTGTTGTTCCAACACCACCACCTTCAACCAAAACCACCTATCACCTAAATTTACTCTCAAATACCCAATCCTTCTATGATGACTTCGACACCGATCTCTTCTTCATCATCAGATCCGATGCCCAATGACATTGATTTTTCTATTACTCTTCAGAAAGGTAAACATCAGTGCACCTATCTCATTTCTTCTTATGTCACATATGATCATTTGTCTTCTATTTCTTGTTCGTTTGTTGCTTTTTTTAATTCTGTAGGGATTCACAAGTTTGTTCACAGGGCCTTATCTCATTCTAGATGGTGTGATACGATGTTTAAGGAAATAAATGTTTTAACTAAGAATGGTACTTGGGATCTAGTTGATTTATCTGCTGGTAAGAAAGAAGTTGGATGCAAGTGGACTTTTGTAGTAAAATTTAATTCTGATGGATCAATGGCTCGTCTCAAGGCTAGTTTGGTCACCAAAGGTTATGCACAAACTTATGAAATGGATTATTCTGATACTTTTTCTCCAATGGCCAAATTGACTTCATTTCGACTGTTTATTTCTCTGGCATTTACATATAATTGGTCATTTTACCAACTTGATGTTAAAAATGTTTTCCTGCATGGAGACCATGAGGATGAGGTATATAAGGAGCAATCTCCTAGATTTGTTTCTCAGGGGGAGTCTGGAAAAGTCTATCATCTTTGAAAGTCTTTGTATGGACTAAAAAAAAGTTTTCAAGCTTGGTTTGGGAAATTCAGTTAGGCAATAAAGAGGTTTGGGATGATAAATAGCAAATTTGATCATACTGTCTTCTATAAGCAGTCCATATTTGGTATCATTCTACTTGTTGTATATGTAGATGATATTGTTAACATTGGAAGTGAGACATGAAATTTCATCCTTGAAATCCTTCTTGCAAAGCCAGTTCAATACTAAATATTTGGGGCACCTAAAGTACTTTTTGGGGATTGACGTTTCAAGAAGTAGAAGAGGCATTTTCATGTCTCAGAGGAAATATGTTTTGGATTTGTTAAAAGAAACTAGAAAACTGGGAGTCAAACCACGTAGTACTCCAATGCTTCCTAACCAGCAATTCACAAAGGAGGTAGATATTTTTTATGATCCTGAACGATATAAAAGACTAGTTGGAAAGTTGAATTATCTCACAGTGACCCTTCTAGACATCATTTATTCCGTTAGTACTATAAGTCAATTTATGTCTTCTCCTACAGTACATCATTAGGCAGCCTTAGAAAAAATCTTATATTACTCGAAAGGAGCCCCTGGACCGAAGATATTGTATCAGAATCATGATCACAGAAATATTGAGTGTTTCATTGATGCAGATTGAGTAAGCTCCAAGATTGATCGAAGGTCTACTATTGGTTATTGTATTTTTGTTGGTGGTAATTTGGTTTCATGAAAAAGTAAGAAGCAAAATATGGTGTCACGATCTAGTACAAAATCTGAGTATAGAGCAATGGCACAAACTTCATGTAAGTCTCAGTTCCAATAAAGTTATGGTGTGATAATTAGGTTGCGATTTATATTGCTTCAAATCCAGTTTTTCATGAACAAACTAAACATATTTAGATACATTGCCATTTTGTTCATGAGAAAGTTCAACATAACTTGATTTCTACAGCTTATATGGAGACTGGAGAACAGTTAGGAGATATCTTTATAAAAGCTCTTAATAGAGCTCGAGTTTCTTATATTTGCAACAAGCTGGGCATGATCGATATCTATGCTTTAACTTGAGAGGAGTGTTGTGAATATTATAAGATATTATTCTAAATTAGCTAGTTGTAAATATTCATAATAGCACATATTATGTAATTAGCTTAATTAGGTTTATTTGCTTCCTAAATTATATTCCTTAGGGTTGTATATATAGAGCTCATTATCTATCAATAGAATTATCAAATTCTCTAAATCTTTGTGATTATAGAGTAAAATCAAGCCAAGTTTTTATTTTGGGTTCTGGTTTGGATTTCTTTTTGCCTTGCTTGGTTTGCAACTTTCAGAGATGCTAATGCAATCATTGATTCCATCAAAGTCTCGAGCTTTGGGCTAAAGATTACCATTGCCCTTCAAGATTTTGGCAGGCTTGATGAGACACTAGTGTTTACTCATGCTACACTTCCTGTGCTTAAGTTGTATGGGACCATTGTTGGTTATTTAATGCAACTTAAGTCTATAATACCTACTATCTTATCTATTTTGCTTATTCCAATCAATACTCATAATATAGATAGTTTTACGAACTTAAAGAGTTCTAGAAATTCATTGTTTGAAAAAATTGCTTTGCTATTCTAAATTGCCATGAATTCTTTTGATGCAATGTGTGTTCAACATAGAATTAAAGCCTAAACAATTTCATTAGAAATTCTGTTTTACCTTTGTGCACCTTTTACAACAATTAGTGTGTCAATTATATGAAACAAGCAATCAACTTGAGGTTAATAAATTGTTTAGATCTTAACTTCAAGAACATGGTTTATGTGCCTTTCATTATACTCTACTTGAAGAGATTTACTTCTTTCCTTGCTGGAATGAAGTAGACAACTTCTCGATCCTTTGACTTGTTATTTTAGAATGCCAAGAAGAAGGTTGGCCTTGTGGAGGAGTTTTAGTGGCTTGGTTCGATGTTTTTTGTAGTTGTTTCTTTCCTTAGTACTAGAGCATGGTTTGGAGCATTTTATAGCTTTTCCTTGATATGTCAGTTGGTAATTTTTTCAGTATTGTATTCGTTGGGCTTCTGGTAAACTTACTAGTGAACCTTGTTTTTTGTTGTGATTTTTGAGAAATTAATTATATTTTTCTTTAATTTTGTAATATGAAGAGACTAAAAGTTTTCTTTAATGGAAATTGATATATATTATTGACCATGGAAAAACACATTGATGCAGAAAAGTAGTTATTTTTTAAGGATATTTCCTTTTTTTTTTTTGGTATTCAAGTTTCCTTCTACTTTTGGTTACTGTTGGTTTCTTCAATCAACTTGGATGGATTGGTAAGATCAAATTTTTTGAATTTAAAAATGTTTCTATGAAGATTGTCTCGCATTTGATGTTGTCTTTTCATGCATTGTGGAAATAATTTTTGGGATTTTAATCAAATTGTTTAATTGGTCAAGACTTGAAACTTTTATAGAGTTTTTCTGGTGGTTTTGCAATGATTATCATTTGTGAACTTCAAGGGTTGTTAGTATAAATTGAAAATATAGCTAATTTCTTTATTGGGTTCGATATGGCACCTAAAAGTTAAGTTCAGGCTACATTAAAAATGCATATATTTAACCCAATTTATACTATTATTAAGGAGATGTAGCTTAGGGATATCTGAGTTTCAATTGTGGTTTTTGTCTTCTTTTTTGCGGTTTCACTATTGCATTTAATGTTTTCCTGAAACTCCAGTTTGAGTGCGATGTTTCCATTTGTTAAATAAATGTTCTTTTAGGACAAGTGCCACTTTGAAATTTCATTTTATGATCTGAAGATTTTTATTATCCCCCTTCTTACATTTAGGGACCTTGATCCTGAAGCCTCAGATGTTCAGGTAATTTATCATCTTTAATATGCTAATTCACATGGTTTGTGTTATGTTGCCAATCTTAAATTACTTTATTTTGTAATTTTTGTCTAAAAAGGAAAGATCTGAAAAATTAACAAGGGATTGATTGCAAGTAAGACATATTCAAGGGATTCATAATGTAGAAGGAAAAAAAGTACAGTACATATTTACTTGAAAACACTTTTTGATGCTCATCTCACCCCTTTGGGCTGACAACATATGCTTTTTTTTTTCCTAATTAAAATCAGATTTAGATTCATTTATGGGTTTCCCTCATGCAATTCTTTATGACTTTTGAATAACTTTTGAGTATATTTTCATCTTTTTTAATTAAAAACACAACTTTTTTGTTATTTAGATTATTTTAAGGTTTGATCTTCTATATAAAAATTTAGACTTTTGAGGTTTGTTTATGTTTTTTCTTAAATTTATCATATCTATTCTTGTACAAAAAATTAATTCTAATGATTTTTTTAATGAAAACATAACAGGTTGATAATATATGCGACACGTTCAAAAATCTGGGCTTAATAAAAGAATTGAACTAGTCATCACTTCCCTTTTATTGAGGTATTGGCTTTCTGTAAGGTGACTTTTTTTATGCTTTAATGATTTTTGATGAGAAAGACAAATATTTTTAGTTTTATCATTTAACTATGTAGCTTTTCAAAGTGCCTATTAGTATCATATCCGTTAATTTAGATCCCGAGTCGCATGTGTTATTAAATCGGTATGTCGGTTCAACTGGAGTCTAAAATTAGGATTTTTATCGAAAGATAATTAAATAGTGACATATAATTATGGAAAATTCTAAATAAAGTGTTTAAAGAAATTATATTACAATAAGAGATTAAAATGCAAAATTTGGTAAATTTTGGAATAAATTCATAATTTACCAAAAATTTAAGGATTAATTGAGATAATTATCAATTAAGAGAATAATTTAGACATATAAAAATGACTTGTCCAACCACCATAAGAAATAAGGGAATTAACATGAAAATTAAGTCAAAATATTAAAGTTTTGGTTTATATGGTGGGTCCTATAGTTGGACTTTTTATTTCTTTTTCTTTCTTCTTTTCTTCTTCTTCCTTATCATATTTTAACTTCATTTTCTGCATTTGAAACCAGCCCCAAGTGTTTCCCATATTCCACCATAGCCAAAGCCTGCTTTTAGTAAGAGAAAAAGAGAATGTAAAGATAGAAGAGCAAGAAAAAACCATTTTTATGCACTATAAGACCTAAGAAAGCTTAGAAGAACAAAAAAAAGAAAGGAAAACAAGCAGAGAGAAATCTCCAAAGAGTTAATCAAGTAATGGAAAGAGTGAAGGTAAGATGTCTTTCTTCTCCTCTTTAATCTTTCTTAAAGGAAGTTCGAGTTTTGAGCTCATTTAAAGCTTATGTGTGAAAAGAGAGAGTTTAAGGTTTATGAGAGAGAATATAAGGTATGAAGAAATATGATGAAGCAAGATTTTTAATGATGTTTTAGGAGCTCAAGTTGACAAGGAACAAGCTCAAGTTGACAAAGGAAAAGAAAAAGAGACCTAGGAAATGGAAGAAGTGCAAGGACGAAAGTAAGTGCATAACTTAAAACAATAATCTATATTTAATCATCAAGTTGCATGATTTGAGTATTTGGAATATAAATGGTTGTAAAGTAATAGTATTTTGTGTTAAAATTTTGAGGATGCATGTTTGTTTGACTTATGATGATATTTGGTAAAAATTGAATTATGTGATTGTGATTTCTTTGTTAGATTTTGTGGAGCAATCAATACCTATATTTCTATAACTTAAGCTCTGGAATTTGGACTAATGTTTTATTTATTGGGTTTAAAAGTTAAGACATAGAGATAAAACTTTCAGGAATAACATAAAATCTAATTCTTACTTTAACTATGTTTAATTTTGGCACAAACATAGGATTAGAAAATTGTCTAGAAAATTTTGGGTAACTTTTTAATGAGTGGTCAGTATTTAAATGAGTATAACTTTCGCTACAGAACTCTAAATTAAGTGATTCAAATTTTTTATTAAAGCTAAGATCTAGAAAGATCTTGTAATTTAATTCTGATGTTAACATATTCAAAATTAAGATCCAACACAAAGTATGGAATCCGCTAGTAATAAGGCATAATTTAAATGGAGGGATTTAATTTGTAAATTATATTAGACCTTAAATGGATAGTTTGGCATGTCATCAGGGGTCATTTTATACTGGTGATGATACATTTATACTATGTCAGTGATGACACATTTATTATACTGGAGATGTCTGTAACATCCCCCTCACTCAAACCGCACATGCCCGGATGCGGGGGCGCTACTGCATGTCTTCTTTACTTCTTTAAATCGTTATTTTCTTTTATGTTTGCTATAGAGCCATACATTTTTTTTCATTTGTATAATAAATAATGTACATTTTATTTACATAAGATAGTATTTATAAATACCAATTTACTATTCAGCAACTTTGAAAACTAATTCACAACTTTTAAGTATATATAATGCGGAAAGCAAAATACAATAGTTCAAAAGTTTGTGACCCACTATTTCGAGATCGGCTGCTTTAATTTGAATAGGATCACTGCTTGATTTATCTACCACCTTCAGCTACCTTTCTATATCTGTGCGAAAGGAAACTTCCACGGTAAGCTCTAAGCTTAGTGGTGTATATAAATAAGGCAATATACTATATCATGCAACAAGCATTAACATGTATCATTTTATGCATTAATGTCTTTGCATGCTATTCATATCAACATGTTCCTATTTCATACAAGTATAAATATCATGCTCACATATATAATATTATTTTCATTTATCTTTGATGGTAAGTTATTCTACTAATCTCTTTATTATTATATCTCAATCTCATATCATCATCATTTTTTTTTCATTTCTTATTTTCCGACATATCTTCATTATCTTGCCCACATCACTCTAAATTTGGACTGACTGGATACGGGTTATGGATTAGGAGCACTCCCAGAGCTATAGCCACCCTGTCCACTATCTGGCTCAACAGAGCTTCTCAAATCAATGGTGCTCTCCGAGCTTAAAACACATTAATTGAGCATTATTTCATCATAGATGAATAACTGGATCAAGGGCACTCTCTGAGCTTAAGCCACCTTGTCCTCAATTTATATGTGCTCATCAGAGCTTCTTAAGTCAATGGTGCTCTCCGAACTTAAGCCACATTGACCAAACATCTCAGATCAATGGCGCTCTTCGAGCTTAAGCCACATTGATTGAGGAATATCTCATATAGTACAGTACCGTTCGCCCCCTTAATGACATATCATCTATTCTGATTCTAGTCCGTAGGTAGAGTAATGGGCATCTTCGTATTTTCACATCAATCATATATCTTTATTTAATTTTTATTTTACGTCCATTTCATCATCCTCATTTTATACATCACATCATCATCATTCTCAATTTCGACACATCAATATTCTCATGTATCAACATCTCAATTTTCTTGTTTTGCAACATATCATCATGCTCATACATACTGGATAACATTTTTTCATTTGTTTAACTAGATACATAAATAGATAATCATTTTCATAATTTATTTGAAAATAGAGCATTCATGGTCGTGACTACCAATTCATGCCCGTGAATTAGTTCAAGCCCGTAATCCAAAGTCGTGAACGCTACTAGAATGAATCGTGCTAAAAGCATTCACGGTCGTGAATACTCATTCGTGCCCGTGAATGAGTTCACGCCCGTGATTCCCAACCGTGAACGCTTCTGGAATGAATAGTACCACAGTCACAATCGTGATACAAATCAGACACAATCGTGAACCATCAGGTTCACACTCTTGACCCGATAGTCACCTCCATGACTTTCGACAGGAAATCTGCATATTTACATTTCATTCATTCTAATTACATCAAATTATATCAAAACACAATTCATGCATTTCTGGAGTCCTTTATTCAATATCTCATGACTAATACATATAAATGCCTTAATCATAATTAAATTCTCTAACATGCATCACTTAATTCAACAAATCACAAGAAAACTCATTCTTTATCTCTAATATATGGTTTCATTCCATAATCATCATTAATGCATTTCAATCATCAATTATCATACTAAACATGCATTATTTCAAACAAAGAATAGCCTTAAATTATGCACAAACCTTAATCTTTATCCTTTACTCTTTTAGGTAGCTTTCTCTTTTCCTTTGCTCCTTAGTGTTTGTTCCTTGTCACTTGGAACTCCTACAACATCATAGATCATTATTATCATCTGATTTTCTCTCTCCACCAAACTTGATTTTTCTTCCTCTGTCTTGCTTTTCCCAGCTTTCTTAAGAGTTATAAACCATGAAGATCATCTTATCTTGATCCTTTCCCTTTCTTCTCTTCCTTTCTCTCTCTTAATTTTTGGTTTGTCTATGGAGGAAATGAGGCTGGCATAACTAGCAGAGAAGAGAGAAAGAAGAGAGCAAAAAATGAGAAGAAGAAGAAAAGAAAAGAAAACATAAAAGTCCTCATGTGGGACCCACAATCTTTGACAAATTCATGACATTAGGCTTAATCACATCTAATTTTTGTTCTTCCTCATGCTATGGCCGGTCAAACCAATTTAAAATGTCTCATCTCTTATGTTAATTAGCAAACAATCTCATTGATCCTCCAAATTTTTGGTAAATTGCAATTTGACCCCAAAACTTATCAAAATTTGCAATTTAATCCTTTATCGTAAATCAACTTCTTTAAACTTTATAATCACTTAATTAGGCATATATCATTTAATTTAGTCATTACTTGATTAATTTGAATTTAAATTCCGATCGGTCAAATGCGTCAATTTCGCAACACGTGCAACTCGGTGTCTAAATTAACGGATATTACAATGTCACTCATATTATATCGATGATAACACATTTATATTATATCAGTAATGATACTTATATGCACATACTACTATGTTCGAATGACAATTTTATTATACTTGGATGACCAACTCCTTTATCCTGATTATTTGTTCAGTCGTAGGTATTATGAGCATAAATAAGTTAATAATGGTACAAGAATTTCATATAGGATAATTTTTGGTATGTTAACTAAATTAGTATAATGAAATATAAATAATGAGATGAGAAGAATGACAATGCATATTACATAATGTAGTTTATTGTCCTATTTATATACATCACTAAGTTTTTACCTTAATGTGGGAGTTTTTATCGTAAAGATATAGAGAATAGTAGTTGAGGTGTAAATAAAGCTAATGTGACCCGATCAAGTAAACCAGTTTGTTGAAATACTATGGGTTATATAATTCTTGTATTTTGTTTTGGATTTACTTTTATAGTATTTGTAAAATAACCTTATGTTTAGTACAAGCACAAATTTTGTAATTAATATTTTTGCATATTACATGTATATTGTTCCTTCTATATCATTTAAAGTAAAAATAATAATATTTCATTTTTCCTATATTCAGGTACGGGTTGCTGAAATGAGGGGGTGTTACAATTAGATAGATGAACCTCATTTTTTTCCTTTTTTTTTATCATTGACCATGTCTTAGATTTGGTTTGTATTATGTAAATTAAATTCATGATATGAAATTAGAGAGGAAGTGACACATATGTTTGTATTGCAAAGATGGAGTGAATAATGATATACTACTGATATCTTGAACAATTGAGCATATTTGCATTTCTATATTTTGTCCTCAAGGATTGCAAAATTGAAATTATAAGATAGTGCAAAGGCAACCACAATACCAAATTGCCATGATGTTGTCTTTTTCTCTCGAGCACACTTTAGAGCAATTCTCATGGAAGTGATGAAACATGTGCATAATAATGGGATTGAAATAAGTGGAAAAATGGATATTTCTAAGTATAGTTTGTTGGCTCTATGATGTTATATGATAATGTTATTTGAAGTTTTGTAATATTATGTGGACAAATTGTATGAAGTAAAAATGAAATTATGTGATTTGAAAAAGAATTTCTACATTACAGTGTGTGTTCATTGTATCAATTATTAACAATGGTAAAATCTCTGAATAATATTTTTGCATTCTAAGTTTTCACCCTTTGACATAACATGAGAGCTACTATTAGCTACAGTAAATTGCTACACTAAGTAAGATTTAGTTATTAATATGGACAAATGATTAGTCTAATTATTATTATTTTACAACCCATAATATGCCATTTTTAAAGTTTGAGAATGTTTCTTCTGCCTTTTATGTGTTTATTTAAACACTAAGGACTCAACAACATACTATTTCAAGCATCCTATTATATTGATGAAATTTTTTATTAAGACTCTCTCTCTCTTCAAGCAACCTCAGCTCTGTTGTTGCTGGTAAGGTCTGAGTTTCTCCCTCCCGCTAATTACAATGAGCCCTCCAAAGATACATATTACTTTATTGCTTGAGCTCATGCTTTGAGTGAATATAACTATGAGATTGTAAACTGTAGGTTTCTATTATTCTTCCCTCTATATATTTCTTGGTTTTTTTTTGCCTTTTTCTTTCTTTCTAAACCCTTAGATCCACAATATTTAATTTGTACTTTTGAACACAAGAGATTTTGTGTTTTCCATTTGGTAAAATGTATGTGGTGCTGCATATTTATTTTTCGAATCTAATTGATTGGAGAGCTCTATTTGCAATTTTTTTATTAATTTATCGATGGAAAAATAGATGATGTTATTTGGTTATAGTTGAATCAGCCAACAACATATGTTATAACAATTGATATTCTACTCATTATAAAGGATAATTAAAGAATGACAACTCTCGCATTTATGAAGTAAATATCATTGACTATCTGTGATAACTTTGCACCTGTGGGCATGTATATCTTATGAATTTCTTTATTTTGGTGTGATTCAATTATGTGATTTGCCTAGCTTTGGAAAACTTGTTCATTTCTAGTTTTTTTTTTTCCTTCTAGCTTCTTTAAGTGAAAATTTAGGGTGCATTCTTTTAATTATTCAATCTACTTGGAATTCAATGTGATTGTATAGATGGGAGTTATACTTTTCTCAAACTAGGAAAATATTAGAATAGGACAAACAACAATCATGTGAAACTCACATTTTAGGTCTCGCCTCCCTTCTGAGAAGAATAGTCTTATTCAATAGTTTCTCTTCATGACATGAAATACTTGAGGAATAGAATTTTTGTGAAGTTATATATGAACATGATGTGGAAATTATACATAATCTTCATTTTTTTCCTTTTTTGGCAAATAAATACTCAAAGATGATAATCTTTATGTTCTTTTTTCTCAAAATATGAATCATCTAACACTAAATAATTTTAATCAATAATTTTTTTCAGGACATGAAATACTTGAGAAATAGAATTTTTGTGAAGTGATGCTTATATATCAACATAATGTTAAAATTCCACATAATTTGTATTTGTTTTGCAAATGAAAATTATAAGATGATACTTTCTGTCTGTAATACCCTTCCATATGATTAAGAATAAACAAAATTATACTAAAGGATGCTACGATACACATGAGTTAAAATGAGATAATTTAAAACTTTCACGCATCATGGCCATGATGACTAAAAAAATAAAACATCATAAAAGACTTAACCGAAATAAAAGATTTAAATGCAATATCAAATGGGCAGTCACATGCCCAAAGTTTATACAAAACGAGTAGTTATAAAACTATATGTCTTTGAAATACAACATGTAACACTATAACTACCCAACCCAATATAACTCAATAAAAACAAAAAAGTACAATAGTTGTATTACCCACCCTACTCGTGTGTGGTTTTTGGGTGTCCTCCTCTGGCGATTAACTCCTAGGCTCCGAAAACTAATGTTTAGTGATACATAACAATATACAAAGCACACACACATGTCATATATATAATATGCATAATATACTCACTAAACTACTATAACAACTTATCTCGACGTCCGCACATGCACTAGCTTGCATACCACATGATAAACCATAAAGATATCATATATATAATGCACACATTGATCATGGTATATCAAACAACCAACTAGAATCATATAAGTATATACTACACTTAAAAGTATTTACTTACCATTACTTACCATTCTACTGCCCATTATACTTATAATTAGACTAAAATGGATACGAGTACTCTACGGCTCTTACTAGAGTCTTCAGGACACCTGCCCCAACTTTCTAGAATACATGTCTAAGGAAAATGAGAGCACAAAATAATTATTGAAAGAAGCCCATCTGGCTTAACCTTAAGCCTTCAAAATATCTCGTATATAACCCAACCGATGAAGCTTTCATTGCTTACTCATGGGCCTTTAAAGTGTCTCAATATAACCCAACCGAGGAAGCTTTCATTGCTTACCCCTGGGCCTTTTAAGTGTCTCAACATAAACCAATTGATGAAGCTCTTATTGCTTACCTTTGGGCCTTTTAAGTGTCTCAACATAATCCAACTGAGAAAGCTTTCATTGCTTACCCTTGGCACTTCAAAATATCTCAATCGTGACCAATATATGTCACCTAATACCGATCTCTCCCCTTAATAGCATGTCATATATCCTAGCTCTAACCCTAATCAGAGTATTGGGCTTGCAATTTCACAATACATACCACATATATTTCATATTATTCATCAACCATGATTTCTCATAAATCACAAACCATAACATGTATTATCATACCATGCTATAACATACAACAGAGGTATTCCACCTCAAAACGAATCAGTCTTGATTCATATGCAAGTATACAAATTTCTCAAGTTAGCAGTTTCATGCCCATGAATACTCTTTTCAATATCGTGAATAACCTTTTCACGAGTAGCTTACTCATCAATCAAACTGTGATTCATCCTATGAATCAGCACACATTCACAGTTATGATCACCCCTTCACAAGTGTGAACTAAACCATGAATCCAGCTGTGAAGTTGCCCGTAAATGGGTATGCCTCAGCAACAAAATTCATTTTCACGACCTTCACGCCTATGAACCCTCTGTTCACGACTGTGAATTTGGAAATTTTTCCAGAAACAAAGCATCTCATTTCATATCTCTCTCACATGTAATATTCTATATGGTTGACCAATGTCAGCCATATTATCAACACTTTAGCATGCATTTTAGCCATATATCACAGCCATATACTTTCTAATTAGCCACATTAACCAAAATAACTCATCAAACATCTCAACATAACTATGTTAACATAATAATTCCATCATGCATATCAATCCCACATTATGGCATTTAACAACTCAATGACCAAAGGGATCATGCATCTAAGGCAAGGAACATAGAAACATGCCTAACAAAGTCTTGGATGTGGTTATGTACAAACCTTACATCTAGGATGTAGATTAGCTAAAGTTTGAACTCTTCAAGCTTGTCATCTCCCTTGAGATGGACTCCTAGTTCTTCTACCATATCCTAGAAAGATTAAAAATGTCCCCTTAGCCTCTGGAACTTGAACTAAAATCCAGCAACATAAAAATTGAGTTTTTCCCTCAAACTCCTTCTCTCACTCTTCTCTTTCACTTTTTCTATTGAAACAAGGTCTTTCCAAGCCTCAATAATGAAGGAAAAAGGGTTCTAAAAGAAGAATAAAATTCAATTGGCATGTTTGGTTGGTTAACAGGGAATGGGGAGTGAATTTAAAGGGATGTCAAGAAGGAAAATACGGCTGCCTCACCTGCCCTACCTGCCCAAACTTTACAATTGTGACTCATCTTTCATGGGCGTGAACCACTCTTCCATGGTCGTGAAGAACCTCATCGCAGTTGCTAACTAAAACCTAATATTCACAGTTGTGACACCCATTGTCATGAGCGTGAAATAAGTGATTTCAACAACTCGCAAACTTCCAAAACCTCATTTAATCTCCAACTCTCACTAACAAAAAACATAACTTATAGGCCCTACTTACGGGCGTTACATTTCTCTCCCCCTTAGGGTATTTTTCCCCCGAAATTACTTGTCATGACTTCTCGGAACAATTGAGGATATTGTGACTTCATCACTTCCTCACTTTCCCAAGTTTCTTCTTCAATGGTATAGCTCTTCCATAAAACTTTCACTAACGGTACTTATTTGTTCTTGAGCTTTTTAACCTCTTAAGCTAAGATCTCAACCAATTCCTCTTCGTAAGTCAAATTTGGTCTCAAATCTACGCTCTCAGTTGTGATGATATGAGAAGGATCTAACTGATACCTTCTCAATATGGATACATGAAAGACATTATGTATCCTACTCAACTCTAGCGACAAAGCAAGTATGTACGCAACTAGTCTGATCCTCTCTAGGATCTCATAAGGCCCAATGAATCTAGGGCTCAATTTGCCCTTTTTCCAAACCTGAGAACCTTCTTCCATAAAGATACATTGAGAAACACCTTGTCTCCCACTAAGTGCTCCACATCATTTCTCTTGAGGTCCGCATAGGATTTCTGTCTGTCAGAAGCTACTTTAAGTTGATCTCTAATGATCTTCACCTTTTCTTCTATCTCTTGTACCAAATCTAGTCCTACTAACTTTCTCTCACTAAGCTCAGTCCAACACAATCGTGTCCAACACTTTCTACCATAAAGTGCCTCATAAGGAGCTATATGGATATTGGACTGACAACTGTTGTTCTAGGCGAACTCCATCAATGGTAGATATCTATCCCAACTTTCCTCAAACTCAATCACACAACATATCATCATATCTTTCAAGATCTGAATAACTCTTTCTAACTGACCATCTATTTGGGGATGGAAAGTTGTGCTAAAGTTGAGCTTGGAACCAAAAGCTCATTGTAGACTACCCTAAAACTGAGATGTAAGTCGTGGATCTCAATCCAAAATGATGGAGATTGGAACTCTATGAAGATGTACTATCTCATTCACGTACAACTCTACCAACCAGTTCAAAAGATAGTCTCTCTAAAATGATAAGAAGTGAGCCAACTTCGGTAACCTATCCACAATCACCCATATGGCATCGTACTTCCTTGATGTCAAAGGAAATCCAATCACAAAGTCCATAGTGTTTCTCTCCCATTTCCATTCCAGAATTATGATTAGCTGCAACAACCTGAAGGTACCTGATGTTCGACCTTTACCTGCTAACATGTAAGACATCTAGTCATGAACTCTTTGATATCTTTCTTCATCCCCGACCATCAATACAACCCCTTTAGGTTCTAATACATCTTGTTACTCCATGGGTGCATTACAAATCTCGTCTTATGGGCTTATCTCATAATATTTTTTCTCAACTCTGAGATATTTGGCATACATAACTTGCCCTAGTAGTGTAAACTACCATTTGGCTCAACTGAAAAACTTGATCTCTCATCTTAGAGACCAAAACAACCAACTCTACTAGCTTGTCATCAAGCTTCTGTGCATCTTTAATCTTTTTACCTAAGGTCAGTAGGATATGCAACTCTACCAAAGTCTTCCTACTAAGACATAAGCCACCACATTGGCCTTTCCTGGATGATAATCGATCACACAGTAATAATCCTTTATCAGTTCTAGTCATCTTCTCTGTCTCAAATTCAAATCTTGTTGTGTAGGAAGATACTTCAAACTCTTGTGATTGACTTAAGTGTAACATTTATTTTTGTGTAGATAATGATGACATATCTTCAATGCAAAGACAATGGCCGCCAACTCTAGATCATGTGTCGAATAATTCTTCTCATGAGGCTTTAACTGTCTAGAGGCATAGGCGACAACTTTTCCTCATTACATCAGAACGCAACCTAATCCATTGTGAGAAGCATCACTGTAAATAATATATTCTCTCTCTGTAATCGACTGTGTCAAAACTGGAACCTCCGTCAGAAGACTCTTAAGTTGGTTGAAACTATTTTGACACTTGTCCGTCCAATCGAACTTGATATCTTTCCATAATAACCTAGTCAATGAAAAAACTATCATAGAAAACCCCTTGACAAATCTTCTGTAGTATCCTGCTAAGTCAAGAAAACTCCTAATTTATATCATATTCCATGGCAGTTTCCAATCCAATATCGCCTCGACCTTGCCTGGGTCCACTATAATCCCATCGTCCGATATCATATGTCCTAGAAAGGTAATATCATCTAGCCAAAACTCACACTTAGAAAGCTTAACATATAGCTTCTGCTCCTTAAAATTCTACAAGACTATTCTCAAATGTTGCTCATGTTCATTTTTGCTTATCGAATACATATCCATAAACGCTGTTGGAGCATTGGTCAACCCAAAGGGCATAACCAAAAACTCATAGTGACCATATCTGGTTCTAAAAATTGTCTTTCCTACATCACCTGCCCTGATTCTCAATTGATGGTACCCCGATCTCAAGTCAATCTTAGAGAACACCCTAACACCTTTCAATTTATCAAAGAGATCATCAATTTGTGGTAGCAAATACTTGTTCTTCATGTCACTCTATTCAACTACCTATAGTCTACACACAACCTTATAAACCCATCTTTTTTCTTGACAAACAACACTAGTGCACCCCATGGAGAAACACTCAGTCTTATGAAGCCCTTATCCAACAGTTCCTATAACTGTGCCTTTAATTCTTTCATTTCTGATGGAGCCATATGATATGGTGTTGTTGAAAAGATGAAGCCATACCAATAGTTCCAAAATTTGTTCATTTATGTCTTAAGTTTATGGATATATGAATAGTTTTTTAATATTTGATGTATATGAAAAGATATTGGCATATAATTAGAACTGGTCTGGGTGCGAACCCTAGCTGCATTAGCTATTGTGTTTGTTTGTTTTGAATATGATAGAGCATGTATTTTAAGAAGCTCAAAACATAAAAATTGTTGATACATATGTTATCTATCTTGATACAAAAGATTAGGTTCATATTTCTTGTGTATATTGAGTTATGGTGAATATAACTATGATTGTTCCATAGTATAAGTTGCCTGCTTAGTGCCCTAGGCAGATCCAGAAGCTTGTTTGGTCATTTTGAACTCTTTATAATTAGAATATCTAATTTATCAAAACATAAAAGTTATAGGTTTATGTCTTATATAAACTTTTGTAAACATTTAACCTTAATATGTTATGTATAGAGTAAGATATATCCTTCACAATTCATATTGGTCCAGAAGCTAACTATGTTATGGACCAGTGAAATGTTTTTTATAATTTAAGGAGCTTAGAGATATAACTGATAAAAGTTTAAAGATAAAAAACGTTCTATTTTAACCTATCTAAGTGTATACCAAGTTTAATTATAATCTGACTTATCGATTGTAAGATATGAAGGACTAAAGTTGGTACCCTAAAACTGCCAAACGACAGAAACAGGGTAGAAAACATAATACAATTTGAAATTTCATCAAAAATTGTACAATACTCTAATTTTTCTGAAATTTGAGTATGTTATATAATTATATATTAGATTTAATTAGAAATAAGAATCACATACATTGTACAATTTTAGAAAAATTTATGGGCTGATTAGTCCCATAAGGTGACACTACCCCATATGAAAAATTCTAACTATATATATGAACTATGCACATTAATTTGTTTAAGCCACATTAAGTTTCTTTAGTCATAAATTAATCAATTATATTTTAATAATAGGCTCACAATAAATTGGAGACCCATAAAGAGGGGATAAACAATAAGTTAAGAATAAAAATCAAATGACAAATGTGAGTATAATTATCAACCGATTTCTTTAGTGCATATAATTATTGCTTACAATGTGACATGTGAGATAATTTATGGTTATATAATTCATATGATTATCATTATTTAATCTTGATAATGAGATGATGGATAATTTGTGTCATATGTAGTATATATAAGTGGTATATTTGATGTATATATTTGGCATACGTGATATATAAATGGTATATGTATAACATATTTGAGGTAAATGCATAGAATACATGGTATACATGTGGTATATATATGAATTATACATAATAAAGACATAATGGATGATGAATGATTAGTTACAAATGCATATGCATAAGAACTTAAAAGGCATTTTGACTAGTTAATCAACATTACAAGACAAAAGAAAAGGCTTATGACCTGACAAATGTGCAAATGAAACAAATGATCAAGCTAGCTAACAAATGAAAATGTTCACATGGAAACCTAGGGCAATGTCTATTTAGCTTGGTCACAATAAAATCAAATGACCAAAGCATAAGCATAAGCATATAAGCAAAGAATAGCAATCATATGCTTTAATTTTACTGGTAACTATATGATACTAATAAATGAAATGGAATACGTGGTATGCGTTGGATTTTTGATTTGTTACTATGAGTTGTTTGGTACTTTAGAGCTTGTTTGATGATTATTTTGAGTGGCATATGGAAGACATGTAACACAGGTCACCGATGGAGCCTCATCATTCTCTCTCCTTGCATTCCACATGAACATGGAATCATGTTATCTACATTTTGGATTTATGTCAATAGACATGTATATTTAATTGGAGTTGTACAATGATATGTAAATGGATGCAATTAGTAAACATTAGATGTAAAGTTTAAGTTTTAATATATGTGAGATATATTGATTTGCAGATTTATTGAATGATGATTTGGATGTGATGATAAAAAAATAGTATCAATAACATGTTCGTTTAGCTTACCTGTATTCCATATGTGATTACTAGACACATGGATAGGTTTTACTAAAATACATAAGGTATGATGTTACAATAGCCCCGACAAATTATCTGGAAACACGTCTGGGAATTCCTCTACCATCGAAATATCCTTAAGGTATGGGCTTCTACTTTTGGTGTCAACCACATGAGCCAAGTAGTCCTTACACCCTTTTATTGATCATTTTCTGAGCCTTCATCACAGAGATGACCCTCGACAACTGTGAAGATCTCTACCTTGAACTACCACAATATCTCCCTTAGAAGTTCTCAACTCCACCGTCTTACTTTTGTAGTCTACCGCTGCACCCTACCAAGATAACCATTCTATATCTAGAATAGTGTCATACTTATGGAAAGGTAATTCAATCAAGTCCGCTAGAAACTTTTTCCCTTGGACTATGACGGGACAATTTCGGTATACTCAGTTCACCATAGTGTTATGCCCCAGAGGACTAGTCACCTTGATCTCATAATCCAAACTCTTAGCTAACATGTTATACTGCTCAACTATATTGGTACATATATAAGAATGCATAGAACTCATATCAATCAAAGTAATTAAGACTAAGTCAAAGATAAAAAAAAAAAGTACCAACAACCACGTCCGAAGCATTTGGATCCTCTCTGGCCTTCATAGCATAGGTCCTCACTGGTGCTCTACTAGCTCCTGGCCTATTCACTGACTTAAATACGGCCTGTCTGGTCCACATCTACCAAAACGGGTTTGTCCCTGTCCCCTGCCTTGAGTCAACACTGAACTCTGAGTCTGAGCTGGTGCATCAGTTGTCTACAATAGACAATCTCTCCAGTAGTGGTCTCAAAACCCACACACTGCACAATGAGGTATTGTCTCTCTCTGTGTCTGAGTTTGACTACGGACAACTGTAGAAATGACTCATAATGATGGTACTTATCTGATGTACCCTGACTGTCTTCGACCTTATCCATGTCCTCTAGATTGGAAGGGTCTAGAACTGATGCAAGCCTTCTTGCTCGATGACTGTGCAATACTGTAAGTTGACCCTCTGAAGTCTCTACTTGATGACTCATCTGCTCTCTTCAGCTTTACCCTCTTTTGTATTGTAATAGAAAAAAATAACAACTTTATGAAGTTCTTATACTGTTGTGAGATCACATGGAACCCGATCTTATCTCTAAGACCATCCTCAAATCGGTGACACTTGTCTACCTCACCCATAATGATACCAGTCGCATACCTACTCAACCAGGTAAACTCTCTCTCATAAACTATCACTGTCAAGTTTCCCTATCACAAATTCAGACTCTCATTTCTCTTCATCTGTATACGCTCTCGGCATATACTGTTTCTTGAACTCAACTGAAAAAAATCACAAGTAAGCAGCTCTGTGATCTGCGACTTCTACAAAATTGACTTTCACGAATCATAGGCATGCTTCTAGAAAAGTGAAATAGCATACCTAGCCCTATGCTTCTCGACACAATCCAGCTGTTCAAAAATCCTCTCAGTCTTTTTTAACTAGAACTCAGCAGCTATTGGGTCATCCTCAATATTTCCTGTAAAGTTTGTAGCTCTATACTTCCTCAACCTATCAATCTGAATCCTATGCCTCAGTGGCAATTGATGAGGTGGTGGAGGTGGTGACAACAGTGGAGGAGGTGGCGGCGATATAATCTGTACCAACTGTTGCAACAAAACATCAAGATTCTACATCAGATGATCCTAAGCCTAATCTGCCTAACCAATCATCGGTTGTTGTAGAAAAGGTGTGTCAGCCGACCCTTGCACACTAACTTGGCTCGACTGATTCTGAGCCTCCATGTCTGAAGGACTGTTACTCTCAGCCGCATCATACGGTTCAATCTACATACTCGTTCTTTAGCCTACATGTTGATAGAGAATAGCCCACATCAGAGTCATATAGGATAACATTTGTACATGTGGTACAACCCTTCCCACCTAAGTTCAAAATCGCCTAAACCTAGGCTCTGATACCACTAAATGAAATATTTTTCGATATAATTAAGAATAAATCCAATTATACCAAAGGATGCTACGATGTACATGAGTTAAAATGAGATAATTTAAAACTTTCATGCAATATGGTCATGATGACTAAAAAAATAAAACATCATAAAAGACTTAACCGAAATAAAAGATTTAAATGCAATATCAAATGAGCAGTCACATGTTAAAAGTTTATACAAAATGAGTAGTTATAAAACTACATGTCTCTAAAATATAGCATGTGACATTATAACTACCTAATCCAACATATCTCAACAAAAGCAAAAAGTACAACAATTGTATCACCCACACCACTCGTGTGTCCTTGACACTAATTTTTTGTCGTCCTCCTCTAGTGATTAACTCTTAGGCTTCGAACCTACATATGGGAAGCCCATACACTAAGTAAACTAATGTCTAGTGGAACATAACAACATGCAAATCACACACACGTCATATATATATATATATATATATATATATATATATATATATATATATATATATATATATATATATATATATGCATGATATACTCACCAAGCTACTGTAACGACTTACCTCAAAGTCCGCACATGTACTAGTTCACATATCATAAAGATTTCTTCTATATAATGCACACATTGAACATGGTATATTAAATAACCAACCAGAATCATACAAGTGTATACCACATTTAGAACTATTTACTTACCATTCCGCTGTCCACTATCTTCGAAGTATTTACTTACCATTACTTATCATTCTATTGTCCACTATCTTAGAAGTATGTACTTACGATTTCGTTGTCCATTATACTCATAACTAAACTAAAATGGATATGGATACTCTATGACTCTCACTAGAGCCCTCAGGACACCTACTTGAGCTTCTTAGAACACCTATTTTAGAAAAAAAAGAGTGCAGAACAATTACCGAAAGAAGTCCACATAGATTAACTCCGAGCCATCAAAACATCTCGTATATAACCCAACCAATGAAGCTCTCATTTCTTACCCCTAGGCCTTCAAAGTGTCTAAGACTTTAAAATATCTCAATCGTGACCAATATATGTCACCCAGTATCGATCTCCTCCCTTAATATCATGTCATTTATCTTAGCTTTAGTCATAGTCAAAGTATTAGGCTTACAATTTCACAACATGTACCACATATGTTTCATATTATTCATCAACCATGATTTCTCATAAAAGCCACAACCATAAGATGTATTATCAAACCATGTTATAACATACAATAGAGGTACTCCACCTCAAAATGAATCAATCTTGATTCACATGCAAGTATACAAATTTCTCAAGTTAACAACTTCACACCCATGAACAGTCTTTTCACGGTCGTGAATAACCTCTTCACGGGTAGCTTATCTGTGAATCAAACCATGATTTATCCTGTGAATCAATACACATTCACGACGGTGATTACCCCTTCACGGGCATGAACCAAACTGTGAACCCAATCATGAAGCTATCCTTGAACGGGTCTGCCTCAGCAACAAAATTCATTTTCACGACCTTTGCGCCCATGAACCCTCTGTTTACGGCAGTGAATCTGGAAATTTTTTCAGAAAATAGAGCATCACATTTCATATCTCTCTCACATGTTATATGCTCTACAGTTGACTGATGTTAGCTATACTATCAACACTCCAACATGCATTTTAGCCATATATCACAACCATATACTTTTTAATTATCCACATTAACCAAAATAACTCATTAAACATCTCAACATGACCATGTTAACATAATAATTCCATCATGCATATCAATCCCACATTATGGTATTTAACAACTCAATGACCATAGACATCATGCATCTAAAGGAACATAAAAACATGCCAAATAAAGCATTGGATGTGGTTATATACAAACCTTACACATAAGATATAGATTAGCTAAAACTTGAGCTCTTCAAGCTTGTCCTCTCCCTTGAGATGGACTCCTGGCTTCTCTATTAGATCCTAAAAAGATGAAAAATGTCTGCTTAGCCTCTAGAACTTGAACCAAAATCCAGCAACATAAAAACTAAGTTTTTCCCTCAAGCTCTCAAGCTCATTCTCTCACTCTTGTCTCTCATTTTTTTTTTATCGAAACAAGGTCTCTCCATATTTTAACAATGAAGGAAAAAGGGTTATTGAGGAAGAATAAAATTCAATTGGCATGTTTGGTTGGTTAATAGGGAGTAGGGAGCAAATTTAAAGGAATGACAGGAAAGAAAATGTGGCTACCTCACTTGCCTTGACTGTACAGACTTCACAATCGTAACTCATCTTTCACGGATGTGAATCATTCCTTTATGATTGTGAAGAACCTCATTGCAGCTGCTAACTAAAACCCAATATTTACTGTCATGACACCGATTGTCACGAGCATGAAACAACTGATTTCAGCAACTTTCAAACTTCCAAAACTTCACTTAATCCCCAACTCTCACTAACTAAGAACATAACTTATAGGACCTAATTACAGGCGTTACACTTTCTATGTTTACTTTTCTCAAAATATGAATCATTTGGAATATCTTACGTATGTAGCAAGAGCATTAGCTGACATTGATATATATGTTGAATGCTAGAAGTGTCACCACTAAAGGTAAAATTTTTGTTAACATATAGTTCATGCATTTATTTTTAATGATCTTGTAACATATATTGGTCTATCAAATTTGATCTTTTTTTAATGAGAAACGATTGTGTAATTGTTCGAAGTTATAATAATGCAACAATAAAACTAAAGCAAAAGTGAAACACTAATAACCAATGTTAGAGCTACATACTATGTTCTTTGAATCTTTTAATTGGGCCAATTATTGTTGCGTATAGTTCATTTTATGTTTCAGTACTTTAGGATTTATGAAGTCAAAGCCTTAAACAAAATATGCAAATAAAAAATATGATTATGAAGATGTTAGAAATTTAAGTACTTTAAGGTTTTTATCATTTTGAGTTTTATTTTTTATGAGCTACAATTATGATTATATATACTTCTACTCATATCATTTGTTCTATTTATTGTCTAAGTTTTTTCCTCTCAATGCAACATGTTAATATATCAAGTAATGCTTATAATCGCATGTCGTACTCTCCGACATGAAATTAAGATTGCTCACTGGTGTGTGTGTGTGTATATATATATATATATATATATATATATATATATATATATATATATATATATATATATATAAAAGGAGAACTTGTCCTTAATAGCAATTTGGCACATCAAACTTTTAATATAAATATCATTAGGCACTTAAATTTATTTAAAGTGTGCTTTTATGTTCCAAATTTCACTCCATTAAAATGTGTATTTGACTTGAATAATAAAAAAAATGAATTTGAATATAATTTGGATTACGATATAGCTTTGTGTCTGCTAAAGAAATTGTAGAAAGAATAAAAAAATTTAAGACGTTCTTATGGGGAACATGACCTATTGTATATTATTATAATTTCATTTATTTCTAATATATCCTCTTATCAATTAGAAATCATATAATATTTTTGCGCAATAAATATATGCTAATTTAATGAATTATAGTCAATTATTAACTTTATTGGATTAGTAGTTAATATTAACTATATTTTAGGATAATAATACACATTTTATTAATATATGTAAGCCCACATATGTCGAATTTTTCATAACAAGAAATGCAAAAAAAGGACTATATGTCATATGTGTTGTAGGGCTCACATAACTTTGTCATTTATTTTATAAAGTTGCAATCTTTGAAGCTGAAGGTTTATGGCTAATAATTAGTTTTAGGTATGAACCTTATTGTTGCCATATTGTTATTGTGCTAAGGTGCCATCATTCAATAACATTCATTATGTGGAGTTGCCTCTCTTGTGTTAATTTGGGATTGACCAACATGAACTGGTATTATCAGTTGATAAAGGGTTGGATTTTGGAATATCTCACTCATATAAGATTCTACAGTTGCATGCAGTGTGTTCTATTTGTAAAAGTCAAAAAACTTTGATCATTAAATAAAACTTAAAGTGTTAAATAGTGATCAACATCTGCATATCAGTAAATTTCCTTCCTAATTATCCACTAGCATTACATAACTTATTTTGATTCTTTTTGGTGGCTTCTTGTAATAGGCTGGGTTGTGTGGATATGATGTGGAATGCAATTGTTAGAATTTAGATTGTGACCCAATAAATTGAGTGAGACCCACTTATGCTTTTGCCTTTAAAGACTCCATCAAAAAAATACGAAAAAACAAATTATAGAATTTTTTTAATATTTTAATAAATTAAAGTAAAAAATAAACTAATAGTTTACCTCCTATCATTTAAGATAATACTCATTTATTTGATATTGTATAAATTTTAAACATTGCAATGCAATATATCATATATTTTTTCTATATTTGAAATATTTTTGTATAAATTCTTTAAAATTTCATGTACAGTCTTATAACTTTTTATAAAAGTTTAGAGTTTCTTCTCGTTACCAACGATTATAATTATAAATTAACAAGTACATTCACTCCTAATTGTTATCTCAAATAATATTTTTACCAAATGACATGGGATAAACTTTTATTTTTTAAAAATTTATTTATGGTTATAATTTATTAAAATTTAGAAGATTTTTTTTGTAACTTGTTAAAAAAGTGCAAAAAAAAAAAGGTAAGGCAAAATACAAAGAAAAAGATGCCTAAAGCTATGACCTTTTCTACAAATTGAGGATGTTGTTTTGGTATCGTGGAGTGGATTGGATTCTTTCCTAAAGTTTCTTCCTTGGGAATTTCTACATAGATGTTTATTATTATTTAAAAACTAATATGTACCCCTTGCATTGCATTAAAAAGAAAAAAATTAAATAATAAATGAATCAAATAATATAAAAGTGTAAAAGAAATGAAATAATATAAAGTATAATTATCTTCAAAGGAAGAAAAGAAAAAAGAAAAAAAATCAATTAAATAATTTAATTGATCCAATATCATGAGGTACATAATGTGAAATCATCATTTTTATACCAATACTATAGTTAAAGTAAAAGAAAAAAATTGAACCAAAAATCATAGCTTTTAATTAATTAAAAAGATTTATAATATCCATAGCCATTAAAAAATTATTTATAAAATCATAATTATTTTTTCTAAATAAAATATAATTTCAACTGAACTATATTTAGTAATTTTTTTAGTTTTTGAAAAAAAATAATTAGTTCATTTTTATGCGTTAAAACTAGTATATGAAATATTCCAAATATTACTAAAAATTTATAATATTAAAATTAATTAGATGTTATTTAGAAATGCAATTAATTAATAGGTGATTGGCCATATTTGGAAAAGATAATGCAAAGCATAATAAATTATTTACTTTTTCACATAACGTTGATAACGAATCCTAAAAAATGTTTGACTTTATGTTATTAACCAAAAATATTATGGAAAGGGGCGGAAGTAAGAATGTGTCACCGCCACTATACTCTTTTAAGTTTTAGAATTTTTATGGATTCTCACTTTTTAGTATTAAAGATATTTATAAACACACTTAAACCCATGAAATCTACTTAATTTTCTCTTTCAATGCTACTCTATCAAGAAACTTCTCCAAATCAATAATCCTTTGATAATTTTAAATCCGCATAGACAACTTTTTTTGTTATAAATAGTTTTGCACTAAAAGTTTTGTTAATATATGACATTTATTTTTAAAGATTATAATATACAGTATTTTATTAGAACTCAAGCTAAAATTGTTTTAAAACATGACAAAATTTGTGGAAAAGATAAATACAAAAAATATAATTTTTCTCATTATAAAAAATGTCACATCAGAATAATATAATTTTTTTATATTATTTGTATAATATGATATTAACACCATTAAAAATATAATCTATTTTTGAATATATTTTTCATTTTAAATTTATATTTTATTTGTACTATATGTATGTATATGTGTATTATATTTTTTAACTTAATATGTTACTAAAAATATGAATTTAAAATAGAAAAGAACAAAAATCATTTTAAAAAAAAGACATTTTTGGATATTTTAATTATTTATAATTATATGTCTTTTATGATAAAATAATGAATATTAAAGTTAATTTGATTATTATTTATAATATTTAGTCTAAAATCGGACTTAATATAAGTGAGAACTAAAAATATGAATATTAATTGTGAATTGATAGGTGAAATAAAAAATTCGGACTAAATCAGAGAAATGCGAATTTTATTCCGGTACAAGATTTGCAAAATTAAACTAAGGGATGAGTAGAGTAATTAATGGCAAAATTTATGAAGTGTAGTATTGGTCGTAAATATTTAATTTGGAGCCTGAATTGAGAAAAAATTATTTATGAATTAAATTGAAGAAAAAAGAAGCTTGGGAGTTTAATAGAGATAAGGAAAGGGATTAAGAGTAATATAAATTTAATTAATGTAAAATGCAATTAATTAAATAAAAAAAACTGCAGGCCATTTGGCACACATACATGCTAATTACCTTTTTTACAAAGTGTAAAATATGACTTAAGTTGTGGATTGTAATTTCTGTTGTAAATCACATTTATAGAGAGACTAATCATTGTACTAATGGTTTGTCTAAGATTAGCTTTGATTATACCTCTAGGATACCATGATCTTCATAATGCTCCTATTGGGATTAGAGATTTACTTATACAGGACACGATGAACATTGTTTTTCCTACAGTTTGCATGGTCTGATGGTATGTTTCTTTCTACACTCCCCAGTCCTCACTATGTTGCACGCAATTTGCCAGGCAATCGTTATATTTTTTTTCAGTTTTTTTTTTTTTGCAAAAAAATATTAATAAATATGTAATAGGCTTTGTTTTTTGGGACGACGACAGGACTGAAGGGGGTTGAGCTGTCTGAACATTTGGACGGCATCGTCGAGCTATTGTTTGGATTTTGGAGCGACGGCCCGAAGGTATGCGAATACGATGACGTTTTGCATTTGGTTGAAGTGTGCATTGAGCTGACTGAGCATATGAACGACGTCGTGTAGCGTGAGCAGGAAGATGGTATTTGGGTGGACGGTTTTGAGATGCGACGCCATTTTCCAGTATGGTTTTGTAGGCTTCAAAGCTTGACTGCAGCGTTTCGTTTTTGGGCAAAAACAGGAGAGATTATTGTAGTTACTAGAGTAATAGAGTGTACTTCCTTTTTTATATATAGATAGATTATCGATCTCAATTAACTTTTATTACGGCAAGAGAGCCAACAATTTTTTTATATATTTTTTAAATTTTTAATAATTCAGTGATTACTATGAATATATATATATTTTTATATTGATCAACTAAGCAACAAATTCAAATACAAATTACCTAACAATCTTACCAATGTGTTATATCAAGGAAAAAAAAGCAAGAAGATCAAAATAAAATCGAATAATTTGCAAAAACGCTACAATTTTGCATCTTTTGTTTTGGTCACTAAGCCGAATTGTATAGAAAAAGATAAATGTCATTATTTATTGGTACTATTTTATTAATTAATAAATGTTTATTAAGAGAAAAATCATTTCTATTTTTTTTTGTATTTCTTAATTAATTAATAAAATGGTTGATTTTTCATTCAATAATCCAAAAAAAAAAGGCAGAACCCCTTGATTCTATGATAATGGCGTGTCAAAATAAAGTCCAGGACCAAAGCCCTAAATTGAGGAGAGGACAAAAAATCAATTTGTGGATCTAATTAATTCACACTCACAAACCGAAAACATAGAAGAACCAAAGTCGGTCGGCCATAATCATCCTTTAACAGTCAATGACCTGCGTCAAGCATCAACCATGAAAACGTGGCATTTAAAGCAATCAATGAACAAAATCAAAGGTCTACAATAATAAAAATACTAAAAGACACACCAAAAAATATCTCCATCCTTTTTTACAGGGCTGTCGAAAAATCTTTGTCACCGTTCGTTACCCAAGAAAATACCCTTCTCTCTCTCTCTGCTGGCCTTCTCTCCAGTCTCTCCATCTCTGCCAAAATGACCGAAACACTTCTCCCAATTTTATGCAGACCAGACAAAAACCCTACCATAAATACCCTCTCTTAAACCCAAATTTAATTGAAAACCCTAAATTTTCTAAACCCTTTCTCTCTCTTTCTCTGTTTTCTTTTAGTAGCAAAAATATCTAAATCCTTTTTCCTTCACCTTCCCGCCTCTACCACCTGAAGCTTTTTTTGTACAGACAACTGTATCAACTGTGAAATGCTTGTTAGGGATGCAGAAGCTGTTGCCCAGAAACCCTTCAAGCCCCCTCCTTTGTACTTCCGTTAGTACTAGTTTTCTTTTTCTTCCTTTTGGAAACAAACCTACTAATTCTTCTTACTCTTATTCTCTGGGTTTTGGGCTTTCTACTACTCAAGCCCCTGTTTTTTCTGTAACCCAAATATCGTTTTCTTCTCTCTCAATGCCTTCGGCTGCAGCTATGCCTGGTGGTGTTGGCGGCGGTGGTAGTATATCTCTTTCTGCTTGTATGGCTAGAAAGCCTACTATTCGACCTGTACTCACTTCTCGCTTGTGCAGTAGCTCCTGTCGCTGTGCAGCTGAGAGTACCATAAAAAAAGCCCCTTTCCGAGCATGGCTTCTGGCTCGGCCGGCTTGGGTTCACACGGTGGCCGGCCCTGATGGGTCCGTGACAGCTGCTGCAGCGATGGCTGTTGAAGGATTAAAGGGTTCTTGTGATGGAGACGGTCTGAAAGAGGAAAAAGGGGAAAATGGTGTAGAGGAGAAGGGAGTGAAACTGAATAGGCGGCAAAAGGGATCGAGTGACGTTGTAGGTAATGCTGATTTGTTGACAATTCCAGGGGTGGGGCCAAAGAATTTGAGGAAGCTGGTGGAGAAAGGGTTTAGGGGAATGGCTGAGCTCAAGCAGTTGTATAAGGACAAGGTATTTTTAATTTGGAAAATGCAGCTGAGTTATACTTTGTTTTCTAGTTGTTACGTTTTCTGCATCAGGCATTGCAGTTGTTTTTATGGCGGGACAGTTTTTGCTATCATACAAATTTGTTCTTCAGCATAATTATACAAATTAATAGGCATTTGTTTGGATTTTAGAATTCTCAGTTACAATATGTTTAGTTAATTTAAAATTTGCAGATATATATATATATATATATAGCGAGATATGATATCTTGTCTGACTTGGATTCTGTTTTACCGTTTTGCAGTTTCTTGGGAAGTCTAATGAGACAATGGTTGAGTATTTACAGAGTTCTGTAGGAATTATTCACAGAAATCATGCTGAGAGTATAACAGTTTTCATCAAAGAGAGTGTTGATGAAGAGTTGAAAGATATAAGCGCAGATGTAAAACCTGCACAAAAAAATAGAATCACATTTTGTGTTGAGGGAAATATTAGTGTTGGGAAGACAACGTTTCTTCAGAGAATTGTCAGTGATACAATTGAGCTTCGTGATCTTGTTGAAGTGGTGCCAGAACCCATTGATAAGTGGCAGAATATTGGACCTGACCACTTTAATATACTTGATGCTTTCTATGCAGAGCCACATCGGTATGCCTATACCTTTCAGAATTATGTGTTTGTCACAAGGGTGATGCAGGAGAGAGAGTCATCTGGTGGAGTGAAGCCACTCAGGTTGATGGAGAGGAGTGTTTTCAGTGACAGAATGGTAAGTTCTAATTTTTTGTTTGCTGCAATTAATATAAAGATTTAAAATTAACCAAAATTTTGACCATTTAGTAATTATTCAAGTGGCCTTAAATTTTTGGATGTAATTTAATCTGATAGGCCAAGTCATACCCAATTTTTAGTTTCTATATAGAAATTTTGAAATTTTATTGCATTGAAGTTTAATCTTTACCGAACGTGGATTCCAAACTTTGCAGTTCTTTCTCATTTGGTGATCCCATCCGAGAGGAACAAAAACCTGATTTTAGAGTTTCAAGGCTGATGGTTTTAATCTTCATTTTTACTTGATAAAGGTCTTTGTACGTGCTGTCCATGAAGCCAAGTGGATGAATGAGATGGAGATCAGCATTTATGACTCATGGTTTGATCCAGTTGTCTCAGTTTTGCCTGGGCTTATTCCTGATGGCTTTATCTATCTTAGAGCAAGCCCTGATACTTGTCATAAGAGAATGAAGCTGCGAAGGAGATCAGAAGAGGGTGGTGTCTCCTTAGATTATCTCCAGGACTTGCATGAAAAGCATGAGAGCTGGCTGTTCCCTTTCCAAAGTGGTAATCATGGAGTATTGTCCTTCAGTAAACCAACCTTACAACTGGAGAACTCTTTGCATCCTGAGATAAGAGACCGCGTGTTTTATTTGGAAGGCAATCATATGCATTCAAGTATTCAAAAGGTATAATGCATATATTCTTTTTCCTATAAAATTCAAATAATTACGGAAGTAGTTGACTTAGTTTTCTTTGGTTATGAGCAGGTGCCTGCCTTGGTTCTTGACTGTGAAGCCAACATTGATTTCAGCAGAGATATTGAAGCGAAGGAGCAGTAAGATCTAACTCCCCTTCTTATAAGCAGAAGTGACTTTAATGATTCCCATGAATCTGTTTATTATAATGGTCATGCTTCCTATTACATTTGTGCTGTCTGGAGATTTGGTACTCCTTTTTTCCATTTTGAGGTAGGGGTTAGATAGTGCTCACTGCACATGCTGTCTGCAATAGTTTATAGCAAACTTGATGCCATGTCTGCATGCTCAATCAAAACATCGATTAAATTCAACAAACATTGGATTAAAGGCATTGATGTGAAAGACAGTTGATATGATCTACATCATGCCTTCTCCAAGGCATTTTTGCTGTGGTATGATGTAGAGAGAACAATATATTTCCCTTGATTCATGATCACATTCACTGCCTTTGCTTGAATGACTTGCCATTCAGTGGTCAAATACTTGTACAATATTGAAGACACAGCTTTCATTGATTCCTTAATTTCTATGCTAGAGATTTTATATTAAAATGGTCAATGAATTTCTTGGTGGTTGGCTATAAATCAGGAAGTTCAATTCAAATTTTCTTGTTTTGTGATTCATCTAGTCCTATTAAGCACTTTCCCTGGTCAGTTTTAGCTGCATTTATTTTGTATGTTTAATTTTGACATTGTTAAAATTATTAATGAGAAAAAAGATTTCTTAACGTATGACGAGCATTTGATGCCTTGCGGCCCTGAAAATTGTTGGTATTATTACTTGGGAGGTCTTTGAATGCTTAAGCTATCAATTTGTTAAATGTTGTTTTTGTTGAGTGAAACACCTATAGCTATTGCTGAAATCTTGATTATTATATATTTTAAATGAGGTTATTAGTGTAGTTATTTTGTTGCTTTTTGTTATTGAGTTTGTTCAATTATTTTAGTATAATCAATTTGATTCTGGATGATTATTATTTATACAAAGAACTATATACGAGGCCAAAAATAAGAAGGGTATTGGTGCGGTTTTAATTCCTTAGTTGTTTGTTACTTGGTTTGTTCATTTACTTTGGCATAATCAATTTAATTGAGCTGTTCATTTAATAAATTTGCCCTCTTTTTCTTGTGTGAAGCTATTCTCGGCAAGTGGCTGAGTTCTTTAAATATGTGAAGAATAGGAAAGAAGTTTCACCGGGGAAAGCTGGTGGAGGTGGTCTTATGGGCAACCGACAGATCTTGCTGCCCCGTGAAGGTGGATTCTTTTTCCCAAATGACAAGAACTTCCCTCAGTCAGCACTAAAATCTTTAGATTTTAGGCGAGCAATGTCATTCATGTCGGGTCAGTAAGTTTGTTTTCTAGCTTTGTTTTTCCCAATCCCAGGTCTGTGTAAAGAGTTTGTTTGACCGGCACATTTGTGGATGGTGTCTCTACTTTGTGCATGTAAAAATTGTTAACCCCTAGGCTAGGCTTTTAGTGATGCAGAAATGACTGTATGGTTAAATGCTTTGATATTCTTCTAATGTTTGATTTCTGAAACTTTGATTTGCCTGAAATGGTTGATTGCAAGTTATAGCATATTAGTGAATGATACATTTCTCCACTTTTTTTCTTTACTACCAACCAAACATAACTTTCTGTCTCTCTGATTATAGAAGAGAAGTGAGAACTGGAAAATACCCTTCTTTTCTCCTTTTTGTGTGGATAAAGGGGCATTTGACGAGTTCTTTTGTGTTGTAAAGGTTGAATTCAGTGTGCCTTTTTCATAGGTGGAAGAGATTCTCTTACTCGAGCTTTTTTGACCACTGCAAGTTTTTGGATATTTGGGTCCTGACAAAACTATTAGGTTGGAAAAAAGGGGTTGTGCTTGATGAAGTTTTACTGGGCCTTAAGAGAGCCCTAATTTATTTATATAATAATGTTTAGAAATTTTATTTTCATTTCATTAACCTTCGTAAAGTTGGAAACATTTCTACCCTAATCAAATAAAATTATTTATCTTTCTCAATATTGACAAATTTCACATTTAAAGGAGGTCGCTTTATGAGCTGACATTTTATATCACAATCTTACTAATGTTAAATTGCCTCTCTAAATCAATCAAATTAAAATTTTGACTTGATGTTACGTCTGAGAGTTAGAGACTGCCCACCTAACATATTTATTTTATTGTCTAATTTTATTTATTTGTAGGTGTTTGAGATTGTTGTTAGATGTTCAAAAAAGTATATTTAAAATTTTTTTGATTTAATTGACTGATTTTTTTAATTTTTATAAATATTTTTTTCAAAATTGATTCTAGAAAAATATATATTTACTTGTTTCTGTTTAAAAATAGTTTTTGAAACTCAAAAAAATTAAAAATAAATTTTATTTTTCAAAAGCGTTTTTTTTAAATTCAATGTCAAACAGATCCTATTATGTTCCTTTTTTTTTTATTATTCTAATAAACTTTATTAGTAGGAAAAATATAATACTATATTTGTTTTGGTAGATAAAATTTAGTACTGTTTTATTTCACTTTGATATTATTAACATGACTAGACCTTGCCAGGGATTGGGATTTAGGTCAAGCTCAATCAGATTTCAATATATTTTACGCTTAATACTTATATGAGTTCTTAAATTTGGCAAAAAATGTCAATTGTGCACCTAAACTTGCAAAGTGTAAGTGACATATTTGAGCTGTTTTTTGACACTTAGCTCATGAGAGAATGAAAAAAATTCTTGGACGCGTGAAGTGTGATAAAATTTGTCACCTTAGATCAATTTACTCCTTTTTATTTTTCCTTTTTACCCTATTAATTTTATTTTCTGCTTTTTTACTCTCTTTCTTACACTTTCTTTTGTATTTGAGAATTTTTGTTTACATGTCCATCTTTTTTCTCATTTGTAGAGAATTTCATAAATGGCTCATCAATGGGTGTGAGGTGCACACAGATAAAAATATAGAAACACATAAGATGAATTTTTTCAGATAAGATGAATAAATGGATTTTAATCAAGAGATTGAAAATAATGGATTTTGGCAAAGAAGATGAATAAATGGGTTCTATTTCCTAGTTAAATAATTTGGATTGTCAAAAATTTGATGGAAAAAGAAAAAGAGAGAAATTAATAGAGGGAGTTAAAATAGAAGGAAGATAATTTATGTGATTTGTTGTTAATTTGATGAACCATTTATGAAATTAATCTTAGCTGTGTGCACCTCACACCCATTGTTTCATTTTTTTATGGTAAAAAAATGCTCAAATATGTCTAGTTCAAGAGTGCATTAGCACACTTCGTAAGTGCAGATACACAATTACAGTTTCTTGCCAAGTTTTGAGCTCATATATTATTAAACCTATATTTTACCTTATCCATTCCTAATTATACAATAATTAGATCGGGTTACACTCTGTCAGGCTTGGGCTGAACAAGTTGACACCTGAAAAGATAATTAAATAACAAATATATAATTATTGAAAAACTATTTAAAATGTATTAATATACAATATACTATTGAAAAACTAATTTGTTGTTTTGCTTCTTCCAAATATATACACATACTAAGGTTCTGTTTGTTTTTAAAAAATAATTTATCATTTAAAAAATATTTTTCAGGAGAATATAATATTTTCCTATGTTTGGCAGCAATATTAGAAAAAAAAAAGAGTACTAGTTTTTTCTTTCTTTATATTAGATAAACATAGGAAATTGACTTTCCGTTCTTAAAATGAGAAACTATTTTTCATTATTTTTGATATATTTTTCTATTGACTTGAAAAATATTTTCTTTTGACTTATTTTCCGATAGTAAATCAAACATTGGAAAATAAGGGAAAAAATTTTCTGGAATAATATTTTCTGAAAATAAATGAAGCCTAAAAATTTAATTATATGTAAAATTTAATTATATCGGATTGAGCTGAAAATAAAAGTATTCAACATAAGTCATTCCTAATAAAAGCAAACATTTTTATTGGATTCAAACCTATCCAGGCCTATACTATGAACAAACCAAGAACTTTTGCAAATTCTTGAAACTCAAAATAGAGGAAATTGAAAAATGTATATTGATTGTATTGAAGATACTCAAGTTGTACATCGAAAATTGTTTATATACACAAGAATATGTAACTAATTCTAAGCCATATTACTCGAACACTTTAAAAATGAAAAAGTATCTGCATCGAATACTTACAACATGAGTATGGGTATGAAATTTTACTGGATCATTCATTTTAAGAGTGGATATTTTCCGGTATAAAAGCATGTTGATTGAACTTTAAAAATGAGTCATTACCAGTTTGTTTAATACTAATATGTTTATTTTTTAAGTTATGTGATATCATTTTATTGTTTTCTTTGGGGTTTAGACTTTGAACTTCTAAGTTTGTAATTTAAAATATTTTATCTTAAAGTGAAATAGAATATTTCAATTTTATTTTATTTAGTAATTTAAATGTTATAATTTGATTTATCTTCAACTTAAATTATTATATATAAAAATTAAATTATTTATATTTTTACATATATAGACGTATCCTCGTACTCGTATCCTAATTTTTGGTATTTTTTAATCATACCTACGTATCATAAATTTTCAAAAATAAGAAGTCATACTTCTAGATATGTACTTGTGTCGAATATTCGTATCCGAGTCCAAGCAATATAGCCTCTAAGCTAATCTACTAATTACTAAATGACACATCATCTACTAATAATAAACTAGAAACTTACTAACTGAATAAATACAACGTGGCAAACTAACAATAACAACAGTCCCTTCATGCAGAGTAGTGATCAAGCTAACTTAAGTTTAACTTCTATTAACCAATCACCTCTTCAGCTCCAAGGTTTGCTTTTGTGTTTATCTTCTAGATTATTCACTTCATAAGCTTGCTTCATAAACTCAGAACCCTCAAGTTGGAGGTTGATGAGGTGAAATTAACCCCAACTTGCAAGCCAAGGCTGCAAATTAAGGACCATAGAGGGATTTTGTTAGAATATTAGCCAGCTGCATATGAGTGTTGATATGCTGAAATGAAATGAACCCTTATTTATATTTATTGCGGATAATATGATAATCAATGTCCAAATATTTTGTCCACTCGTGAAAAATTGGGCTCTCAATGATGTGGATGACAAATTTATTATCACACCAAAGAGAGATTAGTGTAAGAATTGGAACTTACATACTCTGGAGTAAAAACATCAACCATTGAAGCTCACACATAATAGAGGCAAGACTTAGATATTATACCTTATAAAAAGATATTGATATTGTATTATGTTTCTTTGATTTCCAAGAAACAAATGACTCTCCAAGAAAGATGCAGTAACCACTGAGAGATTTTTTTGCTAAGTTCATAAAAGGCCCAGTCACTGTCACTGTAGGCCATAAGCTTGAAGTTGTTGTGAGCTAGGTAAAACAAACCATGAGAAGGTGTATACTTGAACATCGTACCATATGCATGGCTGCCTCCCAATGTGCTTAACACGATGGTGAAACAAATTGGCTCAGTTATTGCACATTAAAGGTAAGATCGGATCTAGTGAAATTGAGATAAAGTAAGCAACCAATCAACCTCTTTTATTGTTCTGGTTCAGCCAAGGGAGGTGAGTTAACAGCAAATTTAAAACCTTTAGGCAAGGGAGTCATGGTTGGTTTGCATGCTCTCATGCCAGTATCTTTCGGTATGTCTAATAAGTATTTTCGTTGAGACAAATATGCATCAAATTAGGAATGCACAATTTCCAAGCCCCTAAAGTACTTTGCATACCCCAAATTTTTAATTGTGAACTGTGCATGCAAGAAATTATTCACTTCCATGTATTGCAACCTCTGAATTACCTGTGATAAGACAATCATCAACAAATACCAATAGAAAAATAAGAACACCACTGTTGGACATTATGAAAAGGCAGTGGTCATGGTTGCATTACTGAAGGCCAAATTGCAAAACCTTTTTAGTGAATTCAACATTCCATTATTTAGAGGCTTGTTTCAGGCCATAGAGTGATTTCTTCAAACGACATATCTGATTTGGTCCAGCTTTGGTGTACCCTTCAAGACGCAAGAAATAGACCTCATTATCCAAAAATTCATGCAAGAATGCATTGTTTATGTCCATTTGGTGTAGAGGTCAATCCTTAGTTATGACCAAAGCAAAAAAGACTCAAACAGTGACTAACTTAGCCACATGTGAAAAGCTTTTGAAATAATCTACTCCCAACATTTGATTGTAGTCTTTAGCTACTAATCTTGCTTTATGTCTATCAATTATATCATCTGGCTTGTATTTAACCTTATAAACCCACTTTGAGCCTATAATTTTCTTATTTGTTGGTAGTGAAGTTAATTCTCATGTACTGTTAGCTTATAATTGCTTGAACTCTTTAGCCATTACTTCAACCCACTTCTAATGCTTAACAACTTGCTTATAATGGGTAGGTTCTTCAATTGAAGTGATGTTAACAAGAAATGTCTGATAAGAAGGTGAACAACTGGTGGTAGATATAAAATGGTAAGCTTGAGGAGTGAGAAAATCAGTACATGATGTAAACTTAGAGGTGATTGCAGATGGAGAAGTATGACATTGAACTAAAGTGCATATGTAGTCCTACATCCATTGAGGCTTGTGTCTGATTCTATTATTGGTTTTAATTGGAATGGTTTGTTAGGATTGAGGTGGTGAGATTATGGGTGTTGTAGGATTAGCAAGAATAGATGATGATATTGGTTCTGAGAATACTGACATGTCAGGGTCATATGGATTAGGCAATGGCATTGATGAGGATGGAGTAGCAGCATACTTATAAGTAAACACTTGTTCATAGAAATGTACATCCTTGGACATTACCACTGTCAGTGTTTGTAACATATATACTTTATATGCATTTTGACATAGATTATAACCAACAAAAATTCCTTTGTATGCTCTGGCTTTCAACTTATCTCTATGGGGTTGAGTATTTGCTACGAAACATAAACAACCAAAGGTCCTAAGTTGACAATGATATGGTTTTCTATTTTATAGGACTTCATAAGGAGTTTTCTAATGCAAAACTAAGCTAGGTAACCTATTCATAATGTATATGGTTGTAAGGACTGCTTCCTCCCAAAACAATTTTGGCATGTGTGACTGAAAAAGAGGTTCCCTGACAATTTTAAGTAACTGTCTATGTCTTTTTTCCACTACTTCATTTTGCGTTACAATTCTTTTGGTGTAAAATTCCCTTTTCATTGAACAACCTAAGATAATGTGTATTGACAAACTCAAAACCATTATCATTTTGAATGGTCTTGACTTGGCAACTAAATTGTGTTTATACCACAATGAGAAAACTAGACAACACATTATGCACTCTTTTACTTCCTAGCAAATAAATCCAAGTACTCCTACTGAAATCATCTACTATAGTAAACATACAATGTGCACCATTAATTGTAGCTTTTCTATGAGGATCCCATAAATATATGTATGCAAGTTTTAAGACTTGTTTAATTTGAATATTATTGGTAGAAAATGGTAATCTACACACATCAGTCAATTTATTTTGATTGATAAAAGATAAGTTCTTCAACAAAGAAATAGATGCATACCCCAACCTTTGGTGCCAAATAGTTACAAAATGGGAAGCTTTATTTATAAAATCAATAATAGTACAATCTACATTATTTGTAATTGAAAATGGATGTGACTGAAAAGTACAAACAATTCTCTTAGCAACAGAATTACAAGAAAGTAATTGAGGTAACAAATTGGTGTATTTATGAATAGTTTTGGTTGAGAATGAATCTAGACTCAGGACATACAAAGCACCAATGACATTCCCAATTGCAACCAACTCCTAGTCTTCAAATCCTATAAAAGGCAGAATTTTGGAAAGAACAAGAAGATTACGTCAGTAGTTTTGATTAGCTAGCCAACAAATAAAAGATTGTACTTGAAAGTGGGAATGTGAAAAACTTCATTTAGGAATAAGTTGGGATGTAATTTGACTTGGCCTATATGATGTATAAGGGTAGAGGATCCGTCAGGTAAGTAGAATGGGGTATTGGTTTTAGGTTGCAAGAAATTCTGCATTAAACTTATATTGGAACAATATGGCTGGAAGCCCTAGTGTCCACAATCCAAAAACCTGTTTCGAGTAAATCAAAAGTGTTTAAAGCATGATGTTTAATATTTTCATTACCTGTAAAATCCAGATTATGAGCAAAGTGGACTAAAGCATCTTCTTACTTCATTTTCCCTTTTAAGCATCGTGACACTTCTTGTTGGATCATTTTTCCATGGAATGATACATTTGTCCTTTGTCTTTCTTTTTGACTAGATTCTGTGACATCTAGTGGATTTTCTCTCTATCATCATTTGCTAGAATAGTTGTATTCTTTTTTATTCCCCCATTTTCCTTTGTCTTTCATTTCCTTATTCCATATTGGATATCCATGTAACTTAATGCATGTGTCCTTCAGGTGACTAGTTGTGTTACAAAAGTCACAATAATGATTTGCCTTGTCTTTCTTGGAACTTTCTTCTTTCTTTGAACTGTTTCTTGCCTTACAACCATGACTCTTTGCTGCCAATAATTCAACTATTTCACTATTCACATTGATATCCTTTTGTTTTTGTACACTCATTAACATTGAATACACTTTATTAACATTTGGTAATTGATCCATTACCAATATATGATTTCTCTCCCCTTCATACACATCATTCAGGCCAGCCAAAAGCTCTATTAATCTTGCATCAGAGTTCAATTGCTCAATTGCTCTATCCATACCACACACACCTCACACAAGTACATCTAGGTACTGGTTGCAAGCAACTCAATTCATCCCATAATTTTTTTGAATTTGTTCAAATACTTATCGATTGACATTTCCTTTTGTGTAACTAAACCAATTTCACATCAATAAAGGGTCATTACTCTCCCCATATCTATACTCCAGTTCCACCCAAATATCTCTTGTAGTGTCTATATAGAAAAACGATTCCATAATATCTTTAGAAATGGAATTCAAAATCCAATAAATTATAATGCAGTTTACTCTCCTCTATTGAGGAAGATTTGGATCATTGTCTCTAGTTTCTCATAAGTCCCATCGACAAATCTCAGCTTCACCTTTGCCTCCATTACAATCTTCATTGAACGACTCCAAGAGAAGTAGTTTCTCCCATTCAACAAATTAGTAATGAGAGACATTCTCAAATGATCAGATTTTATAGTAACAAGGGATCTCCATTTCCATACTTCATATAAGAGTCAAGAAGTCTATAGTATGACATCAACGAAAACGTAGAGAAGTAAAATGATAAAAGATTCAAGGAGTGAAGCATTAACAAAATCAGTATGTATAAAGAAGTAGTGACTAAACCTATTGTGATGCCATGAATAAATTAAGAACTTCTTCAAATTCTCGAAACTTAAAACAAAGGAAACTAAAAAATGTGTATTGATTGTATTGAATATACTCAAGTTGTACATTGAAGATTGTTTATATACATAAGAATATGTAACTACCTCTAAGCTAATCTACCAATTATTAAATGACACATTTTCTACTCCTAATAAACCGGAAACTAACTAAATAAATACAACTTGGCAAACTAACAGTAACTGCTAAACGGTGCTAACAGTCCCTCCATGCAGAGTAGTGATGAAGCTGACTTAAGTTTAACTTCTGTTAACCAATCACCACTTCAACTCCAAGGTTTGCTTCTGTGTTTAGTTTCTGGATTATTCACATCATAAGTTTGCTTCATAAACTCAGAAACTTTACATACTACAATACTGATGTTCAATTCATATTAAGGTTTTTCAAATTCTGATAAATAAAAATTAATTGTCAAATTCTATATAAATATCAAATAGCAGTGACTATGTATGTATATGTATATATTCTATCATCATAATTGGACAATGTGTAGGAAAATATATGGAACTTAATATATATACCTCTCAAACTTATTACAAAATGTCAGTTGTTCACTAGAACATATAAAGTATATAAATACACTATCGAACGAGATATTAGTCACGTATTTAAACACATATTTTGACATTTAAAAAATTATGGGATGTGAAATACATGTGTGTGATAGAATAGGGCCGACCAAAAATATCAAATCAAATTAGCAAATCAAATTAATAAATTAGCAACAATAAATCAAAAGTAAAACTAAATCAGGAAACCATAAACCAAAATCAAAACATCAAAAAGATAAAAATGGAATTAATTGGTTTGAGCTCAAGAATCAATAATTTGCAACAAACATCTAACATCACAAATTTTTTGAATGCAAATTGATCTTCATGAAGATGGGCAAGAACCAAAGCAACCCCAAAAATTGAAATCTTTACTTCCATGATAAGACTCAATTTTAACCTATTCACCAACAATTCTATTTCGATTTAACCCAATTAATTTTAGAAATTCACTTTCATGGATTTTCAGTGAGCTCTATTATTTTAATTTTTCTCAATTACAAAAAATTTTGATGAATTTTAATTTTTCTCGATTACAAAATATTTTGATGCATTTTTTTGCAGTTTGCATTGAAACCAATTTGCTTAGCTTGCATGAACAAAGTGGATTTGTTCGCTGCTAGCCGTATGCCCAGATTGCATTTGAAATCAAACACAGCAAAGCCCACCACCAACAAAGACCCATTTAATGAAGGATACATCTTTCACACATCATGCACCCAAAAAAAAAAATTTATTCACTCAAATATCATGGGTCAAAATAGGGTTTCAAATGTCACTTATACCTAGTTGAAGAGTGTGATTGGACACTTTATAAACTCAGATGCACAACTGATATTTTTTGCCAAGTTTATGGAGGTATATTTGTATTAAGCCAATATATTAAATAACATTTCCATTGATGAGGAAATTGTCAATTTAGGGAAAGCACTGACTATACAATTTAAACTGATTCCATCCATCTTTAGAAAAGAAAAAAGGGAAATCCCACCTCTCGCAACCCAATTTTTATAGAAATTCTTACCTCTGCAGCTATTATGCACCTAATGTATTTATGAACATGCCATTCCTGATATAATGTTAAAACATATGCAATGGCCATTGATCTTTCCTTCTATACATGGCCATGACTTTACAAAGAAATTTTTACATAATTATTGGATAAATTACGTTGCTTTCCATTAATGTACCCGTCCTAATAAAAACTTACAAACAATCTCTAAACCCCACCAAAAACTGAATTTTGCACACGACTCTTCGAAAGAATGCTGAGGAAGGGCGCTTGATATATTTTTTTCTCAAAATTATCATATTCCAAGGTCAAATGATGGAGAACTCTGAAGGTCACAATTTTGTATATTTGGCTTTGGAATTGCATCCTGAGCCTGTACCAGCAACCTGGACCTGTTTTTGAGAAGCGAGGTAGCCTGAGCCTCTACAGCATCGAGATCAAGACTTGCAAAGAATTCATCATCATAAAATATTTCACCATTAGCAGCACAGTTTTCAGCTGGACCCTGCTGCAGTGATTCTTTTCTCGCAGCATCTGAAAGTGTAAAGAATTCTTGCTCTAGGTTGATTGCAGGAATAGGTCGTGACTGACAAAAATTCAATTTCCTTCTCCTTGTTTCGGGCATTGTCCCATTTTCCGATGGAAAATTAGTGGTTACACAAGGCCTTGCTGCTGACATCTTGTCTATGTTCATCCGAAACGTATCTGAATATCTCTCAGCAGACTTATTTTCAGATTTATTTTGAGGGGTTGGGAAAGAATATGGTGTCTTCACAGAGGAGCTTTTGCTTGTGGAAGTCCCACGATCAGGAGTGGCAGTGATATAAGAATTTGTTTCTCTCTGCACAGGGGACTGGGTGAGCAAAGAACGCCTGTATCATGAAATCAGTTAGTTCATAATTTCACATATTTTACAGTTGCACCTTCACCAAAACAAAAGGCCAACGATGAATATTGAATGGGACAGATGGTTATTTGTCTGGACAATGACTTTGGAAGAGAAAAAGAGAATCATTTGAAGAAGTCATCCTAGTGTCATGCACAGACCAAAACACTAATGATTCATTTGCAAGAGAAATAAGCAATGATTTTCACAGAAAGGAACTCAATGTCTGGACAGAGGATGATATTGTCATCTCTATTTCACATTAATCACAATGTTGATGTTTATGAATAATTTATGATTATGTAATATGATGGCAATATCCAACATTCTTTTTCTTGTACGGGAGTGGATCCCATCCAAGAGGAATTCCCAGCATAATCTAGGATGTGCACACGAGTGAGAGAGAGAGAGAGAGAGAGGCCTATAGATCGCCATCATGTCAAATCTATTAGTTTCAGCTGGAGTACTTGCTGCTGTAGGATTTGTCCTGTCATCTATGAAACTATCATCATATGAACTGTTGCCTTGGTCATCTTCCTTGTCGTCAGATATTTCAGCTCCAGAAGAAACCCTATGCATATAAAAAATGCCGAGAAGTTAGGATCAAAGAAATTCAGACAACCATCACAGAAGTTTGACTACTTTGTTCAACACATTTCTCATTGTAATAGGATTTCTATATCGTATTAACCAAAAAAAATATGGGTTTGTAACAGGAAAGACAATTAAAAATAACATCTGGTAGCGTATAGCTGATAATCCAAATGTGACTTACTCAGCTTCTTCCTCAATGAATACTCTGATATCATCAGTTTGCCTCCTTTTACCTGAAAAGACAACAACAGGTGCTGTATTACTTTCTATTCCCCAAACAAACGGTGTCCCCTGAAGCAGAAATAATGAGTGAAACAACTCTGAGGAAAAAGGTTTTTGCAGAGTTAGAACAGAAAACTATTCATGGATTTAACTTGCCTTTACCATGGTGCACTTGGTTAGGACTTCTTTCAGAGAAAGATCTATCAAGTACTATAGGGTATAACAATTTTTCCCTATTGCCCTCTGAACACAAATTTTTATCCGTATCTCCAATTTTCCTCAATCTTTTGAATTTGCACACTTGTTTAACACTTTCTGACTTGTCTTCAGAACTCAAAATCCAATCTCTGCTACAGCTGTTTCTGGGGAGATTTTCCAAGGGAGTATTGGTTTCCTCAACAGCAGGAGAAATTGAGGTGCACCCACCTGTTCTGGCATCGTTATTCTCCTTAAGTAATAAGTATAAAGGTTTAAATTTCAGTTACTACATGAAAATGAAGCATTTATTTGGCTGGCATTACCTTCTATATCGGTTCTATTTTTATTTGGACTTGACGGCTTTGGCAGCAGTTTAGCACATAACTTTACGGGTGAAATAACCTCTGCAATGAAAAACTCAATCCTTAATTTTAACATTCAACAGTCAAACTCATTCCTAGAATAAGAGGATTAATTCTATGAAAAGCTAAAGCCAGCAACATTTTCAAGCTATCAGCTTAATAATACAGAGTTTCATTAATAAAACTTACCAACATCATTGATTGGAGACTCTGGAACAACACCACTTTGGATCATATTAGTTAGCCTTGGACTTGTTTCAGAATTGTTATCACATTCATTGGCCTGCAAAGAAGGTAACTTTATTTCCAAGTAACCAAGTGTGTCACTGAAACAATCTCCTTCATTTGAAAGAGCTTTCTTCAACAATGGACTCTCAGGAATTGTTTCAACCTGATCCAGTTTTTCTTCTTGCTGGACATTAGACTTGGATTTTGCCAAAGCCACATTAGTTCCACATTGTGCTCCAGATATTATTAGTTCAGAACTAGACTTGCCTTGAATTAGCTCCTTGTAATCTTCACATGGAGTCTTCAAATTGCAAGAATTTTGCTTGTAACAATTAAGCATCGTTATAGTGTTAGCCCTTGTACACTTAGAATCAGATTCCTCTTTTAAAGGAAGTACAGGGACAGACAAAATCATGACTTTCCCTTGAGCATCAACAGACAGAAATTCTGAACCAAAAAGATAGGAATGGGCTGGAGGACTTTGTTGAAGGAGATCCGGCACATTATGGTTCCTGAGTTTCAAGGTCTTCATGGGTGACGCATCAGAATCAGTCACTATTTCAAGTGACTTAATGCTTGGAGAATCATTGCAAATCAGCAGACCTGCAACTGCAGTCTTACTTCTGAGAACCAAGCCAAAATACATATTTGCATAATAGAAAGTGATCCGTAGACATGAAGTATTAGCAATCAACAAATTCCCTTTTTCTTTTTTCTTTTTTTCCGTAAACCTTGAGAAGTAGAAGTTCTGTAAATCTTGGTAAAATTCCAAGCACAGGAAATGCAGCTACAATATATGAAGGCAAACAAAAACCTTAAACAGTCAGAAATGAGGGAAAATGATTGCAAAGAGCTGAATATGAGAAATATAAAAAATAAGTATCCACTAGGCTGGAAAAGAAGTGAATTGTAGTACTCCAAAATGAGACACTTCCTTCAGCCTAAATGCTTAGGAGAAGCTTGAAAGTAGATTGATTTGCACTTCCCATATTTCCACAAAGGGACAATTAGCAGACATCTTAACTAAAAGGTTGATAAGTTCAGCATTTTTGAGGATAGTGAACAAGCTAGGGATGGAAAATATATATTCCTCAGCTTGACGGGAAGTATTGGAAATTCAGGATCGATCAAAATTCCCAGATTTTTGTACTTTCAGTTATAGGAGATTAGCTATAAATTTGTAAGTTTCCTGATTCCTAGAGATTTGTGGAATGTTGAACTTCCCTAGAATAGTAATTTCTTGATGTATAAAGTCTTTGTAACTAACCATTTTTCAGTGAAAACTGAATTCCAGAATTTTCTTTACTTCACTTTTTTTGAATGGTAAAACATCTTTAGCACTTGGAAAGATTAATATCATAATTTTCAATTTTATAAAGAAACAACTGGAAAACATTTAAGTTGCGATTTGAATATTTACACAGAGAAAGGAATAAACATGCACATGCATGAGAATGCATGCACACATTTATCTTTGGCTCCATAACTATTTCTCATAATCAATAGAACTAAGTTTTTTTTTTTATTTTGTATTTTTTGTCTCAAATGAAACAGCAAAGAGTTAAGTGCAAGCAGTGCTCAAATTTTTGTAGCATACTTAAATGTGCAACTTGAATAAATTAAGAGACAAAATTACTTCCTACATCTAATTAGATTCTTAGAATGACCTAGGCAAATCATTAATCTGATTTTCCATATTGTTTGTGTATGTATTTTCTGAAAGCCACAGAACCCTTCTGAATATAAACTCTTTTTGACAAACATTTTCAGCTGTAGTAATTACAGTACCTTCTTTATCATTGCCCTCTTTTTCAACAGTGTTGACTCCCAAGCACTTGCCTGAAGACATTTCAATGATTTCATCCTACATCCAGCATACAAATTGAAGGCAATTATAATAGATTAAAGATGAAAACTTCTAGCAGTACAGTTGCAAGCAAACCTCAACAGTATCCCTGGAAAAGGATAAATTTTGTAAATATTGCATCGTATCAATCAGCAATTCTGTTCTATTAGAATGCATTACTTTATGCACTCTAGAGGGAAATGCTTGGAAATGTGGAAAGGCAATAAGAGATGGTCTCCAAGATTTTTCACTAGGAAGCTCAAAGTACTTGACAATTAAACCAGCCTCTGCTACATTTAGTTTGGCAATGAAAGCAGGTGTTTGGATAGCTTTATCATCTTTCACTTTCTTTACGCGAGGAATGTACTGTTCAATTGATAGCTTGACAAATTGGACTTCTGGTTTATACATATGGGGAATCTAGGATAAAAAGAAAAGAAATGTTATAGGTAAAAAAGATAACAGCATCAGGAATGAGAGAGATAACCAGAATGCTTGTTAATAGATCTTACCATCCTTGGGCTAGAATGGAAATTAAAGCTATTTATCCCCCCATTATGCATGTGCTTTCTAATGGCTCTGCTGTTTGCTTGTTTTCGCATATAGCCCTTCAACTCAGACCCTTCACAAGCTAATACTAGTAAAAACCTTGTCAAGGTACAAGTTGATTAAGCAGCAAGACCTAAGAAATTACAATAGTAAAATGACTTTTAAGGTATTCCAGGAATGAAATAATGTGATCTAATCAACACCATACTTCATAACATGCATTAACAAGAATGTCAAAAGGATATCAACTCGTCCATCATGCTTCCTTCCAGTTCTCCCCATGCGCTGTATCATTCTTAGTGGTGACACATTAGCATCAAAACATATTACAAGATCAACTTCCATGATATCTAGACCTTCTTCACCAATTGATGTGGCAACAATAACATTGTATTTGCCAGCTCGAAATTTCTGTTGGAGAATGAAGTAAGTGAATGGAAGTAAGTCAGAGGACAATAAAGAACATAAATACCTCCAAAACAGCCTGTTGAACTTTTTGTGACTGCCCTTTCAGTGCTTTTCCTGTAAGAAATTACAAATAAATTACTATGTTAAGTTACAAATACTAAAGTGCAATCTAATTCTAGAAAAAAAAAATTGAAGGCAGAAGGAAAATAAAAAGCACTAGCTTCTTTTTGGAAGGAATAAACTCAATGGTAAAGAACAAGTTAAAGAAAAGAACTGCAAACCTGAGCTTTGACCAATAAACTCAGTTGCTTTAACTAAATCCCTAATGTTTGTTAGAGAATTCATTATGTCCCTGAATATCAGCATTACACCAAGGAAAAAAATTTCAAGTTAGAAACATTGTATGATGAAATAATTAATATAGGCTAGAGCTAAAAATGAAATGAACTTGAAAAAGTTTTCTACCTTACACTTCCTCTAAAATTGGAGAAAATTATCACCCTTGAGTTCTGGGGGTCCTTTGTTTCTGCAATCACATATTTACAATTATATTCACTAGCAAGTGCCAAACTTCAAATTGAATCATACAAAATATGTAAAACTACAGGATAATTACAAACCACACAATTTTGAAGAAAGTATAATTGTAGATGATAAAGTACGAGTCAGAAGTTGAATATCAAACTCAAAAGCCAAGTTTTACACCATTAAAAAATAAAATTCAACTTGTAAAATAACATGGTGGCAAAAAAAGCAATAAACCCATGTCTTAAAAATGGTGATAACATCAAATGGATCATGACCTGATCCATGGAGTCATTCAAATATCAAACTTTATAATGGTAAACCTCTCATTTTTTTTCTCGTGATTAGTTGGTCCAACTATCTGTTAATCTTGCACTATTAACAATCTTTGGAGGACCAAATGCTTAGTCACATGCAAAAGCATGAAGTAGAAAATTAGCATGTGCTGTAGTTTTAGTTCCAAACCAACAAAGAAGAAAGATAGGTAAAGGCAATAAAATAAGTAAATAAATAAATAAATTCGTACAGTAATTTCACAATTATTTATATTCAGAATTCATCCCCAACACATTAAAGAAAAACAAACTAAAATTATCGAAATGATTTAGATCCTCAATTCCTTGAATGGTTAGTGTCAAAAAAAATCCACATATCAGATGTAACATGTTGCAGCTAAAAATGAACTCAACGCAAGCAACATTAAAATTAAACAAGTTTAAAACTACTGTTTATATATGATTTGTACATTTTAGAGCCAATTTCAGACATAAAGGAGTTCTTTATAGTCTTAGAATCTCATGCTTGTTTAAGAGTTAAGACAATTGGCAGCTGATTCAGTATTTAAGCCTTCCTGCTAATTTAAAAATCAAGGATATGTGCCTAGATTTAGAGCTGGTTAAAAAAACATTAATGGTTTAGATTGTTTTCTATCTTTAGTAGCTTTCCTCGTTTGGACTATACCAGTCAATTCCAAAAGATTGAAGTTCACATTCTACAGCTCCATACCAATTAGGATTAGAAATACTAGAGGTGTCTGCATATCAATCTAATGTTATCAATTTAGTTCAATATCATTTCAAAGATTGCTTGAAGTGCGATTGCCATCTTGTCCCTCGTTGTGATTGTTCCTACCATTTTCCTTCTTCATCTCCATATGAGAACATTTTCAGTTTTTTTCTGAATTCAACTATAAACAGCTGCCTATATTAATCCCTTCAATCCTTATTTAAACCATTTTAACACAACTTCCAGACGCAATCTGGCTCCCCTATCCAAGTCAAAAGAGAAAAAATGAAAAAAAAAAACTCAAAGTTCAGATCTTCCTTGTAATCAATGAGAGCTACCATGGTTAAGCTTAAGTCTGAAGTTCATAAGAAATTTAATGGTTGTTCAATTCAGAATCACCATTATCTAATGCAAAAGAAAGATGGTATGCCACTCACTAAAATGGTCCATCAGTACTTCCAACATTTTTGACAGTTTGGGACTAGGTGCACCATGAGACAAGCTTTGCTCCATTGAAAGCTTTATTTTTCTAATATCTTCATTTCTAGTCATTAGTCTTGCAAATGGCCTGCAGCAATCAGGTTTAAACAGTTTAAGATCTTGTTGGCAAGTGGTAACTAATGGAAGAACTTTTGACTTTCAACACCAAAGACATCACTCAAATATGTTCATGCAAGACAAGCATGTAGTGAAATTCAGTTGATCGAATCAAATGCAATTATCATTTTTTTTTTGTTTACTTACCATGTAGTACAATCTATACTTAGTCAATGGAGGGACTACAGAGACTACACTTTTAAACAAAAAATACTAAGGCCTGCAATTTAAATTCAAGACATCTTTGGTAGCAGGTCTTACTTTGCCAAAATCATTTGAGCCTATGTAAGAAAGAAGAAAAGCATCCTTCTTGAATATCAAGTTCTGGTACTTCAATGAAGACTCTCTTTTTCGTTAAATGAATTTAGCTCACATTCAATGAAGGGATATCATTAAGTAGATAGATCAATGAATGTGGTTAATTTAATAATATTTCACATCCAATAATTTAAAACGAAAAATTCATGTAAACCCTGGCACATCTTGCTTAATAGACTAAAGCAGTACCAAAGTAGAGTATGCACAAGAACGTACCCTTGTTTCAACTTTTCTTCCAGCATCTCATATGCTGGCCTCATTCCATGACTTGAAAGTAGCTTACGGATGTGATAAAGAGTAATAAGACCAGCAAAATAAGCTTCAACTTCTCCATACTTGTTTTGGGGAAGTTCTGGTGGTGGAGCTCGGCGAAAATTATCCCTTGAATTAAGTAAATCAGGGGGGCTGAACTGTCATATGTCCATATGAAAAGTCAGAATCTCAGATGTGATCTAACAGTTCCATTTAGAATTGGGGATAGAGCAGATAGCAGTTTAGCTTTAAAAATTGTTGCAATTACTGAAGCTGTCGAATGTGATCATCTTTGATCATGGACTCATGATATTGAGTAGCAAAAAAGGAAAATTAAAAAAAAAAAAAAAGAGAAATGTTGAACAAGCTAAAAGTCATTGACCACAAACTGATGGATCAAAAGAGATTAATTTCTATGTAATATCTAATAGACATCGTCATCTGAATAAATTAAAATTTAATTTAGTTCCAGTTTGACTCTAGTTTAACTCTGGGTGAACCTTTACTTGTGACCCTCTGCTTCCACTGGTTCAAAGGTCAGACTGGATTTGGAGACCTTGGATTAAGATTCCTGGTTAATCTATAGATCTTCCTTCCTTTCAAAAAAATTTACCATGAAGGAGAAAATGGCTAGGTGAAGACAAGACAGCATCCATCATGCAAGAAATTCAAGTGATAGAAGAACATACTGGCATATTCAGAGAATGATTACAACATAGAAAAACAATTAATTATCAGCTTAGCATAATTAAAACAATAACGGGTTTTTAGTACTTCATTAAAATAGATAAATGACTAGAAATATTCAAGATGGCATCCCATAATGCAGTAGTTGCTACCAACTACTTTTAAAGAAATGGAACTAGATTTGACATGATCCAAAAGGAAGAGGTAAAAAGAAATACTAAACAATTCAGTGCTCCAGGCTAAGAATATCCAAAATGAAATAAAACTTTTAAAATATTAAGAAGATTTCAAGCTTAATAGGCTACGACAACCAAAAATGAAATAAGATCTGTTGTAACTTAGCATGCCAAAAATAGAGGAGGTAGTGTCAAATTTGACAAATAAAGGTGATTCAGTGTGATGAGTTTTGTGCTCAGATTTTATCATGTAACAAGAAAAATATGGTAACTGAAACATAGGCTTAAGTGCTACTGGCAATATCTTATTTACAGGCTAAATGTTACAAAGTTGCAACCCAGTTCCATCACATGAAAGAAGAGAAACATGAATAAGATATTGCCATAGAAATGACAATGATAGTGTCCATAGATATGAAGTAAGATGGTTAAAAATAGTGAGCACAGGTAGAATGCAACAAAGGATAAACCATACAAAACAGCAACTTACGGTGCAACAAGTCAGATAGTGAAAAAAATAGTATGCCCATAAAATGCGTGCCTCAGATGATTATACTCTGAGCATTCAAATCCGGAACATAAATCAAAATCAGTAGATCTGTAGAAAGGTGGAGGCAACATCCAGTGACCCACTAAGGATAAATTGAGGGAGGATTATCTAAGATGGTTTGACCATGTCTAACATAGACATATTAAGTAATGGAGAAGAAGAGTGGATAATATCAAGTAATCAGGGCAAATGAATGGCTAAGTTTACTACAAGTGATCAAAGATGATATATCATCGTAACAATCCCATGCATGTTATTAGAAAACTAACAACCATATGTAGTTGAATGAATATTAGCGATGTCTCTCAATACATTATTGAGATTTGATGGAGTCAATAAGCTAGGTTCATAAAATGTTCAATAATGCTGCCTCCATCCAATATTGAGAATCCTCTTTGAAATCCGAACATTGTAAAAAGACCTTCCTTTAAGGCACTTCCAAGCATTTACAAAAGGTACCAGTTTCCAAATTGTTCTTAGTAAATGTTAAATTATGTGGTTCACATAGTTAATACAGAAAATATCTTATCATTTATTTTTTCAATTTTGGAGATAAAGAGTGCATTAATAGACGAGGAATAAAAAAGAATCACTTTCAGCACCCAGACATCAAAAATAGTTTTCTTAATGTACCAGCCTATCATCTCATTACAAGCCTTTAGGCCCTAAAAGAAATATGCATAGTCATTTGACATAAGCTTTTCCCCGAAAGACAGTTCAATTCAACTATTAGCACCAAAAATTCCTCATCAGACACCACTTTTGCCCCTTGTTACCCTTAATTTTTGTGCTTGTGCTTTTAATTGGATAACTATCATTAATTTTTTCAGAATTAGAATTACTTCTCTGTCACTCTCTATTTCACTCTTTCCTTTGAGGCAATTTTGGAGATCATCAAGTAACACCTCGCCCCTTTTAACAAAGCCCATGTAGCCCAATCAGGCACATAATTAACTATATCTCCCAGCAAGTGATGCATAAAATCACTTTTCAAGCTTCTATCACTCTCAAGGAAATCTTATACAAATTTACCTGATACTAACCAAGATGAAATTATTGTAGGAATTTACATGACAAAACAGGAAGTATTGAATAAAAGCCATGTGAGAGCACAAACATAACCATCCCAACTAAGAGCAAAAGCAAAGAGAAGATGCCAGAAGGTAGTGTATTACAGTCAGTTACAGTAGGAATGTTCACGTAAGCCAACCAAGTACTTCACAGAACTTTATGTATTAAGGAACTGTAATCAGACACGACACTATTATATAAAATCTAAGAAGTGCATATGTGCAAATTTGCTAAGCAAATAATAAGAAAACAAATTTATGCCTTATGAGCCAGAGATAATTTTTCTCAGAGAGAGAGAGAGAGAGAGATTAAATTGAATATATTTTTAACTTTGAGAACCATACAGTTTTATAATCTCTATTCTGGAGAAGTCCAAATGCAGAAAGCCTAGCCACATATGGACGTATCACCTCCAATAGCTGCTTGTTTACATTAACAGCATCTTTTCCCAATGCAACCTAGTAACATAGAAAAGGTATTAACTTTGTTTATGCACTTATGCGAACAAAAATTTCAGGCAAATAACATAGTACACACCTCAATCAATTCAATCTTTCTGTTATGGACATACGGGCTGACATCAGAATCATCCTCATCACGATATTCAAGTGTTGATATATGCAAGTTATCAATAATATGCTGGATGGTCTGCTGCTTTGCTGAACAAATGTATTTCTTTTAATGTAAGAATTTAAGATATTAAAGCTTTCTGCAGAACCAAAGTGACATTGTAACTTACATCCAGGTGTTGCAGTCAAAGCTAATATTCTTAGCTGCATTGATAATGTCATCAACTGAAAATTGAGAGAATCAATACCATCTCAAACCACCAGATATTTCATCTCGAAGGAATAAAAACTAGGACACAGAATAACAAACCTCACGAACTACCACACAGTAGGAATAATTTCCTAATGCACGATGAGCCTCATCAATCACCAAACATACTAGGTATCTTACCAAACATGTGCCTGCAATGAGTTGCTCCATGGGAGAAATTAAGTGGTGGGACACAACAGAAGATTATTATGTAGATAAGTGAAAGTTATAGAATACAAGTTGTCAACTCATTTCATATTCACACAATTTCCTGCATAATATTTTAAGGAACATCCCTTTTGTTTTTGGAAGGGGTATTAAGGTACATCTCAAAGCATTACCGGCTTGAATATCTTTCTCCAAAACTTGTGGAGTAACAAAGAACACTCGTTTGGTTTTCCAAAAGCATGCTCTTTTTGTAGGACTTAGCTGACCTGTCATATCAATTGTCCACTCCTGCAATCAGCTTATAATTAATGGTGATAAAGTATATGCTTCCAGTCAGAAACATATGAAGAATCATTTCATTTAAGTATAAAAAGCATCTTACTTGTGGTATTCCCACAATATTGTGGCATGCTTCTATTTGTTGCATTACGAGTGGTCGAGATGGAGCAGAAAAAACTATTTTCCCTACCATAGACAGAGAAAACATACCTATCAGACTTGAAGAAAATCACAAAGCAAAGGATACTAATAAATAGGGTGATGCAAAACAAAAAAAAAGTACTTCCTCCCTTGGCAAATAAAAACAAGCAAGCAACATGTATCAGGAAATGTTTTTGACATCAATTAACTCATTATACTTTATTCAGGATCCATGGACATCCAAACATAGTTGGAAACTTAGAATACCAGTTTTGCATGCCTAAGGTTTCCGTTCAAAGCTCAAGTATAAATTGTAAATGCTCAATAAATCAAATATCTGAACTAAAGTTTGTTCAAACTTATCAGTTTCATATGCAACTAATCTGCATTATTTCTTCTTTATACTTTTCCTTGTGGCAAAAAATCTCATCATTGAATTTGAATACCTTTTGAAACCTTAACAAATTGCTGAGCAAGAGAAAAGACCATTTGAGAACCAGTCTTATAGATATCCTAGAGCAAAGCATGCATTCCTGTCTTCTAGAGCTTCATGCTAGAGTACATATAAAGGAAGAATTTTAAGGGTTTCTCAAAAGAAAAAGAAAAAAAGACATTTGAAAATGCAAAATTACAGTAGGAATTTAACTGTTAATTTTGAAACTTAAAGTCGGCCAGACTATAGGATGTTGACCAATTATATGTTTATTACTTGCTTGCCCTCCACTTGGTTCTGAAAAAAAAAAAAAAAAAGGACAATTGCTGAATATGGTTACTAATATGGTTACTACTGCGTTTCATATCATTTTACGCATTCTCCTCAAGAGCCAAAACTGAAGCCTCAAGCTCTTGTGATAAAATCATGATATACCCTAGAATGTGTTTATATGACCTATTTAGAGAATTAAAACATGTGTAATAACGAAGCATAAGAGAATACTGCTTGAAGAGTGAGGAAGCCACAAGCATAATATATGTATTTTAACTAGTGTCACATCTCACCATCTGGAAACCACCTGAAATAGTTAAACATCACTACTGCAGCAACAAGTGTCTTTCCTAGCCCTGTCGGCAATGCTACCAATGTATTTGAAAATAATGCTGTCTTGGTTATAGCCAATTGATAATCACGAAGTGGAACATTAACTGCAAGATAAGAATGAAAAGAAAAGTTGGGATAAAGAATTCTATTCTCTTAGCATTTAGAGTAAAGTTTCTTTTATTTGACCCAAAAAAATAAAAGAGATTGATCTACTCTAGATCAATATCACATGTTTCAGTTCATAAGATCAAACCTCAGTTTGAATTCACAAAATAAAATAGCACGATCATTCAAAAAAAAATTATACATTTTTTAAATTATGCACAGCTAATAGAATAACATTAATATTAAGGCTTTAACATCCATTTCCCTATTCTTTCAATATTTCAATAGTTATCCCGACAATCACCATATTGTTTACCACTAAGTATTATGTAATTTTGAAAAGGAAAAAAAAAAAGCTTCATAATCAATATTCATATTAAATTTTGAACCTATTTGTCGTCATGAAACAATATAATCGAATCAGGTATGACATTGTATTATATAAATAAACAAGTATCAAAGTGAGATGTTAAATCTCCAATTCATCCACTAATTGCCTAGACACTGACAACAAATCTCAACCGAACAACAATCGTAAAACTTCAGTAACAATCAAAATAAAGCTAAACAATTCAACGAGACCTCACAGAATCAAATGTGAATCTATTTTTCAAATCCCACCTATATGTAATCTCTCCAAAACCCACCACTAAATGAATAAAACCGAAAAATTCCACTCAGACACTTTCCTAAGACCTCCCAACTGAAATATTACACAAACAAAGAAGCACTTTTAGAGAGAATAAAAAAAAACATCACCTGGGTATATCCAAGATTTAGCTGCCACAGCATCAATCTCGACGCAGCTCACTCTCTCATTATTTCCCTCAACCCAATACTGCTTGTTCAGATCATCGACCACCGGACTCTCAGGACGAGGCCCAGTACCCTTCCCAATGAAACTATCGAGGGTGGACTGCTTACAAGGAGCGGCCTTTTTCACGAACTTATTAGAAGAAGGTAAATGATTAGAATTATTACGAGGACGACCAACATGGGAAGAAGATGAATTATTGGGTAATGAAGTAGAGGGGTTAGCGTTTTGACATGCGACATCAATTTCTCTTACAGCTTCCTCCCAATCAAACTCCTATATGCAAAGACAGTTAATTAGGAAGGAAGAAGTAAAAAATACAGATACATATATAGATAAAAGAAGTGAAATTGAACTTACATCTTCATCATCAGCGATATGGATAGGACTAGTAGAGGACATTTCGGGAGATCAATGGTGAAATTTTTTAAATCCAATGTGTGTGCGTTTGGATCAGTTGTAGGGAAGAGCAGAGAGAATGGAAAGAAACCCTCGAGAGAGCAAGGGAGATGCCGAAGAGATGTGGGATTGGCGGCAAAACTTGAAATTGACTATTGAAATTTGGAGGCAGAAAAATGCCCAAGAGCTGAAGTTCTCCAAGTCGTCAAATTTCAAGTGGGTTTGGCCCATTATTCGACTCTAATTGGCAATGCATTCAGAAATTAGGGCTTGACATGTTTCTTCAGTGGGGAGTCACTTCTAGCCTCTAGTAGTATAGTCGGTTGGAACCAACTCGAACCAGAATAACACATGAAATTTCTTCTAAAAATTAACTCTAATCTAATCGATTTCTTGAGTCAAATAACAAAAAATAGTTATCCAACTTGAACCGAACCTGAACATTGAATTTAGTCCTGCGAAAATCCAATCCGACACAAACCATTCAATTTCGTTCGGTTTTGGTTTTGCTTACTCCTATTTTTAGTGGCATGTTTTCATTACTTTCCCCGTTACTTTAAAAAAAAAAAAAAAGGTCAGCCATGCGTATAAGATATTTATTAACCTTAGCAAATAGCAATAGCAAGCAAAAAAACAGTTGGCGCATTTTGGTTCCAATTACTAAATCCCTTAAAGCAAAGGGCATATTTCTCTCACACGTCTTTTCTACTTGGTGGCCGGTAGTAACAGTGACAGCAAATTATTCAAATAATAAAGAAATTTATGTTTTGAAATATATTAAAAAAATAAAAGTATTCTTACATTTGTGAAGAACATTATATTCATAACATAATATGAATATAAATCAATAATATAAGAATGGGATAATGGCCCTGTAAAATGTTTTACTTTTCTTTCCAATAATATTGGAGTGTTTACGGGTTAATTTGGTTCATATTGAATATAACACTTAATTTAATTTACAATTTATGAATTGAAAATTTATCCATCTAACACAATCTACGAATATAAAAAAATCAATATAATTCAAACCACAAATTACATATTGAATAGGATCAGTTTGAGGAGGCTAATTTAATTTTATATACTTTTTACTTTTAGTTAATAATAATAATAATAATAATAATAATAATCAAGTCTTTGCCCAAATAAGGATTTACAATAAAAAAAAATTATATTACCAAACTCACATATATTCATAACCCTTTAATTTATTGCATAAATTACTTAAGAATAAGCTATATTATGAAAATTATACCAGTAATTTTCTCAAAAAAATTACAGTATTAAATTATCAAAATAATTCATTTAAGATCAGAAATCTAGAGCACCAAGAATTCAACACCACAAGTGAAATAACAATAGTAAAACTTACCAACATAGAAAATACAGATTTTTAAAGTTGAATTAAACATAAAAAAAATAATAGAAATATCTTTTAACATTGCAATATGCACAGAATGCAATCCATTAAATTGTTAGAGTTTTTGTAAAGAATTTTTAATTTTTTTATTAAATTGTGAGTTAGAACCTGACTACTAGAGTTTTCTAAGCTTCAAGAGGGAGTAGTTCTTCAATCTCTTAATCGGTGAAAAAAACTTAAAGAAATCGGAAGAAAAGTTAAATGACATAATGTAACAAAACCAACATAAGGGTAGGGCTAACTTTTTTTTTCGTTAATCAGTTTAGGGACCTGACTATTTGTTAATTATTTTAATAAGCACATTCTTTTCAGTTTTTAGAAAAAGCATATATTAAATTATATTTTAGACCAATTATTAATTTATATTTTATATCACGTGTATAATTTGTTTTAGACCAATTATTAACAAATTATATATTTACATTTTACCTAGCATATATTCTTTATATTTTTTAAGAGTTGATTTTGTTTTTTAATTAATTACTACATCCATAAACATAATAAGCACTTTTTCTTTTTAGTTTTTTCAAATTATTAATCATTTATGTTAGTAATGTTTTATTATATATTTATTTAATATGTCTGTTTATGTCTTAATTGATATAGATTATATTAGAAAAAGTATTAGTTTAATTACATTAATTAATTTTTTTACGATTCTATATTTATAAAACAAAAGAATTATAGATTTATAAATAATTTCTTAACTTTCTAATTATTCAATATGAGTTTTTATAAATAGATATAAACTATCACCTTTTGATTTTTTTTTTTAACAAGTTAATCATTTATGTAATGATATACTATGGTAAATTAGAATTATATATAATGTTGGTCATCTATTCTTAAAATATATAAGAAAATTTTCAATTTTGCATCATAGAATATAAAAAATTAGTAAAAAAAATAAATATATATTTATAATAGTGATCATCTTTTATATATATATATATATATATATATGGATTATGGGTTAGCTTGCGGATTAAAATATAAAAAATTCAATTCAATTTACAAAATATGATTTGAAAAATATACAAGTCAATTCAATTCATCACATTTAAAAAACTATGATTTGATTGCAGATTGATTCAGTTAAAACAGGTTGGGCGGTTTATAAACACCCCTAATTGGTATATAGCTTTTGGTAGTGGTCTCATATGTGATAGTAGAAAAGCTTTGTAATACTCTTTTTGTTAATCAAGATTAATCTCAATTAAATAAGCGGATGCTACCAGATCCCGATATAGAAAATATGTGAAATTTAAAAAAAAAATTCTTTTTTAAGTTAATATTTTCATATATATAGAAAACCATGTTCAATAACCATTTTATAAATATGCAACAACTTGATCGAAAGGATTTTGTTTGTAAATCATAAATTATGTTTGGGCTAAATTAACCAATTGTTTATAAAATATAACATTTAAATCAAATACATATTCTTTGAAATAACAAGGCATGTACAAAAAGAATCAAATAATGATATGTGACCAACCCTTTGAGGGTAAACACTACTCTCAATACGAGTATTTTGTCTTCTCGTGTCAACTTTAGCTATCATCTAAGTTCCAAACATGCCTGTAAAAAAATCTACATACTAAGCTACTGAAAGTTTAATAGTACATATTAATATAAAAATTTATACATGCATTCATAATATAATAAATATATTCATGTCATGCTATCATGTTTGTAAACAACTATCTTAATGCATGATAATACCAATATCCTACCTTTTATACACATCATATCTCATATATTACAACAATAAGTTATATGTATATACAATATTCCATGTAATCAGTTCACTGTATCTTTACCTCTTTCTATACTTTACTTTTTTTGCTCATAACTTACCATTTTATTATATTATTATTTCTTTTTAGTTTATTTTGGTCTAAAATTCTAAGTATGATTATCTAGATGTGGATTGTAAAATAAGTGCACTCATACCTGAGCTTTAGCCACCCTATCTATTAACTATAAAAGTGCTCGTTTGAGCTCCTCAAGTCAAAGACGTTCTTACCTAAACTTCAGTCACCTTGACTGAGTTTAAAATAGGATCAATGACACTCTTACCTAAACTTCAATCACTTTGTCCTTATAAATACATGGAACCAAAAAATAATGGCGCTCTAACCTAAGTTTTAGCTACCTCATTTGCTAATAAGCATATCATACGGTATCATAACCCTTTTGATGACATATTATTTATTCTATGTCAAGTCATATATTAGAGAATTGAGTATTCAAAACATATTCCTTACTTTTTTATCTCAATTCCTTTTTAATACCATTATCACATTAAATACTCATAATATCAACTTTCATATATTACCTCATTATCATCACCCATATGTAATTAATCATGCTAGCATATAATATATAACATGTGATATATACATTCATCACATAGCATAAAACCCAAAAATTGTATATGTTATACTAACAGTGTAATACTCTTTGATATAATTAAGAATAATCACAATTATACCAAAAGATGTTACAATGCACATGAGTTAAAAATGTTATAATTTAAAACTTTCATGCACAATAACCATGATGAATTGAATAAAATAAAACATAAATAAATTATTGATAAAATAAAATTTAATATATAAATCAACGGGTAACACTAGACCAACATTTACACAAAACAAGTAGTTATAAAATTACATGTCTCTGAAATACAATATATAAAACTATAACTACCCCAACCTATAAAATGACCAAAAAAATATAATAATGTATCACTCACTCTAAATGTATATCCAAGACTTTGATCACTAGATGTCTTTCTTTGTCGCTCCCCTCATAATTCATATGTTAAGCAACTCATGTCTAATGGTACATAATAATATGCAAGCACACCACATGAAAAATATATAATATTCATGATATATTCACCGAGCTATTATAATGAATTATCTCGAAGTCCGCACATGTGCTAGCTCGCATACTATATGATATAATATCAAGATCTCATATATATAATGCACACCATGAACATGGTATATCAAACAATTACCCAGTATCACATAAGTGTATTTTACATATAATGTAATTAATTATCTTACCTTTTTCCATCCTGCTCATAACTAGACTAAAATAGATACGGGTACTCTACAACTCTCGTTATAGCCAAAATATAACCCACCGAGGAAACTCTCATTGTTTACCTCTGGGCCTTCAAATATCTCAACATAAATCAACTGAAGAGAAACGAGGACACAAAACAGCTACAAGGGAAGCCCACCTGGCTAGGTCTCAAGCCTTCAAAATATCTCGTTATTCTTCAAAATATATCAATCGTGACCAATATATGTCACCCGGTACCCATATTCCCTCTTAATGATATGTCATTTATCCCAGCTTTAGTCCTAGTAAGAGTATTAGACTTATAATTTCACAACACATACCACCTATGTTTCCATGTTATCAATTTTTCATATTTTACAAATATACCATGATTTCCACAATCATCTCCACAACATGTATTTCCATATCATATTATAAGCATACAACCAAGGCCTACCACCTCATAACAAACCATTCTTAATTCACAAACTAACATATAAGTTTTTCAACATAAACTGTTTCATGCCCGTAAACAACCTTTCACAATTAGTTTTTCTGTGAACCAAATCGTTATTCAACCCGTGAATCAATACTTATTCACAGCCATGATCACCCATTTACGGGCATGAACCAAACTGTGAACCCAACAGTGAAACTACCTGTAAACAAGTTTGCTCATTTTTACGACATTCACACCCATGAACCCCCTTTCACAGCCATGAATTTGGAAATTTTTCCAAAAAATAGAGCATCACAATTTCATGTCATTCTCATATATAATACTTTCTATGGTTGACTAATGTCAGCCACCATATCAACATTCCAGCATGCATTTAAGTCATTTATCACAATCATATACTTTATAATCATTTATCTTAACTAAAAATATTCATCATAATCATTTAACATAACAACTTCCATCATTTATATCAACCTCACATTTTATCATTTAACTACTCACTGATCATTTACATCATGTATTAAAAGCAAATAACACAAAAACATAAAATAATTGTCTTAAGTGTTGTTATATATAAACTTTACACCTAGGATGAAAATTAGCTAAAGTCTGAGCTCTTTAAGTTTGTCATCTCCCTTGATATGGACTTCTAACTCCTCTACTAGATCCTAGCAAGATGAAAAATGTCTTATTAGCCTCTAGAACTTGAACCAAATCAAAAAGTATGAAAATCGAACTTTTATCCCAAAACTCACAAGATCCCTCTCTCACTCTTTTTTCTTACTTTAACCTCAAGAAACTTGATATTCCAAGCTTCCACAATGAAGGAAGATGGAGTCTAGAGGAAGAAGAATATGCAGAAAGGTGTGTCAGGTTGGTTAATAGGGAGTGGGGAATAGATTTAAAAGGATATAGAGGGAAGAAAAATGTGTTTGTCTCACCTGCTCTGCCTACCCAGGCTTCATGGGCGTGAACCTCTCCATCACGATCGTGAAAAAACTCTTCACGATCGTGAAGAACTCTATCACTACTGCCAACTAAAACTTGATATTCACGGCTATGACACTTATTGTCATGGGTGTGAAACAACATATTTCAGCAATACTCAACTTCCAAAACTTACTTAACCCCCAACTCTCACTAACCAAGAACATAATTTATAGACCCTAATTATAGGCGTTAGAAACATGATTCATGGATATGAACTACATGTTCATGGCCATGAAAAAACCGTTCACGAGTATTCCTATATGTGAATTAAATCCTAACCATACTTGTGAACGTTACTATATATAAAATATATGTCATTCACATTTGTGACATATCCTTCACTAGTGTAAAACCTTATTTTCACAGCTTTCTTACTATGAAAAAAATTGTAAAAATTTGGATTTTATAACTTGAAAACTAGTATTGATATTCACAGTTGTGACTATATGTCGATGGGTGTGAACTCTTTCTTTCACAGCTTCTTTATCTGTGAAACAAGTTATGAAGAGCTACTACCCTTTCTAGGCACACATTTTACAGGCGTAAAATCTCTTTTGGTTTGAGCATTCGTGGTCGTAAATCTTATGTCACTAACGTGAATTATGGATTTTCAAGAACATAAACTTAATCCAAAACAAAGTATACTTATAAACTTAATCCAAAACAAAGTATACTTTAAAAATCATACAAGAGCTTCTAAGATTGACCAATGTCAATCACTCTAATTAATATTCAATCACATTTCATGCTAACAATATATATTTTTAACAACATTTAAACTCATATAAACATAAATCATGCCAAAATATCTATTTAACCAACATAAACATTATAACCTATTTCATAGCATTTTAACATATTGTTACTCAACCTTTGTGCATTTACATAACTAAAGGTTCATTCATTTTACATATCACGTTTTCATAACACTTCATAGCATAAAAAATGGCAACACACAAGAAAGAGTGAATTAATATGCATATATTACTAACCTAAAAAATGAAGCCTAAATACTTCAAGCTCTTCAAGTTTACCTAGCTTTTTTGGTGATCCTCACCACTTATTCTAGCTCTTATTAATAAGAAAATGTCGCCCTTAGATCCTATTACCAGGAAAATGAACATAAGACCCTTTCTAAAACTGATATTAGTTTCAACCTCATAAACTCTCTTACCTTCATCTATTTAATGTTCAACCCAAGATTAACAAGGCATTTTTGTGCTAATGAAGGTGAAGATGGTGAAAAATGTGAATGTGGTGTGCAAGTTTGGTTATATAAGGGCAATGGAGTAGTTGGGGTAGCAGAAACAGTAGGAAGGAAAGAGAAAAATATTGCTCTGTTCACCAACTCTGCAAACTATCGTTCATCGATGTGAATACTATGTCACAACCGTGACAAACCATGAATGGGTGTGATCTTGAGCCACAACATTCACAGTCGTGAAATCCCATTCACAATCGTGAAATGACTCTTTTCTAACTATTTTCAACCTCTTAAACTTTATTCTACCCACACTCTCTTACATAACAACCAACCTAACTTATAAACCCAAAAAAATGAACATTATAAGCTTGGTATGTTCGATTTGTTTTTACCATAGGAACTTGTCCTATCCTTAGAGATGAGATATGAGCAATGCTTCAGGGTATTCAATTAGCAAATGATCATGGTATAACTAAGCTATTGGTCAAGAGTAATAATAGTGTGACTGTGGGTATTATCACGGGGCAGTACAACATCAATGCTAGTTGTCACTCAATTGTTTGCAATATTAAGAGGTTGATGACTCACTTCTTTTCTATCATAATAAGCCAGTTCATTAGAAGTTAAATTTTGCAGCATATTACCTCTCACTTAGCTTATGGTTTTTCTTTAAGGTTTCATATTCTTCATTTGCCCCCCTCAAAGATTCATGTTTGGCTTTTACATGATGTTGTAAGTGATGCATACACTAGATAGTTGTCATGGACAACACTTCAAGATATTTAGTTGGCGAAGGATCAGGGTATAACTGAGCTTTTGGTCGAGAGTGATAAGAGTGTGACAATAGGCATGATCACGAGGCAGTACAACATTAATGCTATCTGACACTTTATGTTTGCAATATCAAGAAGTTGATGACTCACTTCTCTTATATCATAACAAGCCATATTCATCAAGAGTCGAATTTTACAACAAATTACCTTTCACTTGGCTTATGGTTTTTCTAAGTGTTCTATATTCTTCTTTCGTCTTCTTAAAGATTAATGCTTGACTTTTATATGATGTTGTAAGTGTTATTGACACTGGATAGAGTTTTTATCGTTTGTTTTCTTGCGGGATTGCCCATTTCTTCTTTAAAAAACTCAATGGGTACCTAACAACCTATTACATAACACAGTTGAATTCACTTTGATATAATAATAATAATAATAATAATAATAATAATAATAATAATCTTAAAAAAAAACTAGTTGAATTGATAAGAGCTGTTTTTGTTTATTCTTTAGTACGCAAATGAGCTATATATATTTCTAAAATCTTAATGAATGATCACATATACAATCTCACTTGCTTTCCTATTAGTTATATATCATAAAAAATTTACAAAATTAAGCAAACTAAAAATGTAAATATATAATCAAGAAATTCTAAAATATTGGTAATATAATCAATTTTGAAATCCTTCCAAAAAATCAATTTTAAAATTATAAAATTGAAAATTGAATCATACGTAAGATTTTTATAAGATTGCGAAATGAAATTGAATTCACAAACCCTAAAAAGTTTTTTAAAAAATTGCCACTATGGTTGGGTTTAATAGCATTTTGGCGTATAGTCCATAAATTCAACAATTTGATGAGATGAGTTAGTCGTATGCGTAAGAATGAAGGGTCCCCAATACAATTCAACAACGTAGGCTTGCTATGCTAGTATCCATTTCACACTTTTATATCAAATTTTGATATATATATATATATATATATACACTTTGAAAAGGAGAAGCAACAAACAATTGAACTCCAATACTTATACCAAAAAAGAAACCGCTGACATCGCCAAGAATGATGAGGCTAGCACCTGGAGAGGGGCTGAGCCGCCGAAATACTAGCTGAAATAGAACTGCAAATGATACTCGGCTTACGGCTACCTGGAGTTCTTTTATGAGAGAAGACCAGTTCTTTCCTCCACCTCCATAAATACCAACAGGTAAAACCAAAGACTGAAACTCAATCTAGCTATAGACCCGACCTGCTGCTGAACTTGTTCTTCAAATTACTCACCAACCGCTCATTGAAATTCATATCAAAGAAAACATTGCGGTGCCCAGGTGAGAGAAGTTTACTCCAAACAACTCTTGTCGGCAAGCAATCTCTCCACGCCCATATTACAAACAAAGCAACCATCTTCTACGCTCAAATGACGACATTTCCTCTCCAAATTCGTTAAAAATTTACCATGAGCACAAAGCCACAAAAACATTTTAACTCAGTGAGGACCTTTCCAATTCCAAACAATACTCCACAGTTTAATTTTTTATATTTAAAAAAGCAATCCTAAATTAGATTATCCTCTCTCTGTCCCTCCTTCCTAAATATTATTAAATTGCAACCATCATCTATGGTGAATAAAAAAAAATTCATAGTATGACCATAAAATTTATAAAATAAATCAAGCCATCAGAATCAGACCATATCCATCTACATAAAGTCCAAATCAATATTTTAGCTATGTCTTCATCTGTCTAAAATCACCAAATTTTCCACTTAGACTGCACTATGGCAATAAGGCGGTGGTGGTCTCTTCACATAGCTCTCTTCTGCAATTAAGCCTAGGCACTTGCTAGCAAAATTACGCTGATCGACTTGCTTTAATATCTTTCAAACAAGCAATTCAACGAGGCACTTTTGGCATTTTCAGTTCTTGGAATGATTCGTTGCATTTCTGCAATTGGCATGGAATTTCTTGCAATCACAGGCATCCTTACAGCGTCACAGCTTTGAACCTGACCTCACATGTCCTGGTAGGATCGCTATCACAATAGCTTCCACGGCCAAATCCCACAGGAGATTGGCCATCTACGTCCCCTACAATATTTAATTCTTAGTGACAACTCTCTTGGTGGGAATATACCCACCAATTTGTCCGATTGCTCTAATCTTTTTGTTCTTAGACTCATTGACAATAAGCTCATAGGGAAGATACCTGCTCAGCTTGGCTACTTGTCAAAGCTGAAAGCTTTAGGCTTGTCTAGAAATAACTGGACATGAATTCCATTGGTGATCTCTCGTCCCTTCGACAAATCTCTCTAAGGACAAATGGGTTTGTAGGACAGATTCTTGAAGAGATCTCTTAGCTTAAGAACTTAAGATTTTTCACTTTTGCAGAGAACAATTTGACTGGGGAGATTCATCGTGACCTCTTTAACATCTCTGGGATTCAAAGCTTTTCAGCAAGTTTTAACAAATTGAATGGAAGCATTCCTTCTGATATAGGCTTTACTCTTCCCAAGCACACATTTTCAGCTTTCGTTCAAAAGGTTTACTGAACCGATCCCAATTTCATTATCAGATGCTTCTGCACTTGAACAATTAACTCTTTTTTCTAATGATTTTTCTGGAGTGTTTCCCAATTACTCCGGAATGCTGCCAAATCTTTAGGTTATTGACATTTTTGAGAATCAGGTGCGGGGTGGCTTAAGTTTCATCGATGATTTAACAAATTGTTCAAGATTAAGAGTGCTTTATTTAGCATGGAATTCTTTCAAAGGGACTCTGCCCAATTCCATAGCCAATCTCTCCACAAGCAAGATCTACATCGCTCTGTCAGGCAATCAACTATCCGGTGTCAGTCCCTTGGGTGTTGAAAACCTTCTAAATATGAGATTCTTCGTATTAGACAGTAATCATCTTACTGGATTTGAGCAGAAACAATTTCTCAGGGGGTACCATCTTCAATTGATAATTTATCTTTGCTAAGTAATCTCTACACGGGGTTCAACAATCTAAATGGAACCATACCTTCAATTCTTGGTAATTGTCGTAACTTGATTCAGTTAAAACTCTCTCATAATAGACTCTGGTTCAGTACCCAGACAGGTTATCAGCCTTTCCTCCTTTTCAAGCTCCCTCAATTTAGATGTTAATGAACTTTCAGGTTCTATTCCATCAGAAGTTGGTTCGCTGCAAAATTTGGTGAAATTGGATTTATCTGACAACAGATTGTCTGGTATACTTTTGAACAACATTGGCAGGTGTTTAAGTTTGGAACAACTTCATCTTGAAGGAAATTCACTTGAAGGAGATACACCTCAGGTTTTTAGTGCATTACAAGTTTAAGAGAACTGGATATTTTGCGTAACAATTTTTCAGGCCAAATCCCAAATTCTTTAACAAAGCTTGACGGATTGAAATATTTGAATCTATCCTTTAACCAGCTCTTCTCATATTGGTTCTGAAACATAGAATCTATTTTAATTCTAGTGCCGTTTCATCATTCAGAAACAATGATTGTTGTGAAAATTGGATTAATTTACATCAAAATGAATAATTGTGCCAAAAATTAAGACATAAAAATTTTCTTATAGTTGGTGGAATCACAAATGGTCTCCCTTAAAAAACAATTTCCTTAGATTCTTAGAGTCTTTGTGACATAATTTTTCTCAAATAATTTAAAACATAATATATTAATAAAATAAATGATCTGACAATAGCTATTAAATAGACAATAAAGATAACATCAAAATTTAACGAAATTCGGTCAATTATGCCTATGTCCTCGGACACTACTAAAATAATATTCCACTATTTCAAAGAAATATTACAAGAGAGAGAGAGAAAATACAATCAATTTTAGAAGTAAGAGATTGATTGTTAAGAGGGGATGAAGTCTTTTTATAGGCTAATAATTTTCTTCCTCCCTCTTCCACTTCCGATATGGGATTGGGAGATTGCTAAAATTCAACAAATCTCCACATTGACGATTTCACAATCCCAAACAAATTCTCTAAAATTTTATTTTACAATTTCAATAATGTCTCCAAATGCGCTTCAAATGACCTAATTTCAAATTCTAAGAAAATTTATCAAGTCCAAATAATATTGGAACTTGACACCTGTCACAATTTTTGTTGTCATATCTGCAGGATTTTCAACAGTCAGAATCTTTTGAAGTAGAATCTCATCATTTTGAAGAATTTTCCGTATAAAATGATATCGAATATCAATGTGTTTCATCCTTATATGATAAACTTCATTCTTTGCTAAACAAATAACACTTTAACTGTCACAATGCACTTTAACATGCTTCTGACCAATTTCCAAGGCATTCAGCAACCCCTAAAGCCAAATTGTATTCTTAATAGCTTCTGAAACCGTCATGTACTTTGCTTCTATTGTAGACAAAGCAATTGTTCACTGTAAGGTGGATTTCCAACTAACTGGTGTCTTCGCAAGTGTGAACACATAACCAGTAGTAAATCAACATTTGTCTAAATCACCTGTATAATTGGAATCACAATATCCAATTATACACTGACCAATTTTCTCATCCCGCTCAAATATTATACCAACATCTGCAGTATTCTGAATAAATTACAAAATCCATTTCACAGCTTGCTAATGTCCTTTTCCAGGATCATGCATGTACCTACTCACAACTCCAACTGCTTATAAAATATTAGACCTCGCACACATCATTGCATACATCAAGCTACCAAAAACATTTGCATATGGAACCTTTGACATATATCTCGTTATTCGTTACTTTTCGGAGATAAAGATGCATTGAGCTTAAAATGAGGAGCAAGTGGAGTACTAACTGGTTTTGTCTTCTCATTAATCCCAAAACGCTTTAGTACCTTTTTCAAATATTATTTCTGAGTCAAACAAAGTCTCCCCAATTTTTTTTTCTCTACATATCTCCATATCAAGAATCTTATTAACTTCTCCTAAATCTTTCATTTCAAATTCCTGATTTAGTTGAGTTTTTAACTTCTGAATCTCTCCTTCATCCTTCGAAGCTATCAGCATATCATCAACATAAAGGAGAAGATAGATAAAGGAATCATCTTGTATCTTGCGCAAATATACACAATGATCATATTTGCTTTTTGTGTATTTCTGCCTTATCATAAACTTGTCAAATCGTTTGTACCACTGTCTTGGAGATTGCTTCAATCCATACAACGATTTTCTCAACTTGCACACCAAATTTTCATTTCTAGCAACTTTAAATCCTTCTAGCTGAGTCATGTAGATTTCTTCTTCTAAGTCTCCATGTAAAAATGCAGTTTTTACATTCAGCCGAACTAGTTCCAGATCCAATTGTGCTACCAAATTCAACAGTGTTCTAATGGAGGAATGTTTTACAACTGGAGAAGATACTTCATTATAATCAATTCTCTCCTTTTGAGCGTAGCCTTTAGCTACCAATCTTGCCTTTAGTGGATATCATTCTTATCAGGAAATTTTTCTTTCTTTGCATAAACCCATTTACAGTCAATCGTTTTTTTTCCCTTTGGTAGACTTGCTAGCTTCCATGTCTAATTCTTTTCAAGGGACTGCATCTCTTCTTTCATAGCCTTTCTCCACTTTTCTTTTTCTGAGTTTTGAATAGCTTCACAATAAGTGGAAGAAATCTCATCATTTACTGAAGATGTATAATTAGTCATATCTTCAAGTCGAGCAAGTTTCTTAATATTCCTTTTTGCCTTTCGTAGTGCAATTGGCTCAAGTTGCTGAGGAGGTTCTTGTGTTGAAACCTCTGCTTCCTCATCTGATCCATTTTCTACATTTATCTCATCTTCTGTCGTAGAAGTAATTTTATTAGACTTTACAATTGCCACATCAACAATTCTTCTTCTATCAAACTCCACCTGTTTGGGAGTTTCTTCCACCTGTTGTGGAGAACCATCTTTCTGCTCATATGTTACCTTTTTGAACACGGTAGACTCATCAAAAGTAACATCTCTACTAAAGATTATTTTTTTCGTCTCTGGACACCAGAAACGATATCCTTTGATACTAGAGAATATCCCTATAAAGATAGCTTTCTTTGCCCTTAGATCTAACTTCAATTCCTTAACATGATGGTATGCAATGGAACCAAACACATGTAAGAAATTATAATCTGTAGCAGGTTTTCCATACCACACCTCCAAAGGTGTTTTTCCATTGATAGCAGTTGATGGCAAACGATTAATGAGATGACATGTGTATGTTACAGTCTCAGCCAAAACTATCTGCCTAATCCAACATTAGACAACATACACCGAACTTTCTCAAGTATAGTTCGGTTCATGCGTTCAACTACCCCATTTTGTTATGGTGTATTTCTAACAGTGAAATGTCGAACAATTCCTTCATTTTTACAAACTTTCATGAAGAGATCACTTGTGTACTCTCCACCATTGTCTATTTGAAGACATTTGATCTTTCTGCCCATCTGAGTTTTCACCATTTTTTTCCATATGAGAAAAACTCCCAACACTTCATCCTTTATCTTCATTGTATACACTCATACTCTTCTTGAACAATCATCAACAAAGGTAATATAGTAGTGTTTACCTCCCATTGAAGCAGTTTTAGAAGGATCCTATATATCTGAGTGAACATAATCCAGAATACTCTTGGTATCACGAATTGCAGTGCCAAACTTCACTCTTGTCTGCTTCCCTTTGATGTAATGCTCATAGAAGTCTAATTTGTAGGTTCGTACTCCTTGCAATAATTCTTGATTCGCCATAAGTTTCAAGGATTTTTCACTTGCATGCCCCAAGCACATATGTCATAATCTAGTTGTTTCTAGCTCCTGGTTATCACTAGAAACTGTTGTTATTGTTCCAACGACTGTATTGCCTTCATAGTAAAATAAGTTGTTGCTCATTTGAACTCTTTTCATCACCAGAAGTGCTCTAGATATAACCTTAATTACTTCATTTTTAATGACTAATACTATAGTGAAACCCTTTCTCCCAAGGATTTCTATAGAAATGATATTTTTCGTCGGATTGGGCACATATCTAATGTATGTCAGAGTTCTGATTGATCTATCATGATTCCTCAACTGGACTCGACTAATTCCAATTATTTTGTAAGGCTATCATTTGATGTATAGATAACTCTACCTTCAATTTCTTTAAAATTGAAAAATCATTTCCGATTAGGACAGATATGACGGCTACAACCTGAATCCAAGATCTAAGCAATCGAACTGCTTATTGATGATATCAATGCTAATGAAAAGTCTAAATCATCACATTCAGCTGCATTTGAATCTACAACAACCTTCCCTTTTCCAGATTTAATTCTCAACTTAGGACAATCTTTTATCCAATGCCCATTTTCTCTACAAAAGGCACATTCATCTTTGCCCACTCTAGACTTTAATTTGTCTTTCTTTCCTTTATTTTTATTTTTCTAACAACCTCTTACTATCAAAGCTTCTGCTGCTCCACTGGTGCTATCATTCTTGTCTTTTCTCCTCAATTCATAGCTATATAGTGCAGCGCATGCTTCACTAAGAGACAACTTAGCTTTCCCATGGAGTAAAGTAGTTTCTAGAAACTCAAACTCCTCAGGAAGGGATCCCAACAACATTAGGGTCAGATCTTCATCTTCAAAAATCACATCCAAATTGATCAGATATGCTACAAGTTGATTGAAATTGGTGATGTGATCATTCATCGTAGTACCAGGAACATATGTGAATCTAAACAGCCTTTTCTTTATATGGAGCTTATTTTGACTGCTATTTTTTAAGAATTTTTCCTTCAGTGTCTTCCATAATTTACTTGCAGAAGTTTCTTTACAAAAGGCATACTTCTGCTCTCTGAACAGACACGATCGAATTGTACCACATGTTAAACGATTGATTGTCCTTCATTCTTTCTCATCTGCACCTTCTAGATTTTCTCCCTCAATGGCAATGTCTAAGCCTTGCTGAAATTAAGCATCTATAACTTCACCTTGCCACATGCCGAAATGACTTGTACCATCAAAAATCTCCACTGCAATTTTCATATTTGCCACAACAGTTCTCGCCAAAAATGATGACGTAGAAGTTGTTGTGTCCATCGTGAATTTTTGTCCGTCTCTTGCCATTTCTTCTTTAAGACTATTTAATAGATTTCAAATACGGAACACCCAAGAATCCAAAGAAACCTTTCTGATGTGGAAGATCAGCTTACGCTGTAACCACAGAGCATATAACTCAGTAACCTTGGCTCTGATACCAATTGTTGTAGAAATCGGGTTAGTTTCCACCAAAATGAATAATTGTGCCAAAAATTAAGACAAAGAAAAATTATCAGGTAGTTGTGGAGTCACAAACAGTCTCCCTTAAAACCAACTTCCTTAGATTCTTAGAATCTTGGTGACAGAATTTTTCTCAAATAATTTAAAGCACAATATATCACTAAAATAAATGATCCGATAATAATTATTAAATAGAAAATAAAGAAAATACCAAAATTTAACGAGGTTTGATCAATTATACCTACGTCTCCGAATATTACTAAAATAATATTCCACTATTTCAAAGAAATATTACAAAGTGAAATATTAAAAGAGAGAGAGAAAGAGAAAATACAACCAATCTTAGATGTTGCCCAGATAATGAACCAAGAATGGGGGTTGAATTATATATTAAAAAATTCTTAACTTTTAAGTGCAGAATAAAAAGTTAAATAAAGTAGGGATAAAAAGATATCACACAAAAAATTTATAGAGGTTCGGGTACTAACAAACCCTACTTCTCTCTTCAATCTCAATTGGGAGTTTCACTAACACACTTAGTGTTACAATGGTGTTTTACAAGCTCACTTCCAACTATGGTGTTTCTATTAATGGCTCACACCTAACCCAGAAATTCCCTTGTGTTTTAATGGTTCACACAATAAATCAATTCCTTGTATTTTATGACTCACACAAATAACCCTTACAAGTGTTTTACTCTTAACCCAATATACCCAAACTCACTTGAGTAGTAGATTACAAAGAGAAACACTCGCCAACCTATAATGCTTAGAATTTATGAGCAAATAGATTTTTACATAGAATAAGAGTTTTGTTGGAAATAATTAATGCACAATGGCTACAACAAGATTTTGATTTGAAGTAATTGTTTGTTCTCTTGTTTTGGATTCATAAATGACTTGCATTTATACTTCCTTAGCGAATTATAGCCGTTTGGATGCATTTAATGCGAAAATAGCCGTTAAACCGACTCTTAATTTCGCGCTTGACATGTTTCTCTTTCCTCTTTCACGGTCTTGAATATGTATGTCACGATCGTGAATGTTCTTCTAAGCTGTGGCTAAGGTGGTGACTCTGGCCGTGAAGCATTCTGGAAGCATTTGAAATGTTTGATCATAGGCGTGACTTTATACTTTCACGGGCATGAATATCCTTCCAAGCCGTGGTCCAAGTGGTGACTATTGCTGTGAAGCTCTCTGGAGGAATTTGGCATGTTATCTCAAGGGAGTGACTGATTTGATCATTCACGGTTGTTATGATCCTTTATAGCCGTGAACTTTAAATGTTGGAAGTTGGCGCTAAGTTATATCACGGGCATGATATAATCAGTCACGGGCGTGAACATGCTATTTCTTCATATTTTGACTTTCAAAGGTAGTGCTCCATTTTTGCATCATATTTCATACCCCGTTCAATAAACTTAGAACACAAGTATTGTTAAATACATTATTGCTATTTTATTTGTTAGCATCAAAATGATGGGAATACCCCTCAAGGTTTAACAATCTCCCCCTTTTTGATGGTGACAAATAATCTAGCAATATGTGCTTTTGAGAAGTCTCCCCCTTAAAATATGCTTAAGACAAAAAAACAAAAAAAATAATAGAGTGCGAGAATTGAGGAAGTATAGCATGGATCTTTGCTTGCTAGTTTAGGTATATGCAAGGTATATTCAGAGTATATCAAATTGTTTGCTTTTAATTAGTTAAGTATATGCAAAGTATACATAAAGTATATCAAATTGTTTGCTTTTAACTAGTTAAGTATATGCAAAGTATATCCAATGTGTATCTCAACACTATATTCAAAGTATATCAACATATTTGCATTCATGTACTTGCATATTCATTTATATTGCTAGGTTCTCCCCCTTTTGTCATCAACAAAAAAACATAAAAAAAATAAATCATAAGGCAAAAACCGATGCAATTAGATTAATACCAAATGGAGGAAGTACAAAGTTCGGAAAAGTAAATTAAAATCCTACATTCACAATACGATAAAACTAGTAAAACAAAATGAAATAAAAACAAAAACTCTAGCTAGACTTGGAGCTAGACAACTCATCTCTAAGGCGTGCCACTTCCGCCTTGAAGCTATCAATGCGAGACTCCATGAAATCTTTAAGGTTTTCCAACCTCTTATCAATTGAAGCTTGCAGTAGGTCAAAGCGAGGTGCTAAAAGATCAACCATCTGCTGAGCCAAGTTAGGTGTGGAGGTCGAGGATTGACCAACCTCTTGCTCAACCTCTGGAGTCATCGTCCCCACTCGGACTCTTTTTCTTTGCTGGATTCCTTAGAGGCCAGCTTTGAATTCGTCCGAATCCTCGTCTTCCAAAACAATTTCACCAGCTGGAGTGATGAAGAGGTAATAGATATTATTCTAATGAATTATGTGAACTGCTGCTTCCATTTTTATAAAAGACTCGACATTTAGCCGGTCTCAAGGATGTGCTAGTATGAAGTTGAAGTTGTGCTCTTCTAGCTTCAGATACCAGAGCTTAATTGCAAGGTGAGTCACGTACCCACCAATCAAAATATCTTTCAATGGCTTTCTTGCAATTGAGAGAAGATGGTTTGCAAACCATCAAGACAGGGCCACCGTTAGACCTCTTCGGGCCATCTCTAGGAGGAAAAACTCGGATTTACGAATTACACCATTACTATCCCCTCTTGCAAAAATACTATAGTTCAGAAACCTATGTAAATATTTATGTACTGGAGACCGAAGATGGGTACTTTTTGTCTTCTTCACGTCCCAGCTGCAGTCTAGAGTGGGAGAGACTTGCAAGGTGCTAAGGAACTCGAGAGTTGGTTCCCTTAGTGTTGGTTGATGGATATCTACAAACTCCTTGAGATGACAAGATTTTAGTTGTTTCGTCATGCTTGTCTCAAGATCGAGGGTCCTGACAACATGCCATTTGAAGGATCGTGAAGAAAGCAATGGTCTTTTCTTAAGAACGACATACCTTAGATGACAATACTCTGGAATGATGTTGAGAATGTAGTTCGTGTACCTTCTTGGAGCATGAGATTTCTTTCTTGTGCCTTTTGAGGAGTCGGGTTCCATTGTTGAGTTGAGAATGAGTTTTTGAAGAGAGATTTTCTGATAGGGATTTTGAAGAATAACTTGTGATGTTGTAATTTCTGATGAAAGAAAATGTTTTTGAAGCTATTTATAAATGGAAAAGGCTATTAGGGGGTCAGAATCTATGAGAAGTATTGAATGTGGTGATAAATGAGAGAATTTGTAGAGTTAGAAATGAGAGAAAAATAGTAGAAAATATTTTACAGCCGACATAGTCACGGGCGTGAATGGTAAGTCACAGGCGTGAAATGTCGGGGTCACAGTTTGTTGAAGAGGCGCTCTACCTGTGATGAAGGATATGAAACAATTCATAGTCATGACATTTAATAGTCACAGAGGTGAATAATGAATTTTCACGGTGGTGAAAAAATGGGTCACGGTCGTGAAGTACTTCACTACTTGTGATCGTGAAACAAAGCGTGAACGCTTCTTTAATTATTTGGTGTTAATGTTCATGGTCATGAAGAAGTGCCACGGTCGTGAACGAAGAGTTTCACGGAAGTGACAGAAAAAGGTTATGGGTGTGAACATAATCTTCACCACCTTCAACCGTGAAGCATGTCGTGAAGCAAAGCGTGAAAGCTACTAGAGCTTTTGGCGATTATAATCACGGCCATGAATATATATCACGGGCGTGAATTGCCTAAAATCCTCATTAAATAAGACTAAGTCTAAAACAAGACTCAGAGATTTCTAAGGTGCTTCTATCCCTTATAACATATATTTTCATCAAGTTTTGCCACTTCATACCTTAAAAGATGAGACAATAACATAAGATAGAAATTAACATTCAAGGTTCAACAAATTTGAAAATCATACTTAAGATAAGGTTAATCCATCAATCATACCAAGCTCTTTTCTTATGAAGTTAAATCTTTTTTCATTAAGAGACTTAGTGAAAATATCTGTCAATTGATTGTCTGTATGGATAAATTTCAATACAACATTTCCATATTGAACATGATCTCTAAAAAAATGATATCTTATGTCAATATCCTTACTTTTAGAGTGTTGAATGATATTTTTAGATAGGTTTATAGCACTTGATTGTCACATCTAATAGGTATATGGTCCAAACTATGACCATAATCCTTAAGTTGTTGTTTCATCCATAGGATTTAAGTACAACAACATCCTACACATACTCTGCTTCAGCATTAAAAAGAGCAACTAAAACTTGTTTCTTGCTAAACCAAGAAACTAAGCATTCACCAATGAAGTGACAAATGTCTGAAGTACTCTTTCTATCCAAGAGACTTCTAGCGTAATCAACATTTGAATATCCTATGATATGAAAGGATGAATTTCTAGGATACCATAAGCCTAGATGCAATGAGCTATGTAAATATTTTAAGATTCTTTTCACAACATTCAAATGTGATTCTTTAGGACACGATTGAAAGCGAGCACATAAGCATACACTATAATTATATCAGGCCTAAAGGCATTAAGATATAAGAGTGATCCAATCATACCTCTATAGAGCTTTTCATTAATGCTCTTACCCTTTTCATCTTTGTCCAATTTTGTTGATGTGCTCATTGGAGTCTTGGCTTTTTTGCATCCTTCCATTCCAAATTTCTTGATTAAGTCTTTGGCATATTTGGATTGGTTGATAAATATGCCCTCATTGATTTGTTTTATTTGTAGACTGAGAAAGAACTTGAGCTCACCCATCATGCTCATTTCAAATTTTCTAGTCATACACTTAGCAAATTCTTGGTAAAACAATTCATTAGTAGACCCAAATATAATTTCTTCAACATAAATTTGAACAATTAGAATATCATGCTTATGTTTTTTAATAAATAAAGTAGTGTCAACATTTCCCTTTGAAAAACTATTTTCTAAAAGAAAATAACTTAGTCTTTCATACCAAGCTCTTGGGGCTTGTTTCAAACCATACAAAGTTTTTAAAAGTTTAAATACATGATCAAGCAAATTATGGCTTTCAAAACCTGGTGGTTGTTCTACATAAACTTCTTCTTCTATAAAACCATTTAAGAAAGCACTTTTGACATCCATTTGAAAAGTTTGAAATTCATATGGCATGCATATGCTAAAAGTATTCTTATGGCTTCTAATCTAGCTACCGGAGCATAGGTCTCATCATAATTTATTCCTTATTCTTGATTATATTCCTTTGCAACTAACCTACCCTTATTCCTAGTTATTGAACCTTGTTCATCAAGTTTATTTTTAAATACCCATTTACTTCCAATGATTTGATGTTCATACCTTACTTCTCTCCCTCTTGCATAACAATCACCCAACTTTCATCATTAAGAGCCTCATCAATATTTTTAGGCTCAATTTGAGAGACAAATGCAAGATTAGAATCTAAATGTTTGAGATGAGATCTAGTACTTACTCTCTTTGTAGGATCACCAATGATTTGCTCATTGGGGTGATCTTTTGTCAATCTCCATTCCTTTGGGAGCTCTAGCTTGTTTTCCTTTTGAGTTGGAGGTAGAGAGTCGTTTTGATGTGAATTTTCTTGATCATTTTCTCCTTTTTCATTTTCAAGATCAAGTTTTTCCATTATACCTATAATATCATCAAGAACACTACCTTTCACAAGATCAAGCTTACTAGATTCATCAAAAATAACATGCATAGATTCTTCAACAACTAATGGCTTTTTATTAAAGACTTTATAAGCTTTGCTAGTGGTAGAGTATCCTAAAAATATACCTTCATCAGATTTAGAAGCAAATTTTCCAAGGTTGTCCTTGGTACTCAATATGAAACACTTGCATCCAAATACTCTAAAGTATGATATCATTGGCTTTTTTCCATTCCATAACTCAAAAGAAGTTTTGTTTAAGAGTGATTTTTTGAAAACTTGATTTGAAATATAACATGCAGTATTTGTGGCTTCGGCCCAAAAGTAAGTTGGTAATTCATACACATTTAACATTGTTCGAGCCATCTCAATTAAAGTTCAATTTTTCCTTTCGAATACCCCATTTTGTTGAGGTGTCTTAGGAGATGAAAATTTTTGTAAAATGCCATGTTGTAGACAAAATTTTCATTTTCAAATTTTTTGTCATGATCGCTTCTTATTTTTGAAATACAATATCCTTTTTCATTTTGAACTCTCTTAGCAATGTTTTTAAAAGATTCAAAAGCATCACTCTTTTGAGCTAATAAAATTACCCAAGTGAATATAGAGTAGTCATCAACGATAATAAAAGCATAGTGTTTATCTCCTAAGCTTGCAACTCTAGTATGTTCAAAAAGATTTAGATGCAAAAGTTGTAGAATTTTTGAGGTACTTACAATATTTTTGGATTTGAAGGAGGACTTGTGTTGTTTTCCTCTTTGGCAAGGTTCACATGTCTTGTCTTTTTCAAATTTGACTTTTGGTAGTCCTTTTACTAGCTCTCATTTGCTGAGGCTTTCAATTAAATCTATGCTTGCATGATCAAGTCTTTTATGCCACAACCAAGATTCATCACTAGTAGTCACAAGATACTTAGATGAAAGGTTAGATATTTTGTGTAAGTCTATTATGTAGGTATTGACATCTCTACTTCCTTTAAATATCTCTTGGCCATTAACAGAGGTTACAAGATATTCGTTAGAAGTAAAAATTACTCGGTTTCCCTTATCACGTAATTAACTTACACTTAACAAGTTATGTTTTAAACCATCAACAAGTAAGACATCTTCAATGAATGTAGTATTATTAATACCAATAGAGTCAATGCCAATTACCTTACCCTTAACATTGTTTCCAAAGGTTACTTTATCTCCATCAATACTTTTCATGACATTGAATAGTTCTTTGTCTCTGGTCATATGCCTTGAGCATCCACTATCTACTAACTAAGCATTTTCTTTTATTGTGAACTTGAGGCATACCTATAAGATCATAATTCAAGTATTGTTTTTAGGTACCCAAATGAACTTGGGTCCTTGGGGGTTAGCACATGAAGGTTTCCAATGAGCCTTTCTTATCGAGCAATGTTTATTGATATGACCATATTTCATACAATAATTACATTGTTTAGCTTTAAATATGCTTTTTGGTCTTACCATGCTTTTAACCAACATTTTCCTATTAGGTAGAGTTTGTGAGCAGTGACATACACATGCATGATGACTTGGTGCTTTCCTAGGTGCATGCTTCTTATACATAAAAGCATGATTGGTCTTTTGAGGTTTCCTTCTTAGGCTTACTGACCCTTGATCATTCCTTTTATGTATAGAAGATTTAGTGTATGTTGTGCATTTAGCCCTTAGGGCTGTTACTTCTAATGTGTGTGGGGTTCACTTGACTTAAAAAAAATGGTCTTGTGAGATGAATATGATGTTCCCTTAAATCCTAGACTATGTCTTATTAAAGGTGGTCTTTGAGACACAATGAAAGTATCTAAACTCTCTTTGCCTTTATGAAATTTTGAAATGGAGTTTTTAAGTTCCTCAACTTCATTTTTCAAGACATTGTTTTCTTTAAGCAATGATTTAGTTGAGGGTCTTGAGGAGTACTCATCTAATAATTTTTGAAGAGATTCATTAGAAGATTTAAGCTCAATATTTTCCTTTTCTAAGACTTTCATTTTGTTTTTCAAACTTGAAATGTTATTTTTATAAGTATTGAATTTACATCTATATTTTTCTAGTTCTAGGTTCAATACTTCTATTAAACTTTGCTCATTATCATCATCTTCACATCACTATTATTATCACTACTATCATTATTGAATGAGTATGAGTAAAGTGATCCTACCTTATCCGAGACGTGATCCGCTATAGCCATGAAGCATAGGTTGACCTCTTCACTTTCATTGTCATCTTTTTCACTTGAAGAGATTTCGTCATCCCATATGGCTTTATGACGTTTCTCCTCATTGTCTTTTTGGTATTTGCTCTTGTGTTTCTTGAGCCTTTGGCATTCTGGTTTGATATGTCTCTTCTTCCTACACTCATAGCATTTTACCTCCTCTTTATTTCTTTGAGAGTCATTTGAGGAGTGTTTGAGATTTCTTTGCTTGAATTTTCGAGAGTTGTCCATTCTCTTTTCAATTATTCTTTTCAGTCTTCTCGAGAGCATTGTTATGTCCTCATTTGCATCATCACTCTTTTCTTCATCATCTTCAACTTCTTCTTGAGATTTTGAAGTAGAGGCTCTTAGTGTTAGAGGCTTTCTTTTTTTTTTTTGGCTCGGCTTCAAGTTCTCTATCTCTCTTTACTACCATTTAATGTGTTAGAAGTTTTCCAATAAACACATCGGTATTCATGACGCTCATGTCTTCGTTGGCTTTTTCTATACCAGCAACTCTGAACCATAATCTTTGAGAGGAAGGCTTCTCAGAATTTTGTTGTTTACATCTTCCAAGCTCAAGTGTTTTTCGAGCTTTCTCATGCCGTTTATGATGGCTAGAAGACGGTTCGTCGTATCGGTGATTGACTCATTGGATTTCACCTTGAAGAGTTCGTACTCTGAAGTGAGAAGTTGAATCTTCTTGGATTTAACTTGCTTTGTTCCTTCATGATAATTTTCCAATATTTTCCACATGTTGTACAAGGTTGGGCAGTGTTGTATTCTACCACATTCTTCAATGGATAGTGAGCTTGAGAGAATTGTCATTGCCTTTTTGTTTTTGAAATTTGCTCTACGTTGAGGCTCTGTCCAATCATCTTTTGACAGAATTTCTTCTTCACCATCAACTCCTCTTCTGGTTGGTGGTGTTCATTCTTTCTGAACGCTATCCCAGACTTCAATTCCCTCACTATCGAGATATGTCTCCTTCCGGAACTTCCAATGAGCGTAATTTGCTCCATCAAAGTAAGGCTTGAGACTTTGGAATCCTTCATTGGCCATTTTTTGATCTTTGCTAGCGCTTTTTAGGCTTCGATACTAGACTAAGATCTGATACCAATTGTTGCCCAGATAATGAATCAAGAAGGGTGGTTGAATTGGATATTAAAAAATTCTTAACTTTTAAGTGCGGAATAAAAAGTTAAATAGAGTATAGATAAGAAGATATCACACAAAAAATTTGTAGAGGTTCGGGTATTAACAAACCCTACTCCTCTCCCCAATCTCAATTGGGAGTTTCACTAACACACTTAGTGTTACAATGGATTTTTACAAGCTCACTCCCAACTATAGTGTTTCTATCAATGACTCACACCTGACCCAGAAATTCCCTTGTGTTTTAATGACTCACACAATAAACCAATTCCTTGTGTTTTATGCTCACACAAATAACCCTTACAAGTGTTTTACTCTTAACCCAATATACCCAAACTCACTTGAGTAGTAGATTATAAAGAGAAACACTCACCAACCTATAATGCTCATAATTTATGAGCAAATAGATTTTTATAGAGAATAAAAGTTTTTTTGGATATAATTAATGCACAATGGCTACAACAAGATTTTGATTCGAAGTAATTGTTTGTTCTCTTGTTTTGGATTCATAAATGACTTGCATTTATACTTTCTTAGCGAATTATAGCCGTTTGGATGCATTTAATGTGAAAATAGCCGTTGAACCAACTCTTAATTTCATGCTTGACATGTTTCTCTATCCTCATTCACGATCGTGAATATGTATGTCGTGGTCGTGAATGTTCTTCCAATCCATGGCTAAAGTGGTGACTCTGGTCGTGAAGCATTCTAGAAGAATTTGAAATATTTTATCACGGGCGTAACTTTATACTTTCACTGGCTTGAATATCCTTCCAAGCCGTGGTCCAAGTGGTGACTCTTTCCGTGAAGCTCTCTGGAGGAATTTGACATGTTATCTCATGGGCGTGACTGATTTGATCATTTTACAGTTGCTATGATCCTTCATGGTCATGAACTTTAAATGTTGGAGAGTTGACGCTAAGCTATATCACAGGCGTGACATAATCACTCACAGGCGTGAACATGTTATTTCTTCATATTTTGACTTTCAAAGGTAGTCTTCCATTCTTGCATCATATTCCATACCCTGTTCAATAAACTTAGAACACAAGTATTGTTAAATACATTATTGCTATTTTATTTGTTAGCATCAAAATGACGGGAATATCCCTCAAGGTTCAACATTAGAAGTAAGAGATTGATGTTTGAAATGAATTGTTAAGAGGGGATGAAGTCTTTTTTATAAGCTAATAATTTTCTTCCTCCCTCTCCCATTTCTGGTGTGAGATTGGAAGATTGCTAAAATTCAATAATGATCTCTATGGAGGTATCACCGAGTTAATTAAAGCTACCTTCTCACTCCTTCTCAGACCCCAAGAAGAAAAATGTCTCCTAGGCAATTAAAATAGTGAACCCTGTAATTATCATTGCAATGTTGTCGACTTTGTCGATGTGTATCTTAATTTTTTAGCATAAAAAAAGATGTCTTGAAAGAAGAAAGTTACGATGCTATCACTTGAACACCAATTCCCAAGACTATCCTATGTAGAAATCTCCAAGGCAAGTAATGGATTCTTCGATTCAAGCATAATTGGTGTTGGTAGCTATGGCTTTGTCATTAAAGGAATTCTTGATCAACAGGGGATGGAAGTGGCCATCAAAGTGCTAAACCTGCAAAGAAGAGGAGCTTCGAGTAGTTTTATGTCACAATGCCAAACTCGTAGAGACATCAAGCACAATAATCTTGTAAAGCTACTGTGTGCGCTCTAGCATAGATTATGAAGGCAACGATTTCAAAGCGCTGATATACGAATTCATGACGAATGGTAGCCTAGAGAAAAGACTGTACAAAAATAGTTCACAACAAAAAGAACCAGGGAATTTAAAACTAAAATAGAGACTGAACATTGAGATTGATGTTGCCTCTGCAATTGAGTATCTCCATATTGGTTGCTCATCTACAATTACATAGCGATCGAAAGTTGAGAAATATTTTTCTGGACGCCGATATGACTGCTCACATTGGAGTTTTCGGAGTGGCTAAGATTATCTCTACAATTTCTAGCTAGGCTCAAATCTTTGCAAGCAAATCTACAGCAATCAAAGGATCTATCGGCTATGTTCCTCCTTGTAAGAATTGTTATTTTGCTTAGTGAAAAAGAAAACAAAGAAAAGCAAATTTTCTGATTGTCATATCATATTGTGTATTTGCAGAATATGGAATGGGTGACATGGTTTCTACAGAAGGAGATGTATAACTATGGGATTCTGTTGCTGGAGATGTTTACAGTAAAGAGACCAACTGATGAATCATTTACAAATGAAAAAATCCTGCATGGTTTTGTGGAGAAATCTTTGCCTTATAAGAGCATCTCCATTAGTGTTTTTTTTAATTTTAAAAAGTATATTTGATAGAATAAAGAACATTTTTAAATATAGAGAGTAAAAAAAAAAATTATAAGTTCAATAAACTCTTTATAGTTTTATTTTTTATTTTACTTTATTTCATATAAATTAATATTTATCAAAAAATAAATGACTTTATTATAAATAAAGAGAAAATTATTTTTTAAAAAAATTCATAAATAAAAAAATAAAATATATATAAGAAGTGAATGTGCATTAATTACAATTATAATAAATAGTGAAATTTATTTTCTAGTAACTCTACTCTAAATTTTAAAAATAGATAGTCTATTGGATACTTTTTTATAAAATAACTCTTTAAAATGAAAAGTATAACTCAAATAAAAATTCTATTGAAAATGCTCTAAAAAGTGATGGAAATTGTGGATCCAAACATTTTTTGCTTGAAGATGAAGATGAAGCAGTGAGCAACTTCAGGGACTGCATGATTGGTGTACTGAGAATTGGAGTAGCATGCTCAATGGAACAGCCAGCAGAAAGAATGAAGGTGGGAGATGTAAAAAGTCTACTGCCTGCCAAATAGGACAATAGGAATAATAATTAAAATGAACTTTTACTTAAACATTGGTTTTTAAATATTTAAGTTATTGTAAGCTGCAGGGAAAGGTGGCTAATTTAGATAGATTATGGGTCGTTTTTGGAAAAAATTGTTTTTGGAAAAACAATTTTATTTTTAATTTTTTTAATATAAATAGAATGCATGGGAGTCAAATTGAGTAAAAAAAAAAAACTAAGAACTTAATTTTGTTATTTTTCTATGAATTAAAATAAATATATGTCAAAACCCATCATACAGTCAGGCCCTAATCCAAGTGGGTGAGAAATTGGGCTAAAATCCAAGTAAAGGTTTCTCCGCAAAAACCTGCAGGCTGCAGCCCTAGAAAATCATGCACACGTGCAAGAGCCACACTTGTTCTTTTATAATCAATCCGCAAGTTGAAAAGAAGGCCTGCAAAAGTTTCGAGCTTTCTCTTGTAGGTAGTCGTCTTCATTTCGGGCGGAGCCGGCGATATTACCTCGATGGCGTTGAACAACGGTCTCAGATCTGCTTCGAAGCTTTTTTCTGTTTCCGAGTCGATTTTATCCAAGTCAGGTTGGTTCTTTCAAAACTCCAATTTTGGACCCTTTTTTCCCTCTTTCTTTTGAAGATTTTCTGCTTTGTTCGGTTTGATTGCCGAGGAAGTGTGGGGAAGTAATGGACTTTTTGGGGATTTTCAAGTTTGTTGATTCTTTTATTATTGTTCTTTTGAGACAAAAATGATGGATTATGATCCGGGTTGATTTTTGGATCTGGTAATTGTTAGGTCTCTGATAATGATTGGTTGTGTATGGATTTTGAGATCTTGATTTGACAAACTTCCATTCAGGTTGAAGTGAAATCATAGGATTTATTAGGTTTTTGTGGAAGAGATGATCAACACGCAGCTGGGATTCTTGTAATTGGCGAGTTTTATTTAATTAAATTATGTCCATAACAGAATTGCGTAGAAATTCTTGTAAACTTGTTCTTGTTTTGGCTTTAATTTCTGTAATTATGCATTTTAGGCCTTGTTTTCTAGTTAAGTTTGGTACATTGTGTATTCTAATATTCAGTCCGAGTGTACTGTTTGAGAGGAAATTGTACTGTTCTTTGAAATATGCTTTTTTTAGCTTCGGGATTTTCCTTCCACTCTACCATTCGTGTAAATGAAGTGCTTTGGTAACTTGGTACTGTCAACATACGAATGAAAACTAACTCAAAGATTTTAATATTCCAGTAAAAAAACATAGTTATTACCAATACCTCCTTATTCATTGAAATCACTGTCCTATCAAACGAACTTAGAAAATTTTTCAAAACTTTTGGTTCTGGAAAATACCTGCAAGATTGTTCTTTAATACTGTCAACAGAACACCAGTATTCTGTTCATGTTACCTCAACATGCAGAACTCATTTGTAGTTCACAAATCATAACCTTTTTTGCCCTTTAATTTCCAATTTTATTGAAAGTACACGTAGGAATACATAAACTGTATAAATATAACATAACTTGCTTTTCCTTGGGTTTCTATTTTGGCATTGTAAACTAAATGGATTTATTTGGGCATTTGAAACTATTGTTTGCATGTAAACATTATCACTTGTATTCTTTTTCCATGGTGATAAAACCTTGATGAAATAATTTGTGTTAGCCCATAAGAGACGGGGCTGTTGTACATGCACATAGAATATTTCGGATAACTGAATATTTCGGATAACTGTATTAGGTATAAAGTTTCATAATACAATAAGTGTGCTTGTGTGTGTGTTGTCACGGTGGTATGTTAACATGCGTCGTTCATTGTGTCATCAAGCTCCAATGTGGGTTAGTAGCGACTTAAATAATATTTCAGATAACTGAATATGGAAGGAAAAACCTCATAAGTATAAAGTTGCATGATACAATAAGAGTGTGAGTGTATGTGTGTTGTCATGGTGGTAGAGAGTTACTCAAAAGCAAGTTTTCCTTAATGTTAACATGTGTCCTTCATTATGTTATGGAGCTCCAATGTTGGTTAGTAGCGACTTAAATGATATTAATTAATATGCCTAGAGCTAACAATTCGTGCCTTACATGTAAACATGTCGTGTCACTATTCGTATCGATTTAAACATGTTGTTTCGTATCGTGTAATCGTTTAACATGTTTATAAATATATAGACACATGTATATAATACAAACAATTAAAATTAATATTTCATAAGTATATGTTAATTTTTATAATATATTAATTATTTGGTATGATATAACATGTATATAAATATATATAAACATACTTGTATGTGCACAAAATAAAATTTATTAGTATAATAAAATTTAAGCATTTAATTATCCCTAATACAAATTATATCACTAATTTGCTAATTTTTATTCACATATATTAATTGAATTAATTATAATAGAATATATTGTAAATTTATTCATATAAACTTATACATATATTTAAAAATATTAATATATAATTAAATATTTTAATTATTAAATATTATACATATTTTTAAACGTGTTTATTCGTGTCATAACAGTTAGGTGTATTCGCATCATGCCATATAAAGTTTGTGTTGTGTCATTTAATCGTGTGGTGTCCAAAATTGTCAGCTTTAAATGTCTGCTGATTCAGCGGGTTTCTTCGTTAGGCAACTCTAGATGTTATCAATAGGCAGAGTTATATTTGAAAATGAAGAGCTATGGTTGTTTGTGAGTAAGAGCTGCAGGTCATGTACTATCATGATTGTGTAAGAGTTTCTTTTTAAAAGTGCAGGGTGTTGCATTTTGTAGATTTTTTTTTTGATGTTTGGGGATCCTGGACATAATATATTCTTAATCTTGTAGACAAGTTAATTGCAAATTGGTATAAAGTTGTAGATGAGTTATTCTTAACCTCATAGGTATAAGGTTACATAATACGATAAGAGTGTGTGTTGTCATTGTAGTAGAGTTATTCAAAAGCCAGTTTTCCTTAATGTTAACATGTGTTTTTCATTATGTTATCAAGTTCCTATATGGGTTAGTAGTGAGTCAAATGATATTAATTAATCTGCCTGCTGTTTTGGCGGGCTTCTTCGTTAGGCAACTTTAGATGTTATCAATAGGCAGACTTATTGGTTGCAGTCCATTTTATACTATAGCTTGCTTTGGAAATGAGGAGCTGTGGTTGTTTGTGAGTAAGAGCTTGAAGGTCATGTACTATCATGATTGTGTAGGAGTTTTTCTTTCCAAAAGTGCAGGTGTTGCATTTTGTATATCTTTTGATGTTTGGGGAATTTTGGACGTAATATATTCTTAATCTTGTAGATGAGTTAATTGCAAATAGGTTCGTGCTCCCTTGGTAACACTTTACTATGAATCAATTGAATTTCAAAAGAATAATGCAGTTGACCCGTTGTCTGTGGAACTAGAATTTTTTCTGAATGGTAGTGTAATTAAATATGTAGTGCCAGATTTTGGATCCTTTCATATGACATAACATGATGCTGGATGTATGTTTTAAATGCTGCAGGTAGTTGCTCTGCTGTTTAATTTCTACATGAAAAATATCATCCTCCTGCAAATGTTTGTCTGCTTAAGTCATAACTGGTGCCAAGCTTGTAAATTTTAGACTTGGGTGGCAAGCAGCATAATTTTTTTTTTTTTTGGTGTGTTATTGCCTGATCCCATTATGCCTACTTAGCTTGCTTATGCTGGACAACGCCCCATGAAATATTTCAAGTTAATGTCCCTAGTAGTGATGGTATATGCATCCTCCCTAGAATTACTTGTCATCTTCTTTAAGACCTTTACTTGTACAATTTGGTGAACTAGTTTCTTTACTAAGGATTATTTTAGTGAATAATCTTAACTGGAGCAATTATAATATGTTTTATGTGCCAGCATGTCACACACTGTAATACATATGTAATATTATGTATGACACTATGAAATCTTATTAGATCTGTAGCAGAGCTTGTAGCCTGTTCACTGATTGAATTGATGTTTTGTTTGCACAAATAGTGTGCTTTTGTATGTGCATGCTTACTCAAAGGATCTGATATAAATTGTTCATCTGTGATATTCACAAAATATGTGCATTTCTTCTCATGTGCATATACTGAAGTACAGGCAGATGCTATTTAGCCATATTTATCATGCTCTGGTGCAATTAAGAAATTTAACATCACTGTTCCCGATTTTATGATTATTTTCACCAAATAGTAACTTACTCTATTTGTCATTCTTTTGTTTTGGCTTAATCATTTAAAGAACTCTGATCTTCCATGGAAATTCTATCTATTTCTCCCTTCACTTTTTTTTTCCCTTGAAATCTTTTCCTTTTTAGGAGGGTGTGTAAATATCAATGTTTAAGATAGAAATCAAATGTCCTAGACAAGGCCAAGTGTTTCATTTGGATACAAATTATTCTGAAAAGGGTGGAGATAGAAAACCTGTTGCATAATATACGTACTTGTTGCAGCTACAAGCTACTGTTTCTTGAAGAGGCTAACAAATGCTTTGCAGAAAATGTTGAAATTTTCGGTTGAGAAATGCTAGTCTTTAAGGAAGAAGAAATGGACTGTTTTAGTACCCGTAGCAAGTATTTTGATTGCCTTTCATATCAAATGGTTCTTATTGCAGTAGGGTGGACTAACACATATAAGTTGCGGTGTCTTGTTACAGTGAACAGAGGGTTCCACTCAACAGGAGTGAAGAGGATGGGAGGAGGACATGCACATGGTCACGACGAACCATACTATGTTCATGCAAAACACATGTACGACTTGGACAGGATGAAACACCAGAAACTCACAATGTCTTTGGCCGTCCTCAGTGCCTTCGGCATTGGAGTCTTTGTTCCTGTTTACGCTGTCATTTTCCAGCAGAAAAAGACCGCATCTGCATAAGTCATGATCCAAAGCTTTCGCACAATAACATGAACAAGTTTTGAATGCATTTCTAATTGACTGTTTATATTCCCGAGTTGGATTTATTTTGGTTCTAGTTTCCAGTGTTTTCATCTTGGCAAATAGGAAACACCTGCATTTTTTAAAATGAAATTTTACAGTAGGGAAATGATTCCGAATGAATCGATGTGAATGGACTACGTTCCTTTTTTAATATTATGCCTTGGTGTCTTGGTTATCTTAGTAAGAGATCAAATTTGTTTCCATGAATTAATTACCAAATATTTCATAGGTACTTATTGCAGACTGCATTTTCCTGATTTATATGAATTGGGAAATTGCTCTGAATGTTTCCGATATGTGTCACTGAATTTGGGAGGGGAATAGTGGCGAGGGTGAGGAGAGTTGGGTTTTAATCGAAAGCTGACCAACCAAATGAATCGGTTTAAATCTAAAGAGAAAAAATTCAGTTCGGTTACCAAATATGGAATTTGTGTTTGAAGTTTCCTATACAATGAGTGCACAATTTCAGTAATGTATCATTTCGTTACAGGAATTTGCTGTCTAGGCCAATTTTATTCATTGGATTGAACTATCTGGGGCTTGAAATTTTGCTTTTATGTGTTTTGGCATTTTAATAACCTATTTATTTTAAAAAATAATAATAATTTCTCTTTTAATTTGAAGCCAAAAAAAAAAAGATTTTGAGAAAAGTAGTGTTCACGCTTCTTGGATATATCTTCTATTGTTCCTCCTTATGTCTTCTTTTTCCTTTTTTTTCCTCTTCATTTTGCACTCTTTTATATTTGTTTCTCTTCATTTCTATGCACAAGTTAAAAATTCAAAGGAGAAAATATATATAAAAATTGATATTCCTGTTTTGTTCTTTTGGTATATCAATTGGGATTTTTTTTTTATTTGCTTTCTAACTGACATATTATCACTAACTAAAAAAGGTTGGCGACACATTTGTGCATTCTTTTGTAATATTGTCAAACTTAAGCGTGTTGATTAATTTATATGCCTTGCTGAATAATTAAGAGAAGATGAGGGTGACAATGGTCATATAATGAAAAGGATGAGCTATTATTAAAATTATTTGCTTTTGGGATGGTTGAGACTAATGGAGAATTAAGAATCTAATAAATCATATTAGTATATAAATAAAATAAGATTCGAGATCTGTCGACTGTAATCATGTTTCCCTTCTGGATAAGCTTAGGGGGAGCATCTTCTTGGAGGCTGACTAGGGGTCAATAATTGTGGGCAGCCAGTATGGTCAAATTGCAAGTGGGACTATCTAATGATATTGCCTTAGGAATATTCATAAGATATTTTAATATAAATTCAAGCCACATTATTCATATATTAAAATGATTTGCCCTTTTGATAGGCTTGCCCCACTCCAATACAAATTAGTCTCCAATCTTTCTATACCGCATAACTAAGACCAAAAATTCAATTTAATTTTCAATTTGATCATACTTTCTTAAGAAAAAAAAAAATTAAATACTCCCTACAACTCAAATAATACATGGAGATTTTTTTTTATAATAGCATCTCTAATAAAATTTATTTTAAAGAATATTTTTATTATAGTAAAAAGTATTTTAAAGCATCTCTAAATATAAAGAGTAAAAAAAATTTACAAGTCCAATATTTCATTTTGCTTTATCCTCATACAAACTAATATTTATTAAAAGAAAAAAAAAGTAAATAATTTTTATTAGAAGGAATAATAAAAATATTTTAAAAAATACATCAATAAAAAGATAAATCATATATAAAAAATAAAAATATATTAATTACAAGTGTACTGAAGATTTTTTTTATAGAATAATTAATTAAAATAAAAAGTATAACTAAAATAAAAATTCTATTGCAGAATGGATATTAGTAGGAAACTTTAGGAAAAAATGGTTTAATGAGCTAGTTTGTTGAGATTAGACTTCTTTGATAGTCGAATTTCAGTCCGAAAAGGGCGATCCGGCTCGACCCAACAAGGGTTTTCTGGTCGACAAAAGGAAAGAAGAACTTAACAGAGTTTTGTAATACTCACTCCGCTTAATTAATGAACTATAAGGGAGTCCAATCTTCTGAGGCACCGCACCATTAACAAACATGTTTAGCTAGAATTGGATATGAGAAAGACAAAAAGCAGACGACCAAACTCCTCATTATTTGCTTTCTCTTTGCCATTATGCTACAAGTGGACAACCAAGCAAAATCCTAATGAAATAAAGATAGATCCTAATCCACTAATAAAACGACATGTGGAATTTTTTTGGTAAGTTATAAGCTAGCCAAGTAGCCATGACCAAAGGAAGTCCCTTTTGCCCTCTTTCCTACAGCTTGCAGTTTTGAGAAAGTTCCTATCCTAATTCCTTTTGAGAGAATAATGGGAACACAATCACAGAATCGCCTTGTCATATTTTTTTTCAACCCTTTAAGTTATACTCATCTCTCTAGCTTGCTGTCTTCCATTTCCTTTTTATTATTATTGTAACTTCAATAATTAATTCTTGTGAAACAGAAAGATACAATTAGGGCTGCATAGCTTCATCCTGTAAAAAGTTTTAAACCAGAATTTAACTAACAACTTAAAACAATTAATGCATTAGGAATTATCGAGTAATAAACCCAATACTCAGAAATTTTAGCATTCCTAATCATTAATGGCTGCCAGCTACTTATCATTATTGCTAATCAGTAATCGCTAACAACTGCCCAGTATCATAACTATTCATTGGCACTAAGACTTCATTAGTAGTCATATCTGTTCATCCAAACATGCCCTTAAATTAAAATATTCAGTGGCTAACAATCAACAATGGCTGCTTCTTCAAAAATAATAAATAAAAAACATCTCTACAATTACAAAGGAGAATGGATAGTAGAAACCCAATTTTATATATATCTCAGCTCAAAAAAGATTGCTAAATTATGCCCTACCAGAGCAAGCAAGAGAGAAGAAAAAAAAAATCACAAACAGAAGATTAATTTAGACTTGAAAATCTTGCTTAATTATAATTAACCACACTTGCATGAATAAAATTTTGAGATTATTGATAATCAGTAGGGTTTTCATCCTCACTTTGACTGCCTTGTTGCTGCTGGTTTTCTTGATTGTGTTGCTCTATCTTCATCCCCAATCCAACCCTACTATTGCTATATGCACTAACTCCGCTCAGTAATTCCATATTACTCTCTGCTACTCCTAAGCCCAGTTGCTGATGATCGCCGACGCCGACGCCACCCGTCTGCGGCTGCACTATCATCGACCCGAGTTGAATCGGGCTCATCCGTCCACCTCCGCCGAAATTCATTCTCTGCATAGATGTTAGTCCACCTGCTGCAGGGAAAGTCCACATCTGGGTCTCCGGCATGGCCGCTGCGGTGCTAGCTCCGCCACCTACTGGTAACATCCAAAATGCATTTCCACCATTCTTGGCGGCTGGCGCAACGGCCCACATGGCCGGTGTTGCTAGAATGTTTGATGGTCTCTGGTCTGCTTCCCTGGTCTGCAGAATGTTTGATGGTCTAATTGGTCCGGTTTCTTGATGATCTTGAACTTCAGTTCTTGCAGACTTGTTAGAACTTGTACTGTTGTCTTGTTCGGTGGATTCTTGTTGTTCTGCTGCTGCTGAAGCCGTTGTTGTCTCTTTAAAAAGATCTTCTCTAAATGATTTTCTCATATAATTCTCATCGGAAACAAGATTCTGAGGATAGAGCTGGTGTTGAAATCCTAACATTGCAGTATTCGAACCCATAACTCTTCGATTATCAGCACCATTATCATAGAAAGCTAACCCACTCTGGAAAGAAAGAGGAGCTGATTTTGATGGTGGCACTGAAATTGTAGCGCCACTACTGCGTAAAGATACATTTAGAGTGGATAAATTAGCAGGAATTGTGCCAGTACCAGTAGCAGCAATAATAGCAGGTTCCGCATGCTGGAGTAGCCATTCAATTGTTTCTCCATCAGATTTATGGCCTAATTCTCTAGTGAGCTGAAAGACTCTGGCGGCACACAAGGCGGGCATACGGATGCGGCGGCCGCGGCCGTCCACCTTGGTGTGGCGGTCCTTGGAGGGCTTTTTGGTTGTGGGTTTGGTGAGAGAAGAATTGTTGGAATTAGAAGAAGTTGAAGGGTGGAGTAAATTTTGGTTAGAAATGGAGCCCATGAATGGGGCCGGAGTGATAGTGGTGGTGGCCGCCGCGGGAGACCCATGTTGTTGTTGTTGGAGCTGTGGTGATTGAGAATCAAGAGAGACTAATTGCAGACAAGCTGAGGAATCTTGTTTATGGGCATGCTGCTGCTGCTGACGATCTTTACTACTGCTATTAGTATTATTACTGGTATTATGATTGTTTTGCTGGTGATTGCTCTGGGACTCCATTAAAACCATTCGTCTAGGTTTCTCTAAACTTTGAACCAAAATTATTAAATCTTGGTTTTTCTTATTCCTGAAAGACCAATAATTCTCACAAGGTGATTGAAGCCCATTTTGTTTTACACCTCATATTTTCCTTATCGTTCAAGTCAGTCCACATAAAGCTAAAAAAAAAAATTGCATTATGAACTTTATAAGAAAATACATTTTTTTATTTTTAAACATTCCTCGGTCACATTTTAATTTTAATTGGTTGATGAAAAAAAAAATATTTTTATACAGAAAGTAAGTTGTAGAATGTTAAAAAATTAAAAAAAATAAAATAAAAGTAGGGTTTGTTTATGGATTAGTTTTGCTATGTATAGTGATTCTCACTGCACAAGTGGTAGTGCGTGAGAATCTTCATTTTTTTTTTCTTTTTTTCTTCTTGTGATTGACTGCTGTCTCTCTAGAGAGAGATAGAGAGAGAGTAAGAGAAGGGCCAATTATAAAGCTAGGAGAATCAGCCTATAGCCTGCCCTGCTGATTACAGGAGTGGCCCCTCCGGGTGGGGTCTCTTCCCTGAGAGAATATAAATTGAATATTATAAATAAATAAATAAATAATTTTGCAACAAATTTCGATTCCTTAAATCCACATTTCATAAGCTAATTTTTATACCTGACAATTTAATCTAGTTGGATGGCTTCGTATTTAAATATTCTGAATTCGAGTCAATTTTGAATTATTATTTTCCTACTAAATTTTCATTAAGTCTTATTTGAATTAATATAATTTTTTAAAATTATTATTTTAAATTCAGATTGATTTCAAATTTTATGTTGAATTTTTAAGGATTTTAATCTTTTTTTTTGCACGATCAAAAATTAATAAGTATAATAATTTATAAGAGATTTTTTAATAAAAAATTATAAAATATTTTTTTATTCAAATCTAATATATAAAAAAATTTATGAATTAATTTAATCATAATATAAAACAATAATATGAATGATTACTATCTGATTAAGTTATATACACATTTTTTTGTAGATCTATTTAACTCTTATTCCTTAAAATTCATTTAAGAATTTAACTGGACCGGTTCCGGTTTGGTTCATTGGTTGAATTGACCCGTGACCAGGTATGCTTTTATTTCTATTTCATAAGTCCACATTTCATTTTCAGAAATTTATAAATGAAAGCAATACGGAGCGTTAGAGCAAAGACTTTTTGGAAAATAAACGTCTTGTCTTAATCAATATTTTAAAAGCACAAAATGTGTCTTTTTCTATTGTTCTTTGGCCTTTTTTAACCTTTTATTTTTCTTTTTAATTTCATGTTTTTTTTCAAATCAATGACTGGGTAGTTCTTCTTCTTCTTCTTCTTCCTTTTTTTTTTCTTTATAATGACGATCGTGATGACGCTGATCATCAAATTCAACAACCCTATCTCAATAGATTGGTTACTAAAATAATGTGAAAAAATAAATATTTATAAAAATAATATGAATCCAAAAAGTATTTATCAAAATAATGTTGAAAACAAAATAGAAATAAAGATAAAATTGGTGATTTGACAAAAAAAAATCTCTTTTGAAACCTTAATCTTTTATTTTTTTAAAATAGTGTCCTAAAACTATATGAAAGTCTACAAATATAGCCCATTTGAGGATAAAAAGACTTTAGAAAATTTTTAAATTGTTGCATAAATGTTTATCATTTATGTTTAATATTCGACTTGCTAGTAGCAATTTACTTTGAGGTTTAGCATTAATAGAAGCTAGACAAATTGAATTAAATACAATACTTAGATTGCAAAATATTGAACAAATATTAACCGCTCAAAGTGGGAACAAAAATCTTGAAAGATATTCTAGGAAAGATATGAAACTTATGAGATTCTTTAGATCAATAACTTGAGTTAATAGATTTTGCTATCTAAAGAGACTTGTGCTTTTGCGATGAATAATAATTGTCTACATTTTGATTGTTTCCATTTAAATCATAGAACATTCTATGACTTTAATAATATGATTGTTAAATTTTATTTCTGATCATATTAATTCTCATAATGAGTCATTAGAAAAATTTTCTATGCATTTAAAAGAATTCACCTTAACACAATAAATGTGAGAATTATTTTCTCGAAAACATAGAACCTTTGGAGTTTGTTGCTAACTCTAAATACTTGAACCAGTATGATAAGTTGAGAAGAGTTAGAAATCTTAGAAATAATAATATCAGTTTGTAAAAGATTTTTAAGTAGCTCTTGAGTTTACTCGCTTAAATGGTCTCAGAGTCATAAGTATCAATTCATAAGATTAAAAGATTTTTCTAAAAAAAAAAAAAAAAAAAAAGAGAAATTAAAAGGAAATTAGAAAGTGATCAAAAATAAATTTGAAGAGAAGACAAAATTGTCTTGTAGAAAAAAACATTATTTATATAAAATAATTTTGAAACATTATTATTTTGGGAACTATTTTATTTTTATACATTATTTTGTAAATTAACCCCATCTCAAATACCTTTTCTCATTATTTGTGTGTCATCTTTTTATTTATTTATTTCTTTTTTTCGCTCTTTTGAACTTTGCATAGCTAGTGGGTGATATACATTAACCATTTTCCTAAAAAGAAAATAAAAAAGATATATGTTAGCCATTAATTATATAAGAAAATATAGCTTCTCTTTCAATATTTTAATAATTATTAATTTTTTGACAATAAAGTTGGATAGTAAATTTAGGAGTAAACAACCAGCAACCGCATTACATTGCGAGCAGATTTCATACACAAAATAATTTTAAAATGCTATAATTTTTTATTTAAATGAGTTATGGAGTCTAATATACAAATCAAAATTCTAATATTAGAATCTATTAGATGCAAAATTAAAAAAAATAACACTCGTATCGCAATTTTCAGTATTTTATATTATTTTTATATATTAAAAATAAATATATATCATATATATTTTAATTTAATAGTTCATTCTCATATAATTTAAAAGAAAATAATGCATGCAAGTTTACTATAACTACCATCAAACCAAAATTATATACATACGTATAGTGTTTGACATATATATATATATATATATATTAATATATATATATATATTAATATTTGCTTTTTTATGTGATTGATGTTAATCAAATTATAAGAAATATGCCAATGAGGGAGATATATATATATATATATATATATATATATATTAATATTTGCTTTTTTATGTGATTGATGTTAATCAAATTATAAGAAATATGCCAATGAGGGAGAAAAAAAGAAGACAAAAATAAGTAATTGGAAATAAAATATATGTTTATATTCTAGCCGTCAAACATAAAGATAAATCTTTTATGATACACAAGGCTATGTGGTGAAATCATAAATACTATAGATTTTATTTATTTTTTTGCAGTACTAAGTAGCAATTTAAAATTTTGAGATTGAAATTTCTCAAGGGAAGAGAAATGTCACATCGCTAATTTTGACTCCGATTCACTTGAATCCTAACATTGAATGTACTAAATTAAACAATTCGTATAAAAAATCATTATTTATTATCTATGCTGAAACATTAGTAGTGGTCATTAGCTAACATATCTATTATCTATGCTGAAGCATCAATAGTGATCATTAGAAGGGCATATTGGTATTAAAGTCTTGATTATCTCTCGAAATAAGGTATGTTAAGATATATACGGTAATTATTAATAGATTGAATGAGTCTTTCACCTATATCAGATATAGAGACATATCTTGATTCTGTTTAAACACCTATTACACTTCCATGAATTTCTTTTTCATCATACTCTTCACCTATTAAAACCTCTACTAGTAATCGTTTAGATTACTTATATGAAATCCAACACATTCCTGATGAACAAAAAAATCCAATCATTGAGATTCCTTTTCTCAACCCTTATGATACATATAATAAATCCAAATTCTCATGGAAAACTTAAATCAAAACACTTGTCAAATGAGATCCAAAATTTATAAAGGAATATGTTCAAACCTCTTCCTTTGATCACTGTACTATCAAAGTTACAGGGGAAGAATAGTTTGTCTCATTGGAAATTCCCTCAGAATTTTTCACTCTATGGAGACGGGATGAATATTCTCATCTTCATTTTGGAGCCATCCAATTGGCACTTTCCTACCATGGGAGAAAAGATCTTCCAGTTGCGGCTCGAATTGCCCTGCTAGACACAAGATATTTGCAGTATCAACATGTTGTTATTGATACTATAGAAACATCATTAAATGCAGACATAGTGTTATTTACTATGTTTCCTAATTTCAATATGACACTTGATGATCCCCATGTACTTTCAGCTTTCAAAGTACATGTCCAAATTGATGGTGCTCCTCAAGTCATGACCGCAACACTCCATTACCAACTGGTTTATAGGGTACAAAATCATGACCTAGATCTATCCGTTCCTGTATCCAGTGATAACTTGTTCATTGTAGCAGATGCACAAAATGTTCCTATAATGGCTCAAATACCGAGTTAGTCGTAAACTGTAGTTTCCGATATTGATCAGTATACCCGAGGGTCAAAAATACACCCGTTGGTGAAAAATATTTTATTTGATCATCGGAAAATATAGGTTATGACTAGTCTGAGGGTAAAATTTGGAGTGAAAATGAGGTCAATTAAGTCCTCAAAAGTCAAAATTAAGAAAAAAAAGGGACCTGATTTAATTAAATAGTTTGTTGACCGTAATTTGACCGGGTTATGAAAAATAGCAAACGATATCCAAAAATTTATTTTAAGAAATGGATAGACTCTAAATAATATTTAGGATTATTTGACAGTAAAAATGAAATTTTACGGTGACACAGAAAATTAAATTATCTGTCTGATTTAAGAGAGCTGGACAGGAAATGAACTCCGATTGAGTTGAAATTTTTTTGGTAGATATATAAAAATATTTTATGAATTATGGAATCACATTTGAGTGAAATTGAGCTTGATAACTGAGAAAAATAATTTATAGTGCATAATTGGGCCTAAGTGGGTTGGACTTTGTTTGACCCAAGCCCACCCATTTAAGACTACTATAAAAGGGACCAAATTATCAGATTTCTCTAGGTAATTCTGCATCATCTTCTTCCTCTTTCCCCTTTCTTACCCGTGCCATGCTTTCCTTGTTTTTCTTCCAAAATTTCTTCATTTTCCTTCAATTCTCACACCAAAATCAACCACCCAAAATTAATTTCAACCTCTCTAATAGCTAATAGAAGTTTTAATCTTCATTTGGGAGGCTAAAGTGGAAGGAAATCAAAGGTGAAAGTTTAGGATATTAATTTGAGGTAAACAAAATTTATGGTTTTAAATTAATTTAATAGTTCAAATAGGTAATTTAAGATATGTAGATAATAATTATGAAGTTTATTTGAGCTAAGAAAGTAATTATGAAGTTTATTTGAGCTAAGAAGTAATTGTTTGGTAAGAAAATATAAATTTTTAAAAATAATTTTTTCTCTTCTTTATTTCTGTGGCGCCCCACTTATATATTAGGAATAATTCCACATATATAAGAAGGATGCCACAAACTTAACTCGATAATCTGCTCGAATTAAATTTTTGTTTTCATTTTAAATAACTTAATCTATTTATTTATATTGGTTTAGGCAAGTTTGATGTAGATCAATGACATATAAGTCAATCTTCACAAAAGGAGAATGATGCACTAGTCATGCCAAGTGGTGCTATTACAAGATCAAGGGCTAACAAACTAAGGCAAGCAATGCAAGGCTATATTCAAGGCTTGGTCACTAAGGAGATCACAAAAGATGCATGCATGACAAAGGAGATGGAGTTGATTGAAGACCCAAGGCCCATTACTTATCTTAGGGGTGTGTGAAGAACCATCTTGCATGGACCAGTCCAATAGGCTAAACAAGACAAAGTCCATAAAATTAAAGATTACAAGTCATGTGCCAACCATGTGCCTACTTATGTGATTTGGGGCTTAACTTGTAATTGGGCTTAATTATGTATGTGGGCTGCCTAATTTAAATTACCTTAGACTTTAATTAGTGATAGACATGTGGGCCAAAGAAATAAAGCCCAACCCACCACTTGTCTTATTTTGGAAGGATTTAATTAGTGTCCTAATTCAAGTAGGACTCTACTTTTTAGAATATGAGTTAGAATATGACTGTAATTTTAGGAGTTGAGTTAGAATATGATTTAGTTATCCTTTACCATAAAGGATTCAAAGACTTAGGGCTATAAATACTCATCTAGGCTTCTTGTACATGACATGAATGAATAAAAACAAATTTGAGTATTTTTCTTTAAAATGAGGCAAATTTGCATCTCTTTATTACCTTTAGGAATTAGTTACTTATCAAGTAATATTGCTTGTGGCGTGACTATTCTTAATAATCCATATAATCTTGGTTCTTTGCTACATTGGTTAGCTTTGGGTCGGATTCAATCTATGATCACCATAGCTTAAGGTTTGTTTACCTTGTTTTGTTGAGGGGTTTCAAGACACGGTCTTTGGGGTTCCGCATCAGTTTGGTATCAGAGTTTTTGGTTAGGTAATCATTATCTATCATTTACAATTGCTTTCTAGTTGTTAACTTAACTAGATTTAAATTCTGCTATTGGAGATACCTTAGGAAAATTTTCTGCCATAAAGAGTAAAATTACATGTTTGGATTTCTTTTTAATTCATGATATGTTTGAGGTTTATTAAGCATTAGTTCAGTGTTATTTGCTATAAAAAAAACAAAACAAAAAGAAGGAAAAAGGAAAAAAAATCAGAATTTCGAATTTAGCACTAAAATTGTGAATTTGTGCTATTTTGAGCTTCAAGTTGAAATCTTGTGATTTTTGATTGCTGCAATTGTTTGGTATCATCATAAACTACTGGAATCCAACTTAAATAATTGGTTTTGAGGTTGAAAAGTACAACTTTTGAATTCAGATACCTTAGTGATCATATTGAGCATTGATTTGATCTTGAGGAATTGAGCTTATCTATTAGATATACCTTGAGTTCTTGCTAGTTGGTGATAAATTAAGGTTGAATACAGTTTAATTAAGGGACAATCGGCTACTTACTAGGAGAAAACCGATTTTGAATTTTTTTTCAATATTGTCTAATTCTTTGTGCTCTTAAGTTTTCATTCTTTTAATTCTGTCATTTTTGCATCTAATTACCTTAGTTAATTCTAATTTACATTCTTAGATTTAATTTGAACAAAAATCAGTAGCATACACCTATTTAAATTCGTGTATAGCTTTAAATATAAATTTCTTTCACATCAGTTTGCTTCTAGACATTGTTCCATTCATTCTTGTTAGGGTTCATTGTTAATTCTTAGCATAGATCACTTGCATATTGTTTGTTTTTTTTTCCTGGTTCTTACTTGTAATTTTGAGAATCAAATTTTGAGTGGTAAAAGGCAAGAGTGGTGAGCTTAAAAGAGGGTAAAAGTCATTATTTGTGTGAAACACGAGTGGTATATAGTCTGTTTTGAGAGAAACACATGAGGGAGTGATTGTGAGGTCCTTTTACTTCATTATTACTTTCTTGAATTACTAACCATGTCAAAGGAAAACGCAAGGGGAAGTAGTGAACGAGAGGACCAGCTGAAACTTATACCATTAGAGGCTATCCAATCTGAATTCCAAAGGCTATTTTCCATGATTGAATCTTTTAATGAGAAAATGGAGAGACAAGATTGAAAAATTGAAGAGGTGAGACAACAAAGCACTTCAAATTCCAAAAAAAACAAGAGAAGAGCCACAGACTCATGGGAAATGGAACATTCACAATTCTGGAATAGGGAGGTTTCGGCCTCAAGAAAAAGATGAGGACTTTGATTCCTATGATGATGAAGATAATACCCATTCAACGAGGAGAAGAGATAAGCGTGATAGCAACATCAATTCCATCAAAATGAAAATTCCACCTTTTAAAGGGAGGAATGATGCTGAAGCATACCTAGAATGGGAGAGAAAAATGGAGATTTTTGAATGCCACAACTATAGTGAAGAGAAAAAAATAAAACTTGTTGTTATTGAATTCACTGATTATGGTATTGTTTGGTGGGATCAGATCATGATGACTAGAAGAAAGAATGGAGAAAGACCCATTAGAAGGTGAGAGGAGATGAAGAGGGTGATGAGAAAACGATTTGTGTCAGCCTATTGCTATAGGGAGTTGCACCAAAAATTGCAGCGCCTTACACAAGGATCCATGACCGTTGAAGATTACCATAAGGAGATGGAGATGGCAATGATGAGAGCTAATGTGGAGGAGGATCCAGAAGTCACCATGGCACGTTTCCTATGGGGTTTGAACAAAGGTATTGCTAATGTTATTGAATTACAACACTATGTGGACTTTGAAGACATGGTCAATATGGCCATAAAAATTGAAAAGCAACTAAAAAGCAAGGGACCAGCAAGGAGTTACACGAATTCCACATCCATGGAGTTCAAAATGGCCTAAAAGGGAAGAAAAGGGTAAAGAAAATGTGACTGACCCGAAAGAGGTAAGGAAAGAAAAATGGGTAAAAGATGATGGAAAATCAAGAACACCTAATGCTAATGATAAACATAGTAAAATTAAATGTTTTAGATGTTTGGGTGTAGGGCATATTGCATCTCAATGTCCTAATAAGAAAACTATGTTATTAAAAGATAATGGTGTAATTGATAGTGAAAGTGAAGAAAGTAGTGATAGTGATGGTATGACTTCCTTAGTGGATGCTAGTGATTATGATGATATGATGTGCAATATGGGATGATGTGCATATTGAATCTTTGGTTGTTAGGAGAGCCTTGAATATGCATGTTAAAGATGAAACTAGTGATCAAAGAGAAAATATTTTTCATACACGTTGCATAGTCAATGGAAAGACATGTAGTTTGATTATTGATGGAGGTAGTTGTACTAATGTGGTTAGTGCAACACTTGTTGAAAAGTTGGGTTTGAATTGTATTAGACATCCTAATCCATATAAGTTGCAATGGTTGCATGAATGTGGTGAAATAAGGGTGAATAAACAAGTGATGTTTGCATTCTCTATTGGTAGATATAAGGATGAGGTGTTATATGATGTTGTACCTATGCATGCTAGTCATGTTTTACTTGGAAGGCCTTGGCAATATGATAGACGTGTGATGCATGATGGGTATAGGAATCGGTATTCTTTTAGCTTGAATAAACAAAATTACATTCTTGCACCTTTATCTCCATTGGAAGTATATGAAGACCAATGAAAATCCAAAAATCCATTGTGGGGAATTCAGGTAGTGAGGCAAGTTCAAGTAAAAGAATTGAGAGAAAAAAGGCCTTGAATGATAAAAATGAAAGAAATACAAATAAAGGCCCAATGGTGAGTGATGGAGCAAAAGAGAAAAGTAAGGGTGAGATTGTGAAGAGAGAAAAGAAAGTAAGCCTGTATGCAAGGGAGAAAGACTTGAGAGGTGCTTTTAATGCATAAAGGAGTCTTATTGTATTTAGGTACAAGGAGAATCTTTTAATTTTGACTGACATTGACCCTTGTTTGCCTAGTGTTTTTGTATCTTTGTTGTAGGAATTTGAGGATGTTTTCCTTGAAGAGATTCCTAAAGGCCTCCCTCCATTAAGAGGTATTGAACATCAAATTGACTTTGTTCCCGGGGCTGCCATACCAAATAGACCAGCCTATAGAACCAATCCTGAGGAGACAAAAGAGATACAAAGACAAGTTGAAGAGCTTTTAGAGAAAGGGCACGTGAAGGAAAGCTTGAGTCCATGTGCCGTTCCTGTGTTGCTAGTGCCTAAAAAGGATGGATCTTGGAGGATGTGTGTGGATTTTTGTGCCATTAATAAATAACAGTAAAGTATAGACATCCTATTCCTAGACTTGATGATATGCTTGATGAATTATGTGGGGCATGTTACTTTTCCAAAATTGATCTTAAAAGTGGTTATTTTCAAGTTAGGATGAAAGTAGGAGATGAATGGAAAACCGCGTTTAAAACTAAATAAGGTTTATATGAGTGGTTGGTAATGCCTTTTGGTTTAACTGATGCACCTAGTACTTTCATGAGACTTATGAATCATGTTTTGAGACAACTTATTGGTAAGTTTGTTGTGGTTTATTTTGATGATATACTTATATACAACAAATATTTTGATGATCATATTATGCATGTTAGGGTTGTATTAGAAGTATTGAGAAAAGAGAAATTATATGCCAACTTAAAGAAGTACACGTTTGCTAGTGAAAAACTTGTATTTCTTGGATTTGTTGTTAGTGCTAAAGGAATTGAGGTAGATGAGGAAAAAGTGAAAGCTATTAGAGATTGGCCAATGTCTTCTAATGTTAGTGAGGTTAGGAGTTTTCATGGATTGGCTAGTTTTTATAGAATGTTTGTTAAAGATTTTAGTTCCTTTGCAACACCTTTAAATGAGTTAGTTAAAAATGATGTTAAATTTAAATGGACTGAATAACAGGAAAAAGACATTTAATTTGCTTAAGGATAAACTATGTAGTGCACCTATTTTGTCCTTGCCTAATTTTAACAAAATTTTTGAGCTTGAATGTGATGTCTCAGGAGTTGGCATAGGAGCTGTTTTAATACAGGAGGGGCGACCAATAGCATACTTTAGTGAGAAGTTGCATGAAGCTCAATTGAATTATTCCACCTATGATAGGGAATATATGCTTTAGTGAGAGCCTTGGACATGTGGCAACATTATCTCCTTCCTAAAGAGTTTGTCATACATACTGATCATGAGTCCTTAAAGCATTTGAAGGGACAAATGAAACTCAATAGGCGACATGGTAAGTGGGTGGAATTTATTGAGACATTTCCATATGTGATAAAATACAAGCAAGGTAAAGATAATGTGGTGGCTGATGCACTTTCAAGAAGATATACTTTAATTTTTACTTTAAGTTCTAAATTGTTGGGATTTGAACAAATTAAAGAATTTTATGCCACTGATCTTGATTTTGCTAATGTGTATGATGCATGTGAACAAGCTGCATTTCAGAAATTTTATAGGCATGATGGATATTTGTTTAGGGATGGTAAACTTTGTGTGTTTATATGTTCATTAAGGGAGCTACTTGTGCGTGAAGCTTATAGTGGGGGTTTGATGGGGCATTTTGGTGTTAATAAGACTTTGGATATGTTGCATGAACACTTTTATTGGCCACATATGCGTAAGGATGTTGAAATAATTTGTGTTAAGTGTGTTGCATGTAAACAAGCTAAATCTAAAGTTATGCCTCATGGATTGTATACACCTTTACCTATTCCTATTGCACCTTGGATTGATATTTCAATGGATTTTGTATTGGGATTGCCTAAGACTAGGAGAGGTAAAGATAACATATTTGTTGTAGTTGATAGATTCAGTAAAATGGCTCATTTTATTGCGTGTGCTAAAACGAATGATGCAACAAATATAGCTGACTTGTTATTTAGAGATGTAGTACGTTTGCATGGTATTCCTAAATCAATTGTTTCTGATAGAGACGCTAAATTCATTAGTCACTTTTGGCGTGTTTTGTGGGGTAAACTTGGTACTAAATTGTTGTTTTCTACTACTTGTCATCCACAAACTGATGGACAAACCGAAGTGGTCAATAGGACTTTAGGTGCTCTATTGCGTGCTGTTGTGGGTAAAAATTTAAAATCATGGGAAGATTGTTTGCCATTGGTTGAGTTTGCTTATAATAGATGCATACATTCTTCTACTGGTTTTTCACCTTTTGAACTTGTGTATGGTTTTAATCCATTAACTCCATTGGATCTAACATCTTTGCCTTTTAATGAGTTAACTAATTTAGATGGTAAGAAAAAGGCAGATTTTGTGAAAGCTATGCATGAGAAAGCAAAACAACACTTGGAGAAAAAGAATGAGTCATATGCACGACAAGCTAACAAGGGGCGTAGAAAAATGGTGTTTGAACCAGGCGATTGGGTGTGGGTGCATATGAGAAAAGAGAGATTTCCTCATCAAAGGAAGAATAAACTTGATCCTAGAGGAGATGACCCATTTCACGTACTTGAAAGGATCAATGATAATGCTTACAAGATAGAACTTCCTGGTGAGTATGGTGTTTCTGCATCATTCAATGTTTTTGACCTTACTCCTTTTGACAATGTAGGAATAGTAGATTCGAGGACGAATCCTTTTGAGGAGGGGGGGAATGATGTAGATCAAGGACATATAAGTCAATCTTCACAAAAGGAGAATGATGCACTAGTCATGCCAAGTGGTGCTATCACAAGATCAAGGGCTAACAAACTAAGGCAAGCAATGCAAGACTATATTCAAGGCTTGGTCACTAAGGAGATCACAAAAGATGCATGCATGACAAAAGAGATGGAGTTGATTGAAGACCCAAGGCCCATTACTTATCTTGGGGTGTGTGAAGAACCATCTTGCATGGACTAGTCCAATAGGCTAAACAAGACAAAGTCCATAAAATTAAATATTACAAGTCATGTGCCAACCATGTGCCTACTTATGTGATTTGGGGCTTAACTTGTAATTGGGCTTAATTATGTATGTGGGCTGCCTAATTTAAATTACCTTAGACTTTAATTAGTGATAGACATGTGGGCCAAAGAAATAAATCCCAACCCACCACTTGTCTTATTTTAGAAGGATTTAATTAGTGTCCTAATTCAAGTAGGACTCTACTTTTTAGAATATGAGTTAGAATATGACTGTAATTTTAGGAATTGAGTTAGAATATGATTTAGTTATCCTTTACCATAAAGGATTCAAAGACTTAGGGCTATAAATACTCATCTAAGCTTCTTGTACATGACATGAATGAATAAAAATGAATTTGAGTGTTTTTCTTTAAAGTGAGACAAATTTGCATCTCTTTATTACCTTTAGGAATTAGTTACTTATCAAGTAATATTGCTTGTGGCGTGACTATTCTTAATAATCCATATAATTTTGGTTATTTGCTACATTGGTTAGCTTTGGGTCGGATTCAATCTATGATCACCATAGCTTAAGGTTTGTTTATCTTGTCTTGTTGAGAGGTTTCAAGGCACGGTCTTTGGGATTCCGCATCAAAGTTGTTCTAATTAACAATATATATATATATATATATATATATATATATATATATATATATATATATATATATATATATATATATATATATATATATATATATATATTATATTGTATACACGTATGATACCCGATTATGTTACATAATTATTTACATACACAATATTAATATATGAGACATGTCTACCACACCATATACATAGTCAAACTAAAAAAACCAACCCTCTAACTATGCTTCTTGTATCTCTGCTGATATAGGCTTGAATTTTCTTCCTGACCACTTCACCTCCTACCGTTTATAGTTACAATTCATGCGTGAGAAGAACCCACGCTAAGCTATCTCTAGCTTAGTGGTACATATAGACATTAAGTTTCTCCCAAGCAGTCACACAAATGCATATATCAAATAATTTATGACACGCTGAATTTTTATTACATATTTGTCATATAAAAGAAATAACCACATCACATAACAGTATAAGCATAATAATCATATTCAATAATTAAGTTCTCACTACCTCATGTAAGCATTTCATTTCTTAGTCACTTATTTCAATAATATAATTTCCACATTTCATTCCAAAGTCTTTAATTAGTATCAGCCCAAATCTCATTCTCGGACTGTCTGGATATGGGATGTGAAATAGGGGCGCTTGCGGAGCTTAAGCCACCCTACTCACCATAATCTCAAGTCAAGGGCGCTCGCGAAGCTTAAGCCACCTTGACCGAATATAACCATGTCATCTGTGTGTAATCAAGATCAGGGGCGCTACCAGAGCTTAAGCCACCATGTCCTTAAATCATATCCACATCGGTACCGTAGCTTCCCTATAATGGTGCATCATCTATCCTATGTTAGTCCACAGGTAGAGAAATGGGCAATTAACACTATTAATTACTTGTTTCTATAACAAATACTCGTTTCATAACATACTCATACACTCACAATTTATTTTTAAACCATGTAATAGCATGATATTTTATCAAATATTAGCATAATATTAAGTTCATAGTTAATAACATTTCTATAATTCTAAAACATGTCATAATATATAATTTCATCATTGTGGCATATAATTTATGTCATGCACACACAATCATGCATAAGGGTAAAACAAAATACATATATGTACAAATCTCGATAGTATTTTCTTTTTCCAAAATATAAGTTCAGATCTTGTTCACTTTTGTTGGTCTTCTTCTTGTTGAATCCTAATTTAAAAATATAATTAATTCATAGCTTGATAAAACATTTATTCTTAATATAATTTAAATAAATAACTACAATTTCTATTAACCTAGAATAAGACCTCTAAGGAGTATTGGATTAATAAATTTTTCTACACTTATCAAATTTATATGATTCTTAATCCTGATTAAATATAATATATAAAACTAAAATATACTAAAATTTCACATTTTTTGAACTTTTACATAATTTTTGGTATAATTATAAATATTGTCCTGTTTTCTGCTCTTAGGTAGTTTTAACGTACCCAATTCAAAAATTCATAACTTTCAATGTGTAGCTTCAATTATTCTGAAAATTTTTATACAGTTATATAAGTTAATTTGGAACATTTTTAATTTTTAACTTATTTCCAGATTAGATCTCTAAGGTTCTCAAATATTGGAGGATATATAACTGGTTCAATATAGACTATCAACCCGACCAGTTTAATTTTTTAGCTCATAACTCACAAAATACATGATATTTTAAGGTGAAACTTTCACAGAAATTTAGATAAGACATAGGAGTAAAACTTTTATGTTTTAAACTTTGGCTAATTCGATCTAAAAATAGGTGAAATATAAGGACGAAGTTACTGGAACTGCACAGGTATATGAAACCAGCTCAATCAAGGAACAGTCATAGTTCATTTCAGAATAACTCAACCTACACAAAAGAAATTTATACAAAATTTTTTAGAGACCTCAATAACATATTTACCTACAACTTTCATGTTTTACAAAATCTCAGATTAAGCCACTAAGATGATCAATTTTTACAAAAACCGTCGGTTATTTAGTTGATACGTCTCCCTGAACCAGTTTCTCCCCAATAACCATATCTCTTCATATACTCAAAATCATTCAATAAAATTTGACAAAAAGATACACAAGACATAGATAAAAAATGTTTATGTTTAACACATCCCTAAATTCGATTCACAAGATAATAAAAAATAGAGCGCAATATCCTGTAAAAACATAACCTAAAGAGTTCTAATAACACAATAATAATGAAAAAAATATTTCTTATCAAGATCATATTTATTTGGACTGATTTTTGATGCAAATCTTGAAGAAGTTGATGAATAATTTGAGCTGTGATATGGAGGGAGGAAAAGTGATGATGAAAAAGAAGAAGGAGAAGAGAAATGAAGTTGGAAGAAATGGCCAAAAGAGGTCTTCAGCCCATTTTTCCCCTTTTTAGTCTTTTTTTTTTTCTATTAACCATTTTATTGTTCACTTTACTTTTTTTTTTAATTTTCTTCTTCTTCTTCTTCTTCTTCTTCTTCTTATTATTATTATTATCTTCACATATTTCCTTATATCTAATATTTTTAATTTTATTTATCCAAAAATATAATTTAATTATGTGATCTAAATTATTCAAATTCATCATGGCTATCAATTTAATTTATTTTAATTTCTAATTTAATCATTTATTTTATCTATTTTAATCTCTATTATCTATCATGTTTTTCCTATTTATAGCACATACTTATTCAAATTAAACTCTAATTAGTGGGTGTTACAATTTCTTTCCGCACCAACCAATCAGTGAGTAAATATTGAATATATTGAAAAATAAAGAGTGTTTTTAACATTTCTCTCAAACCAATCTTGCCCAAAATATCCAAATTAGGGTATGAAAACATTTCATACATTAAAAATGTCTAATTTGCGCTTAACTAAAAATTCTAAGAGTTTTGAATTTAAACATTAAAAAAAAAAACTTATAGATCTCAATTGTGTGGTTTACATATCTAAAAGAAGATCGGTGATTTAGTTATATTTGATTAAAAATGATATTCCTGCAAGATAAAAAGAAAAAAAAAAAGGAAGGAGAGGAGGTGCGCGGTGGGTGCGTGGGCAGCTGGGAAAGAAATTCATTTTTATTTAATTAATTATAATTTAATTTAAACTCGATTAGTTCAATTTGAGTTAGATTAATTAATTAAACTCTAGTTTAATTTAATAAAATTTAATTAAATTTTAATTTAATCAATTAATTAAAGTCTCATTTAATCAATTAAATACAATTTAACTTCAATTAATCAATTTTTATTTAATAAATTAAAGTTTAATTTAATCAATTGAGCCCCAATTTAATTAATTAAATAAAATATAAATTCAATTAAGCAATTGAACCCTAATTTAATCAATTGAGTTCAATTTAAGTTCAATTTAAATTTAATTAATTAATTGAGTCTCAATGTAATCAATTGAATCCTAATTTAGTCCAATTAAATATAATTAATCAAATTCAATTTTATCAATTTAAGTTCAATTAATCAACTCAACTTTATCAATTTAAATTTAATTAGTCAATTGAATTCTAATTCAGTCCAATTAAGTTCAATTAGTCAATTGATTAAACTAATTAATTGAACTTATATCAAATAAATTGATTTATTGATTTTATATTGAATCTATATTGAATAAATTAAACTCATATAAGATGCGTATGTTGAATTCATATTGAATAAAATGATTAAATAAATTTATACTAAACCGAGATTGAATTTAATTGAATTAGATTAAGCTTAATTAAACTTAATAGAGATTAAGTTATTCTTAATAAAACATGAAACTTACCACCACTGCCCCAGAAATACTTTATTGACATGAAACTTAATTTAAAGATATATAGCGAAATGAGATCATTTCGGTTGAATTGGTTGGACCATGATCTAGTTTTAAAGCCGGTTCAATTAAAATGAAGTTCAATTAATTAATTGGTTATAATTAATAGAATTTCAATTGATTAACTAAAATTAATTAGATTAAATTGAAACTTATCTGTAAAACCTCAATACATAAAATTGACATTTCAGGGAATGGATAGAAAAAACAAATAGTTTAAGTACTTATTATGAAAAACTTAATAAATTCAGGATTTTCCAAATGTTTTTACCCATTGGAACTTGGAAAAGGTTGGTAATGAGCGCAATTAATGGGAAGTATTTGGAGTGAAAAAAAAATTGGGGGGGGGGGGTATATATATTTTGGAGTCAATCTGTCACAAGGGCAAAAATAATCTTTGGCCGTATACATTTTTTCTATGTTTTAATTGATTTGATAAATACATTAAATAGAAATTAATTTAGGAGATAGAAAATGTATGAACATATGGTAAATGAGATGCAGTTGGTGAAGAAGATGAAAGAATAGGGATTGTGTTGGAAAAAATATTTTTCGAAAGTTTTTTTTTATTTTTAATATTTTTAAATTTTAAAAATTATTATTTTTTTAAAATACAATTAAATAAATATTTTTTTCATAAATAAATTTCAAAAAATAATTTATAAAAAATTAATAAAATCAGTTAATTAAATAAAAATACTCTAAACATATTTAGCAATTACATGCGGATAAATATATATAATTGTGTACACTGAAGCCAGAAGCTCTTCATACCTTCCAATGGACTATGACAGCTCATCCCACCACTACCCCACTTCCTCATTTCTTTTCTATTTTCTCTCTTTTTCTTTTCTAGCAATATATATATATAAATATAGGTGATTACTATATTATTTAATGGATATTGTCCTCTACAATAATTATAAAAATTTAATACGATGACATTTAATACTATTTAATATTAAAATTTATAATGATTACTTATGGAACTATAATTATTGAAATTATATATATATATATAGAAATTATTAAATATATTTAATATATTACATCATCCGTAAATTAATTTAATTATATAATAATATATATTTAATTATTTTATTTATATTATTTAATAATTAATATATATATATATATATATATATATATATATATATATATATATATATATATATATATATATATAACTGAATTAATTTAGTGATATACTGAGTTTTTTTGGCCAAATGGATATTTGTTGGTGGATTTAAATTTCTGATACAAGTTAAAAAGAAAAAAAAACTTTAATCTAAATCACCATCAAAATCTAATTTAAAGAAAAACCTTAATTAAACTATTATAAAGAATATTTATATATTATAATCAATCGGTATGTAATATCTTGACATGACTTGACATTTTATCAATAACATATCATACGATAATTATCGGTTAATTTTAATTATTATAACTAAACTAATTTGTCAGTAACTTTTAAATGGTAATTAAATTTTAATTTTTGTTACTGAAATGTTTAATTTTTACTTAAATGTAACTACTATAATCAAAATTTAATAAACATGCGATCAATTTTCACTAAAAATGCGATTAAGTTTAATAATTTTTTTTAAATGTGATTAGTTATATATAAAGTTATCATAACGGAACATTCTAATTGGATAAAAAAAAAGGTAAATTTCTTTTTCTAGCCCATACATTGACCAAGTCAACCAAATTTGGAACTTTCTCAAAATTTAATAATCCACAATCTTTATTATTTGCAGCCTGTACATAAAACTTGTGCTGTTATTAACTTATAACCCTCCAACTAGTGAAGCGGAGAATGAGAATATTTTTAATAGTATGAAAATAACATTTTTAAATATAGAGAATAAATTTTTTTTATAAGTTAAATAAGTTTTTTTTTATTTTTACTCTTTATTTTACTTTATTCTATACAAAATAATATTTATCAAAAGAAAAAAATAAATAATTTAATTATAAGGAAAATACAAATTATTTTTATAGAAATATATCAATAAAAAGATATAATAAACATAAAAAGTGAATATACATTAATTACAATTAAAATATAAAATAAAATTTAACGTCTTAAATATTGAGAGTCAAACCCACTTTATATGTTTATTGAAAATAATTTTTTTAAAATAAATAGTATAACTTAAATAAAAAATTTATTGGAGATGCTGTTACATCTAACTCCATAATTAGTCCAGGTATTTAAATTTTTAATTTACAAAATTTACTATATTTTATTTGTAAAATTAACTTGAAGATGCGGACCATTTACTGTGCAAGTGTTTTCAACAATGTCGGTAGTATTACTCGCTAAAGTAATGCATCATAAATTTCCCAATACCAAATATTTGTAGTGGAATCGAATGTTTCCTTGTTTCCTTTGAATTTGACCCCCAAATCTAAACGTGTTTTACTTTTTTTTTTTATTAATAATAAATTATTGATAATCCCTTGTCAGAAAAATGGGCCAACACTTTCAAGCTTTCTGTTCATTTTATTTTCCCACCAACTCTTAATTGTTTTAGTCTTCGTAAGGTCACACTGTTTGATAAGTAAAAAAAATATTGTTAATTATCAAAACAGTTTTTTCTTTTTTTAAATTAACATAACATATGCTTATATCGGGAAAAGATATGTCTGTGGAGACTTAAAATCAAAACCTCTCATAAACTCATACGAAAACTTACCATCAGATTAATATGGAGATTGAAATCCCCAATTCACTTTCTTTTTCTGACTGCTGTTAGCGCCCACTGTTGGAATCATCTTGATGATATAAAGAATTTACAAGTCGTCCATTTTGTTGACTTGGCCAATTCCCCTAGGAAAGGAATGATGGCAAATATATCCGGTTATGGATGCATCTTCAATAGCCTTGAGGCATTACAGGGTGAATATTTGGATCACTTAAAGAGGAAAATGAGGCCGGCACGTGTCCATCTTTTATGAATTCATTCTCAAAAAAAAAATAATAATGAGAAAAAGACACCCTATAACCTTATTTTTCAAAAAATTCCATTTTTAACTTCAATTTTTTTGGGAGAAAATTATTTTTTTTAGTGTTTTATTTTGACAGATTTACTTTTTCCTTTTTATTTTCTTTTCTTCCAGCACTTTTTCTCCATTTTTTTATTTTCCATCACAAGTCACAACAAAAAAAAATTAAAAAGACCCAGCTGTCGTTCATTGGATCTTGCAATCACAATTATATAGGGATCTCCATTGAGTATAGCGAAGAGGAGCTCCTAACGATCAGATGTACTCAGTGGAGAGAGTGCGGGAGGCAACGACGTTCACAGGATGAGTGGAGTTGTCAGAGATAGATGCAAGAGCAAATGACAGTGATGATAGGGTTTTTACTTGTGGGATTTTGCAGAAGCGAGGAAAGAGAGGAAAGAAGTGAGGGCGAAGAAGAGGAGAGGGGTGGCAGAGGAAGAGGAAAGAAGAGATGAAGAGGAGGGAGAGGGAACAGAGGAAGAAGAGGGGGAGGAAAAAAGAAAAGTTATGGATCCAAGAAGTTATGAAGACAAGTGAGGCTTTAGGTGAGTTATGAAGACAAGTGAGGCTTTAGGTGAGTTTGAGGAGGAATAGGCCATAGAGAGTGAGAGAAGAGGTTTTTTTTGGGTTTGCAAAATTTGATGAGATGAAAAAGAGGTAGTGGAAGGGCATAAGGCGGCTGGATGATAGGTGAAATGACAAGTTTAAGTTGCAGAAGTGTGTAACTTGATGGCGGGACTTCCAAATTTGTACAAAAGAAAACTATCAATTAGCTTGGGGTGTAGAAATGCAATTGTTTTTTTTTTCCTTAACATTTTCATAGTAGTTTTTTTCCTTTTGTAAAATATTAATTTTGTAGTTAACAATTAATTAAATTATAATATGTTTATAACATCCATATATAAAAAGATATATGTATTTTTTTTCTTGAACTTTGCCTTCAGGTTGTTCAACAAGTGATACATGCATACTTCATATGTTGCCTCATGATATATATGTTAAATTTTAAGTAATATAGTTAGGAGGTTAATATTAAATGTTTTATATTCAATTTACATAATCATATGTCACATATAATTTAAATATAATCGTCATAAATGAAAACAAAAATGAGTTTTTATTTCTTTTAATTGTAATAGTCATATAATATACATATAACATTTACAGTATTCAATGCACATATCAAACACTGTTCTAAATATACTTAACATTTATTGTATCAAATATGAATGTAATTTATAAATAATATATCTCTATATTATGCAACCAATTGATTTTGAATTTTTTAAACAATGTTTAAGTATAAATATAACCACCAGATAAGATTCATACATCTATAGGTATAATGCAAATTATATTTACAGAAATTGCAATAGAGAATTATATATTCTTGACAAATATCAAAATGTACATTTATACATTGTATATTTCATTTGAAATTGTAATTCAACAAAATATATATGGATAACATGTATATATTGCACTTCTATTTTTTTTTTGTGCAGTCTTTTTTATGAAGTGATACAAGTCATTTTTCTGTATAGGAATTTCTATTCTAATTATTCTTTAATAATTGAATTCTAAGTTTCGAAATAAACATTACATATACCTTCTATGATCTGAAAACATTTTAAGTTTTGGTTAAGTACATGTTTTGAATATGTCATTATTTTATTGAATTGTTCATATATAATTAATTTTCAGTCTTAATTATATGTTTGATTTTGATTTCGTTTCTTTAATTATTATATACATATAACCAACCAATAATACACTTATAGTAAACATATAATATTTTAAGTCTTGCATAAAATGCAGCAGAGGAGTATGTATACATATATCGGAAATATTAAACTGAATATCTATACATTGTTTTAACCATTTGAAATTTCAATGAAACAACATAAATATAAATAACATACATATATTGTACATGTGTGATTTATTAATCAAAATTGAATTGTAGGGTACAATGAAACGGAGCCTACTAGTATAATTATTTGTTAAAACTACAACATTTAAAATACAAAATTGAGAAAATAAAATACTGAATCCGGTTTCTTGGGAGTCATAAAAAAAATGCGAAATTTAGTCCAAATTGAAATTTAAGACAATAAATAGAGTATTTTTTGGGGTATTTAATATGATATGTAATTGGAAAAAAAAAACTTAATTTGGAGCTTAAATTAGACAAAAAAAATTATTTATGGACCAAATTGAAAAGAATAGAAATTCAATGATCAATTATAACATATGGAAAAGAGGGAGAATCAAATGAGAAAGTTTGTCATATAATTAATTTAAGAAAATTTTATATCACCCACGTGGAAGCTTGCATGTTGAGTTTATATTTAATCATTTTTATTAATTTACTAATCTATGGTATAAAAAGGATGGTGGGTACAAAGATGCATTATTTTATCACAAAATTCACAAAAAAAATTTTCTTTTATTTTCTTTTCGGCCAAACAACACAAAAAGGGAAAAGATTGTGATTTACGAAGATTTAGCAAGGAGTATACAAGAGATGGTGAACAAGAAAAAAAAAAAGGATTGTGAAGGTTTGGCCATGGGTAATTTCTAGAGAGAGAATAGTTGCATGTAGAAGATGAGTCATGCAAAACGAATTCAATAAACTAAAGAGGAAAAAAACCCGTTGAAACAGTACAAAGTGACTAACATAGCATGGAAAGGTAAAGTTAGAAATTTGTTTTTGCAGAAAGGGTATATTTGTCCCTTTCTAATTTGTTGGTGTATTTATACATTAAAACTGGGGAGTGGACGATGTCACTCTAATTAGTATAGTGTATTTCTGTCATTACTCTCAAACTTAAAACAACACACAAAAACGGTGTCGTCGCTTAGCTTTTTACTACTTCTACTATCGCTCACGAAAATACGACGTCGTTGCAGCTTTCTAGTATTTCTGCCATCACCGACAACACGACGTCGTTGCACTTTTCATCTTCACCATTATCTCAGTATAGACATGACACCCTAACACACTGCATAAATGCTCCTGTACAAAAAAAGGAGCATGCATATCAGCACCATGAAAAAGAATAAAACTAAAACGACACTGAATTTGAGTTTCGAAAAGACTCTTAATTTCATAGTAGAAAATGAATCTCTACTTTTCAGTGTGGAACAAGAAGAGAGCAAAAAGTTTTTTTTTTTTTTAATAATTCTCCTGGAAAGAAAAGAAAAAAAATATTAAGATAGACATAGTTAAATGGGGATGGAGAACTCAGTGAAGGCAACGAGTTAGAATGATTTCCTAAACCGCCATGGATGTTTCACTGGAAATGAAAACGTCTCTCTTCCTCAGATATTGAGTTTGCATCAATAAAAACATTTGACATAAAAATACGCGTGTGCATCAAATTATATTATGTGTTTAAAAATAGGAAAAAAAAAACTTTAAAAGAACAACCGTCAAATTAAAATATCAAAGGGTTCAGATTTGACATCAATTATAGCTATAAACCCCTAGGATTCAGTTACTCAATTTTAGCTAGGAAGTGATAAAAAAAACGACGATATTTGTAAAACATTCAATTTAGAAAAAATAATTTTCAATTTTTTTAAATTATTTTTAAAAAGAGAAAGATAAATAAATATTAATTTCAGATTTGATAAAAAATTTAAAAAATTAATTAATGAAATTAAAAAAATTCTAAATCTATTTTTTGAACATAATTACAATTACAAATTCACAAAGTAAAAAACAGAAAAATCAAACTCCTATATGCACAGTTCTTTTCAATTCAAGTTCAATAAATTAATTTTTTAATATTATTTAATAAATATATATTTAATATTATTTTTATTTATTATAATTTATTAAAATTAGGTTTTTAGAAAGGATTTAAATTTTATTTTTTAATAATTCTAAATTTTTATTTATAATATTTTAATTATTTTTATATATTTTATTATCCTATTTTAATTTTCCTATATTATTACAGATTTTATTCTACTTAATCTTTTTCCTATTATTTTAAATATGCTTTATTTATTTATTTTTTCAAAATTGATTGTGTGTTTTATTTATGTTTTTTCTATTTTTATATTTTAATAACATCTTTTTATATTTTCTACACATTTGCCAATTTTGTAAAATTAAATATATTTGTCATTTTGTGCTCATTTGTTTTTCGTTTTTTTAAATGTATATTTTTGAGGTTTCTGATTGGTATACTGCCCGGACCAGCTTGGATAAAAGTGGATTGAGTGACTGCACACTGCATACACTGATCTTTTTATATATGCAACTCTTTTACTATTTAAGATCTAATATGTATTTTTTTTTTTTAAAATTTAAGATTAGAGCACTTACCATCAGAAAACGAAAAAGAAAGGTTTAACAAATTAATATAAATTATTCTTAGTTTTTTTAATTTAAATATTTCATACATAGATATTAATCACTTACTGTGTTTCAAATTTCAGATGTGGCCAATCCACACATTCCTTAATATCACAGTTTAACATTATTTACTTCTTTCTAAACCTTATCAATACTTATAAACAAATTATGTAGAACTTTTTTTTTATGTTAATATATATGTTTTTTTTATAATATGTATTTATTGTAATTACATGCTTATCATAAATCAATAATTATTGAACTATTACTCTAATGCTTTATTATTAATATTTTTAATTATCTTTGTAAAATAATTATTTGAACCTGTACTTTAATACTATATTAAGAGATTCAATTATATATGCTATTTATGCTGCACTATGATATTATTTGATCTATTTACTATTTAAATTTTATGTCTATGACGCAATGCGAGGATTCAACTAGTTTATAACTATTTGAGGGATTTGTGTCCTCCTCCCTAAAATAAATTCAAGATAGTCCACTACTTCAAAGATTATCCATGTCTAAATGCTCAATGGTAAAAATTGCACAAAGAAATACGTTCATATAATTATGAATTAATCCTATAAAATTGAAGATACTATGAGATGAACTCAATCTAATTTTGATTAATGGCTCATCCAACTTATAATTTTGAACTTTTATCTACTTCAATTATATTGTGATATCCCGAAGACGGACTTAGAGAGTGACATATAGAGGCTATCGCCACTTCTAAATTAAAAAAAGAGTTAAAATTATATTTTAAAATTTTTATTTCTTTAATTCAACTACACTTGTTTCAATTTTTTATTCTCTTAATTAATTCTTACTCTTCCTAATTTTTGAATTTAGAATGAAATTTTAAAAGTTTGTTCCCCCTAAAGTTGAATTCCTGGTCAGCCACTGCTTGAAAAAAATATCGTGTAATTTAAAATTTATTATTTTAATTATAGAATTATGACTGGATTTAAACTCATTTATCTTACAAGGTTTAAAATAAGTTTGGTGGTACTTGTATTATAGATTTAACATATAAATCTAATCTATTAGGCCTTAACCTTAACAATTCCGTTGTCGTCCAGCGGTTAGGATATCTGGCTTTCACCCAGGAGACCCGGGTTCGATTCCCGGCAACGGAATTTTTTTTCTTTTTCTTTTTTCCATGAATATTTAGATTTTGGGTTTCTGACATATGGAAGATTTGTCCGTACATGTACTTTTCATCATTAGAATTTAAAAATTATAATCTGGCTCTGTAATTGAACATAATAATTAAACATTTACGAGGAAGTTAATTTCTTCCCCCATACAAAAATTTCTTACTTCAAAATCATTCATATTTTCTTCCATAAGTCCACTAATTTAACAAGAGATCTCAAGGGAGAACCACACTCTCCCCAAGCAGCCTTTACTGCTTCCTCTCATTTTCCAGCACTTTTCTTTCAATTCTTTCCCCTTGTCCGAGTCCATTAACTCTCTGACTCGCCTCTCCATCTCAGCCCCACTCACAAACCCATCCTGCTCTTTCTGCTCCACTGAAATTGCCGTCTTCATATCCTCTACCAGTAAGTTCCTATTAAGATGTTGCTCTGCATATAATGGCCACTCTATTATCGGCACGCCAGCAACCACCGCTTTTAGCACCGAGTTCCACCCGCAATGCGTAACGAATCCACCCACCGTCTCATGATTCAGCACTGCTACTTGCGGTGCCCATGATTTCACAACCATACTCCTTTCTTCAACTCTGTTCAAGAATCCTTCAGGCAACTGAGCCTCCAAGTTAACATCACCAATATCCTCAGTCTACTTCGTCTGCTCATCATATGGTGGGTTTCTTACAAACCACAAGAATCTTTGCCCACTTTTCTCTAACCATTAGCCATTTCTTTAACTTGATCTATAGAGAAAGATCCAAGGCTACCAAACCACAAAAACAACACGCTCTGGCTTGGTTGCTGATCAAGCCATGATAGGCACTCGTGTTGAGCATCACTACTACTGCTGCCAGCAATCAGAGATCCGAAATAGTAAGTGGGTGGAGTTTGTGCACTAGGGACGCATGATCCATCTGCAATAATCTTGATGGGTTTTCGCTCAAGATCATCAAAGATGATAACTGTAATCCCATCAGCCTTCAATAGACATGAACAAAAATTTATCATGAAATCATAGGCCCCTCTATCAAGAAAAGGCTCCGGCATGTGAATAGCTTTCAGAGGTGGGAAGCAATTAAGGGAAATTAATCACAGTGTCTTGAAGTTCTTTGAAGCTTCGAGTATACTGATCATGGATACTCGGGATTGTTACAAATGAAAAACAGAACAGAAGAGAAGAATGCAGCTTTTTTGTGAAGAGAATGGAAAGGGCTTTTGACTTAAGTAAATTAAAAAAAATTATCTAAACGTGCATGAAAAATAATTCCTAATCTATACGTTTTTGTGTAGATGGAGAGAGAGGGACAGTATAGTGCACATGCCAGTCATATTGGCAATGTACTTTTGGTATATTATCGCTACTACAAGTAACAATCATATGAAAAAAATCCACTTATGCCACTCAACATCCCAGACATCTCAACCGCGCATTTAATCTCCATCACATATTTTATCAATTATTTACCAAATAATAATTATATATTATATTATTTAATTAGCAATATAATTCGAAAATAATTAAAATTAATTAAGATTATCTTACAAATTAATTAATATTATATCTGGAAAATAATTAATTAACATTAAAGTAAGGTAATTAAAATTTATTAATTATTTTAAAAAAATAATTAACAATATATGTGTTATGATAAAATTGTGTTGGAAAATAATTAATTAACAAAAAGTCATAATTCATTTCTTGATAAATTAAGTAAAAAAATAGATGTAAATAAAATTTAATTAAATTTAATATATATATATATATATATATATATATATATATATATTTAAAAATTATTAATTCATTGAAAATTATTAATTAACTGTATATTAAAAAATTATTAAAAAAATCTAGATAAATAAAAATTATTAATTCATTTAAAAAAATTAACTGTACATATCTTATGATAAAATTGTGTTGAAAAAAATTAATTAACAAAAAATCTAGATAATTAAATTTTAATTAAAATTAATTAACATTGTAATTGGAAAATAATTAATTAACAATAAAGTAAGGTAATTAAAATTTAGTAATTATTTTAAAAAATTAATTAACAATATATGTGTTATGATAAAATTGTGTGAAAAAATTAATGTGTTATGATAATATTGTGTTGTCGTTAATTGCTTTTTAAGATATAATAATAGCATAAAACATATTAAAAAGATATTAATAAAAAATAAATAGCATTAAATGTATTAATAGAAAGTAAAAAAAAAAAGTATCAATGTCTTCTGATATGTCTTATTGTACCACAAGTTGGTGGTCTTCTGTTACCTCTGGGTCATTGCCTTCTAAATGCTGTTTCAATCAATGGGCTTGGATCAACCTCTTCATCTTTCTTGTTTGCTTCTTCTTCCACAGTAGAAGTTTCAGATAATGTACTTTTAAATGTTGGACTTGTTTTATTTAGCAGTGTAAGCCATAGAGAGGAAGAGCGAGACCAATGTCTAAAAGGCACAGAGAAAATGTTTGATTGTGATGAGTCTTCTAGAATGAAAGTCATATGCTAATGATATGATGTCCTGATCTAGGATGTTCTAAGAGTATCTGATGCATATGTATGCGATGGAGAAGACATGAAATTTGGATGCAGACTTGTATAACTGTAAGGCTGTGCAACATGATATGTAATAGGTAATGGTACTTACATAAACATAGAGGATGGAGGAATAATGGGAACTTCCTGTTGACACTCGAGAAAATTTATTGATCGAGTCTTGCGTTGAATCGACCGTGGTTGACCAATGTCGTCTCTTCATCAATTGCAACAACTGAAAATGGTGGTTGAGGTGGCAGCATGACAATAAGTCTGCATTGTTGTTGAACAATGCAAAATATGTTATCATTAATCTGATGAATTTCATCGACATCATTGCTTAGATGAATATGTTCAATACCATCTATTTACAAAAAAACATAAATATAAAGAATAAATTGTTAATCTCAACATAAATTATACGTGTTATTCTTGATTATAATTTGATTGAACATAAATAAAAAGTGTAGAACTCACTACTGCTCCATGAGCACCGCATGCTGGATTAATCCACTGTCGTGTCACACGTCAATACCACTTCGTATATTGAGAATGGTAATGAAGTCTTTCCACTACTGGACTGATATTATAAACACGTTATAGTCATGCATTCCATATGACAATCCATTTAGAATGTTGACGAGGCCAATTTACATCCCTATATCGCAAATCAGTAGAGTGAAGTTCATCCCTTCGTAATGACTGGTTTGGGATGAATTGTTAAAGTCTAAACTGCCATAACACTCGGTCTGGATGGTGCTATTCAATAATATAGTAGTATATTAATGGGACTACAGCTCGCCAAATATGTTGGTCATCCAAACAGTCCGTTGGAAGACTCCGTAGAATGTCATCTATATACGATTCCCATATATGACCTACAGTATATGTAAAATACTAATCAATAATTTTGTACTAGAAGTGAAAAATATATGCATATATATTTAGAAAGAGACAAAGATGAAATAATAAGTATATCATCAGTTTTAATCAAGTCAAACATGTATCATATATGTTTCAGCATATGACTGACACCTTAGTAATGATCCATGTAGTGCTCTACCTATAAAAGAATAATTAGTATATATATATATACCATTTTAGTTATATCAAATTAAATTATGTTGAATAACGTTTATGCATATTGAAATCTTAATGGTAGGCCAACATGTGGTATTTGAACTGACAGTATAGGTGCAGCTGATGGTGGATGATCTCATGCCCAAAGTTGAAGGAAAAATAATGGACCACAAATTTGTTGTGCAGTCAAATTTGTGGCCTTATACAACTCTTTATATAGCCATGCAGGACATGTTCCACCCTAGCTATAATGATGTACTGCAGTAGAGTAATCTATAAGAGGGAGGAATATCAAATTGACCCTTGAAGGTGACTTGTCCCCTAATAATATTCCACCAATGATGTGTAAAATGAAAAACACGTGTATGACAGTGAATAGTCTCGTCATCTGTATCAGCTGGGAGATGATCAAATTATTCAGCAAGTCACCTCAAGTTCAACTTCGAACCTTTGATGACATTATTTGATGGTCTCACTCCTAATAATATCTCACACAACTCGATCCAATCATGATGGCCATCATTAGGTAAACCAGTCTGAATAGCCACATCCTGAAGGGTAATGGTCATCTCTCCTTCAGAAAAGTGAAAGGTATGACCTCCATCGCTCGATAAGGGCAGTGATAAGATGTCAATCCAACTGGAAGAATCCAAGTCAAGCTACTCCTAAAAATCTAGTCTTCTGAAGCAGGACTCAAATACGAGCATCTATGTAAAGTCCATTAATTAGGATTTAATTAGAATAAGTATATGGTATAAATAGGAAAAAAAACATGATAGATAATATAGATTAAAATAGATGAAATAAATGATTAAATTAGAAATTAAAATAAATTAAATTGATAGCCATGATGAATTTGAATAAATTAGACCAAATAATTAAATTGTATTTTTTGTAAAATAATTTAAAATGACTAGATAATTAAATATAATAATAATAATAATAATAATAATAATAATAATAATAATAATAATAATAATAATAATAATAATAATAATAATAATAATAATAATAATAATAAAAAAAAAAGTAATAAAAAAAAGAGAAGACCAAAAATGGGAAATAGGGAGAAAGTGGGGTTGAAGTCTTTCTTTTGGCCATTTCTTCCAACTTCATCTCTCTTCTCCTTCTTCTTCGTCATCCCTTTTCCTTCCTCCATATCATAGCTCAAATTATTCATCATCTTCTTCAAGATTTGCATCAAAAATCAGTCTAAATAAATCTGATCTTGGTAAGAAATATTTTTCCCATGATTATTGTGTTATTAGAACTCTTTAGGTTATATTTTTACAGGATATTGCACTCTATTTTTGATTATCTTATGAATCGAATTTGGAGATATGTTAAACATAAAAGTTGTTCATCTATGTCTTGTATATCTTTCCGCAAAATTTTATTGAATGATTTTGAGTATATGAAGAGATATGGTAATTGGGGTGAAACTGATTCAGGGAGATGTATCAACTAAATAACCTACGATTTTTGTAAAAATTGATCATCTTAATGTCTTAATATGAGATTTTGTAAAACATGAAAGTTGTAGGTATATATGTTATTGAGGTCTCTGAAAACTGGTGTATAAATTTCTCTTGTGTAGGTTGAGTTATTCTTAAATAACCTATAACTGTTCCTTGATTGAGCTGGTTTCATATACCCGTGCAGCTCCAGTAACTTCGTCCTTATATTTCACATATTTTTAGATCGAATTAGCCAAAGTTCAAAACATAATAGTTTTACTCCTATGTATTAGCTAAATTTCTGTGAAAGTATCACCTTAACATATCATGTATTTTGTGAGTTATGAGCTAAAAAATTAAACTGGTCGGGTTGATACTCTATGTTAAACCAGTTATATATCCTCCAATATTTAAGAACCGTAGAGACCGAATCTGGCAATGAGTTAAACATAAAAAATGTTCCAAATTAACTTATATAACTTTATAAAAATTTTTAGAATAATTTAAGCTACACATTGAAATCTATGAATTTTTGAATTGGGTACCTTGAAACTGCCTAAGGGCAGAAAACAGGACAATATTTAAAATTATACCAAAAATTATGTAAATGTTAAAAAATTCTGAAATTTTAGTATATTTTATTTTTATATGTTATGTTTAATCAAGATCAAGAATCATATAAATTGGATAAGTGTAGAAAAATTTATCAATCCAACAGTCCTTAGAGGTCTTGTTCTAGCTTAATAGAAATTGTAGTTATTTATTTAAATTATATTAAGAATAAATATTTTATCAAGGTATTAATTAATTATATTTTTAAATTAAGATTTCAACAAAAAGAAGACCAACAAAAGTGAACAACCTCTGAGATTATATTTTAGAAAAAAAAAATAGTGTTGAGGTTTGTACATATAATTATTCTAGTTTGCCCCTTATGCATGATTGTATGTGCATGACATGAATTATTTGTCACCATGATGAAATAATAGATTATGCCATGTTTTAACATTATAGAAATGTTATTAACTATGAACTTAACATTATGCTAATATTTGATAAAATATCATGCTATTATATGGTGTTGAAATAAGTTATGCGTATATCATTATGTTAATATGAAATAAGTATTGGTTATAGAAACAAGTAATTAATGGTGTTAATTTCCCATTTTTCTACCTGAGGACTGACATAAGATAGATGGTGGACCATTAGGGGAAAGTTTTAGTACCGATATTGATATGATTTAAGGACAGAGTGGCTATATCTCCGAGAGCGCCCCTGATCCTAATTACACACAGATAAATGATTATACTAGGTCAAGGTGGCTGAAGCTTCGCGAGCGCCCTTGACTTGAGATTATAGTGAGTAGTGTGGCTTAAGCTCCGCGAACGCCCCTATTTCACATCTCGTATCCGGACAGTTCGGGAACGAGATTTTGGGCTAATAATTCATAAAATAAAATATGAAATTTAATTAATTGATGTAAGTAACAAAGTGTAAAATGCTTACATGAGGTGATGCAAATTTAATTATTGAATAATGTTATTTTGTTTATTTTTTATGTTATGTATTTATTTATTTTATATAACAAATATGCAATAAAATTTGATATGTCATGATTTTATTTGAGACATGCATTTGTGTGACTGCTTGGGAAAAACTTTAATACTTATATGTACCATTAAGCTAGAGATAACTTAGCATTGCTTCTTCTTACGCAGGAATTGAAGTTGTAGATAGTAGATAGTGGAGTTGATTAGGAAGAAGTCTAAGCCCATATAAGCAGAGACACAAAAAACATAGTTAGAGGGTTGGTTATCTGTTATTATTATTTTTAGTTTGACTATATATATGGTGTGATAGACATGTTTCATATATTAATATTGTCTATGTAAATAATTATGTAACATAATTGGGTGCCATATGTGTATACAATATAAGGATAAAAATATATATTGTTAATTAGAACAACTTGCCTAAACCAATATAAATAAATAGATTAAGTTATTTAAAATGAAAAAAATAATTCAATTCGAGCAGATTATCGAGTTAAGCTTGTGGCATCCTTCTTATATATATGAGATTATTCCTAATATATAAGTGGGGCGTCTCATTTAATGGTATTAGAGCAGGTTTAGGCGTTTCTAGGCCTAGGTGTGAAATGAGATATTAGGTTTAAATATACATATGTCTCATATAATTCTGATATGAGCTTTCTTCTTGGTAACTTGTAGGATTTTAGGAAGATGTCTTCAGATGAATAGGATATGGCTGAGAGTACCGGCTCTCCTGATACTAGGACTCCTCATTAGCCTAGTGCAGCAAGCGTGCAAAGGCAAAATGTTGCTCCAAATCCCCCACTGCATGCAGCAGAACAGATTGACCCTGGTCAAAATCCATTTATACAGCAGATGACTGGATTATTCCAACAGATGGTACGAGCCATTCCTCAGCCTACCCCAGTGCCATCACCTAGACCAAAAGTAACAATTGATAAGCTTCGTAAGTATGGGACTTCGAATTTCTATGGTAAGAGAGATGAAGATCCAGCTGCAGCTGAGTATTGGTTGGAAAAGACTGAAAGAATTTTTAAAGAGTTGCCAGTGGAAGCAGATGATAAAGCTAGATTTGCTACTTCTCTACTCCAAGATGAGGCATATGATTGGTGGAAATCAGTTCTTACCAAGCCAGATATGGTGGAACCGGTCTCATGGGATTCCTTCCTCTCTAAATTTAAAGAGCAATATATTCCGTTGATCTATATTGATGCGAAAAAGAAAGAGTTCATGAATCTCAAGCAAGGTAAAATGTCAGTGACTGAGTATCAGCGGGATTTTACCAGATTGAGCAAGTATGCCTCTGAATTAGTTGCAAATGAAAGAGATAAATGCAGAAGATTTGAAGATGACCTTAATGAAGAGGTTGAAGATATTGTGACTGTTTTTCAGCATAACAATTTTTCTCAGTTAGTTTCTGCAGCACTTAACCTTGAAAAAAGGAAAAAGAGGAAAATAGAAGAATTTTCTAAAAAGTCAGCTACTCCTGAGACTTAATTCACTGGGAAGAAGAGTTGTTTCTTTACTAGCCGTTCACTGAATAGAGGATGAGGAAAGGGTTTTAGCTATTCACAAAGAGGATATTTTAAGAGGGGGCCGCCCTCTAAGGCACCTTTTGCTATAGCCAGTTCACAACCTCAGGTTGGCAAGGAAGCTATACCGGTATGTACCATTTGCAATAGGAGCCATCGGGGGAAATGTTGGCATGTCACAGGTGCTTGCTTTAGATGTGGGTCCAAGGAACATATACGAAGGGATTGCCCACTCTTGACAGGTGGTACTCCTACTCAGACTACTAAGTCAGCTCCGACTCATTTTGGAGTTCAGTTCAGAGGAGGACCAGACTGACCGAGGCAGGTTGTTTTAGAGACAGTGAATAGATCTGGATCTAGCAGAGCTCCAGCTTGAGCCTATGCCATGAAAGCTAAGGAAGATCAGGCGGCAACGAATGTTATTGTTGGTATGTTTTCGTTATATGATTTTGACATTTGTGCACTCATATATCCGGGTTCCACACATTCCTATATTTGCACTAGTCAGCATAATATGATTAAAGAAAACCTAGAATATGGAATTGAAGTTAAGAATCCTTTGGGTCAAAGTGTAATAGTGAATAAAGTATTTAGGAATTTTCCTTTGGTTGTGCATGGAAATGAGTTTTCTGCAGACTTGATTGAGTTGCTTTTCCATGAGTATGATGTCATATTAGGCATGGATTGGCTCTCACGTCACGAAGCAGTGGTGGATTGTAAGTCTAAATTTGTGGTACTTAAGATAGAAAATCAGGAGGAAATTATTGTAAAAGGTAAATTATTTTCACAACATCCTCGAGTCATATCCATAATGAAAGCTCAGAGATTGATGAGAAAAGGGTGTGAAGCTTATTTGGCCCATGTGATTGACACCAAAAAAGGAGGTTCAAATCTTGAAGATATTCTGGTGGTAAATGAATTTCCAGATGTCTTTCCTGATGACTTACCTGGGTTACCTCCGGAGGAAGAGGTAGAGTTTACTATTGATCTTGTTCCAGGAACTATACCTATATCAAAGACGCCGTACAAAATGGCCCCATAAGAAATGAAAGAACTTAAGACACAATTGCAAGAACTCCTTAATAAGGGTTTCATTAGACCAAGTACATCCCCATGAGGTGCACCAGTATTGTTTGTGAAAAAGAATGATGGATCTTTGAGGCTATGTATTGATTATCGACATTTGAATAAGGTGACCATCCAGAACAAGTACCCATTATCGCGGATTGATGATCTCTTTGACCAACTGAAAGGTGCACCAGTATTTTCCAAGATAGACTTGAGATCTGGTTATCATCAATTAAGCGTGAAGACGAAGGATATTGCTAAAACTGCATTCAGAACCAGATATGGTCATTATGAGTTTTTGGTTATGCCATTTGGGTTGACCAATGCTCCAGCAGCATTTATGGATCTTATGAATAGGATCTTCAAGCCACATCTTGATCAATTTGTTGTCGTTTTCATTGATGATATTTTGGTGTATTCTAAAGATTCAGAAGAACATGAAAAACATTTGAGAATAGCATTACAGACTCTCAGAGAATATAAGCTTTATGCCAAACTCTCAAAATGTGAGTTTTGGTTAAAGGAGGTGACATTTTTGGGACACATTATCTCTGCAAAAGGCATTAAAGTGGATTCTAGCAAAGTTGAGGCCATTGTGAGTTGGAAACCTCCACGGAATGTGACCGAGGTCAGAAGTTTCTTTAGTTTAGCTGGATATTATCGAAGATTTGTCAAGGGTTTTGCAATGATGACTTCTCCTTTAACAAGACTATTGAGAAAAGATGTTAAATTTGAGTGGACATATAAGTGTCAAGCTAGTTTTGATAAACTCAAAAATATGCTCACTAAGGCCCTTATTTTGACACAGCCGATTCCTAATAAAGAGTATGTCATTTATAGTGATGCTTCTCATAATGGATTGGGTTGTGTATTGATGCAAGATGGAAAGGTGGTTGCTTATGCTTCTAGATAGTTAAAGCCGCATGAGAAGAATTATCCTACCCATGATCTGGAGTTGGCAGCTATAGTTTTTGCATTGAAGATTTGGTGCCATTATTTATATGGGGAGAAGTGTTTCATTTATACAGATCACAAAAGTTTTAAATATCTTCCCTCACAGAAAGAATTGAATTTGAGGCAGAGAAGATATCTAGAAATAATAAAGGATTATAATTATGTGATTGACTATCGTCCAGGCAAAGCTAATGTAGTAGCAAATGCTTTAAGCAGAAATATGGTGGCAGAGTTGCACCTTCAGCCCACTCTTATGCAGAAAATCAAAGATGCACAAAGACAAGATAGAAAGCTAATTAAATTAGCTGAGTTGATCTCTAAGGAGGAGAGACTTGGATTCACTATGGACTTAGATGGTGGATTATTCTATCAAGACAAATTATATGTGTCTGATGTAGAAGATCTTAGATAGAGTATTCTTAGAGAGGCCCATGAAAGCAAATATGCTATGCACCTAGGAAGTAACAAGATGTACCAAGAGTTGAAGAGCAGATACTGGCGGGCATGTATGAAAAAGGACATCACAGAGTACACTTCAAAATGTTTGACTTGTCAGCGGGTCAAGGCGGAACATCAAGTACCTTCAGGGTTGCTACATCCAATTTCTATTCTATAATGGAAGTGGGAACGAATCACTATGGATTTTATGACTGGATTGCCTTTGACTCCAAAGAAACATGATACTGTATGGGTCATAGTGGAAAGATTTACAAAGTCAGCACATTTCTTACCTATCAGAAAGGACTATCCACTGAATAAATTGGCAGAAATTTATATGAATGAAGTTGTACGACTTCATGGAGTGCCTATTTCTATTGTGTCTAACAGAGATCCCCGCTTCACATCTCAATTTTGGGGTAGTCTACAATGAGCTCTAGGTACGAAGTTTAATTTCAGCACGACTTTTCATCCGCAGACAGATGGACAGTCAGAAATAGTCATTCAGATTCTAGAAGTTATGATGAGAAGTTGTGTCATCGAATTTAAAGGTAGTTGGGACAAATATCTTCCTTTAATGGAATTTGCCTATAAAAATAGTTATCAGTCTAGTATCCAGATGACTCCATATGAGGCACTTTATGGTAGGAAGTGTCGAACACCTATATGTTGGACAAAGCTCAGTGAGAGAAAACTTATAGGACCAGACCTAGTGCAAAAGACGAAAGAAAAAGTTAAAGTCATTCGCGAAAGACTTAAAACAGCTACAGATAGACAAAAATCATACGCTGACTTCCAGAGACGGGACATTGAATATGCAGTGGGTGATAAAGTTTTTCTTAAAGTATCTCCTTCGAAGAAAGTTATGCGATTTGGGAAGAAAGGCAAGTTAAGTCCAAGGTTTATCGGACCTTATGAAATATTAGAAAGAGTTGGACCTGTTGCTTATAGACTTCACTCTACCACTGGAGATGAGTCAAATACATGATGTCTTCCATGTCTCAATGTTAAGACGATATAAATCAGATCTTAATCACATCATACCTGCTGAAAGCATTCAGGTCAGACAAGATTTGACATATGAAGAAGAACCAGTCCAAATTTTAGCAAGAGAAATTAAGGAATTGAGGAACAAGCGAGTACCACTAGTGAAAGTACTATGGATGAATCATGCAATCGAAGAAGCAAAATGGAAAAGCGAGGAGGTGATGAAAGCTCAATACCCTCAGCTGTTCAGTGACGATGCATTAGGTATGTTTCGAGGATGAAATATCTTAAGGGGGAGAGAATTGTAACGCCTATTAACTAGGATTTAATTAGAATAAGTATATGGTATAAATAGGAAAAAAAATGATAGATAATATAGATTGAATTAGATGAAATAAATGATTAAATTAGAAATTAAAATAAATTAAATTGATAGCCATGATGAATTTGAATAAATTAGACCAAATAATTAAATTGTATTTTTGGTAAAAAAATTTAAAATGACTAGATAATTAAATATATGAAGATGATGATAATAATAATAATAATAATAATAATAATAATAATAATAATAATAATAATAATAATAATAATAATAATAATAATAATAATAATAAAAGTAATAAAAAAATAAAAATGAAGAGTACAAGGGTCAGAAAAAAAAGACCAAAAACGGAAAATAGGGAGAAAGTGGGGTTGAAGTCTTTCTTTTGACCATTTCTTCCAACTTCGTCTCTCTTCTCCTCCTTCTTCATCATCCCTTTTCCTTCCTCCATATCACAACTCAAATTATTCATCATCTTTTTTCAAGATTTGTATAAAAAATCAGTCCAAATAAATATGATATTGGTAAGAAATATTTTTCTCATGATTATTGTGTTATTAGAACTCTTTAGGTTATGTTTTTACAGGATATTGCACTCTGTTTTTGATTATCTTGTGAATCGAATTTGGGGATGTGTTAAACATAAAAGTTATCCATCTATGTCTTGTGTATCTTTATGCCAAATTTTATTGAATGATTTTGAGTATATGAAGAGATATAGTAATTGGGGTGAAACTAATTCAGGGAGACGTATCAACTAAATAGCCTATGATTTTTGTAAAAATTGATCATCTTAGTAGCTTAATCTGAGGTTTTGTAAAATATAAAGTTGTAGGTATATATGTTATTGAGGTCTCTGCAAAATTTCGTATAAATTTCTCTTGTGTAGGTTGAGTTATTATGAAATGAACTATGATTGTTCCTTAATTGAGCTGGTTTCATATACTTGTGCAGCTCCAGTAACTTCGTCATTATATTTCACCTATTTTTAGATCGAATTAGCCAAAATTTAAAACATAAAAGTTTTAATCCTATGTATTATCTAAATTTCTATAAAAGTCTCACCTTACAATGTCATGTATTTTGTGAGTTATGAGCTGAACAATTAAACTAGTCGGGTTGATACTTTATGTTGAACTAGTTATATATCTTCCAATATTTGAGAACCTTAGAGATCGAATCTGGAAATGAGTTAAACATAAACAATGTTCCAAATTAACTTATGTAACTGTATAAAAATGTTCAGAATAATTGAAGCTACACATTGAAAGCTATGAATTTTTGAATTGGGTACCTTGAAACTGCCTAAGGGCAGAAAATATGACAATATTTAAAATTATACCAAAAATTATGTAAAGGTTCAAAAATTCTGAAATTTTAGTATATTTTAGTTTTACATGTTATATTTAATCAGGATCAAGAATCATATAAATTGGATAAGTGTAGAAAAAGTTATCAATCCAACAGTCCTTAGAGGTCTTGTTCTAGCTTAATAGAAATTGTAGTTATTTATTTAAATTATATTAAGAATAAATATTTTATCAAGGTATTAATTAATTATATTTTTAAATTAGGATTTCAACAAAAAGAAGACCAACAAAAGTGAACAAGCTCTGAGCTTATATTTTGGAAAAGAAAACCGGTATCGAGGTTTGTACATATAATTATCCTAGTTTGCCCCTTATGCATGATTGTATGTGCATGACATGAATTATTTGTCACTATGATGAAATAATAGATTATGCCATGTTTTAATATTATAGAAATGTTATTAACTATGAACTTAACTTTATGCTAATATTTGATAAAATATCATGCTATTATATGGTGTTGAAATAAGTTATGCGTATATCATTATGTTAATATGAAATAAGTATTGGTTATAGAAACAAATAATTAATGGTGTTAATTGCCCATTTCTCTACCTGATGACTGACATAGGATATATGGTGCACCATTAGGGGAAAGTTTCGGTACCGATATTGATATGATTTAAGGACAGGGTGGCTATAGCTCCGAGAGTGCCCCTGATCCTAATTACACACAGATAAATGATTATACTAGGTCAAGGTGGCTGAAGCTTTGCGAGCGTCCTTAACTTGAGATTATAGTGAGTAGGGTGGCTTAAGCTCCGCGAGTGCCCCTATTTCACACCCCTTATCCGGACAGTCCTGGAACGAGATTTTGGGCTAATAATTCATAAAATAAAATATGAAATTTAATTAATTGATGTAAGTAACAAAGTGTAAAATGCTTACATGAGGTGGTGCAAATTTAATTATTGAATAATGTTATTTTTTTTATTTTTTTATGTTATGTATTTATTTATTTTATATGACAAATATGCAATAAAATTTGATATGTCATGATTTTATTTGAGACATGCATTTGTGTGACTGCTTGGGGAAAATTTTAATACTTATATGTATCACTAAGCTAGAGATAGCTTAGCGTGGGTTCTTCTCACACAGGAATTGAAGTTGTAGATAGTAGATAGTGGAGTTGATTAGGAAGAAGTCCAAGCTCATATCAACAAAGATACAAAAAGCATAGTTAGAGGGTTGATTATCTATTATTATTATTTTTAGTTTGACTATATATATGGTGTGGTAGACATATCTCATATATTAATATTGTCTATGTAAATAATTATGTAACCTAATCGGGTGTCATATGTGTATACAATATAAGGATAAATATATATTGTTAATTAGAACAACTTGCCTAAACCAATTTAAATAAATAGATTAAGTTATTTAAAATGAAAAAAAAATTCAATTCGAGCAGATTATCGAGTTAAGCTTGTGGCATCTTTCTTATATATGTGGGATTATTCCTAATATATAAGTGGGGCGTCACAATCTATACCTTTATATGCAATAATGTAGACGCTCGACGACATGTGAGTACTAGAGATTGAAGTTGATCGTACCAAACAACATTAGATCTATGTATGCGCTATAATCTCAATAGTGATGGATAAGATGAACCAAACTATATTGCATCTCTCCGATGGCTCTACATATTTGAAAAACGTAAAAATTATATTAATGGAATAAGTAAATTAGGTTTCATTTTATCAACAATGTGACATGCAATTGCATTTAGTTATTTTAATTTAAGTTATCATTATTTGATAAATGAATATCTGACATACAATATGAAAATCTTGATAATGATATACACAAATGATATTGGATCCAAATAATACTTTATAGTGTTGTAATTAGAAAATTAAGATATTTTAAGAAAAGTCTATGATCCAAGGTTTCAAGATCAAAAGTTAGCCAATTACAACAAAACATGTAATACATTAGTAACCAATATTAATGCAAATACATTGCTAATTAAATATAAAGTAAAATACAATGATCAAATTTTCCTTGCATTTGCAATACGACTCATGCTATATGGACAAGTCTTAACATTATGTCCAGGTTTACCACATAATTTGCACGTGTATTCATACTTATCAGTGACTTTTCAATTAATTTCATTTATGATTTGTGATGTCTTTGGACGAACCTTTTTCCGAATCGTGATAGCATTTGAAATTAAAAGCAACTCATAAAATGATGCCCAATAGTCAGGGTGTCCCAGAGGATGGAAGCCCATTTGATAACACTTCAATGTGCATTCCAAAGTATAGTATGATACAATAAATTGAAAATAGTTTATTCCATTATTTAAGCAATCAACAATTATGTGGGAGCAAGGTATCTTTGCTAATTGAAATTTGCCACAAATGCATGTACCTTCAAACAAATTAACGACATGCTCATTTGCTCTTTTTCTTTTGCTGTTGTTTTAAGTTGTAATGATAGAGAAAAACCTTTTTTCTCTATCATAGGCCTTCATAGAATGTCCCTTAACCTTGGCAAACATTTTATTTAACAACTTATGTCAGTCTTCATAATACAAAGCCACATCTTCAATCTCCCTGACATATTTGATCGTCTCTCATCAAAAAAATCTACCATTTTTTTGAATAACCCATTTATTAAAGAAGTGATGGGCATGCCTTGCATTTCCTTGATTATGCCATTCATTGACTCAGCAATATTGGTAGTCATGCTCCCATATAATTTTTCCTATCATGTAAACGAGTCGACATATGTAAGGGGATCCTCTTAATCTAATTTTTCTTTTCAGGCTCCACTTCATATATGTTTTCCATCACCCTTTTAAACTTTCTCTTTTGGCATTAATACCCTACATATATAACATAACGAGACAAACATTATTTATCTAAACATCAATACAGTAATGTATAAATTATAATGTATTTAATGGGAAAAAGATGACTTGCCTTTTTAAGAGACTCTTTAGTTTATTGTTCTTGATTTTTTTTATTAAAATTGCAATAGCGGTGATCACATATCTTCCACCAATCACGTCGCATTGCATGAATTATTCCAACGTGACAGTCACTAATCACACATAGATCTTCATTTTTTATCACATGCAACCTGATGTTATTCATATACCAGCTACAATTATCTTTATTCTCTTTTTCGATAATGGCAAATGCAACAGAAAATACCCTATTATTTCCATCAAATGCAGAGGCAATATATAAACACCCTATATACTTGGCATATAAAAATGTTCCATCCACATATATTACTGACCTACAATATTTGAATCCTTCAATGTAAGGTTTGAATGCCCAAAACCTCATTTTGAATACACGATATGTTGGATTCAGATAATTTTAAATATAACGAGGATCATCATCAATTACATAACAGGAACCAAGATTAACATTGATAACAATAGCCATCCAATAATGAAGTTTTTGATATGACTCATCCTAATCTCTAAACAACTTACCAATGGCTAACTGCTTAGCAAGCCATATTTTCTTATAGGAAGGGGTATAGTTGAATGTCTTATGGATGCTAGCTACTAATGCAATAATTTTGATTTGTGGCGCCTCTCAGACAATATTCTCAATATAACTGCATATCAATTTTGAATCCAACTATTTATGATCTTGTGACCTACCATAACTAGTGTAACTGTGAGAGTCGTTATACCTAGTTATCTCCCAATAGACTGCTCCTGATTTTTTAATTGCACGCAATCTCCAATTTCACCCACTCTCGCTCTTTTTGCATTTCAATACAAATGTATTATGTCTAGCAACCTTAGTCATATACTTTTGATTTTGACACAGAGTACTCATTTGCTGCAGCCCGAATAACTTTCTTAGAATGAAAAATCATTCCCTCAATTAACTCATTTGATGGGTCCTATATTGGCATGCTGCTATCTTATGCATAAGGATTAGCATGCATTAGATCATACTATGTGCCCCCTAAATATCCACCACTAGAATCATCAATGGGAGTTGCCTATATTAATATGTTGCATTCGTCATCATCATCATCATCATCATCATCATCATCATCATCATCTTCTTCTTCTTCTTCTTCTTCTTCTTCTTCTTCTTCTTCTTCATCATCATCATTTTCATCTTCCATCTCCTCACATTCATCAATATCAAAATCATCATCATCCACCTCAACATTAACCCCGTCACTTCCCATTTCATAACCCTCCCATTCATCATCTTCCACCTCATCAACATCCCCTCGTCATTCTCACATTCTTTATGAGCATTAGAAGGTCCAATAACAACATTTGACTGTATATTCATTTCTTGCGTTTCAACATACAACTCAATATAATTCAAGCAATAGTCATACTTTTCATGATATATATACATCGCAATTATGTCATTATTATCCCAAATGTCAATACAACCAAATTTGACATTTTCGTCCATCACAATCTTCGGACTCCCATTTATAATTTTCAATATAGTTCTTGGTGTGTTATATATTCTCATTGCATTCCTTAGTTTTTCTACAAGTTCTTGCATACACAATTTATCTTTACTCCTAATCATTTTGGAGAAACCATTTTCATAATCAATACCAAACTCAATTTGTAATTGATTTTCAAGTTATATTAAGACATTATCAACAATGGTAAAAAAAATAATGCAACGAAATATTTATCAAATTTCAATGATCAAAAAGTACAACAAATTAAATAAAATACTAGTATGTTAGTATTTTTAAAAAAATAGTAATGTAACTAAATATTTATCAAAATTGCATTCAACTTCATATTTTAATGGCCATTTTTTAGTAATTTATTTAATAAATAAAAAAATATATTTCAATTGTTTAATTTAATGGAAATTTTTTTAGTTGTTTATTTTAATGGTAAATTTTTTTCATAGTTATGGTAATTAAAATTATATATATTTTTAGGTATTTTATTTAATAATTACAAAAAAATTTGTAGTTTAACAATAAATAATAACAATTATAAATTGATTTTTTTTATTAAACTATATACAACTGTAACACCCCCTCACCCCAACAACTTTTGTCCAGATAAGGGAGCGTTACACCGACTTCTTTCATCTTTAACTTATTTAGTGAAAATAGACTATATTCATATATTTTTTTCTCAAATAATATAAAGAAAAATAATGTACATTTTATTTACATAGAATAATATTTATAAAACATCAAGTTACTTTTACAAAACCATAAAAGATATTACATAATTCTAAATACAAAATATAAGATACAAAAAAATTTATGACTCACAGTTTGTAGAAACTAGCAGCTTTACTGGACTCGGATTACCGTTGTCTTCATCAAAAAGTTTAGCTACTTCTTTAAATCTATACGGAAGGAAACTCTCACGCTAAGCTCTAGGCATAGTGGTACATATAAATAAGACAATAAATTGTTTTATACAATATGCATTATTATGTATATTACGTACTATATTATTATAATATTTTTTTAATTCTTTTCTTATTACATTCTAGCATGCATAAATATTAAATTATATTCTTATATCTCATATTAGCTTTACTTCATCAAATCATCATTATATAATCTATCATAATTAACCATATCATAAATCACAATTCATTTTACTTTCGATAATTTATTTATGCCAACAACTCTTATGAACCATTGACTAGGATAACGAAGTTGCCATCCAGACACTTAGGAGTGCTAACAGGACATTATAATTTGCGTATACAAGTGTCATTACCAGCTTTAATAATTTTGCAATTACTAACTTTAATAATAGTATCATTACCGGTTTTGATGATAGTGTCATTACCGGCTTCATTAATCATGCCATCATTGACATTAATCATACTCCCCCCTTGCTCAATATGCCAAACTATCCTAAGTCAAGTTGCAAGTTAGGTATTCTAGGGCTTACTTAACGTCATTAAAATTCATAGTTATTAATTTCACACTTTTCATGCATTTAATAGCTCAATTAATCACATAATTAATCAATAAAAATATCATTTACATAATATAACAAAATCCATATTATTTTTCTCATCAAATTTCTCAATTGATAATTTGCCATGTTACTAGCAGATTCAATTCTCTATATTAGAATTTAATTTTGAACTTGTTAGAAGCCGAATTAAATTACAAGGTCTCCTTGAAAATTTTAATTATGAATCTTAGATTTAACATGAAACTTGAATCACTAAATTTTGAGTTATGTAGAAAAAGATATGGTCAAATGAACACCAACTGGTCACTAACAATTTTGCCTAGAATTTTTTTAACAGATTGTAGGTCTGAATTTTATGTACCTTTTTTGGAAAAATTCAGACATATTTTGATTTTATGACTTAAATAAAAGTTAAAAATCTATGTCTTAGCTTTTAAACCCAATAAAGAATATACAAATCTGAATTTGACAACTTAAATTATAACAATTTATGTACTCACTGCTTCACAATTTTCAGCAAAAAATATACACATTAACCATATTCAATTTTTTCCAAAATTAATCCTAAGTCTTGCAAACATGCATCCCTAAGATTACATCACAAAATACTTTTAATTAACAATCATTTTCATGAAAATTACTCAGATATGCAACTTTATAATAAATTATAGGTTATTGCCTTAAATTATGCACTTACCTAAAACTTTACTTTGTTTTCTTTCTCTTCATTTCTCTTTCTCTTTTCCCTTATCTTTTCTCTCCTCTTGAGTATCTAAAACATACAAGAAACTCATAAAATACCTTTCTTTCATTATATATCTTTAACCCCCTAAAATCTCTCTATTGAAGACTAAGCTCCAAATGAGCTTAAAACATCACCTTCCTTTAGAGAAACTTGAAGAAAAGATGAAGAACACTTTACCTCAATCTTTTTCTTCCTATGACCGAACCTTATGGTCTTCTTTCTCTTTTTTTTTCTTTCTTATTTTCCAATTTTAAGCCTTTTACTAACCTACTCTCACTTCCTTGAGCATGAAAATACAATTTTCCATATCTTTCTCTCTTTTTTTCACACTTTCTTTCTCACTTTCTCTTTCTAGAACTAAGCTTGGCTATGGAGGATTAGGGGAAAACGTGGGATGAATTAGGATAATAGAAAATTCTAGATAGAAAGAAGGAAGAATAAGCAATTAAGGAGAAAATAACAAAAGTCATTAAGGATGAGGACACCTAAGGTTAAATATTTAGATATTTATGTTTAATTAGCTTCTTAATGTGTGACACTTGATTTGGCCAAACATCACATGTATTTAATGTCCAATTCATGCATTTAAATAATAAATATCTCACTTGATCCTCTAATTTTTGGTAAATTACAAATTAACCCTAAAACTTTTCAAATTTTGCATTTAGGTCATTCACTGTTAAATAACATCTTTAAATACTTTAAACATTTTTTTAAATATTTTTCATAACTATTTTTCATTATTTTAATTATTTTGTTGGTAAAAATTCAAATTTAGACTCCGATCAAACCGACGAGTCGATTTAACAACCCGCGCGACTTAGAGCATAAATTAGCAGATATGAAAATAACTATAAAACATAAATGAGACTATAAAATTATATATTTTCGTAGTTTATTTTAATGAAAATATTTTAAATTTATATATTTTGTAGTTTATTTTAATGACAATTATTTTACTAGTTTATGATTAAAAAAAGGTATAACAGTGTTCAATTTCTTATAATACTTTGAAGTAGAAAAAAAAAAATCAAATTCTTCTAATATTATTAATTTTACTATGCATGGTGTTAAGCTTTTCTGCATTAATATGCACACATAAAATAATGTTAATATTAATTTATTTTTAATGGCCAATTTTTTAATATTAAGTTTATTATTATAAAGTATTTTATAAAAAAACTTCTAATAATGTTAATATTAATTTATTAGAACTTTAGCAGATATCTTTAATATACACCATACCTCTTTTGTACTTGATTAGAACTTTAGCATATATCTTTTTTTAAGAGAAGTTCTGCACACTTTTGCAATATGATTATCCGTATATAATGAAGTGTATGAGAATGATGAAGTGACTGTGTACCACAAATTCATTTTTCATCTCACCATCTTTCATTTTTCCCTTTTCTCTTTTGTTTTTCAAATTTCCAGATTTCGTATTCACTTTGATTTTCATTTTCTCTTGTTCATGGGCATCTTTGCTATAAATTTCTACTTCTATTTACTTTAAATTTCTCATTTTTAACAGTGGTATCAAAGCTTGAATCTTAAGGGCTGTAATTACTTTGAAAAGTTTAAGATTTTAGATTTGTAAAAACAAGAAATGGCTTCAAGTTCTTTTTCTTCAATTGCTCATTCAATTTTCAATGATGAGAACTATCAGATATGTGTGGTAAAGATGCAATCATACTTGAAGTCCATGAATCTATGAGAATCAATTGAAGAAGATTTAGATCCTTAACCTTTTGGTAGAGATCCCACAATGGCCCAAACTCAAAAAATTTGAAGAAGAAAAAAAAAAAATATAAAGCCCTAACTTGTCTTCATACAACCTTAACTGATGTAATATTCTCAAAGATCATGACTTGCCAAATTGTAAAGGAAGCATGGGAGAAACTTCAAGAAGAGTTTGAAGGCAGTGAAAGGGTCAGGTCAATAAAACTTCTCACTTTAAAGAGAGAATTTGAGATGTCGAAGATGAAAGATCAGGAAATAATCAAAGAGTACTCTACTAGGCTGATGGAACTTATGAATCAAATGAGACTCTATGGTGAAGTTGTGAATGATCAAAGAGTTGTTGAAAAATTATGATTAGTGTCAGTGATAAATATGAGGCATAAATTGTAGCAACTGAAGAATCATGTGATCTAAAAAAATTTACCATTGCTGAGCTCATAAGCAAGTTATAGGCTCATGATCAAAGAGCTTCCATCGGATTTGAGGAACTAGTGGAGAATGCGTTTCAAGCAAGACACTAAGGAAAGAAGGGTAATTTAAAAAATCAAAAGAAGGCTTTATTTGACTCTAAAAGCAAAGGAAAAACAATGGATCAAGGAAAAGAAATGAACAAACTAGCAAAGAATCTAACATGTGGCATTTGAAAAAGAACAAATCATGTTGAATTTGATTGCTGGTTCAAGAATAAACCAATATATCAGTGTAAGAATCGTAATAAAATTGGTCACACAGAAAAATTTTATATAGCAAAGTAAGCTCAATAATCTCAGTATGCTCATCAAGTTTCAAATTAATCACCAGCAAATCAACAAGTCAACTTTACTGAAGAAATGCAAAAGAGAGAAGCAAGAATGTTTATGGCTTCACACAAGGAGACACATGCTAATAACCTAGTCTGGTTTATTAATAGTGGTTGTATTTGTCACATGTCAAGTAATTTTGATCTCTTTACTTCATTTGATGACTCAATCAAAACAAGAGTTATTTGGGGAAATAGAAATTCAATTCAAGTTAAAGGTATGGGATTAGTTGCAATCAAGATAAAAAGAGGCACACAGAAGATTCATCAAGTTTTGTATGTCCTTGCTTTAACTTACAACTTGTTTGGTGTTGCCCAACTTATGCAAAATGGGTATTTTCTCACATTCTCTGAAAATTCATGCACAATTTATGTTTCTAATGGCACTGAAATTGATGCAATATATATGAAAAATGATGCATTTCCTCTTAAATCAACATTGAATGAGCAAAATGCATTTAATGTTAAAATAGATGAAAGCATTAATTGGCATCTCAAATTTGGCCATTTTAATTTCAAGTCTCTTAAATACATGCATTCAGTAAGCTTAGTTAGAGATGTGCCTCAGGTTTCTTTACGTGATGATGTATGTGCCACCTGTAAAGAAGGAAAACAATATAAATTGCTCTTCCTAACCAGCAGTTCATGGAGGGCTAAGGATAAGTTGGAATTGGTTCATACTGACATTTGTGGACCGATGAGAACAACTTATCTTAATGGTAGTAAATAATTTCTCATTTTTATTAATTGATGATCTAACCAGAATGTCATGGGTTTATTTCTTAACTAGTAAAGATAAAGTATTTCCTTTTTTCAAAAGATTTAAAGCTTTGGTTGAAAACCAAAGTGGATGTAAAATGAGGACTTTAAGATCTAATAATGGCAAAGAGTATACCTTTAAAGAATTCAACTTGTTTTCTGAAAATTGTGGGATTAATCATCAATTTTCAGTGGCTTATTCACCTAAACAGAATGGGGTTTTATAAAGGAAAAACAAGATAGTGATGGAAATGGCTAGGTGCATGCTTTTTGAGAAAAATTTGCCAAAAGTGTTTTGGGTAGAGGCAGTAAATACTGTTGTCTACCTCTTAAATAGACTTTCTACTAAGGCTATAAGTGGAAAAACTCCTGTAGAGACTTGGTCTGAATTTAAACCTTCTACAAAGCACTTAAAAGTATTTGGTTCAATATGTTTTTTGCTCATACATGCTGCAAATCGAAGCAAATTGGATGAAAAATCAGTTATGGGATTTTTGTTGGATATGCAACTAAAGCTAAAAGGTATTAAGTGTTTGCTATCAACAATAGAAAGGTGTTTATCAGTAGAAATGTTATTGTTGATGAAGATAACCACTGGGATTTCCAAATGCAACAAGTTGTGAAGATTAAATTTGGTTGTAGCTTTGGTTCTGATAACAATTATAATTCTTAATCCTCATTGCCATTAAAAGCAACATCAGTAATTTTGAAATGGAGAAAACCACAGATGATTATGTCATTAAGGCGAGATCTTTATCTGATGTTTATGAGAGATGCAACTATGCTGAAATTGAACCATCAAATTTTTATGAAGCTATTATATCAGTTGATTAGGTTGCTGCAATGAAGAAGGAGATGGAAATGATTGAAAAGAACAACATATGGACACTTGTGCCGAAACCAAATGACAAGAAAGCTATAGGAGTTAAATGGGTGTACATGGTAAAATTTAATTTTGATGACAACAGTCACAAATTCAAAGCAAGATTAGTTGTTAAGGGGCACAACAGCTTGGAGTTGATTTTGGTAAGACATTTGCTCCTATTACAAGGCATGATATCATTAGTTTTATTATTGCCTTGGCTGCCAATAAAGGTTAGAAGTTATTTCATATGGATGTCAAGTCAGCTTTTTTGAATGGAGAGTTGGAAGAGGAAATTTACATTGAGCAACCAAATGACTTTGTGGTTGTAGGCCATGAGAATTGGGTCTATAAACTTAATAAATCTCTTTATGGATTGAAACAAGCACCAAAGGTCTAGTACAAAAAAATAGACTCATATTTAATCAACCTTGGCTTCAAGAGGAGTTTCAATAAGGTCACCTTATATGTCAAAACCAACTCAAGTGGAAAATTCATTCTTATATCTTTGCATGTTGATGATTTATTGTTCATCGGAGATGATTTAAAGGAGTTGAAATTTTTTAAGAATGAAATGAAGAATAAGTTTGAGATGTTAGACCTGGGATTGATGCATTATTTCATAGGAATGGAGATTGTCCAATGCAAAAGTGGAATTTTCATCACTCAAAAAAAGTATGCAAGTGATATATTGAAAGAGTTTCAAATGTGGGATTGCAAATTAATTGAAACTCCACTTGCACAAAACAAAAAGATATCTCAAAATGATGGTGAAAAGATAAAAGATTAATCAAAATTTAGAAGTTTGGTTGGAAGTTTGATATATTTAACTGCTATAAGGCAGACATGACGTATGCTGTTAGTTTTCTTTCAAGATTCATGTCTTCACCCAGAAACATCCACTTTGCAATAGTAAAAGAGTACTAAAGTACTTGAAGGGAAATTGGGATTATGGAATATGGTATTGAAATGAAGAAAATTTTGAATTGATTGGCTATGCAGATAGTGATTGGGTTGGCTGTATTGATGAAAGCAAAAACACCTCAGGGTATGTCTTTTTATTTGGTTTAGGTGCATTTGTATGGAGTTCTAAGAAGTAAGAAGTCATAGCACAATCAACCTTTGAAGTTGAGTATGTTGCAGTTGCCTCAGCTACCAACCATGCCATTTGGCTCAGAAAAATACTTGAAGTTTTGAATTTCAGGCAATCGTCTCCAACTATATTGAAAGTTGATAACAAATCTGCTATTTCTATAGCTGAAAATCCAATTCAACATGGAAGAACTAAGCACATTAGAGTTAAGTTCCATGCAATTAGAGAAGCAATTAAGAATGAAGAAGTCACTTTAAAGTATTATGCATCTGAAGAGTAGCTGGTTGATATCTTCACCTAATCACTGCAAATGTCCAAATTTGAGAAGCTAAGAGATTTGCTTGGTGTAACCAAGAAAAGTCTCAAAGAGGAGTGTTAAGACTTTGAGATTTTAGTTGAGAACATTAAGTTCAAAGTCAAGTATTTTGGTTAGATTAGTTGGCTGATATTAATTAAATGTAAACTTTGGTTAAGTTAATGGTTTATGGTTAAGTTAAGTATGGGCAGTCATACCTTTTTTGTACTTGATTGGAACTTTGGCAAATATTTTTTGTTAAAAGAAGATATGCACACTTTTGTAATATGATTACTTGTATATAATTAAGTGTATAGGAATGATGAATAGATTTTTTACCACAAATTTATTTTTCATCTCACCATCTCTCATTTTTCCTTTCTTTCCCCTATTTTTCAAATTTTCATATTTCATTTTCACTTGTTCATGGGCAGTTTTGCTGCAAATTTCCACTTATATTTACTTAGATTTCTCATTTTTAACACCTCTCAATTATAAAAATCATGTTCATTTGGATATCTTTGTTTTCCTCGGCTCTGTCCTTGTGTTCATAACAAACTTCAGTAAATGTCCATTCCATGTTTTTTTCCTAGGTATTCTGCTATTTAAAATGCTTATATTTGTTTTGATTTAAGAAGAAGAAAATTATTTCAATCTAGGCTCATTGTATTTGATGAAAATAAATTTTCTTATGCCAACATGAGGTTTAATTTGCTTAGAGCCTAAAATTTGTGCACCTCTCATTGGCTGCCTTCAGAACCACTGTTTTATAAGGTCCCACTGCACCATACCACTACAACAACTCAAGCAGATAAAAATGAGATGGATTTTGCCTCTTTTACCACTGAGGTATTTGTATCTAACTCTAGTTTTTTGGATAATGCTTCAACACCTTCATCTTCTTCTTTTTCACCTTTTCGCTTAAATTCATCAAATATTGACTTATCTCCTCATTCTGTTAAGCCAACCTATACCCATCCCATGATAACCCACTTCTAGAATAATATCTTCAAATCAAAAACCTTAAATGCCACTGTTAAACATCCAATCTTAATGCCAAGTGAGCCAACCAATATCTTTCAAGCCCTCAAAGATGACCATTAGAATGAAGCTCAACAACAAAATGGTAGTTAGAGCCTTGTTGAGTTGCCGATAGGTAAAAATGGGTTGCAAATGGTTCTTCCAAATTACAAAGAATGATAATGGATCTATCTCTCGTTACAAGGCCCATTTGGTGGCCAAAGGCTTTCATAAACAACCTAATTAAACTATAATGACACATCTGGTCCTGTCATCAAACCTGTCATATATGGAACAATTTTCACTTTAGTAATTTTTAATGGCTAATTGATTCAACAACTCAATGTGAACAATTTTTTCTTCATGATCTCTTCAAGAGGAAGTGTACATGGTCCAACCTCCTAGTTTTATTGGTTCTAACCATCCATCATTTGTTTGTAGGCTTCACAAGTCCATTGAAGGATTGAAATAAGCATCATGCATGTGGTATCAAGCTTTTCATGATCTTCTAATATCTTATGGCTTTGTAAATTCAAAAGTTGATGCTTCACTCTTTCCATACTAAAAGAATGATATTGTTATCTATTTTCTGGTCTACGTTGATGACCTTATTATTACTGGGAACAATGATTCAATCATTAGGAACTTTATTGACAACCTTGGAAAATGATTCTCCATCAAAGAACCTAATCCATTGCACTATTTTTTGGGCATTTCAGTGATTTTTACATCTGGTGGTCTATTTTTATCTCAACATCATATATTTCATATACTTCAGCAGACAAAAATGGTAGAAGCCAAGCATATTGGCTCACTTATTGCTCCTAACAACTCACTCAAATTGGATGATAACATGCCATTACAAAAAGCAAGCTCAAAGTATTTTGGGTGCCTTTTAATTTCTTTAATTCACGTGACCTGATCTAAGCTATACCATGAACAAGCTCTCATAGTTCATGCAGAAGCCGATAGAGAACCATTAGCAAGCTTTGAAATAGTTTCTTTGATATCTCGATGGAACACTTTATCATGGCTTATTTCTTCATTTGTTTAAGAGTATTAAATTAAGTATATTCACTAACTATGATTGGGCTGGTGATAAAGATAATCCTCGTCCCATTAGTGCTCATATTGTTTTGATGGTATGCGATCTCTTAGTCCTCTAAATACTAAAAAACAATAGTTGGGTTATCAACATAGGCCGAGTATTGAGCAATCATTGCTGCCACCTTTGAACTACTTTGGGTCCAATCTCTATTATCTGAACTTCAACTAGGAATCACTTGCAAACCAATAATCTATTATGACAATATTAAGACAACTTCTTTCAATGCAAATTTGGTTTTCAACTCACACATGAAACACCTCTCTTTAGACTATCATTTTATTAGAGAATTTGTTTTAGCAAAAAAATAGCAGGTGCAACATATTTCTTCTAAAGATCAATTAGTTGATTTAGTCACTAAGCCACAATACAAATTTTTCCTTCAATCATTCCAATCCAAGATTGGTGTCTTCGATGGAAGCACCAACTTATGGGGGCGTGTAAGATCAAACTCTCAAAATTTAAAATAAATAGTTTTAACATATCTGTCAACAATTTTAGCCTATTTGTTTGTATCTCACTATATCAGTTTCTATCTTAGCTTATATTTACAATATTTGATAGGATTATTGTGCTTTGACTATACATGTATCATATAAAATCATTAATAAAAATGATTCTTTTTGCAAATTATATATATATATATATATATATATAGGAATGCTAAGCAATGAATATGTGAAAAAGGCAAGAAACTAAATAAAAGATAAATGTGTAAAAGCGAGAGACACTATATTGGTTTAAGTGTTAGCTAACCTTATATCTTCTTCCCAATGTCCAATTGAGATTTTCACTATTACTTAGCTTAAGTATAATGTGGAGTTTTCTCAAGCTCACTCACAACTTAGTGTTTAGGCTCACACCAAATTGCACAAGAGTTTTTCATTAAGGGTTAACTTTTAAATTCACACAAAAGTTTTTCCAAAGCTCACTCTAAAACTTTTACAAGAGTTTTTCTCAAGGCTCGCTCTTCAACCCTTTACAAGAGTTTTTACTAGACTCACTCTCCAATCCTTATAAGAGTTTTTTCAATGCTCACTTTTAAACTCACACAAGAATTTTTCTCTGGATTCACTCTTAAACTTACATAAGAGTTTTTCTCTAGAATTGCTTTTAAACCCATACAAGTGTTTTTATCTAGATTCACTCTTAAACTCTTATTCCTAAATGATAAAGGCTAACACTCAAACTATACTAACACTCTCAATGTTTATAATGAATACAAAAATACTTAAGAAATAAACTAACAAAAGTTTGGCTTATGAGAGGTAGTTTCATATATTCAATGACTTTTGGAGAGGTATTTATAATGTTAAACCTCTAAAGAGCTCTTACATACAAAGCCATTAATTCTCTTCTAATAGCTAATTTATCTTGCATTAATTGCTTTGCCAGTACTAGAATCACAGTCATGATTTCTTCTTGCTCCAAGATCATTGATAAATGGCTTCTTCTGGTTGGCTCGTTTTGCAAAAATTGAATCTAAATGAACTTTACAGTATTTAAATCTCCATTGCGGTCTCTCTTTATCTGTTGTGGCAATTGTTGTGGTCGTAATCCCCACTGTGAACTTTTTTGTCCAAATTGAGATTTTGCCTAAATTCATTTCATGTTAGCATAATTTATATTCTTTTGAAATTCTTAGACACATGGTTGGCTTGAAATTATGGTTGTAAAACTGTGTAGCAGTCGCAAACTATCTTTAGCAGCGAACATCTAGGTCGCGCTTCAGGTCATGAACCTTACTGTTTCTTCATGCAATTTTAGCTTCAAGGAAAGCGCAGTTGCTAAATCTTGAGCACAATCATCAAATCCTCTTTGCGGGCAACCATTTTCATTTCGGTCGCAATTTTGAAGTTCTTCAAAGCCCTTTGATATATATCATCTCTGTGGGACTGATTTTGACAAGTAAAATTTGCTATGAAAGTATGCATTTGAATTTAAATAATTTTTTCATAGAGAAAATGATTTAACAATACATATTTGCAATAAAGAAGACTCTTAAATAATAAAAAATAAAAATAAATAAATAAAAGCTCCACCAAAATGACTCATAGTTATTGTAATAGCAAAAATAATTAGACAATGGACCATACAAAGTGTAATACATGTAGGTATGTCCTGTAATGATTCATGTTCAATTGTCCTCAATAATTTATAAATGGTTAAACTACGTAACCTAAAATAGTCAACCTATGTTATTACTAGTATTTGGTGTATTGGTTTATAAATCTCTGTTCCTCTCTCATTTCTTTTCAATGTGGGATTGAGAAACTAACATGTCAAGCTAGCACATCATCAGGTTTAAATTTTACATTCAATACCTATAATCTCTTTTGTATTTTGTTGATATAAGATTTTTAGAGATATTGCAATTCACCCTCCATATATGACTCAACGTCCCTATAGAGATTTGCTCCACCATCGTCCAAGGTTGCTTGTATAGTAGCTCTTATACCAAATTATAATGGTTCATGGTTAGCTATCTTGAACAACTTGTAAATGGCCAAACCGTGCGATCTAAAATGAAACCCATGTTATTACTAGTAATCGGTGATAGACTTATAATCTTTTTTTTTTTGCTTATTTCTTTCCGATGTGAAATTGAGAAGTTAGCATATCAAGTTAGTATCTTCTTAGGTTTAAGTTCTTATATTCAATACCCAACATCTCTTCCATTTTTTGTTCAAAATTTGCCTAGAGATGTTACATGATCTCATGCACAATATATAATAAAAGTTTTTCAAAAGGCATTCATCATTAAAGAGACCGTAATTCCTTCAATAGAGAAGATTATGATTGTTGCTGAAAATCAAGCCCGATAAGATGATAGAATCGTATTTCTAATCATATTATTATTTGATTTATAATTAGCTTTAGCCTTAAAGATTAATTTTAATCATATTTCAATTAAATCAGTATATCCTATTATTATCTTAATTATAATTAGGGGTGATTAATGGACTGGTTAATCGGTCCATTAAGATTTTATATTAATGAGCCTATATATATAGGTCTTGTAAAATTATTAACCATTAATCAGTCCGTTAAAATCAATTAATCAGTCAATCAATCTCGATTTTTAATCAATTAACTAACTAAGTTATAAATCAAATAATTCAAGAAATATTGAGTTTTATTTGTGCTATCTTCTGCAGTATCTGCTGCTTTATTTTTTTCTTTTATGTTAACAATTGAGTGGTGAAATAAGTAGGGATTTGAAACCATATTAATGCATCAGATTGGTTGTGTTGTGGTTTTTAGTCATTTTAGTAATGATAGTTTATTACTTGAGCTGGATACCTTTCTCATTGTATTCAATTGGTTGGTTGGTTTGACCTTTTGCTCCTTCTGTCAATTCATAGCTCGAAATATATAATGGTGAACTGGTAATCATCACCTCCTTGGCTCCACTTGGGTAATTACCTACAGATTAACGACAAGGAATTGTTTCTCCATTTTCTACCATAAAAAAAGACAATTGAAGAAAAATATTTATGGGATTTCTTTATTTTTTTGATAAAATTTCTAAGAAATAAATTAATTAAATAAAAGATATTCTAATTATTGAATTGTGGCTTAAATTTGGATAATCAAATTATAACCCAACTCAAAATTTTTCTAGTACGACCGATTGAATAATTTTTGAGATTTGTATTGAAAGTGGAGGGCTTGATATTTTTTTCAGATTTGTATCGGAAGCGGAGGGCATCGGCAGATACACCTTGGTCTGTAGCCCAACATTGATTTTCCGGAGGACTTCGCCCTATATGGTGTAGACATGTATAAATACTGTTTTATTTCTTGATTGGGGTAGAGTAAATACTGAAAAGAGAAATGCTACCAATATTTTTTTTTTTCAATACTTTGTTAAGCACTTACTTTATAATTTGTCAACATATTAAGTAAAATAACAAATATATGACCGTAAGTGGAAAAAAACGTGTTGAATGGTAGCATTTTTCTCTTAAAAAATATAAAAGGCGGCTAGGATTTATTGGAGTTTGTAATAGTTTCATGGAATTTCACCAGCTCTATGAGATTTAGTTTAAGATTTTCATATAGAAAAATACCAGTTGGAGAGAAAAATTAGTGCTTAGATTTGTGTTAATATTTATGTAAGAACATTGAGAAAGAAAAAGAAGAAAAACAAAATTTATGACATGTTTTTATGATCCCTCTGCTTTCTCATTGGCTTATGTTTGTGATTAGTGATTTTACTTTGTTAACTCCCCCACTCTTTCAACTCTCCAGCACTATTCTTTTGTTACCACTTAAATTTCACTTTATTTATCCAAAAAAAAAAAAAAAACAAGGCAAGAAATGATGAGGAATAAATAAAAGAATAGTACCCCTTCGTAGTCCGACTCTGCTCGAACTGGATTAGTCGAAACCCTCGAAGTACTGGATACCGGATCTGTCCGAAAAAATATGCAGATTTGTAAATCAACTTTCACGTTTCGAATAAATTTAGAATTGAAAATTCAGTTGGCCAAAAGTATTAATGAGGATGCACAGCATATGCATTGAAAAAGTATATTATGTAACATTTTCCAGTCTCTAGCGTGGAATGCCTTCGCAATTACGACTTGTCTTTTTTCATTTCTGCTGTCTACTGCTAATATAAACCAAGGACGGCATTTCCACAATGTCATTCAAAAAATTTGAAGACAAACAGCAAAATGTATCTTTCAAAAACAAAGCAGATAGTCAATGGCGCTCTATCCATACCCAGCAAAATTTTCTTTTTCTGTTTTCTTTCCCTAATCTTTATTTGCTACTTTGCTTTGCTTCTCTTCAGCAAGTCCAAGATGATGATCTCTTAATCACTGGCTTCATTTGCTTGTCCTCTTCGAGCGAAATCATACCCAAATGTGAAGGATCCTCGAGCATCATCTTTGCCACCAAGTACCCGGCGATTGACCATGTCTGGTATTTCCTTGCCTGTTTACCAATGTATCTCCCAAGTTTCCCATCGTAATATTCTGGCCAGCTATCTTTCAGCAAACGAGTCTCAGCAAGGTCGATTGCTCGTCTTGCAATTTGTGGCCGTCCAGTTTTGATGCATGCAGCAGTTAGCAACCATAAAAGCACTGCATTCACATAACAAATGATTAAAAAAAAAAATCATTTTGCTGAAGAAAGATGTTATTACTATTGAAAGTCTTCACAACAGCATAATTTGCAAGAGAGATTCAAATTATAGTCCAGGGATGGAAACAACAGGTAAAAGATGGCAAAGCTGGTGAACTTCGTCATGCTAAAATATTTTTAGCCATTAAACCAGAATAAGGCAGAAACTTTTTGGCTCGTTAGACTACAAATAAGATTGACTAATTACATTCTTTTGTACGTGGAATCAAACATGTTCAATTGGCTTGCATTGTAATAAACTTATGTACAGGTAAGAATATCATCTTCCTATCATAAATTAGCTTATGCAATTTCATCCAATACAAATTAATCAAATTAAAGATATATAGTCTCATGCATAATAATAAGGTTTTTAAGAAAGCGATCATCATTAACAAGGCTGCAACTACCAAGAACAAAATTCGAACTCTTAGTAAGAGGAAACAAAAACTAGCACAAGGGAATCTCATTGGTCATGATCAGAGAACATAAAACCTTTTTGCACTGCAATAAAATGATTCATATGCTATATATATCAGGTTTCAGTAATCAACTAACAATGAAAAACAAATTTATTTCCTAAATTTTTATGTTCAAGAATCCTCATTGACAACATGCATAATCTGTGTACTCTAAAAGGCATCAGTGAGACCACCTTCATGGCTCGAGGTGAATTAAACTTGCCAATTAGAAAACAAAAGCATTTAAAGTAGAAAGAAAATGAAACTAACCTGGCCAAGATCCTCCATTATGATAACTCCATCTGGTATTCTTGGGATCACAACCAGTTACATTTCGCCATTCATGACTTTCAATTGCAGGGTAAGCTATTTTTAAAGGCATTTCTCCAACCAGCTCCTCCCAACGAGCCTCAATAAGATCCATGATAGCAATTGATTGCTCAGGAGTTGCAAGGGATGAAAGAATGGCAACACAATTACCTAAAGCAAACCATCTAAAATCCATCCTTGCAGGACTAACATTGCCAATGAAATAGCCACCATGTGTTGGCATAAAATCAAATATCCAATCTGGGATTGAATCAGGAATAACATTGAACTTATTTACTGCAGTATGTGAGTACTCCTCAGTTTTATATCTATATATGTCATTTAGCTGTTGAAAGTCCAACCAGAAGTAACTTCGCATGTGGTAGCTCAAGGCATGCAAACGTTTCACAATTCTCTCAATACATTCTTTTCCTTCTGTGTCGTGTTTCAACATTGACAAAGCACATCTCAGTGCCATGAAGAAAAGTGCTTGAATTTCAATAGGATAACCGTAAATTCCCTGCAACATAAATCTACCTTTAGAACATCAAACAGGGTAAAAATATCCAAATCCCAAAAGAAATGATAACTCATTAGTCATTTTCCAACAACTAAGAAAACTAAGAAACCAAAGTATAGCAAAAGTCTATTTTCATTACATTGACTGGAATTATCTACAAAGAGAAAAGATAGAAAGATGGCATCAATTCCTCTGTCAAACCAAGGATTATAATCTTCTCAGTTCTCAAGTATTCATCAGCAAATGACCATCAAATTTATGAAAATTGAAAGATTGTTACACAAAGTGCATGTTTGTGACATAAAATAACATGAACATGAAAATCGAAGTACATGAATTCAGGCAGCATATCTTTAAAAGTACAAAAGCAAAGCCTCTTACTAATGTAATTATGTAGTGTACCACATATTGATTACTAATAACTTTGCTTATAAGCAACAATAGGGATGTATGAAGAGTAAAAGTGGGTACATTCAATTCAGATTTGATTTTTTGCGGTCAAATCAAAGGTAACAGAGGTTTTGTGCTAATGTCAACAAATTTCTAAAGCCTTAAAAAAGATACAGTTAATTAACAAACTTCTATGAGAAAAATAGGCAACAATTTTTTGTCATGTTCTTTTTGGGTATGGCAAAGAGATTTATCAAGAGCCTAAGTATAAGCATCCTGCATGTTCAACAGAAGGACCTACTACATTTCTCCTTTTGAGAGAACTAATAGACATCATATAACTAAATTCAAAAAAATACAAGGATAGAGTCCACAATATAACCTTTGGCTGCTCTGTTCACCATCTCCAGTGACTACTTTCTGCTAGAAACTGTTACTCAGAGGAGCAATTATTTCAATAAGCATTCTCTTGTTGGGTACATTAACTATTGTGATATTGAAAGTCAATTAGAATCTTCTCCATAATATCAACATAAATATAGTCACTAAAATGAAATGATAAGGTCAGCTTACCATTCTGCGATCAATCATGGAGCAACCATCAGCACAAAGAAGGGTTGGAAATGTATCAAATCCCTCTGACAAGCATAGGGTTAATATAAGTCTCATCCCCTTTTGACACTCTGGAGTCTCTGCCAAAGATAAATCCCCCGTGGATTTGGTATATGCACGGAGCAGAATGATCCACCAGAATCCAGAGTCAACAGGAGCCACTCTTCCAATTGCACTCTCTCCGAAATCTGCAATAAGAGTATCTGTCTTCCGAATAGGATCATGAAGTACTTTAAAGCTAGCTGGCATTGCCCCTTCCCCAAGCTTAAATCGATCTATTCTCTTTTCCCACCCTTGAAGATATAGAGTCTTCAACAGGAAGTTCTTAACTATCTCAGGCTCTCCATTCATCAAAAAAGCCAGAGCACTGGGTACAAAATCTCTTACAAAAACCTGAACAGAAGGAGAGGAAAAAAGATTCAATTATATTTTGCACTTCCTCCTACTTGGACCAATCAAGATTAAAGATCTTATACAATTTTGAATCGTTCATACTAAGATTAAAAGGTCTAAATCATTGAGATTAGTTTCAACTTACTGTGATCAAATTCCCACTCGAGTGTTTTTCAAGTTTCAAATCCACCAAGTTATCAAGATTTCAATGTCCGGTTTATAATTTTAACAAATAAAAGTAACAAATACAATCTCATTCATTTTTCTATATCTAATGACACCAAATGGTCATCATCATCATCGTTCAGGCACCAATAAGACATACAATTATGCCTCAAACATTCCTGATACAAAGTTTTTTTTTCCTCCTGTTCTATGTAATCACAACAAATTCATTTCTGTAGAGAGACAAAAATTCAATTATGACAGCACATTTCTGACTTTCTGTACCATGCAAGCCAAACTAACAAAATTCCAGACCTTATACCACTTGAATGCTAGAGAAAACCATAATTGATATCAGAATTCAGTTAAAGAATTACCTGATCGTAGTTCAAAACCTCCTCTGAGGCATGGTCAATTGCAGCAATAGTACCAACTGGTTGGCCTCTGAAGTACACAATAGACCGTCGTAGTGCCTCCCAAGCATCAGCTACCATTGGATGGGGCTCAAAGGAGTTGCGAGCAAATGAGGCTGGTGTGTCAAATCCTGACCTTCCTCCAGGTGAGTATGTGCTCTCATAAATATCAAGGCCACCTCTAGTGAGCCCGATTGATAGCTCACTTAGCGACCTCTCATCAAACGATCTCTGCCTCTCTATGTTCAGCTTTGGCTTGTCAAGAAGGCGAGACAGATCAAAATCATTCATTTCAGAGATTGAACATGTTGAGCTCACATTTCTAAGTCCCATCTCTTTAGTCCCATCCATTTGAGTTTTTTCTATTTTTGGAAAATGCACTGGCTACTTTAGTTCTATCACCAATAACACAACGTTTGGCTTAGGGTACTAATGCTGTAAAGTACAACTAGAAACAGAACCTCACAAGTTCAAAACAAATTGGAAGCTCGAAATGGGAACTATAACGTGCCATAGAGGCAATTTATAAGCAAATTAGGTAGTCTTTATCCATTAAAACTAATCCCCATTATTTAAGCAAATCACTTTGAAGAAGGAAAAAAAGAAACAAAAAAATCCTTCTCCCCATATATTGCCTCAACAAGATTGACCGCATTACAAAGATTTTGCACACAAATCAAGAAGTTGTACAGCTCAAAAACTGAGCAACAATTAATTTTTGCCCAAAATACATGCATTACAATTGCATTTACCTTTAAATTCTTTTCAAAACAAAACTATAAGAATATCCATGAAATCATGGAAACAGTGAACCAAGATCCACTACAAAAAGAGAAGAAACGTAACATCAACTTATCACCTAACAAAAACAAACATTACTACGAAGAGAAAATGGAAGAAAAAGAAACCAAAATTCTCTCTTTCCGCAATAAAAATGAATCAAATTGAGCTGCAAAAACGTAAAAAAGAAAAAACCAGATCTAAATCCATTCAGGAAAAAATTTTCACAGTACCTTTGGACAGACGGAGAGAGAGAGCAGAAGAGGACGAAGAAGAAAGAGAGAGCAAAACCTCAACGAAGCTTAAAAATGGCGAGGAGAGAGATTCCCAGGCGGCAGGAAGGAAAAAGCTATTTCGCAGGTAAACGGTCGGCGAAGAGACCGAGAGAGAAGAGAAAAAGAGAGCACGTCTAAATGTCGTGATATTTATAAACACAGAGAGTCTTTATTGGCTAATGTTTTTCTGTAAGAAGAAGATAGGTGACCGGTTTAGCCGTTGAAATGGAACGAGCTGAAAAATAAACCGTGATTTGATGATCCTACGTGGCATAAAACGACACAGTTTTCTCTCTTGGTGGATCGACTGCGATGGCTGGTTGCAGTTTACGAGTGACAACTGGTTTTATCGGTTTTTGGTGGGCCATCCCTTTACTGAATCATCCTCGGATAGTTTTTATTATTATCAATTATTAGGATTATAAACATGAATTCAGATTTTGATAGTTTAAATTTATCATATTACTCTAATTTTTGAATTTTTATATTTGAACTTTCGAGCTAAAATCCAATTCGTTTTAAAATTATTAACTTCTCGAGCAAATCGAATTCTATTCATAAAAAATTTGTTTATTATATTTAACAAGTTTAACTTGAGTTCGTCTCGTTAACTAATAATAATAAAATTTCAAGTTCGATTCGTTAATTAATAATGAGAAAAACTTGAGTTTGAGCTCGAAGTCGATAACAAAATATAATATAAAAAAATTTAAAACAAATATATTGCGAATTTTTAAACGAACATATTGCAAACTTTTAAACGAATATGTTCGCGAATTTTTAAATAAACATATTCGCGAGTTAACAAACAAAATAGTATTAAGTTTGAACTTGAGTTTAAAAATATTTTTGAACTCAAAGTCGGCTCGTTAATAATAATAAAAGATTTTGAACGAGTATTTTTGTAACGGCTGGGTTCCGCTACAGTATCGGCCCTACCTGAAGTGCATAGGCCTGAGCCCATCCGCCGTCTCACTGAGACCAACGGGCTACCGGGATCCATGACCCAATACCTCCAACTCATCTCCTCCTTAAATGAGGCAGGTTGTTGGAGGCAAAAGTCGAACTCTTGACCTCCCTTTACCCTCAGTAAGAGACTACCAATTGTACTATTTTGTAACACCCCTTACCCTTCCGTACACTCATTTGTATACCGAACGGATAAGAGGTTCTACAGAAAATAAAACTCTAAAAAAAATACTTCTTTAATTTTAAACATATTTAATATAATAAATTTTAAAATATATATTAAAATATTATACATACACACTTTTTTATTTTATTTATATACATGTTGTAATGAAATTTAAAAACTTATATATATACATATCAAAATAGAATAAAGGGACCAACCCGTTCTGGGTGGCTACCACTGCTACTGTTGTGCTCCATAATGCAGTCTCCAACCAGCGTCTCTATCTACAAATTAAGATGCTCTCTGCTACTTTGGTAACCTACGCGAGAGAAAACAAACTCTCGCGTTGAGTATATAACTCAGTGGTGCAAAAACTTTTATAATAATAATCATTAAAATAAAACATATATTTAAAAAGAGATCAATTCAAAATTTACATCTTTTTTTGTAAATACCACAATACAATATTTTTATAATTCAAATATCGCTGAGTTCTTAATAATATATTTTTCATATACCCACATATTATAACGTCTTAGACTTGCTTCTAGAGAATCAAAGGGGTATCATATTACATCCCAACTTAGGATCCACAGAAATGCACAAGATTCAAATGTAATATGACTCAGCCCACAGAAATGCACAGGACTGACAATTGTATCAGGTGATCCACAGAAATGCACATGATCACAATATTTCATTGGTCCACAGAAATGCACATGACCATAATTTCTACCATATTGACATGCCAACAATACCCTAGTTCACGTCTAGGCTAGCATGTGGAAAAAATTCTCATATTCATAGTTCACTTCATTTTTCATAAAATTAATAAATATTCTTTCAATACCAAAATAATTATCATCATAGAGAATTTTTAACATTTAAATTTTCTGGAATACAAAAATATATTTCCAATACAATAATTACAAAAATTCCAATTTTCACATAAAACATATTTACATGACTATTATTATAAAAGTAGTTGCACTAACCTTTTTACGCTTTGCTGGTATCCGCCGGCTCTTTCCCTTTATCTCGAGTTAGCGTCTGGTCCAACGTCGCGCCTAGAAATAAAAATTTTCGATTAGCTATTGAACCCTTTACGACATAAAATCTAGCAAAATTTATTTTTTTTCGCTCTCACGAACATCAAGATCCTATAATTTAAAATTTTCTTATTATGCATGTTTAATGCATAAATTCCGGTTTTGGTAGTTATCACGCTTCCTAGTGCGACCAAAAATTCAAATATTAATTTTATTTTATAATAATTTATTTTCTTTATTTTTCTGCCTCCAAAACTATTTTTCTCCATTTATTTCTTTTATTCTTCTAGTGTCCATTTCCAATTCAAGAATTTTCATTTATTCAATAAATACTCTAAAAATTCCAAATAAATTTCTATCATCACTATAACTCATTTTCTTTCATTTTTCATCATCAATTTCACCAAAATAATATTCCACAACTCCCAATAAATTTTTCCATAATTTAGCTAAAAATCTAAAAATTTCCCAAAAATCCTATTAAATTTTTCTTCCATCCTAACATTTATTTTTCACTTCCATACACTCCAATTAACTCCATTATCTTCAATTTAAGGCAAAATTCCTCTAAAATAATTTTTCCAAAATTTAACCATAATTATGAAAATTCTCTAAAAATTTCACAAAAATTCCTAAAATTTATTTTCATTAATTATTCACTCAATCCATCATCCTCAAGCCTTATTCTCTTCATTCCCTATTTTCTCTAATTTTTCAAGATTTTTGTTATAAACCCTAATTTTTCCATCAACCAAATATCAACAAAATCATACCACAATTTAACAAATAATTATAGCAATAATTAAACCAACAAATCACATGGAGAAAGGAACAAAATCTCACCTTCTTCAAATGGGTATCAAGAATTTTTTGATTTCTCTTTTTGCCAAAATTTCCCCCTTTATCTTTTTTCCCCACACTAATCTAACTTTAATCCTTTTAATTGGTGATTAATATAATTGGAAGAAGAAAAATTGAAGAACTTAAGGAATTTGGGGCTTGGAGATTCTCGGCCAGGGAGGAGAGAAGGAAAAAGATGGATTTTGTGATTTTTTTTATTGAATTTCTAATTATTCTTATATATATACCCCAATTAACTTAATTAATCATAATTAATTTCTTAATCCATCTCCTTATTGGCCAATAGCATAATTAATTATCTCATAATATTGACACATGGCCCAATCACATTTCCATTAATTTTGACTTAAAAATTTTCCAACCAATCAAAACTTTTCTTCATTTTTCTTTATAATTAATTTTAATTCTCCAAAATTCCACCTCTAAACAACTCAATTTCATCAAATTAAATATTCCAAAAATTATAAAATAATTTTCTCTTCGAAACGGTCTCTTTGATCTTGCAAAATGACCACCGGTGCAAAAATCAAGTTTTCACGGGTTAATTATTTTTCTTAATTTGACCCGTAAAAATTCATCCGCAGTCCGATTTCTAATTTATCAGTTTTAAAAATCTTAAAATTAAATTTCGATCACATCGGATCCATTGTGATCATGATCTCATTTCTCTAGCTCCTGATCTGAAATATCAGATTGTAAACCGGGACTAAGAATCCTATTTCCATAATTCAAACTCTAAATCTTAAAATTTCACCTTATAACTCAACATATGACCTTAAAATAATATTTTTCATATTTTGGTATGCTTAAATTACAATTTCACTACCGAGAAAAAAACTCAAATTTTGGCCCAGGACGCCGTCTCGATTTGCGTGTAGAATACGAAATTGCATTGTTTCACTTGATAAAATTCCTATTCATTTTATCATATTAATATAATTAAATTTTTATGTATTTATCCGTATTTAGACTCCAATCGTATAGCTCTATACTGCAGTATAAACGACTGCAGTACACGTATACGGTCAGGGTCTAACTCGCGGATGTGACAATTCTCTCCCCCTTAAAAGATTTCGTCCAAGAAATCATACCTGATAAGTCATCACTGAATAGCTGAGGATGTTGGCTCCTCATTATCTCCTCACTTTCCCATGTCATCTCTGCAGCTGAATGTCTTCGCCAAAGAACTTTCACTAGAGGTATCTGCTTATTCCGTAGTTGTTTTACTTCCCTAGCTAGAATAGCTATTAGTTCCTCCTCGTACGATAAATCTGGTTGTACCTCAATTTCCTCTACCTGTATGACATGGGCTGGATCTGATCTGTACCTTCTAAGCATCGACACATGAAATACATTGTGAATTTTCTCCAACTCAGGAGGTAAAACCAACCTATAGGCTACTGGTCCCACTCACTCAATTATCTCAAAAGGCCCAATAAATATGGGGCTCAGCTTGCATTTCCTTCCAAAACATAGTACTTTCTTCCAAGGAGATACCTTCAGGAATACTTTGTCACCAACCTCGTATTCGATGTCCCTGCGTCTCAAGTCTGCATAAGACTTCTGTCTATCACTGGCTGCTTTAAGTCTATCTTTGATAATTCTAATCTTCTCCTTTGTTTGCTGAACCAAATCAGGTCTCATTATCCTTCGTTCACTGAGTTCGGTCCAACAAATAGGAGTTCTACATTTCCTGCCATACAGTGCTTCATAAGGAGTCATGCCAATACTTGTCTGGTAACTATTATTATATGCAAATTCCATAAGTGGCAAGTACTTATCCAAACTACCTGTTAACTCAATCACACAACTCCAAAGCATATCCTCAAGCAACTGGATTATCCGTTCTGATTATCCATCTGTCTGAGGATGGAGCGCGGTACTAAAGTGAAGGCGAGTACCCAAAGATCTCTGTAAGCTCTTCCCAAAAAGTGAGGTGAATCTGGGATCTCTATCTGAAATGATAGACAATGACACACCATGCAACCGGACTATCTCTTGTACATATAATTCTGCTAATCGATCCATAGAGTAGTCCATCCTGACTGGTAAAAAGTGTGCAGACTTCGTCAGCTTATCGACAATCACCCATATTGCATCATGTTTTCTTTGAGTCAATGGTAGTCCTGACACGAAATTCATAGTAACTCTTTCCCATTTCCATTCTGGTATGACAATAGGTTGCAGTAACCCTGATGGCAACTGGTGTTCTGCTTTTACTTGCTGACACGTCAGACATCTTGTAGTATACTCTGAAATATCTTTCTTCATACCCCGACCACCAATAGTAAGGCTTCAAATCTTGATACATTTTTGTTGCTGCCAGGATGCATGGAAAAAGTCGATTCATGTGCCTCTTTCAATATATCTCGTCTCAATTCTGAGACATCAGGCACGCATAGTCTGCCTCTATAATAGATACCACCATCAACTTCAACTGAGTATTCCGGTTTCTCCCCGTTGGAAATGGATTCTCTTATTTCAATTAACTTGGAATCATGCTTCTGAGCTTCTTTGATCCGACAGACCAATGTAGGTAGAACCCGAAACTATATCATTCAAAGAAAAATATTTTAAGAATACATTATTATAAGAATTCAGATGTGTAATTGTACTTAGTATTCGAATTTACCTGCTATAGTCTTTCGACTCAAAACGTCAGCCACGACATTAGCCTTTCCAGGCTGATAATCAATAACACAGTCGTAGTCTTTAATAAGCTCTAACCACCGTCTTTGCCTCAAAATTTAGCTATTTCTGTGAAGGTAAATACTTTAAACTCTTATGATCTGTATAGATGTAATACTTTTCTCCGTACAGATAGTGTCTCCAAATTTTCAAGGCAAAAACAATAGTTGCTAGCTCCAGATCATGCGTAGGATAATTCCTCTCATGCGGCTTCAATTGTCTAGAGGCATACGCTATCACTTTACCCTCTTGCATCAGTACACAGCCTAATCCATTCAGTGAAGCATCGCTGTATACCACAAACTCTTTTCCTGCAGTAGGTTACGTCAGAACTGGTGCCTCTGTCAATATAGTCTTCAACTGATTAAAGCTTGTTTGACACTTATCTGTCCACTCATATTTAACATCCTTGCGAATTAATCGTGTTATGGGAGCGGCTATGGAAGAGAAACCCTTCACAAATCGTCTATAGTAGCCTGCTAACCCAGGAAAACTTCGTATCTCAGTTATATTTCGAGGGCCTTCATATTGAGAATGGCTTCAATCTTACTAGGGTCAACTCTGATCCCATCTGCTGATACCACGTGACCCAGAAACCTAACTTCCTCGAGCCAGAACTCACATTTCGATAGTTTAGTATACAACTGTTTCTCCCTCAAAGTTTGAAGCATAATCTAAAGATGCTGATCATGGTCCTCTCTATTCTTGGAATATACCAGAATATCATCAATGAATACTACAACAAATTGATCTAAATAGGGCTTGAAGATCCTATTCATCAGATCCATAAATGCTGCTGGCGCATTTGTTAGCCCAAATGGCATTACCGAGTCCTAAAGGCAGTCTTAGGGACATAACTCTCCTTAACCTTTAACTGATGATATCCTGATCTCAAATCAATCTTGGAGAACACTGCTGCACCTTTCAATTGGTCAAACAAGTCATCTATCCATGGCAGTGGGTATCTGTTCTTCACTGTCACCTTATTTAACTGTCTATAATCAATGCACAGTCGTAGGGTGCCATCTTTTTTCTTCACAGACAATGCAGGTGCACCCCAAGGTGATACACTGGGTCTAATAAACCCCTTATCCAGCAACTCTTGCAACTGCACTTTCAATTCTCTAAGCTCTGCTGGTGCCATTCGGTACGGTGTGATGGATATGAGTGCAGTACCAGGTAACAATTCAATGGCAAAGTCTATCTCTCTATCCGGAGGCAATCCTGGTAAATCCTCAGGAAACACATCGGGGAACTCATAAACTGTAGAAATGTCCTGAAGCCTCGGACTCTCCTTCCTGGTATCCACCACATATGCCAAATAAGCTTCATTGCCCTTTCTAATCAACCTCTGAGCCTTTAAAGCAGAAATAACATTAGATGGCATCTTCTTTCTAATGTCTTATACCACTCTATCCTTGCAGCCAGGCTTCTTAAAAATTACTTTTCTGGCGGCACAATCTACTACTGCCCCATGCCGTACTAACCAATCCATCCCTAATATGACATCATATTCATAAAATGGTAATTCAATTATATCTGCGGGATATAGCTCACCCTGACTCACTAAGGGTAGCTGTCGGTGCACTCTGTTAACCCTGGCACTATGACCCAGGGGATTCGTCACTACTATATCAAATTCTAAATTCTCAACCTCTAAATGTTCCCCAGGAAATAGTGTAGTGCATATGTAGGAATGTGTAGACCCGGGATCAATTAAAGCATATATATCAAACCCAAGTAAAGAGAATTTACCAATGATATCATCTGGGGCATCATGCTCATCTCGTGCTCTCATGGCATATGCTCGGGCAGGTGCGGTGTGGCTACCCCCTGGCCTACTAACAGTCTCTGACCCGATCTGCACTGATCGAGTACGACCTCCCCTAGCCTGACCTCTGCCTCGGCCTCTAACAGGTACTGATCCCTATGTCGAAATCGGTTTTTCCCCTGTTGGCTCTGCACTCTGGTCTCTGTAAAGGCAATCCCTCCTGAAGTGGTCTGTCGCCCCACAAATGAAACAGGCTCTGGATGTCAGCCAACACTCACCAGCATGATATCTGCCACACTACTGACACTGAGAGCGTGGAACAAATCTTTGCCCTACTGAACCAGGAGTACTGGCAACTAATGGTGCTGCCCTAGCAGGCTGTCCTCGCCAGGCTGATGCGCCTGAACCTCTAGATCCCCTCTGGAATCTGCTACCAGAAAATCTGATCTTCTTACTAGTGGATGAACTAGCACCTAACTGAAAATGTGGTCTCTTAGGGTGGTTCGAAATTATTATCTTCATCTCCTCAGCCACGACCTCCTCAACCACCTCAGCAGCAGTTCTCAAAGCAGTAAACTCCTTAATCTGTGCTCCAGCCAACCTAGCTCTAATAGGGGGTCGTAGTCCCTTTTCAAACCTCTTGCAACTATCAACCTCATCTGCAATAATACCCCCTGCATATTTACTGAGTCAGGTGTACTCTTTCCCGTATTCTTCCACAGTCATATCCCTTTGTCTGAGGTCAAGGAATTCTTGTCTCTTTCGATCAGTATAGGCCCGAGGAATATACCTCTCTCTGAACCGTTCTAAAAAGAACCTCCAGGAAGGTGGATCAGGTGTTTGAGGGCGCTGTAATATTGTCTTCCACCAGTCATAAGCCCCCTCCTACTATAGAGACTCTGCATATCTATATTTGTCTCGCGATGTGCAATCCATCTGTCGGAACACTCTCTCTACCCTCTCTAACCAATATTCTATAGCTGCCGCGTCATCCTCCCTGCGGCCATAGAAATCTGGAGCTCTCAATTTTTGAAGTCTCTCAAATCCCATCTCAGCAGTGGTTGGTCTGTCAGAACGCCGTAAGATCTCAGCCATATCCTCTAACAGCTCATCTCTAGCTGAACCCGAGACCGGTGCATGTCTCTTATGTCTATGTGATCTATCCGATCCACGGGTGGATACACTGCCCTCAACTGTCCTCCATCGCGATGAAGGGTATGAAGCATCAGTGTCGAGCGGCTCATAAGTATCTGAGGTTTCTTCTCTAACCCTCCGCATTTGAAATCTATAACCCTATAAAGCACAACAGTGACCCACATTAGGCAGTAGTAGTAGTTATATTTATACATTCAAATTATTTTTCAAAAATAAATGCATGAGCAAACAATCTTGATTCTACCCCTCGTTATCCTAGAATCGCCTAAACCTGGCTCTGATACCAATAAAATTGTAACACCCCTTACCTTTCCGTACACCCATCCGTATACCGAACGGATAAGAGGTTCTACAGAAAATAAAACTCTAAAAAAAATACTTCTTTAATTTTAAACATATTTAATATAAGAAAATTTAAAATATATACTAAAATATTAGATATACACACCTTTTTATTTTATTTATATACATACTGTAATGAAATTTAAAAACTTATATATATACATATCAAAATAGAATAAAGGGACCAACCCATTCTGGGTGGCTACCACTGCTACTGCTGTGCTCCATAATGTAGTCTCCAACCAGCATCTCTATCTACAAATAAGGACGCTCTCTACTACTTTGGTAACCTACGCGAGAGAAAACAAACTCTCGCACTGAATATATAACTCAGTGGTGCAAAAACTCTTATAATAATAATCATTAAAATAAAACATATATTTAAAAAGAGATCAATTCAAAATTTATATCTTTTTTTGTAAATACCACAATACAATATTTTTATAATTGAAATATCGCTGAGTTCTTAATAATATATTTTTCATATACCCACATATTATAACGTCCTAGACTTGCTCCTAACAAATCAAAGGGGTATCATATTACATCCCAACTTAGGATCCACAGAAATGCACATGACTGACAATTGTATTAGGTGATCCACAGAAATGCACATGATCACAATATTTCATTGGTCCACAGAAATGCACATGACCATAATTTCTACCATATTGACATGCCAACAATACCCTAGTTCACATCTAGGCTAGCATGTGGAAAAAATTCTCATATTCATAGTTCACTTCATTTTTCATAAAATTAATAAATATTCTTTCAATACCAAAATAATTATCATCATAGAGAATTTTTAACATTTAAATTTTCTGGAATACAAAAATATATTTCCAATACAATAATTGCAAAAATTCCAATTTTCACATAAAATATATTTACATGACTATTATTATAAAAGTAGTTGCACTAACCTTTTTACGCTTTGCCAGTATCCGTCGGCTCTTTCTCTTTATCTCGGGTTGGCGCCTGGTCCAACGTCGTGCCTAGAGATAAAAATTTTCGATTAGCTATTGAACCCTTTACGACATAAAATCTAGCAAAATTTAATTTTTTTCGCTCTCACGAATATCAAGATTCTATAATTTAAAATTTTCTTATTATATATGTTTAATACATAAATTCCGGTTTTGGTCGTTATCATGCTTCCTGGTGCGAACAAAAATTCAAATATTAATTTTATTTTATAATAATGTATTTTCTTTATTTTTCTGCCTCCAAAATAATTTTTCCAAAATTTAACCATAATTATGAAAATTCTCTAAAAATTCCACAAAAATTCCTAAAATTTATTTTCATCAATTATTCACTCAATCGATCATCCTCAAGCCTTATTCTCTTCATTCCCTATTTTCTCTAATTTTTCAAGATTTTTGTCATAAACCCTAATTTTTCCATCAACCAAATATCAACAAAATCACACCACAATTCAACAAATAATTATAGCAATAACTAAACCAATAAATCACATGGAGAAAGGAACAAAATCTCACATTCTTCAAATGGGTATCAAGAATTTTTTGATTTCTCTTTTTGCCAAAATTTCCCCCTTTAAATCTTTTTCCCCACACTAATCTAACTTTAATCCTTTTAATTGGTGATTAATATAATTGGAAGAAGAAAAATTGAAGAACTTAAGGAATTTGGGGCTTGGAGATTCTCGGTCATGGAGGAGAGAAGGAAAAATATGGATTTTGTGATTTTTGTTATTGAATTTCTAATTATTCTTATATATATACCCCAATTAACTTAATTAATCACAATTAATTCCTTAATCCATCTCCTTATTGGCCAATAGCATAATTAATTATCTCATAATATTGACACATGACCCAATCACATATCCATTAATTTTGACTTAAAAATTTTCCAACCAATCAAAACTTTTCTTCATTTTTTTTATAATTAATTTTAATTCTCCAAAATTCCACCTCTAAACAACTCAATTTCATCAAATTAAATATTCAAAAAATTATAAAATAATTTTCTCTTCGAAACGGCCTCGTCGATTTTGCAAAATGACTACTGGTGCAAAAATTGAGTTTTTACAGGTTAATTATTTTTCTTAATTTGACCCGTAAAAATTCATCCGCCGTCCGATTTCTAATTTATCAGTTTTAAAAATCATAAAATTAAATTTCGATCACATCGGCTCCATTGTGATCTTGATCGCATTTCTCTAGCTCCTGATCTGAAATATCAGACTGTAAACCGGGACTAAGAATCCTATTTCCATAATTCAAACCCTAAATCTTAAAATTTCACCTTATAACTCAACCTATGACCTTAAAATAATATTTTTCATATTTTGGTATGCTTAAATTACAATTTCTCTACCGAGCAAAAAATCCAAATTTTGGTCGGGTTGTCGCTCGATTTGCGTGCATAATACGAAATTGCATTGTTTCATTTGATAAAATTCTTATTCATTTTATCATATTAATATAATTAAATGTTTATGTATTTATCCGTATTTAGACTCCGATCGTATGACTCTATACTGCAGTATAAACGACTGCAGTACACGTATACGGTCAGGATCTAACTCGCTGATGTGACAATTTTTTCGAACTAATGTCCGAATAACTCTCAAGTGGCTTGTTTTACTTACAACCCTATCAATTATTATTATTTTACAAATTGAATATTGTTGGAGTTATATAGGGTTATTTCTTTTTTTTTTAAAGCAAAATAGGAGTATTTATTAAACCAAAAATGTTACATAATAAGTTAGATTTTCCTCCAAATAAGAGTCATCCAGAAAGAATGAGAAATATGCGAATAAAAAGTTCTAGTCATATAGTGAATTATCTTATTTGTTCCTCTTTTTTTACTAAATTATTCTGAAAACCATCATTGTTCAAAAATAAAGTCATACAATCCTAAACAATAGAGTCAAACTCAGACAAATCAAATTTAGGATGAAGAATTTCTTCAACAAAAATCTTCACATCTGACTCCAAAAACATAAAAGACAAGTCTTCATTCTTTAACCAACTCAAAACTTCCCTAAGGCATAAAGTTTCAACAACTGGTTGGACACGTGCTACCATAACTTTAGAAAATCCTACAATAAAATTTGCATGCTCATTACGAATCACAGCACCTAAACCAATCAAATTTGAATCTTGAAAAATTGTTGCATCAAAATTACATTTTAAAGAAAGAGAAGGTGGATGAGTTTATATTTGAATACTATTAGAAGATAAGCCATTCGGAACAACCAAATTAACTTAATTCCATTCTCCAAGAAAATTAAATGCAACACTCTTATATAATAGGAGTAGATCCCATAATAACTGAATGCTACAAGATCCTGTTACTGAAAACTTGTACCAATTAAAACTTTTCTTTTCTTGTAAAAGCTTTATATCAAATACTTTTTTTCCATATTAAATTTGTCAATCATGTTCATACTCACATAAAATATGTATCACATCTCTTTAATCTAAAGATCATAATCATATTGATAATATCTATATTTTTCTCTATACTGGTCCGGTATTAACGAAATACATATCCATTAATCTATAATCAAAATTATATGTTCCAAAAAGTAAAGACATGTACAAATATCTATTCTCAATTATCAATTCTCATTTGATATGAACAAAACAAAATGTATGTTATGATATCACAACCCTATAAGGGTTTGCTCTATAGACTCTGCATGGGCATTTTTCTTCTAGTCAACCTATGTTATCAACTAGATTCTAAAATCTATATGTAGGAAATACTCATATGCTAAATTACCTAAAACTTAGTGGTATATATAAGCATAAAAATTCATATATACATTTATACAAGACATGTCACAATAATTCATGTTCATGCTATTATGTCATGTTCATAATCATTTATACTAATGCATGCCAATACGAGTATTTTACCTTATAGTCACATTTCATATTATGGAAGAAGTCATTTCATCGTATGATCATGTATATCAACTCCGTAGCCATGCAAAGATATTAGCATACCAACATATCAAATTCATGTGACATATAATCAATGTATTATAATCATCATTTCCATTTTAACATTTCACCCAAAACTCTAATCTCGGACTATCCGGATACGAGTTGTAAAACAAGAGTGCTTCAAGAGTTTAAGCCACTCTTGTTCACTATATATGTCCATGTGTGCTTATCCAAGATTTTCAAGTCAAGAGAGTACTTAGAGCTTAAACCATCTTAGCTGAGTAAAATAGAGTAATTGCATGCATAATAGGATCAATGATGCTATCAGAGCTTAAGCCACCTTGTTCTCAATATAAATTCTATATCATAGTCCTATGGTACCATAAACTCTCTTAATAATATATCATCTATTTTATAACTAGTCCTAAATTAGAGAAATGGGCAGTATTTGTTCACATCGCTTTTACATATTATTTGTTTTGTAACTCATCTCATATCATATATCTTTGAATATATGTAAGGTATTTACATAACATTCTCTTTTGATACTTCATATTTCATATAATTTATGCTTGTTATTAGCCATAAAACAAGTTTGAGTTGACTCGTCATATTGCATCAACTTTTATGAGTGTGAATACATATTCATGACCATGAAAGGTGTCATTAACAGGTGCCCAACCTGTGAACTAAGTCACGACTGTGCTCATGAAAGCTATTAGTTCTATGATGTATGTATTCATAGGCATGAATAATGAGTCACATGCATGAATCAAATGATGACTCAAGTCGTGAAAATTGTATGTTCTACTTGAACTTTTTTTCTAGGCATGATTCAAGATTGTGAAACCCTTGTCATGAGCATGAAATCTGGATTTTCCAACATATTTTAATGCAAAAACAAAGCAAAATTACAAGGCACATGCAAAGGCTCTAAGATTGACCGATGTTAAACATTCAATCACATTTCAAGCCAATTGTATTCTTTAACATCATCTAAACATAAGATAGCACAATTTATACCAAATTTATGCCAAAAAATTATTTTTCAATAATTAATTACCAATATTAGCATGTATGATACAACTAGTATTTATAACCCTTAAACATTTACTTCTTCAAACTATAATTGTAAATATCATGCCACAACCTTATTAATACATAATTGGGCACAATAAACCATCTTACCTCATTAAATTCAATATCTAGCATAATATTTATTCTCCTCAACCAAACATGGCATGTATAGTAACTCAAGAGCATTTACAACAAAATCATATTTTTAACACATCTCAACATACAAACATGCCAAAACTGAGGAATTAATATACATATATGTACGTATCTATGGAGGCTAAAAAACCCAAGCTATTAAGCTTGCCCAACCTCTTGATTGACTTCACCATTTTCTCTTCTAACTCTTAACATGTAAAAACACATATATTAATACCTATTTGCCATAATCATAAACATAAACATAAAGCTATTAAAGAAAAAATCCTATCTTTAAACCTTTAAACTAACCCTCTTATCAACTAATCCCCTTTAATATCACATTTTTACTTGTTATCAATCTTCTAAGGTGAGTTTTAGCCATTAAACCTCAAATATGAACCAAAATCCCAACCCATTTGAAAATGGGTCTCTACCCAAAATGAAATGGGTAGGAAATAGGGCATAAAACATAGAAAAAAGAAGGAAAGACATGATTTGCTTATTGAAATTGAAGGAAACACAATATGAGATTGCACTTATATCTTCTCTTTTTTCTCCAAAGGTCTACCTCTCCAAAAAAAAGCTTCCACTTTCCCCCTCATTCTAACTTTGAAGGTTAAAGTTTTTGTGGAATGGGCATGTGAGAGAGACAAAGAACAAATTGATTCATTTTATATCTGAATGATGTTCATGGGCGTGATAACATTTGTTATTGCCATGAATCCACTTGGATTTAGAATCCTAATGGTGCAGGCTATGAGGACATTATCATAGGTGTGAATCCTGTGACACCTCACTTTCTTATTTGTTTTTAATTTCTTTTTACATACCAAGACTTTTAATCATAAACTTATATTCTCTTAATCCATCTCATTACTTAGACCCTAATTAGATGGAGTTACAATAAGAGCTGAAGGAACTATATCTGAAGTACTAACCACTTGTCTATGCCATAAATAGTTGTTTCTCTAATGCCAAAATAGCCCAAAACACCATAAAAATCCTTGCAATTTGAGTTGAATAAAAAATTTTCATGGTATATTTAAACCACTCCTTGAAAGATTGAGTGTTAAGATTAGGAACATCCAAAAGCTCACTCCAACAATCATAAACTAAATAACAATCTAGAAAAAATGCAAAAAATGTTCCTAAAATGACCATATATAACACAAACATTATCAATATGCACCATTTTGAGATAAAACCGATCCCTAATAGGCAATAAATTCCTGCACAATCTCCACATGAAAAGCTTTACTCTATGAGGGACTCAGATCATCCATAAAATATTCCAAACAAAATCATCATTGTGATCAACATTATCAAACAGTTCTTCACTAACCAATATGTAACCAAACCAAACATAATAAATGCCATACTTGTCAAAGTGCCACATAATTCCATCATCACAAACCAAAGAGCTGGAGGACAACTTCAAAATGTCTTCAACCTAATTCTATTGAAAAAGTTCTTCTAATAACTCAACATCCCATTCAATAGTGTCAAGTTTTCACAAATCTCTCCAAACTAGGGATAAAATTTGAAATTAGAATCTCTACACAACCGATATTCCTTCCGAACTTTAACCTTCAAACCATTACCAATCTGCCATCAGCATTCTCTTTCCAATAAAAATCTAGCCTCTAGAATACTCTTCCAAATAAAGCTCGGGTTATTCCCTAATTGAGTTAAAAAATAATCCCCACCAGGATATTATTTGGCTTCGAAATCTTACTAGAAAAAGCATCAGGATTAGATATGAGCCTTCATGCTTGTTTACCAAGCATTACTAAATTAAAAGTACGAAGATGTCTAAAACATAGTCCATTATTTTCCTTGCAAATACAAAATATGTTCCAAGACTGCCAATGAATCTTAGAAGTATCATTGGAATTGGAAAATCACTAGAAATACTATAATTCATCACACAGAGAAACTAGAAGAAGAAAAATACTCATACAATACATAGGTTTAGCTTGAGCAACAAATTTAATCAAAATTTCCTTACCTGTTTGAGAAAGCATCTTACCATACCAACCAAACAATATATTCCATAACTGATCTTTAAGATAAGCAAAGACACACTTTTTATTTTTACCAACAAGAGAAGGCAAACCAATGCCCTTGCCTGTATTGAGATGAGAAGGAGGAGAAGACACACCCAAAACAAACTTAATTCTATTGAGAACATGTTCTTTTACATTAGAACTAAAGAAAATTTCTGATTTATGGTTGTTAATTACCTAGCCTGAATCCATCTCAAACCTCTTTAAAATAGGAACCATGGAGGAGCACTTTGACAAATTAGCTCTAAAGAAAAATAAATTATCATTAGCAAATAATAAGTGTGAAACCATTAGAATTGTTTTACAAACTCTACAACCCTGAACAACACCATCCCCCTCTGCTTTCTTAATTAGTGAAGGTAATCCTTCAATACAAAGGATATACAAATAAGAAGATAAATGGTCACCTTGTCTAAGACCCTCTGAAGGGATAACTTGACCCACATCTAAACCATTTAAAACCACATAGTACTTAATAGAAAAATACAATGCATAATCCACTTCGTATCAAAACTCATTCTAATCAAAACAACTTCAAGATAAACCCATCTAATTTTGTCATAAGCTTTACTAATATCGACCTTTAAAGTCACATTACCCTCCTTACTTCTAGTATGTCTTTTTTTTTTTTTAATAAAATGAATAGTTTCAAAAACTACAACCACATTATCTAACAAAGATCTCCCAGACACAAAAACAAATTACTTAACAAAAATCATATTAGACAAAACAATTTTTAATTGATGACTACAACACATTGCATGAATATAGGTAGCAATTAATGCATAGTGCAAGAATTAGGGATTTTAGGAATCGGTACAATAGTAGTCTTACACAAGTTGCTAGGAAAATTACAGTGTTCAAGCCAAGAACAAGTAGAAAAAACATTCATACCAACAGTAGGCCAAAATTGCTGGAAAAATGTTGGATTCAAGCCATCCAGTCTAGGAGACTTATCAGGCAGCATCTGAAAAACTGCTTGTCTAAACTCATCCAATGAAAAAGGTGCAATGAAAGCAACATTATCCTCATAAGAGACTCTGTAAGTGATATAGCTCACATCCGGGACAGAAGTTCCATTTTCATCCTTAAACAGCTCCTGAAAATAATCAACAACATGCCCCATATCTCCTACATCTTCGGCCCAGGTCCCATCATCACGCCGCAACCGTTGAAATTTATTCTGTTTTTTCCAAGCAGATGCAAATGCATGGAAGACACGACTATTGTTGTCCCCACCTTTCAACAAAAAAGTCTTTGGCCACTGCTTTTAGTATTTGTCTTCAAGAATTGACAAATAATTAAAATTTTGTTTTAAAGACCGGATCTTATTGTCACTCACATTTCCTGAAATTGCTACTGTCAAATCTTTTTTTTATTAAATTAATTTCTTCTCTAAACCGCAACTTATAAGCTTTACTCCAATCAGTCATAGATGTTGTACATATCTGCAATTTACCAAGTAAATCCAAGCTACCTGCCCCATCCTAAGAGCTAATCACCATATCCTTAATTAAAACCAGGCTCTCTCCACCAAACGTTCTCAAACCAAAACTTATACCTTCTCATTTGAACTTCCTTGGCCTCTGTTGAAAGCTCAATTGGATAATGGTATGAAGTAGTAGTTAATAAACAAATTAATTTTGAATGAGGAAAAAGTTGCATCCAAGATCTGGAAAACAAAAGCCCTATCAAGGCTTTCCTCGACAAAATTGGCCATGCCCCTACCCTTTCCCATGTCATATCATGCCCTTGCAAAGCAATCTCGCATCCCTGAACCCGCGAAACAACCATTCCGGATGATCAGAGCTGCCCCTCTTGTCTTTAAGACTGAGCAAATTATTGAAATCACCGAGCATACTCCAAGGAAGTGATGAAAAGCTTTTTAGAGTTATGTAGGGTTAATTCTTAACTGGGTAATTGAGATAATATTAAATACTGTTTTCTTTTTATGGTATTTACTGCAAATTGTTCAGATTTGTTTATTGATCAAATCAAGTCCCATTTAAATACAAATCTTATATTCTCCGATTGATAGATGTTTTTGTCTATTTAAATAAAAATAGTTCATTTTTCTTTTTAATAATATATAAAGTTATTAACATTATATCCTTATTTAATGCATTTTATTATCGGTAAATATGAATTATGATTCTTAACTTTTCAATATTGATCATAATTAATGTAAAAATATATTAGTAAAAATATATTGATCATAATTTTGTGTTGGCCTTCCCATTTCCAAATGCTTTTCCAAATTCTATGATGCGTGGCTGAGTTAGCTTAAGCAATGGTTTCATAGGCTGATTTTGAAGTGAATTTTTCACTGGCTGAAAAACCCCAGCACACCTTCACCCCTGTAAGGATTAGGAACAAACACCGCTGCAATATTCTTGCATACTTGAGCAGGAGATGTTGAAAATTATTTGGGATACTAGTCAAAAAAGGAGTTTCCTCGATAAAGTTCCAGTCAAGCCTGTCATATTCTTTCTCAAGATCAACTTTTATCACCATCCAGTCCTTGGAATTTTTCCTCCGCTTCATCGAATGAACCACTTCCTAGGCAATTATAATATTATTGGAAATATGTCTACCTGGAACAAAGCTGCTTTGAATGTGTGAGATCAGAGATTCCATAAAAAGCTTAAGTCTGTTCAGTTCGCAATAATCTTAGTAATAATCTTGTATGAGACATTGCACAAACTAATTGGTCTCATTTTAGTAAGAGAATCCGGATTAGAGACATTTGGAATAGGAATTATCAGGGTTTCATTAATCTCTTCCTCCCAAGAACCTGTACGAAAAAAATTCAAAACCATATTTGTAACTGACCTCCCCACCGTATCCCATTGAGAATGATAGAAGATAGGTTGTAGTCCATCTAGTCTAGGTGCTTTGTAGGGCCCTATGCTAAAAGCCGCTTGTTTCACTTCTACAGGCGAAACATTCACCAAAAGGTTATCTAACTCCATCATAAGGATAGGATGGAACAAATTTGGAATAAGACTAACATTGCCCAGAATAAGCTTTTTACTGTAAAGATTTGTACAAAACTCCACTGCCATCTTTTTCAACAAATCCAACCCAAAAATCCATTCACCCTTGTTATTAAGAAGACTCTCAATTCTATTTCTTTTTCTCCTAATAATAGTATGCCGATCTCCACAAGTAATCCACTTATGTCTGGATTTTTGGTACCACATATCTTCTTAAATTACAGTCACCCCATACTCCTCATTTCATTGTCTGCATAAAGCCACCAACTTGTCAGAGTAATATGAAGCCCATTTATATCAATCCCTTCAACTCTGGCAAGCAATTTTTTTCGCCATATAAAATATTCCAAAAACATCCCGATTACAAATGGATGTCTTCTCTCTAAAAATTCTAGTGTTACTATCATCGAGATGCTTTTGATATGCCTTCTGAACATCATCCAAAGCATTAGCAGGGGGATTAGGGAGTGTCTCATCTAGGACATAGCCAATTTTTTCGGATTTGAGAACTATTCTCATATTCCTTACCCAATCCAAAAGATTAGGCTCATTCAATTTATTTGATTCCATTAGCGATCACAAATTCACACTTGTTATGATGATGATTTTAGCAATCTAGATGTAAAATAGAACATGTTAGAATGTACATAAAATGCATGTTTATTAGGTCTTTAATAAATCATATTATGACTCCCACTATTTTATTGAAAATCCATAGCCCTCACTATGAACCTGAGAGAACTTATATGGAAGTTCTCCTAGTGGGTCGATATCCAACTAGCTAAGAATAGTCTTAAGGCAACTCAACAAGCTAGGTATCTAATCCATGCTAATTGTATTATTTATGCAACTATCGATTCTTGTGCTATCAACTTATTGATGTGTGCACATACATTGGGCTATCAACTATTGATATGTGTACATCTTATGTATACAAACCCAACTTCGCCTCCAATACACATTAACCTTGGCACAAATCCAACAAGTTAATAATATCGGTTAAGTCTAACCCATTAATCGAGAAATCTAATTTTAAAGGATTGAACATATTCTTATAGAATGAGATTGAGGCAACTCAACAATCCTAACTCTAGAAGAACTATGGTTCTCCCATATTAATGGAAGGTGTAAGACTTAATAGTTTATTTAGCGATAGATTTCTTTGTTAAGTCTCATCAAGTTATTATTTCATACTTTTATATATCATACATTCATCATATGGATATATAAAGATAGTTACATTAACTATATGACATGATTATGGACATACTAAAGTCAATATCTTGAGCCAAAAAGAAATTGACTATGTCTTATCTATGTATATGCATGAATTTACAACCCAAAATAGAAATCAAATTCTTATTTCTAAGTCTTCTTGTTTATGGTACCATCTCATTTGGTTCTTGCTCCTTTGTATCTTCATTCTATCATAATCCTATGTAATCTAATACATATTTCAAATTATAGAAAACCTCAATTTACATTTGAGGAGAGTAAGATGAGAAGATAAATACATAAGAAAGAAAGAGAGGTAGGGACACACATGCCCTATTTACCATAAAATAAAATAATTTCGTACATGCTCAATTACATTGGGCCTAAGTCCATCATCATCCATCATATCTTTTCGTACACTCCTAACATGCATTACATAATGCACAAAATAAAAATGATAATTTTGGATTTCAATTTGTAAATCGATTCAACGCTTGAACCAAAATTGCCTACATGTGTTCTTTCGTTAATTTAATTTTGTATGTCATTTTAAAGTGGAATTTAATATTTAATCAAATTAAATTAAATTCCATATTTTCAGAAATAATTCAAAATTAATTCTCCTTAAAATTGGAATATTATGATGTTAAAATTAAACAATTTAATTTTAATATACACACCAATTTCTAGTCATACTAGAATTACAATTGCACAACTTAAATTAATTCAAAATTAATTTTCAAAAATTCTAAAAATTTCCAGAACTTCAAATCATCATTCTAATCTTCTTTAGATCAGCTCAAGTTCATCAAAATATTTTTGGCATAAGCCAAAATTACTAAGATAAACGAACCAACACACTTAAACGCTCAAAATGACTAATTCGACATCTAAAATTTTTTAAAATTTTAAATGCTTGAAAAATAATTTTGGCATGAATCTAACATTAAAATAACATATTTTTAATCACATAAAAATATTTCAAGGTGCTGAAAATAAAATAAACACATATAAAAAAATCAAACAAAACAGACTCACCGGGTATGCTAAAACAGTTCCCTTTTTGTGTTTGTTTGAAAAATTAATTAAAATAATTTTTAATTAATTATTGGACACTTCCAGAGGCATAAAAATATTCTCAATATGTCTAAATAAGTTTTTATAATAAAATTACAAGAAAAATATAACCAGACCCATCAATTAAGCCAAACAAAAACACATGTTCATAAACAAGGCAATTTTAGACATTTTTTAAATAAATCCGAAATTAATTATTTGAATCACATTAAAATAATTTTTCAATCAAAATAATCATCCTTAATCATCACGTGATCAGATTAGAGAAAGAAAAATGTATAAAATATATTTTACAAATTAATTTTAATATTTCAAAACCTATTGATCCAAAATCATCAAAACAATGCAATTTCATTGCACTTTCAATTAAAATTAATTTTAATGAACACAAGGGAGTTCTGATACCAATGTTGGGTTTTGAAAAATGAATCATATTTATAAACGCAACGAAAAAATAAAATTTTCAAAACCTGAAATAAAAGATCATACTTGTGCCATTAAAACTAATTTATATAAATATAGGTATTAAAAATTATATTTTGTAATTTCTTATTTGTTCTTCAAATCTTCATTTTGTTGGGTTGTAACAAACTATAATATTCCACATTAGGATGTCTCTAACGATAATCCACCGAAAAATGAAGAAGAAACTATCAAAAGAAATGGTTTGAACAAATTCAAAGTGCAAGTTTTGAAAGTGTTCTTGAGAGAATTTTTGTTGTTTCTTAAAAATATATTTTTTACAAAAACAATATTTTCATGTCTATTTTCTGCCATTTGATGTCTTTTCTATTTGAATCAAATTCAAAAAAAAAATGAAAAGTCAAAAATGGAGAAAAGGAAATGAATGAATAGTAATTGTCCATAATTGGCCTAATTAAGGCCAAATTATGTCGTTGGCCAATGGGAGGTAGGCAATAGCGCGCTGGGCTTGCTGCGGGCTGCTGCTAGGCAGGCCAGCAGCCTGCCTAGCCCGCGCGGGCCTGTAACCCTCCTGAACGATTTTTCCGTGTGATCTCATCGTGATCCATCCTAAAATAATTCTCTCATATTTTGGATCTTATCCAAGACCATTTTACTCATTCTCCATATCTTCAATGCATGTGACCATTAAGTTCCCGATTACACTTAAATTAATAATTAATTTAAGCAAGTCATGAGTGATATCTAGAAACGCATCATGACCCCCAATTGATCGGAAAGTCAGTGGTTTGACTACAAACCTTTCTATAGACAATTTCCGTACAATTATTCATTTTACCATTTTATACCCCACTTGGTTCAGAGTATGGACATGTGTCAACTCCCACTAGACTGACCACGTCACGTCTAGTCCAAGTAATATTAGTTATTGTCTTTGAGACTCATTACTCTATTAGATATATCATTAAAGACTATTTTTATGACATTTTCACTCCGACCAGAGATTCCCGAGTAATGGCCTCGACAAGAGGCCATGAGTATATATTCCTTCTATTAAGAGTGGTGAATCCTTTGTTGGTAACCCAATTACCTTCGAATACCTCAAGCTGTATCCAATCACCACCCTATGAGCAACCTCTTTGAGGCAACAAAAAATAGTGTCAAGATACAGAATCAATATTCAAGATATCCTTGAGTACCTCAAGTCTAAGGATATTTGCATCATTGCTATGATGAGACTATTATTGACATTTGAATAAATTTTCCTTAATTGGTCACCCAATGTACTTAGCTACACTTAACAAACATCTACATGGTAACTCTAAAACATCTCATGTTTATAGATTATGAGATCTACTACTCGATCCAATCAATGAGTGTAAAATGTGCTAGTCTGTCTAGATTAATAATGTCTCGTCTCATTAATCCTATGACTAAGGATAATTTTGATACTAACATAATTGCACATGACAAAAATCTCAATATCATGATCTCAGTCTCAATATCATGATCTCATCATGATTTCCTTCATGTTATGTTATGTATCAAGGACTTCATTAATTGATTTAAGATCACTTATCAATTCATATATCAAATGAACATCAAATTAATGAACAAATCTTTTATAAATCAAATAAATTTGTACAATAAGTGCTTAAGGTGATTGTCTTTAGAGTACTCCTCTAACAGCCACCCCTTGGATATAGCTTGTGAAGTTGAACAAAATTCAGGGGACCTTTTCTAGGTAGTCAATAATTACGGGTGCGCCTAAAACCGAAAATTGAACCGAACTAAACTGATTTCGGTCTATTTAGTTCGATTATTTATAGAAAGTTTAGTTTGTTCGATTTAGTTTGGTTAGAAATGTTAAAAAACCGATTAGATTGAACCAACCAAAATCTTATTATTATTATTATTATTATATATATATATATATTAATTTTATAATAATTAACTAAAAGTTTTAGATAAAAAAATTACAATTTATGATAATTAATTTGGATATATAATAGTTGATAAAATGAAGAACTATGACAATTTATTTTAATTTTTATTAACTAAATTTAATTCATGGTAATTAATAGATTTATGATGATTTTATACTAATTTACAAAGTTTTGATTTTAGTTATGCTAATTTATAAGATTATGATAAATCATTTTAATTTATGTTAATTGGTAAAGTTATTTTGATTGATTTTAATTTTTATAATTTATAAATATAGTAATAATTATAGTTTATAGTAATTAATAAATCAATTTATAAAACCGATTAAATCGAACTGAAATATTTCAGTTCGGTTAAATTCAGTTTTAAATATATTTCAATTCAGTTTGGTTCGATTTTGCTATAAATGAATCGGTTCGGTTTTGTTCACCACTACAGATAACAACCCATGATTACCCGAGGGCCATTGACAAGTGCATAATTCATGTCCGCTTCATCAGAAAATGTAGCAAATAAATAATTATTCTCTAAATCAATGACTTCGATAAAGCTTGAAGAGTTTCAAGTGATCACCAAATTGGAAGACAATATTCTTATTTTTTTAAATAAAAAACTCAAGAAAGGATATCGATGCCATGATGATAGGTTTTTTTATACCTGAGGATAATTGAGGTTATATGTAAACTAGTGCTCTTTCCCACATAAAAAGTAAAATTATTAATTTTTTAAATAAATTTGTATATTTAAATTTTTTAAGTGTAATGAACTAATTCACAATATATTTTTAGAGTAAAATACATTGATAATATTCTAATTTTCTAAAGTATAACGACTTAATATTTCAACTTTAGTTTGTAATATAATTTTTTTTTTATTTTATAACATAAAATTTCATCCATTCGTTGTCGTTAACTGAGTTAACGGATTGATAAATTGGAATTTTCACATTAGCAACAAAAAATCTACGAGGAATTTCCACATCAATAAAATGGGTCCAACTAAAAATTTTCTCATTTTTCATCACTTTCTTACATTATTTTCCCTCAAAATGGGTTCACAACCAAAAGACTTCACATAAACCCCAAATCAAGTTTCAACATTGTTAACTATAAATAAAAGCCAAATCACCAATAACAAGAGGAGAATATTGACCCGACAACATCTTAGGTCGCAACATTATTTTCAAATTTTTTTTAAAAAAAGGGAAGATGATATCTTAGAGAAAAAGGGAGATAAGAAGGGATAAATAGGGGAAGATTGGAGAGTTCACAGTTGCCAAGGATAAAGGTTTGGGCTTTGCAAAAGAAATAGCAATCACCAAAAATTTATATATCATCTTCCCCCACATCCCTGAGCTGTAAAAATCAGAAAGAGAAAAAAGAAAACCACCATTAAAGTGAGTGATGATGTTTGCGAGCGAAAAAATAGGCACGCAAGAGAGGTGGAATTTTAAGTCTCCAATTCAGATTTGTATATATACAAATCTAAATTCAAACTAGAGTATGTTTGTGTATTGTATTGTGAAACTGATTTGTAATTTTGGTATGAACTGATATGTAAGGCGTTGAAATTGTGGATATATGATATGTTAAATTCATACTGCATAAGAAAATATTGATAACTGAGGATTATTGATGTTATGGTTGATAAATTAAGACATAAAACCTAGTTTAAATGGTTAATTGATGTATTCGCATGTATTATAATTTGTAAATACTTCAATATATTGGAAAGTGTTGATAGAAGTAGATAATATTGGTTAGTCTTAGTGCATTTGTATGTGGTATGCCAAAATTTGATGTTTGCTGCGAATGTATTAAAATCTATAAGTTCATGACTATGACACGATTGTTCACAGTGACATATGCAATTCACAGCCATGACTTAATGTTCATACTCATGAATGTTGTGGTAAAAGTGAGTAGAAATGTTCACAATATAGATCACGATTTGAATCATAGGTAAACAACCCGTGAATAAGGATTTACGACCATTAATTACCATTCACGTCCATTAAGCCTTGAAACTGAATCTTATATTGAATTTGATAATAATATAATATGGAACTGATACACACCCACACCCAATATGATAAGTTATGATTGAATATAGTATGCATACAATAATATGAATATGGATATGCTAATTATGCTTAAAATCATAAGGTATTATGTGGAATTCTTATGTAAACCATGAAATAAATTATGAAATGAGATGAACAACCATATTATAATTATTAATGTATATTCTCTATACAATGATGAAAATATGATAAATGACATGTCATTGAGGAGTTATGATACAATAGATTATATCACTTAGATTTATTTTTTTAGGAATAATGTGACTTAAACCCGGTGAGAGTTCTCCTGATCTCATATGTATGCAATTATAATTTATACTCAGTCAATATGGCTTAAACTCGGGTGAAAGTGCTATTGACTTGAGAAATTCGGTTAAGCATTATACAGACAAATACAAAGCAGTGAGTAGGATGACTTAAGCTCGTGCAAAAGTGTTCCCATTTCACAACTCGCATATGGATAATTCCTATTTAAAGTATTAGATTGTAAACTGAAGTGGAATAACAAAAAACCTGTAACCAGCTAAATAATTAAACAAAGAGTATGAAAACTAGTTACCTATTACATTATGTAAATTTGAGACTTGGGAATAAGATGAATACATGGTAATCAGAAATCCAATGCATGGAACTAGGAAAATTGATGTTATATGTCATGTATGCATATGGATGTGAAAATGGTTTTATTTGTGTATATGGTATGTATCTTTTAAACTAGTAAGTAAGTGCTATAATAATTTACATTAATATATGATGGTAAGATCGAGCACACATATATGTAAACAATAATCATATACTATGATAATGTGTGAATATTTGTTTAAATTTTTATACTTATATGTGCTACTGAACTTTCAATAGATTAGTAAGTGGATTTCCTTACATGCAGGTTTGGATCCAATACATAGCTAAGTTGATGAGAAGAAGAGTCTAAGCCTATCAAAGTAGATCCGTATTTGAGTCGGCTTCTTTCATTTCTTTTATATATCATTTCTCATAACATGAGATAGAGTTAGTTATTTAATTTATATTTTCAATAAATAAAGGCATATATTTGAAGTTGATTAAATATTTTAAATAAGGATAAATTTTATAATAAAATATTTCCGTATGCCCAGACCAGTTTATTTTAATAATAAAGATCTAGTTTCAGTTTAGAAACAAATTTTGTTTTATACAATATATGGTATAAGTGGAATGTAAGGATTTTTAATTGTTACAAATACAGTGATTAAGATAAGAAATTTTTTTATTAAAGTAGATACAATCATATGATATTCGCTTGTATAATAAGATTATGTCCTATTATATAGGTGAGTGTTACACTTTTTATCTAAAGGTTGTGATTTAAATCCAACCTTTCTCCTACAGTATAGAGAGATGGTTGATTTGATTCTTTAATCAAATTTTAAATCTAAAAATGATTATTTTTATAGAGAAAAAATAATTAGGAGGTAGATGATTTGGACTTTTTTTGGTGATTTAGAGTTTTCATGTGGATAATTGTTAAATGATATGGAAATTTCACGTTGTCAATCTATTAGCTTAGTTAAAGGTAATAGACAGATGATATTTTGTATTACAAAATTAAAATAAAATAAATCTTCTGTTATAAATTAAAGTTGAGATAATGAATCTTTATGCATTAAAAAGTTGGAGTATTATTAGTGTATTTTACTTTATATTTTAATTTCAATAAATAAAATAACTATTATAAATAATTCTAATCTATAGTTTTTAGTTTATTTGTTAACAATATAAATGTGCATAATTATAATATTAGAGCTTCCGCATCACATTTTAAATCAAAAAATATATATGAAGAATCTTTTTTTCTCTTAAAAAGAATTGAATGTTGGTACAAATTCAACCTAGAAACAATTACAATAGCATGCCTGTGCTAATCTTACTGTAGGCTACATTACTCAAGGTGATTGGTGAAAAACTCAAGAATCCTTTGCCGAAAAACTAAAAGGAGAATTATATATGAAGAAGTGAAAGTAAATAAATAAATAGGAGGAAGAAAGGATATCAATGCTATCATGATAGGTTTTCGTTACTTAAGGATAATTGAGATTATAAGTAAACTAGAGCTCTTTCCCGCACAAAAAATAAAATTATTAATTTTTTAAATAAATTTTTATATTTTATTTTTTAATGTGTGAAGAAAATATACTAATAGTATTCTAACTTTTCTAACATGTAAAAACTCAGTATTTCAATTTTAATTTATAACAAAAAAAAAATTTCTTTAATTTTGTAACATAAAATCTCTTTTACTTAATAACGTAAAATTTTCACGTTAGTAGCAAAAAAGTCCTTTCTGTTTGAAGCCGTGATGCTGTTTTCGTTGAGAAGTAGACTATTGAATATATTGTCAGGACAAAGAAAGGTGTTCCTGATTCCAATGGTGACTCAACAGATTTAGAATTGATTCCTCCAATACTGATGCCAATACAAGTCGGGGATGGAGATCTTGTTTTGGAATATGCACAAAGGCTTTGCAACCAAATACCCGCAGATGATCATAGGAAACATCATTTCCTAACCACGCTTTCTCTGGAACATCTAGCTTTAGAGGGATACAAGGTGAAAGATTTAACATGTACACAGCCGTGAATAAAGCTTCACCCCAAAAGGTTTTAGGTAACTTTGCATGTGAGAGAAAACATTTGACTTTCTCCATCAAAGTTTTATTCATCCTTTCAGCTAGGCCATTTAACTACAGTGTTTTTGGAGATGTTGTCTGATGTCGAATACCATGTTCTTTGCAGTAAGCATCAAACGGTCCAATGTATTCTCCACCGTTGTCTGTCTAGATGCATTTCAACTTCTTCCCAGTCTGTCTCTCAACTAAGGCATGAAATTATTTAAAGACATTTAGCACCTGATCTTTTGTCTTTAAAGTATACACCCATGTCTTCCTCGAATGGTCATCAATGAAAGTCATAAAGTATTGAGCACCACCCAGTGACTTTGGCATTGGCCCACATAAATCTGAATGAATCAGATCTAACACATTCTTCATTCTAGAAGGAGGGGAACTCTTGAAAGCAACTCTATTTTGCTTTCCTGCTAAACAGTCAGCACATTTCTCCAAATGCACTTCATCCATTTCTGGCAACATTTTTCTTTTGACAAGGGTTGTCATCCCTTTCTCACTCATGTGGCCAAGTCGTCTGTGCCATAATTCAATAGCACTATCTTTCTCTATAGCACTCACAGTGTCATTGGAGAGTTTTGCATGCATCACATATAAGGTAGCATGCCTTGTGCCTCTAGCCACGACCATGGAACCTTTGGTAAGCTTCCATTGGTTATTTGAGAAGGTACTGCAGAAACCTGCATCATCGAGTTTTCCTGCAGAGATCAAATTCAGATGAATATCTGAAATATGTCTGACATCTCTCAGGACTAATTTGATATCATTCACAGTCTCCAGATAAACATCTCCTCTGCAAACAACTTTTGACAGATTATCATTTCCCATTTTCACAGCGCCAAAATCTCCTATTGTATAAGATGAGAAGAATTTCTTCTGAGATGTGGCATGAATGGTAGCGCTACTATCAATTATCCAACTGGTCTCATGGGATGTGAAATTGATAGTATCCTCACAAACGATATTGAATTCGTTCATGGTATTTGTTATGTCATCATCACTACTGTCATCTCGTTTTACTTCCTTGCATTTCTTGTACTTTTTGAACTTTCGGCAGTATTTCTTGATATGACCATTCTTTTTGCAGTAATGACATTCAATATTGTCATAGTTGTTTGATTTGCCTCTGCTCTTTCATCTAGACATTTGTTGTCTAGACTGGCTCATTCCTATGTAGTTAGTAACCAGAATATCTGATTGTGATGAAGAAGATGAGTTTTGTGATCTCCTTCTCATTTCTTCATTCAGGATACTGTTTTTTACAAACTTCATATTGACTACACCGTTAGGTGCAATGTTAGTTATTGAAATCTTCAAAGTCTTCCATGACTCTAGCAAAGAGCCCAATACTAGCAGAGCAAATACTTCATCATCCAGCTTTATGCTCATTCTGGATAACTGGTTCATGATCCCTTGCATCTCATTCAGATGATCTGCTATGGAAGTTCCTTCCTTGTATTTCGACTGCATCAACTTTGTTAAATAAAACAATTTATTGTTACCTGTCTTTGACGCGTAAAGCCGTTCAAGCTTGTTTCATAGCGTCCAAGCATGAGTCTCATTGCAGATGTGGTTGTACACGTTGTTTTCGATAAATTGTCGGATGTAACCGCATACCTGCCCGTGCTCAAACTCCCACTCCTCATCTGTCTTGCCTTCGGGTTTAGTTGTAGTAAACACCGGCAGATGCATTTTCATCACAAATAGGAGATTTTTCATTTTGCTTCTCCATATGTGGTAATTTGTGTCATTTAAGCTGATCATTTTGGTGCCCTTTTTCTCCATTTTAAAAATGAGACTCCTTCAGCTGACAGTAAACTAATAAAATCTTTTCTGATGTGGAAGATTAGTTAACACTGCAACCACAGAGCATACTAAGAATTTTATAAGACTAACAGACTGCCTCTGATACCACTTGTTGGGCACAGCTGATAAAATAACACAAATAAATGTGAAATAAAATAATCAGTAAAAAAAATAACACTGACAATTTAATGTGGTTTACCTTTTAATTTGGATTACGTCCACGGACAACACTCCAAATATCTTTCTTCCACTAATAAAAATTAATGGGTACAAGAGGAAAGTCTTCCCTAGACACAGGCTAGAGGTAATACAATAACTTTGAGATAAACCTAAAGATATTGGCACACAAGTGTTTTCCAAAAACACTCCAAAATATTTTTCTCACTATTTTTGTCACTCCCTAATTTTTGAAAAAATTTCAAAAATCTAACTCTTTTTCAAATGAATTGAGATTGTTGTAATTCAAATGAAAGAATATCTACCTATTTATAGAAAAAATATTCAGTGTGAACACATATCAAAAAAGTCAAAAATATTGGCTGGAGAAATTTAATTTGAAATTGAATTACCGCAACTTTTGATTTTTTTATTTTTTTTTATATATGGTAGGACCTATACGTAGAGGGACTCACACCAAAATTTTTCAAAAACTTCGGCACCTGCCAACATCATGTAGATTCAATTGGTTTAAAGGATGGAGAGAAATTTTCAATCGAATGAGAGAAACATGAGATATCGATTTAGGATTTTGGTTTGGTTCACATCGGGTACAATTTGGCATAATATCTCTTTTTATTTTTTTTCCTTTTTGAGATAAAGAAATCGCGATTTATCTTTATTTTTCTGGTTTTGCCATTACATCCGCGGATGCTTTGGATCACAATTTTTCTTGCATTTTGCTTTTCTGTATATTTTATTTCTCTTTCTATCTAAAGGCTGTGATTTAAATATGGCCTTTCTTTTACTGTAGAAAGAGGTGATTGATTTGATTCTTTTGTTGATAAAGATGGAAGATTGCATATCAATATTTAGGGTTTCAGATCTAAATTAGATTTTTTTAAGAGATAGAATAATTAGGAGGGAGGTGATTTGGACTTTTTTTAGTGACTTGGAATTTCTAAATGGATAATTGTTAAATGATATGAAAATTACACATTTTCAATCCGTTAATCCAGTTAATCGGTATGAATATTTTGTATTATAAAATTAAAGTAAAATAAATTTTTTATTATAAGTTAAAGTTGAAATACTGAATCCTTAGAAAATTGAAATATCGTCAATATATTTTATCCTATATTTTCAATTAATATAATAACTATTATAAATAATCAATAGCTTTTAGTTTATTTGTTAACAATATAAATGTGATAGCATAATTATAATATTAGGGCTTACGCATCACATTTTAAATCAAAAAAATATATGAAGAATCTTTTTTTTTTCTTCTAAAAAGAATGTTGGTATAAATTCAATCCAGAAACAATTACCTAATAATGATTTGATCTGATAATAACTTGCCATTAAAATGATCCAATTCAACCTATTTGTTACATCTATCAACACAACAACATACATGAATCTATATATTAAATAAAAACAAAATATTTCTGCTTTAATATTTATTTTATCTTGGTCTTTTGTAATTGAAGTATAAGATATTTTTTAAAAAAATGGAAACAAATAATATAATTGAAATTAATTTCATGATATAATTTGTGCAAAATCCTAGTAGTTGAATCGTACCTATGCAAATTAAGTTTGTAAAAAAAAAAAAGATGGATGAACTTCCATGCCAATAATAGCTTCATATATATCAAAAATTTAAACGTGAAAAAATAAGCACTAACACATTGTAAAAATTATATATAATTAACTGCAGAATTCATACTTTCTTTTAAATTATTTATACTTTCCCTCAAATTCTCTTCTTCTAGCCTCTTCAGAAATGTTATCTTCCTTATAGACATAATCTCAAAATATCTAAGGTCATTTCCATCCAATTACACTAAAATAGTGTAAATTTTACATCAAAATAACGTAACTACAGTAAATTTCTCTCCAATCCATTATACCATTTTTTACACCAAAAACATATTTTATATATATTTTTATTTATATTTTGTTTTATATTCATTTTTATTACTTTCATATTATTTAATTATTTTAAAAAATAATTTTTTTTACATATTCATCCAATATTAAAAATTTTCTTATTTAATAATATTATAAAAATATAAATTCATTTTAATTAAACATTACTATTAATTAAACATCAATTTACTATTAATTAATTTTTAATTTAATAATATTATTTTTATTTAATTATTTAATTAAACAAATTTAATATTAATTAAACATCATTTTACTAATTAAAAAATTATTTATTCAAATATAATACAAATATTTATAAAAAAATACAACAAGGCAAAATTTACTCATTAAAAATTAAAAATTTTTATTTTAAAATATAAATAAAATTATTTAACTAAAAAACAAAAAACCCTTTCCCCTTTCCCCTTTTCCCTTTTCCCTTTTCCCTCTCCTTCCTCTGCAACTTTCAGTTTTTTTTTATTAAAAATAACATTGCTACAGTGTCACGCTAAATATGGCACGGTACTGTAGTTACTGTCAATTTTAACACCATTTTAGTGTCCGATTGGAGTTGCGCCATTTTTGTTTCTTCCTCCCATTCATGACATTTTGCCGTGCATTGTAGATGACCTAACTAATTAACTAATTATCTAATTAAGCACATGACAACACCAAAATATTAACTAATTATCTAAAAGATCATCTCTTCTAACAAACAAAAAAAAAGTTAACATAACCACTAAGTCAGAGATAGTGTTAAAATTAATTAAATGGTGAATAACATACAAAAGAAATTTAAGTAATAATAAAAAAATAGAACAAAAAATATAGTATAAACTTGTTTTTTATGAAAAGAAGAAGAAGAAGAAAAGGTTACCTTCAGAATGTTGGTGCAAATATGAAATTCGTCAGAAAATAATAAAAAATAAGACTTTTTCATGAATTATATGCGAAATTGGTAGGAAAATTAAATTAAAAAATAAAACCATGAATCTAGTATGGCATGCTTGACTTAATTAGGCATTTTTAATTCATTCACAAACTAAATTCCTGTAGCTACTTCAATCTAGTTAACCTAGCAAGTTCAATATTAACTAATTAAAAATCTTTTTTCTTAAATAAAAGAAAAAGGTACCTGGCTGCTTAATCCCATTCTCTCCCTCTGTTGCTGGAATATATTTGTCAATTAGAGGATCACTCATACGCATATCGGTTTTATATTATATATTAAATTTAAAAAATAAATAAATAGAGATAAAAAAATTATTTAGGAATATTGGGGTCAACCAAATCCAACTCAGCCCCAACACTACAGGAACGGCATACTTGACCAAACAATAAAAATAAAGTCAATGTTAACAAAATAAATTAAATAATGACAAAAAAAAGTGTTTTTGAGGAAAGCATTTTTCCAAAGGGTTTATATATGGGGATTCCAAAGAGATGGAGGGTGTGGGGTTAGCAACAGCCAACAAATTGCCACTTCAGATTTTTTTCCTTTTCATTTTTTCCCTCTTTTATGTTCAAAAAATGTGTATCAGATAATGTAAACTATATAGACTAATTACATTTTTTTTTTTGCTTTAGTAATAGGTTAATAAGATTGGAAATACGATGACTGAAGTTTCTTTTCTTTTAATTAGAATTATCGAGTTCGAACTTAAAATATAAAATACTTTTAAAATTAATTTAAGAAAAATTATTTTATTCTCTTGATCGATCTTTCCGGTACGAACTTATACTAATTTACAATATTTAGATTGTAGGACATTGAATAGCTAAGATTAAAAAAAAATTGAAGATAATTTTTCATAAGTTTCTCTAAATTTTTTAGTATTATTTTATTGATAGAGAATTTTTAAAAAATGCATATTTTGAGCCATGATTTTTACTTATGTAGAATAAGCCCTCTAATTTAATTTGTCAAAATTAAGCTCTTATTGATGGAGAGTGAACAATTTACTGTTCGGAAAAAAAAAAACAAAATTGGAGGGTTTAATTTATAAAATTGAAGTTGTCAAGTGTCAAAAAAATACATTTTTTTTTGAGAATTTATCCTGACATGCGTACATTTTATAAGTAATCTCAATATAGGACGTAGAGGAAAATATTTATTCATTATTTTTTTATTATTAATTATAGACAATAACGAAGTCGGAAATTTTTCTTAGAGATCTAATTAGAAAAATATAAAAATAAAATAATATAGATCAACTCTTAAAATAAGATTATAAATTAGTAAAAGTATTGATAAAATCAATATATTATCTCCATTATAATCGTAACATTCAAAACTTAATAACTTTAACACAATTACTTCAACAATTAATAACTTTAAAATAGATGATATAATAACATTTCATTATCTAAGAAAAGAAATAAATTAAAAATCATGAATAAAATTAGTTTAAGACAATAATTACATATGAATTATAATTAAATTATCAGTAATATGTCTTTTCACATAATAATAATTAAATAGCTATGAAAATAAGAAAGAAATTAAAATAAATAATTTTTACTCTCTCTTATTATAGACAAAATTAGAAATGAATTGAAATAAATAATTTTTACTCTCTCTTATTATAGAAAAAATTAGAAACTTATGCTCTTTAATTATTGACATAACAATTGATAGTCAAATAAATAAATACAAATCTAATAAAAAATTGTAAAGTATAATACTCTTAAATATTGATTTTTCTATGAGGATTCGACGAAAAAATAGTAGATATAGAAAAAGTATTGAAGGTATATCACAAATAAGGTGAAAAGTAGATGAATATACACTATGTTCAAAATAAAATGATAAATTATATATATATATATATATATATATATATATATATATATATATATATATATATATATATATATATATTTAAAGGAATATCAAATTTACTAAAGCACCCATACGAATTTCAAAATTTTCAGGGGCATTACTGATTATAGGGAGATATGTATGTTAATGGGGAGGGTCGAAATAGGAGCTTTTCCAGTTTTTAAAATGCCAAAACTTTATAATTATGTAATATATGAATAATTTATTGATAAGATTATATTTAGAAACCAGCCCCTAAATTACTAATGAAATTAAAAATGTTTCAAAGCCAAAGTAAGGAAATTTCAAATTTAAACAAGAAGTTGTAAAGTCATGATCTTGATTCAAATTAATAAATTTCAAATTTATGCAAACATCAATTGGTTCTATAAATCTTAATTAGTTACCTCTAAATCACGTTTACCACACAACATAAACAAATCCTTAATTTGATGGCACAATCTGCATATTAGTTATTATAATATAAGATTTCTTCCCTTTAAATATGGACGAGAGGACCCACAAGAGGCCCAAATATTCCATTATTTAATTAGCATAACAATTGTATCTATTTAAGATTGTAATTACTTGATTCATTTAAATTTGTCATAGATTTAAGTTTGACTTGAGTTTGATTAAAGTTTTTTATATTTGAGATCAAATTCAGTTCGTTTCAAAATTATTAAACAAGTGAGCTGCTTGAACTCGATTTATAAATAAATCGTTTATTATACTTAACGAATTTAGCTTGAATTCAATTTGTTAACTAATAATAATATAAATTCGAATTCGACTCGTTAACTAATAATAACGAAATTTTAAATTTGAGCTCAACAATAAATATAATATAAATGAACCATAAATGAATACGTTTATATATTTTTAAATAAACATATTCACAACTTTTAAATTAATATATTCGTAAACTTTTCCAAACCAAAATCTGAATAGTTCGAGTGACTTAATTCGTTTGCAGCCTAGTTATTTTCTCCATCACTCGTTACCTTTAACGTTCTATATCCAATTGCATTTGGTTTTGGCCAAAAAATGTGCATATTTGCTTGCCATTGTTCCATTCCCATTATTTTTTAATAAAAATAAATATGATATTTATTGAGGCATGATTTTGAGGATAAGTGTTTGGAATAAAAAAATAAATTATAATTTTTTAATGGATTAATTTTTAATATTTTTATAAACTGTTTTTTTTTAAATTTACTTTTAGAAAAATTATTTATTTATATGTTTATTTCAAAAATAATTTTTAAAATTTAAAATAATTCAAATAATTTTTTTAAATATATATATATATATATATATATATATATATATATATATATATATATATATATATATTAAAAATGTAATGCCAAACAGGTATTAGAAAATTAAATTTGCAGAAACAACATAATTGATTAACTGATGGAGGATTTCCTGTCAGTACGCTACCATGATTCTTGCTCATGTATTGTTGACGTGGAAATAATAAATTAAATTTTCGACTCCATCCAAATTTTGTCTGGATTGAATGGGATCCATGAGCTGAAGCAAAAAATATATATATATATATTTTTCAATTTATAAATCAATAAACTTGTGAAATCCACATAATATTATTGCTTTATGATCATGAACGGAACAACTTACAGTTCAATTACAGAATTGATTCCATTCAATAAATAATTTTAACGTAAAGTAGAATGCCTAAGAAGAGAAAACCAATCTCTCCACATGATCTATCCTTTGAAAAATAACATTTCTATACTTCTATTTAACTGACTGCAGAAAGTGGTTTTTATTTAATTCAGATGTTTGGAAAATTTGAACTGAACTTTGTCCATTTTTGGACCACTAAAATAATTAAATATATTATTTTGTATTAAGAGCAAATGCTTAATTCATAAAAGAAAAATCTGTTAATGAGAAGAAAAATATTAAGAAAATTAATCCTAAACTTCTTAGATTAAGCATCCATTTGGTACAACTTTTACACTCAATTTTTAGCGATCTAACAAATTAAAAATTAGACTAAGTATTTGATTAGTTCAACTTTTAATGGTCTAATAATCCAAAAATTGAATTGACTATTTGGTTAAATAAAAATAAAAGTCAACAGTTGAAAATTATAAAACCCAGCTTTTGAAATTAATTTGTATTAAAAGTTAACCAAATATTTTTAATATGTAAAATAATTTCTTATTTTTTTATTTGTACTTAAATCAATTTATAGTAATTTTATTGATTAAAAAATATATTTTATATTATACTTTTGTGTTTAATTAATCATTTTCTTATATTTTATATTATATGCATTATTAATAAATAAATAAATAGTATATGTATCACAATAATAATATAATACAATTATCAATATTTTTTATAAATTATGATTTATTATCTTATGTTGGATTAACAAATACTTTAAAACTAATTATAAATGACTGACGACCATAACTAGTTGTTACCATTGTCTGCTTACAGTTGATCACTGCTGTTGAACCAGAAAAATCTTAAGACTATATGTTCCACACAGACAGATTAATTGCATTTGAAAATGCATAATTTTAATATAATTGATTATGTATATTCAAAAAAAAAATATATATATATATATATATAATTTTTCAATTGTTACGGTTCCATTATAACTTTCAAAATTGTAGTAATAAATAACATTAAATATTCATAATTATTGTAAAATTTATTAAAATCATTAAATATTTAATCTAACATTTGAAAAAATGGTACAAAATGAAACCGTAACTACGAAAACATCACCCACATATATATATAACCAGATTCATGAAATAAAACAATAATAATTTTATATAAAAAAAAATTAATTGACTGCATTGAGTAATTAAGAAAAAAGTCAATGACAAATTTGTCCAAATTTATTGGCACTACAAGAAATTACCACATCAGCTACGTAAAATTCCATGCTAAACTAATAAATTTGGTCACCACATTAATTTAGATGGATTAGGAAGGGATATGTACAGCTCCTTTGTAAAATTTTTTGAAATAATCTTTTTGTTTGTCTCAAAATCTACGTCAGAAATTAGTTGTCAAAACAAATTGGTATCGTCACTCTTACAATTTGGTGATCTTGTTTTTCTCAAGGATTTTATATTGGGTATATTAGGAAAGCTTATTGATGTAGATGTAGTTATAATCCTTGGTCTGAACTTAACTGTTTATCCGTTTTATGAATCACATATATTTTCTTTCCAAAAAGCCCACACATTACAAGTATAGACTACAGAGTTAAAATGAAAAGAAACATATATACTAAAGTTTTTCTTTTAAAAAATTTATTATTATTATTATTACTATTATTATTATTATTTAAAGGGAACAACAACTAAAACAGCGCTACATGAAAACCATACGAGAATAGGCAACACCAGAGTTGTCTCCAAGCAGAAGCAGTCTTGCACCAGAAGACGAGTTCTCATACCAGACATATCGAACATCCTTACTAAAGGCTAAACTAGCTAGGCAATCTGCAATAATGTTAGCTTCACGATATACGTAAACCATATGAACCTCCCATCCTTAACGAAGAAGCTGATGATTACGATAAATCATATCTCTATTTTAACATGAGGAAGAAGAACCAAAGTTTAAGATCATTGTCATTGTTGAATTGTCAACCTGGACCCGCAATTTACACCGTCCTTTGTCCCATGCATGATGTAAACCCATGCCCCACAACTCTGTTCTAAAAGCATTACAATTGTTGGGTTTTGTGGGAATGGAGTGTCCATGTAGTCTTGATCCGACTCAAGCCCATATCTTTTTATATATAAAGAAATGATAAGATATCTTTCTCATAATTAACAACAACAAAACAAAATGAAACTTTTCGTAAGAAAACTTTCTTTGAAAATCGGAAAGTAATTTCTTCATTTCTATTTAATCTCAAGTGAATCAAGACGTTCGTACTGTCGAATCGAGTCTGATTTTAGTAATTTGACTCTGCTAGAAGAAATGAAAATACACGATCTACACTCAACAAATAAGTATTCGTTGCCCAAAAATTCTTACATTGGTATCAGAGTCCGTTTTGTGCGTTTTTGTATTTAAAATCGTGATTGCGATGATTTTTGAGAAATTAACTATAAAAATTTGAAATTTCTTCAATTTTTATAAAATTAATTCTTCAGTTTCATAGTTCAAATTTGGTATATTTGGAAAGCTCTTATCACAAGCTTTCTAACGAGTATTTTTGCATAATTTTCTGATGAGTGATTGAATTTTTATTGTTTTTCAAAGTTTCTGAAAAAATGTCATGAAAACGATTTCCACTTTCGGATAGTGTATGTGTTGTCCAAACATAGGTAAAATGATGTTAAAACAGAATAAAAACGGTCACAGTAGGTTTAAAACTGTCAAAAATATGTAAAATATGAAAAACCGATAAAAAATAACCTCCGGAAGGCAGAACGTGTACTACACGCGCCACCTCGGCACGTCACGCGATGGCAGTTGGCGTGGAATGGTTGGATGATAGTCATGGCATGTGTCCGTGACACGTGGCACATTCGACCATGTGGATTTCTCCAATTGGTCTACAAAATGCTAACGTATCGATGATGTGGCAAGGGGTGTGTGTACACATGGCAGCATGTGTGGGCACGTGCAGCACGTGGGATACATTTGTTCGGCGTGTCGGGGAGCGTGAATAAGTATTTTTGGTCCATTTTTTTAAATTCTCAAAATTTAATTTTTAATTTAATAGATATTTTTCCAAATTTTTTTATGATTGTTTAATGAAAATTTTGGAGAAAAATATGCAAATTAGAACATAATTACTAAAAATACTAAAAATATATGTGTATATTTTTTTTGTCACATAACATATGTCATATTTAATAGTGTATAATATTGGTTTAATTTATTCAAACATATAGTAAGAAATCTGATGCTTCACACTTTGGAGCGATTATGTGCATATAAAAAAGATCCAGAATATTGACTTGAGAAGTATATTGATGAGATGTTCTATAAAATGTGAACTTTCTATATAATGTTTAGTAAAGACTATGACTTAGCTGTGGAACAATAGATGTCTATAGTTCTTGATTCTTTACCTGATTCATGAAAAGAAAAAAATAAGGTGCTTAAAGAAAGATTAAGTGACTTAACTTATGAAAATCTTGAAAAAGATTTGAATCGGGAACTGGAGCACCGGATACAAGATAATATTAGGTGATCTAGTAAGTCAATGAATAGTTTTCCATAGATGAAAAAGGTGTTTGGTACATTGGAAAAAAGACAATTTGCTGAGAAGGAACCACAGGTTCAACCATATAATGAATGAATTGAACTTAACATTAAAAAATATTTATTTTTTTTGTTTTGTGTGTGACGATATGTTATTTTTTTTAAAAGACATATAACGAATGTTTATCTTATTTTTAAACACATATATATTTTTTATTGTTATATTGCATGAAATAATGAATGTATTATGGAAATATTAGATTGATATAGTAGCGAATCTCATCTAATATAAAATTAATTGGCGTATATTTAAATTAAACAATGATAACTGGATTATGTCAGTAGGAATTGATTCAGCTGAATAAACAGTTTTTTTTTTTTTAATTTCTACTGCATGTGTTAGGTTATTATTAATTAATTTAAAGTATTGTGACTTGAAATTGATAAAAGTAATAATGAATTGTGTTAATCTCAATTATAATCATTATTTCTAAATAGTTGAAATGGTCGCAACAAAAAACATTATTGCTGACATGAATCAAAGAGATAAGCTAAATGATAAAAACTATGACATTTGGCATCGCAAAATTCAGTATCTCCTGGAAGAGCAAGATATGCTAGAAACAATAACACAACTAATGGCTAAGCCTAAGCATGGAAACACTACTCAACATATGTGGGATATGGAGGCACATCAAGCCTATAAGCGCAAGGACAAAGTTGCTCGTATATTGATTATGAGCAGCATGAGAAATGACTTAATGCTATGCTTTGAAAAACACCGCTCAACCCAAGCAGTTTGGGATGCTGTTAAGGTTCAGTTTGGTAGAACCTCAACAACAAGGCTGCGTCAGTTAACTCTGAAATTTGATGCCTATAAAAAGAATTCTAATCATACAATGAAACACCTTACTATTATGTCTAACATGATAAGTGAACTGAAAGGTGATGGTCATGAGATGATTGGCAAGCAACAAGTCCAAGCTGTAATTCGCTATCTTCCAAAAGCCTAGGAACACATGCATGTCAACCTTACCCATAATGACAACATTAAAAATTTTGATGATGTTGCCCGACATGTTGAGCTAGAGGAGGATCATGGCAAAAGAAATGGAAGAGTAAGGGCAAATGACAAGGCAAGGAAGGAAATAAGGTAAAATTTAGCGAAAATAAATGCAAGCATGGGAAATGTGGCAAAAAGAAAGGCAAGAACATGAATTGCTTCAACTGTGGGAAGCATGATCGTTTTGCTTGTGATTGCACTGAGCCAAAGGTATTGTTTGACCAAATTAGTCCATCAGATTTATATGTTAGTAGTTGCTTGATGTTAGCTGAAATTATTCCTTATTAGACTGTAGACTCAGCAGCAATAAACCACATAGCAAGGGACCAATCTGCCTTTGTGGAATTTTATCGAATTCCAAAGGGGAGTAGAAAAATTTATATGGGGAATAATTCTTCGGCTGATGTCTTTGGGATCGATACGTGCAAGCTAGTGCTGCAGGGAGGTCGCACGCTTTATCTCCATGATGTACTTTATGCTCCTGATGTTTGATGAAATTTAGTTTCTATTATTGTTCTACTTGGACTTGACTTCAAAATTATTTTTGAAGATGGTTGTGTTAAAATACTTTTGGACAAAGTTTTTTTTTTATATGGTTTTGGACATATGTTGAATGGTTTTATAATGCTAGACATTATTTTTATGGATATTAAGCAATTTATATTTGTTGTTGGAAATTCGAGTAATGTTTTATTAAATGATGATGTTAAATGACATGCTAGATTAGGACACATTGGGCAAGATCGTTTAAAAATGTTAGCAAAAACTGGTCTTTTAGGATATGTTAGGAAAATAGATTTGCCTATTTTTGAGCATTGCCTAGCTGGACAAGCAACAAGATTACCATTTGGCAAAGCCAAAAAAACCATATTTCTTTTACAGCTTATACATTGCGACATTTGTGGCCCAATGAATGTGAGGCAAGACATAGTGTTCACTATTTCATCACTTTCATAGATGATTTCACCAGATACGGTCACGTTTATTTAATCTTCCATAAATCTGAAGCATTAGATTGGTTCATACGTTATAGTAAATTGGTTGAGAATCAATTAAATTTGAATATCAAATATTTGCGGACCAATTGATGGCATGAATATCTATCTGATTTTTTCAAAAGTTATTGTGATGATAAGGGTATAACTAGACAACTAACTATTCCTTCTACTCTGCAACAAAATGGCGTAGCAGAAAGAAGAAATAGAACCCCATTAGACATGGTTAGGTCAATGATGGCGTAAGATAATTTACTTATTTCATTTTGGGGAGATGCATTAATGACTGATGCCTACATTCTAAATCATGTGCCATTAAAATCTATTCATTCCACCCCATATGAATTATGGAAAAGCAAAAAGTCTGACTTAAGCAATGTGTGCCCATGGGGTTGTGCAGCTTATATCCACAACACTTCCCATGAATATGAAATCTTGGTCCGAGGGGAAGAAATGTATTATTATAAGATACTCAGAATTCTCCAAAGGATATGTATTTTTGGAGGAAGACAAAAATGGAAGAGTAACAGAAGTTGAGTCACAATATGTCATTTTCTTAGAAAATGACTTTCCTGAAAAAAGTGAGATAAATAAAGATTTCCAACTTTATGAAATGGAAATCTTGAGACTAGTGGGAGTGCAAGAATGATTGATTTAGTACTCATAAAGCAATAATTTAATGCTCCTCCTGAACCAAGTAGGGGTGTAAGGATATCAGATTTTGTTCCAATGGAGAAAGACCATGAACAATCTCAACCTCGATGTAGTAATCGTGACAAGATTCCTCATCGTCGATTTGATATTGAGGGGAAGCTTTTATGATTACTCTAGATGAAGAAGAGCCTAAAACAGTACAACAAGCTCTCTCTAGTCCTAAAGCAAATGAATGGATTAAAGCTATGAAAGAGAAAATGGATTTGATGATATACAATCAAGTCTGGAATTTGGTTGAGAAACCGTATGGTCGTAAGACTATTGGGAACAAATGGATTCTCAAAATAAAACGTAAGGCAGATGGGACAATAGAAAGATATAAAGATAGATTAGTAACTAAAAGCTACACACAAAAATAGGGAATTGACTATGAAGATATATTCTCACCTGTAGTCAGGTTTGCATTAGTTCGCCTCATTCTCGCTATAGTAGCATGAATGGACTTAAAATTATATCAAATGAATTCAAAGAGCAAAGTTTGCAAGCTCAAAAGATCCATTTACGGTCTTAAACAAGCGTCAAGACAGTGGAACCTCAAATTTCATCAAGTCATATTAAAGGATGGTTTTAAAATGATGGAGGAAGACAATTGCATATATATTAAACATTCTAATTATGGTTTTATAATTATGTCCTTGTATGTCAATAACATTTTAATAGCTGGAAATGATAAGAAGTTGATTGATAGTACCAAAAAATGGTTATCATCAAACTTTGAAATGAAAGATATGGGTGAAACTATCTATGTACTTAGTGTTAAGATCCTAAGGGATCGCTTTACAAGACTTCTGGGTCTATCTCAGGAGACTTATATAAAAAAATGTTATAGCGTTACCATATGCATGAATGTAAACCTATGGATACCCCTGTCGAAAGGAATTTGAGCCTTAATCTTGATATGTGTCCTAAGACATTGGATGAAAAAGAACGAATGTGTAGATAAAATTTGTTAATTAACTTACCTTTGCCCACCTACTCATAACTAAAATAAAATAGATATGGGAAACTCAACCCATATAGGGGTTATGTCTACTAGCCTTTATAACCTACTAAGGTGCTCTGTTTGCTAACCTTTGGGTTGTAAAATATATAACCCACTGAGGCAATCAGTCCTCTAACCTCCGGGCCTTAAAAAATATAATCCACTGAGGCACTTTATCCATTAACCTCTGGGTTGTAAAATATATAACCTACTGAGGCAATTAGTTTGCTAACCTCCGGGCCTTCAAAAATATAATCCACTGAGGCGCTTTATCCACTAACCTCTAGGCCTTTAAATATATAACCCACCAAGGTGCTCTATCTGCTAACCTCTGAGCTGTAAAATATATGACCAATATTGGTCACTCGATACCGAATGCTCCCCTCAATGACATGTCATTTATTCTAGCTCTAGTTCTAGTCAAAGTATTAGGCTTACCATGTTATCATGCGTATGTTCATATTATCCATTACTAGATTTTATATAAGTCTCATGATTTCCACAATCATTTTCATAACATATATTTTCATACCATGCTATGAACATGAAACCAAGGCCTGTCACCTAACAACGAATCAATTTTGATTCAAAAACAAACATATAAATTCTTTTTTTATCATAAATAGCTTCATGTCTGTGAATAATTGTTCATGGCCTTGAAGCACTACTTCATGAGTAGTTCCCTATGTGAACAAATCATGATTCAATCCATTATGGCATCCCCGAAATTAAATATCATGACGTCTCAGAACAATTGAGGATATTATGCCCTCTTCACTTCCTCGCTTTTCTATTTTTCTTATTCCCCTGTATGGCTCTTCCATAACACTTTTACCATAGAAACTCGCTTGTTCCTGAGCTCCTTTACCTCACGAGATACGATATCGACTGGTTCTTTTTCATAAGTCAAGTTCTATTTTAACTCTATGCTCTCATCTGTGATGATGTGAAGGATCTGATCAATACCTTATGAACATGGATACATAGAAGACATTGTGTATCCTACTCAACTCTAATGGAAAGACAATTTTGTATGCAACTAGTCTAATCCTCTCTAGGATCTCATAAGGTCCAATGAACCTAGGGCTCAACTTGCCTTTTTCCTAAATTTGAGAACCTTATTGCACGAAGATATCTTGAGAAACACCTTGTCTCCCACTAAGTACTCCACGTTCTTTCTCTTGAGGTCCATATAGGATTTCTATCTATCGGAAGCTGCTTTCAGTCAATTTTTAATGATATTCACTTTCTCTTCTATCTCTTGTACCAAATCTGGCCCTACTAGCTTTTTCTCACTAAGCTCGACCCAACACAATGGTGTACGAGAATTTCTACAATAAAGTGCCTCATACGGAGCCATCTGGAATCTATCCCAACTTCCTTCAAATTTGATCACATAACACCTCATCATGTCTTTTAGGATCTAGATAACTCTCTCTAACTGATCATCTATCTTGAGATGGAAAGTTGTGCTGCAGTTGAGCTTAGTACCCAAAGCTCGCTGTAGACTCCTCCAAAATTGAGATGTGAGATGTGGATCTCTATCCAAAATGATGAAGATTAGAACACTATGAAGGCACACTATCTCATTCATGTACAACTCTGCCAATCGATTCAAAGGATAGTCTTTTTGAATAGGTAAGAAGTGAGCTAACTTCGTTAACCTATCCACGATCATCCATATGGCATCGTACTTTCTCGATGTCAATGATAATCCAATCACAAAATCTATAGTGATTCTCTCCCATTTCCATTCTGAATTTGTGATCTAGTGTAATAACCCTAAAGGTACCTGATGTTTGGCCTTTACCTGTTGACATGTAAATCATCTAGTCGTGAACTCTGTGATGTCTTTCTTTATCCCTGACCACGAATGCACCTTTTTTCAAGTTCTGATACATCTTGTTACTGCTTGGGTGCATTGCAAATCTCATCTCATAAGCCTCTTTCATAATTTTTGTCTTAACTCTGAGACTTCTAGTACATATAACCTACCCTAGTAGTGTAAACTACCATCTGACTCGATTGAGAAAACCAACCTTTCCCCCTTGGAGACCAAGACGACCAATTCCACTAGCTTTCCATCAAGCTTCTATGCATATCTAATCTCTTAACTCAAGGTTGGTCAGACGTGCAACTCTACCACGGTCTTCTTACTAAACGCATCGACCACCACATTGGCCTTTCTTAGATGATATTAATTACGTAGTCATAATCCTTTATCAACTCTTATGATCAGTGTAGATGTAACACTTCTCTCTATATAGATAATGATGTCATATCTTTAATACAAAGACAATGACTGCCAATTCTATATCATGTGTCAGGTAGTTCTTCTCATGAGGCTTTAACTATCTAGAGGCATATGCGACAACTTTTCCTTCTTGCATTAACACGCAACCCAATTTATGTGATGCATCAATGTAAATCACATATTCCTTATCCGAAATCGGTTGTGTCAACACTGGAGCTTCTGTCAGCAAACTCTTAAGTAGATCAAAACTGTTCTGGCACTTATCCATCCAGTCAAACTTGATATCCTTTCATAATAACCTAGTCAACGGAGAAGCAATCATAGAAAATCCCTTGATGAACCTTCTATAGTACCCTACTAAGGCAAGAAAACTCCTAATCTCGGTAACATTTCGTGAGGGTGTTCAATCCAAGATTACCTTGACCTTTCTCGAATCCACTCTAATCCCACCGGCATATATCATATGCTTGAGAAAGGCAACCTCGTCTAGCCAAAACTCACACTTAGAGAGCTTGGCAGATAACTTATACTTTATAAAAGTCTACAAAATTGTTCTCAAATGTTCATTCTTATTTCTCAAATACATCAAGATGTCATCTATGAACACCACGACAAATTGATCCAAAAATGGTTTGAAGATCTGGTTCATCTGATCCATAAAAGCTGTCGGAACATTGGTTAACCCGAAAGGCATAACCAAAAACTCATAATGACCATACCTGGTTCTGAAAGTTGTCTTTTCTACATCGCTCGCCATGATTCTCAACTAATGGTACCCCGATCTCAAGTCAATCTTAGAAAATACACCTACACTTTTCAACTAATCGAAGAGATCATCGATCCGTGGTAACAAATACTTGTTCTTAATGGTCACCTTGTTTACCAACCCAGCCATAGGAGACTTTGGATTGTGACGGACATAAAAATGATAAAAATAAAACCATCCAATTCGGGATGAGTTTATATTGGGACACACGGAAACGAGTCCAATTGTCATCCCTATTATAGATAGTTGCCTCTGTATGAAGTTCAAACTTTGAAGCATAAGTTGCTTTTGGGGCTTCTCAACACTGCCAAATATATATATCTTTTTGACTCATTGATTTGGAGTCTTTACAAAATGTCTCAAAATATTTATTAGACCCTACATATATTTCATGTTTGTTGTTATGCTATTGTGGCTTATATATAAAAGCAGATAAATGTTCTTTTAGTATTGTATATATATATATAATAATTTTTTTTTAAAAAAAGGGCTATAGGCATCTATTGCTAGGCAACGACCGACACCTATATGTGTTATAGGTGTTGGTTGTTATATAGCAAATGACGCCTAAAATTTAGTTAAAACAAAAAAAATAATGACTTTATATGTTAGCTTTCATTTAGCTACAGATACATATAGCCCATGTTTAGGCATTGGTTGAAAGAACTGGTGCATATAATCCAATTCTTAGGTGCCTCATTCACATGCATTCCAAATATAACCAGCGTCTATTATCAATAACAACTGATATATATTATGTTGTTTTGTACTAGTGTTCTGCTTAAGAAGAAAGTCCACACAAATATGGAAACATATGCATGGATGTAATTTTGCATTCAGTTACCTATCTCTTTTTTTTCTTTTCTTTTTATTTATTAAAAGTTAATTGTGACCTTGGATGATTTTATATTTAGGTTCCCCTTATTTGATTATTTAATTGTATAATTACATTGGAATTCTCTATGGTTGTACTCTTTTTTTTCTTGTCCTTTTTTTTTTAATTTCACGTTTTAACTTATTTTATTTATATTTATTGGGAATGACAACAAAGTAGGCTTGAGACAGAATTTTCCATTTCCAACCCGGCTTTATTCCTCATTGAAATTTTTTTTTGGATCCATATCCCTGCACTACACAAGGATGGAGATCGCAGGGATGAGGATCCTGACCTCAACTCGGTCCTATACTTTTATTAAATTTTAGGGTTGGTTTATTAAATTTTAAGGTTAAAAATATTTTTTATTTTTAATTAATTAATTAATTATATAATTGTTTAAATAAAAAATATTTTTACTTTAAATAAGTGTTATATTTTTATTTTATTATTTTAAAAAAATATTAATTATATTAAAATATAAATAATCATTATATATATGAAAAATAATATTTGGGGTGAAGGATGTATATATTGTCCCTACTGTCTCCATAAAAAAAAAGGTTGGGACGGGATATAAAAATTATAAAAAAAAACCACCACATTCGGGGCAAGGGCGGAGACGAGATGAGTCTAATTATCATATCTAATTTTTATGATGAATGTATACTATATGTTTTATGTAAATAAATTAATTTAAATTGTTTGGTAGAATAATAATTGGCAAGTGATAATGGAAAAGAGAGAATAATTTTGCAAATAAGGTGTTAATAAGAAAATAGTTTCAAACCCTTAATGGATCTAAAATCAATTAGATTTATTTTCTGATCAAACTGAGTGACAACTCTATCTAAACCACCTAGCCGCTACAATGATGACTTCGTTAGGGACTAGAATCGATTCCAAAAGCGTTTTATTTGTAAAGTCAATTTGTTTTTTTAATTTTTGTTATCATTTCATGCATATATATTTGTTGGTCTAAATATGTTTTTATCCAGTGGTTTTGTGAAGCATATATATAACCTAACTCCATTCGACTTAGGGTTGTGTTAGCAATGACAACCATCACTTGCAGTCTCATACTACCTTATTGGAGTTTGAAATGTGTCTTCTTTTTTTTCTGTTGCATTCATTATGCTAGTTGATATACAGACTAAGGGGATATTTAGGATTGTTATTGGATGTCAAAAAAATATATTTAGAATTTTTTATGATTGACTGTTTTTTTTAATTTTTTTATAAACTTTTTTTCTTAAACATGCTTTTAGAAAAAACATCTATTTACCTGATTCTCTCTAAAAAAAATTTTCAAAATTCAAAAAAATTAAAAATTAAATTTTTCTCCAAAAACGTTTTTTTCAAACTCAATGCCAAATAGACCCTAAATTTTGATTGTTGCTGTTATAATGACAGACTAATTTATTGAAATTTCACTTTTCCACTTAAGCATACTGTTATTGCTTGACATACTGCTTTATTTTTACGTACAACACAAAATTATACCTGATAAAATCACATTTAGGTTTTAAACAACTATATTTTCTAATGTTGATAGTGTAAAATATTATTAAATACATAGTAATGTTGCTGGAAAATAATTATATATTCACAGTTTTAAAGAATTTGCATTATTATGCTTCAATAATTAGTTTTCATATTGTATTGTTCATAAGCAAAATGTTTTATGTTCCTATTTCTAAATCAATATCTAAAACTGCAAATGGTATCACTACAAGAAAATGTAAACATAGCGATGCCAATGAGTGATGCCATGATTGGCGTATCTATTTAGCGACATGGTTAGCGACAGGTCCAAAAATTGTGACATTTGTGACGCGTTTAGCGATGCTCGGTGACATATTCATTTAGCAATGCTAAAAAAGCATTGTTATTTGTGGCACCATTATAGTGGCAGGTGATATAATGACAACAAGCGTCGCTAAAGGGGGAGCTAATTAGCGACTCTATATTTTGCGTCTTTAAAACTAAATAATTTAGTTATTAGTGATGCCAAAAATGGAGTTGCTAAAGTGTCGCTATTTCTAAAATTAAAACGGTGCATTTTTTTAAACATGCAGTGACTCCGTTACGCTAAAATCCTAATATAATAATAAATATAATTTTTATTAATATATATAATTTATAATAATATTTAATAGTAATTAAGACTTTCTTTTGTCATTAAAATAATCAAATAATTAATGTATCCAATTTAATATATTAAAGTGCAATTGAGTTTGAAATTAATACTGAATTCCAATTTGATTAATTGAACTCATGATTAAAGCGCAAGTTAATCAATTAAAATTGAATTTAATAATAATTTATTAATTAAATTTTAGTTCAATTAATCAAATGAGAACAAATTTGATTCAATTTGGTTAATAAAACTCTAGTTTAAGTGTAATTTAATTGAATGAGGTTGAATTTAATAATGATTTATTAAATTTAAGTTCAATTAAATAATAGAACTCCAATTTGATTCAATTTAATTAATGAAACTCGAATTTAAGTGCAATTAAATTGATTGAGTGTTAAACTAATAATAATTTATTCAATTTTACTTAAACTGCAAATTGAACACCATTTTAATTCTAAAAGATAGGAAATTTTAGAAAACCGATTTAATTTAGTTATGTTAATTTATCAAAAACCAATTAAATCAATATTAACCCAATTGAAACGCACCGTTTTGACATTTGCTGATAAACCTATATGGAATATTCCTGCCCCCTTCTCTCTTCTACTCATTGCCATTGCCTCTCAATCCTATCGCTCCTAGAATTGGCGATCTACGCAGTCGTCGGGCGCCTCCTCTTCATTAACGACACCAGCAACAACAAATTCAAGTTCGTTCTTTGTTTTTTCTCATTCTTCCCATCGTTTTCTATATTACTCTTATATTTGATATTTTTTCCAGTTTGTGTATGTCCACTTTAGAACTGGTTTCATGGAATTAGACGATGTTATGTATCAATTTCTAGCTCTATAACTTGCAATTTGCGGCTAGGAATGAATTATACTTATTATCTTGGCAAACTTTGAGATGTGGTTAACTGTAGGAGGGGATGGAATTAAACCAGTTCATAATTGTTTGAATGAACCTTAGAAGAGAAAGAATGCAAACTAGAGACCTCATCTTCTGTAGGAAAATATAGCTTTCAGTCAGATAAATATTAAAAGGACATTGTATGCTTTTATTTATTTGTTAAATGAAAGATAGTGTGCTATTGTAAAGCTCATAAGCTACGCAAAAATGAAAGATAACCCATTGAGAAATTTTATTAAACAGAGTAAAGACAATATAAAACCAACTTGTTGTCCACCAAAGTGATTTGGGTGCTACAAGTATTGATATAATAATTATTTCTATAAATGGATGTTGGTAGATATTTGAACAGAAAAGGAGGAGGAGGAAGAGGAGGAGGAAGAAGAGGAGATTGCTGAGCTGACAAAATAGAAGTAAGTTCAGATACTAGCTGTAATTGATATTGATAGATAGTTTGCTTATACAACATTATCTTAATTTTATTCATTTCTTGCCATAAAGTTGAATTTATTGTTGTAATTAGTAATTACTCAATTTTAATTTGGCCAAAATCATTCTTAAGACTTGTAAGTTCACAATTTTTTCTTTTTTTTCGTCTTAGTTTTGTCACTTTCTGAACTTATATAATTTTTCTAGTTGATACACCTATATTGATACTTTATGTATTATATCATCTTTATGGGTTTTCATCTTCTAGATTGAATGTTTTTCACATTTATATATATGCACTTGCAAGCACACATGCAAGAAAATTTTAATAAATATATATATTATATTACAATTCACTATTTGATTGATAAAAATGATAAGATCCCATTAGAACTAATTTTTGACAAATCAGCAGTAATATGGCCCATATATATATAATTTTTTTAGGGTTACATATATGTCATCAATTTATCCAGAGTTTTCTTTAATTGATCATAGATTATAGATTCCAATAATTGTTTACTAATTAATTATCACTTTAAATGTCTTTCAAGTTGATAATCAAGAAATGCTGTGATCATAATAGTTAAAAATATGCTGAGTTTAATTTTATTAATAGATCACTATTATTTACAAAATTAAGAAATGAAAATGTTAAGCAATTTGATTGTTCAACTTGTTTTTATTCCTCTCTTTTTATTAAGTTGTCCTTTTAAAATTCCTTATGAGATGATCCATGCATTCATGGATTCATCAACATGCAATTGGGTAAAACAAATTACTGGGCTTTTAGCTTAGCATGTTAATGCTTCAAAATACTTTACAAAATGAAAACCTCAAGTTAAATTTACTTTTTTATATTAGTTTTATTACTAAAAGTTCGCTTATATAGTGAAAGCAAATAGGTTTAATGAGAATAGACTAGGTGAACTTCATACTTGAGGATGGGATAAAAAGGTTTTATCAATTTGTCTTTGTAGTGCTTGTTTTAGCAAAAAACACATTGGGCATTACGTTGTCATTCAGTTGTTTGAATGCTTTTTTTTGGGCATGCTACTTGCATAATTTAACTATATGTTCAAATTTAGGCTATATTAATTAACCCTTTTAAGAATTTGAGGTGCGTGCTGCTATAGTGCTATGCTTCTGTTATTGGTATGCTTTATTGCTTCTCAGCTTTGAATTTTACAATAGCGGGTTCATATTTTGGCAATCTTCTCAAATTTGGTGATGGTATTGCTTCTTCTTCTCATTATTTTTTCTTCTTTAATCTGCTGGACAGTAATTGTAGTGCTTATGTATTGATGGGGGTAAGCGTAATCAATGAAATACTTAAAGATATACATTTCATATCAATTGGGCTGAAGCTGGTTTCCTTCTTTAAATCAACGATGCCATTTTTCTGTTGCTAATATTATTGCCAACGCTAGTTCTATCGCCTAGTTTAGCGACACTAGTTTTATTTTTTAGCGATGCTAAATAGCGACTCTTAATAAGCGTTGCTATTTAATGATGTTTTTTTTCAGCATCGCAAAAACATGGTTGCAACAACATTTTTTGAGACGCCACATTTGAGTCGCTAAGGCATTGTTAAATAATTATAGCGACACCATTTATACATTTAGTGATGCTTTTATAGCATCGCTAGTATACCTTTTTCTTGTTGTGTATATCTTTACATAAATAACTATACTGAAAATTCATAATAAACATTTTCATTGTCAGTTTTATGTTCCTATTCCATTGACTCATATTAACAATAAATGTCTAAATCAAAGTTGTTAAACCTTGAGGGGTATTTCCGTTATTTTGATGATAACAAATAAAATAGCAATATTGTATTTAACATACTTGTTTTCTAAGTCTATTAAATAGGACATGAAATAAAATAGCAAGAATAGAGATTGGAAAAGCAATCCTTCAAAGACAAAATTAAGGAAGTAACATGTTCACGCCCATGACTCTATGTGTCACGCCCGTGAAAGAGATATCCGTTACCAAAACCAACATTTGAAGTTCATAACCATGAAGGAAGAACAAACCGTGAAATGGACATTTTAGTCACTCCCGTGAATATTCATGCATTTTCATCCAGAGAGCTTCACGACCAAAGTCACCACTTGAATCACGGCTGGGAAGTTTGTCACGTCCGTGAATATGTATGTCACGCCCGTGACCCAATGTGTCAAAACATTCCAGAGAGCTTAATGACCAAGGTCACCACTTCAGTCACAACTTGGGAAGAAATGTCACGCCCGTGACAAACATAGTCACGCCCGTGAATGATGAAAGAGAAAAATATCAGGTGCGATTATTTGGTTGGTACAACGGCTAGTTTCATATTAAATGCACCCTAACGACTATAATTAGCCTAGAGAGTATAAATGGAAGTCATTTATGCATTTAGTACAAGAGAATATCATATTATTTGAATCAAAATCTTATTACCTGCTATTTGTACATTCAATACTTTGAGAATAAAATCTATTCTCTGTAAAAATCTTTTTTCTCTTCATTTATTGAGCAATTAAGATTTGTGAGTGTTTATCTCTGTAATCATTACTCAAGTGAGCTATGGGTATTTCTGGGTTAAGAGTAGAACACTTGTAAGGGTTAGTTGTGTGAGCCTCTAAAATACAAATTAAAAGGTTGTTTGTTTGAGCCTGTAAAAGCACAAAGTGAAGGTTGTTTGTGTGAGCCTGTAAAACACAATGAATTGGTTATTGTGTGAGCCATTAAAACATAAGAAATTTCTGGGTTAGGTGTGAGCCATTGTGAGAAACACCATAGTTTGGAGTTAGCTTGTAAAACTCTATTGTAACATTTAGTGTGTTAGTGAAACTCCCAATTGCGATTGGGGAGAGGAGTAGGGTTTGCTAACACCCGAACCTCTATAAAATCATTTTGTCAAATTTTCTCTATCCCTCATAAAATTAAATATCTATTTCCGCACTTTAAAGTTTAATTTTTTGAAACTTCAATTCAACCCCCTTTCTTGGCTTAATATCTGGGCAACAATTGGTATCAGAGCTTAGTCTAGCATCGAAGCCTAAAAAGCGCTAGTAAAGATTAAGATATGGTCAATGAAGGATTCCAAAGTCTCAAACCTTACTTTGATGGAGCAAATTATGCCCATTGGAAGTTTCAGATGGAGACATATCTGGATAATGAAGGAATTGAAGTTTGGGATAGTATTCGAAAAGAATGGACACCACCAACTAGAAGAGGAGTTAATGGTGAAGTAGAAATCCTGTAAAGAGATGATTGGACAGAGCCTCAAAGAAGAGCAAATTTCAAAAATAAGAAGGCAATGACAAATCTTTCAAGCTCATTATCTATTGAAGAATGTGGCAGGATACAACACTGTTCAACTGCATATAACATGTGGAAAATATTAGAAAACTATCATGAAGGCCAAAAAGCCACATGAGATGATGAAAGCTCTTCAAGTAAAAAAGATGACAATTAAAGCGAAGAGATCAACCTATGCTTCATGGCTATAGAGGATCACGTCTCGGATAAAGTAAGATCACTACACTCATACTATTTCAATAATGATAGTAGTGATAATGATAGTAATAGTGATAGTGATGATGATGATGATGATGAACAAAGCCTAATAGAAGAATTAAATCTAAAATTAGAGAAATATAGAAGTAAATTTAGTACTTATAGAAATAACATCTCTAATTTAAAAAATAAGATTGGTGGTTTAGAAAAGGAAAACATAAAGCATAAATCATCTAATGAAACTCTCCAAAACTCATTAGATGAATACTCATCAAGACCCTCAATTGTTTCCTTACTAAAAGAAAATAATGCATTGAAAAATGAAGTTGAGGAACTTAGAAATTCCATTTCTAAATTTCACAAAGGTAAATAGAGCTTAGATACTCTCATTGTGTCTCAAAGATCACCCTTAATTAGACATGGTCTAGGATTTAAGGACACATCATCATCTTCTCACAAAACCATGTTTGTTAAGTCTAAAGAACCTCACATCTCCACACTTGTTAGAACAACACCTAGGAATAAGTATACTAATCCTACTATGCATAAAAAGAATAATCATGCCTTTATGTATAAGAAGCATGTATCTAGGAAAGCACAAATTAATCATGAGTATGCATGTCATTGTTCTCAAATTAAGTCTAATAGAATTATGGCATTCAAATACATTGTAAGACCAAAAAGTAATGTTATACCTAAACAATGTAATTATTGTATGAAAATGTGTCACATAAATAAACATTGCTGGATAAGGAATGCTCATTGGGAACCTTCATGTGCTAACCCCCAAGGACCCAAACTCATTTGGGTACCTAAAATTATACTTGAATTGTGATTCTATAGGTATGCCTCAAGTCCACAATAAACAAAAATGTTTGGCTAGTAGACAGTGGATGCTCAATGCATATGACAGGAGACAAATAACTTTTCAATGAAATCAAAAGTATTGATGGAGGTAAAGTTACCTTTGGAAACAATGAAAAGGGTAAGGTAATTGGCATTGGTTCTATTGGTATTAATGATACCACTTTTGTTAAAGATGTCTTACTTGTTGATGGCTTGAAACATAACTTGTTAAGTGTAAGTCAATTATGTGATAAAGGAAACAAAGTAATCTTTACTTCAAATGAATGTCTTGTGACCTCTATCGATGGTCAAGAGATATTTAAAGGAAATATAGATATCAATACATACATAATAAACTTACATGAACTATCTAACCATTCCTCTAAGTGTCATGTGACTACTAGTGATGAATCTTGGTTGTGGCATAGAAGACTTGGTCATGCTAACATGGACTTAATACAAAGTCTCAGCACAGGAGAACTAATAAAAGGACTGCCTAGAGTTAAATATGAAAAAGGCAAGACATGTGAACCTTGTCAAAGAGGAAAGCAACACAAGTCATCATTCAAAGACAAAAACATAGTAAGTACTTCAAAACCTCTTCAACTTCTGCATTTAGACTTGTTTGGACCTACTAGAATTTCTAGCTTAGGAGAAAAACATTATGCATTTGTCATCGTAGATGACTACTCTAGATTTACTTGGGTAATTTTCTTAGCTCAAAAGAATGATGCTTTTGAAAATTTCAAAAACTTTGCTACAAGAGTTCAAAATAAAAAAGGGTACTGTATTTCAAAAATAAGAAGTGATCATGGGAAAGAATTTGAAAATAAAAACTTTGAAAGATTTTGTCTTGAACATGACATTTCACATAATTTCTCATCTCCTAGGACACCTCAACAAAATGAGGTAGTTGAAAGGAAAAATCGAACTTTAATTGAAATGACTAGAACAATGCTTAATGAATATAATTTACCAACTTATTTTTGGGCAGAAGCCACAAACGCTGCATGTTATATTTCAAATTGAGTTTTCAAAAGATCTCTTTTAAACAAAACCTCATTTGAGCTATGGAATGGAAGAAAGCCATTGATATCATACTTTAGAGTATTTGGATGCAAGTGTTTTATATTGAATACCAAGGACAATCTTGGAAAATTTGCCTCTAAATCCGATGAAGGTATCTTAGGATACTCTACAACCAGCAAAGCATATAGAGTATTTAATAAAAGATCATTAACTATTGAAGAATCTATGCATATTGTCTTTAATGAATCTAGTAGACTTAATCTTGTGAAAGGTAGTGTTCTTGATGATGTTGTAGGTAATATGGAAAGACTTAATCTTGGAAATGGGAAAGAAGAAAATGATCAAGAAGATTTACATCAAAATGATTCTCTACCTCAAACTCAAGAAGAAAATGAACAAGAGCTTCCAAAAGAATGGAGAATGACGAAAGATCATCCAAAAGAGCAAATCATTGGTGATCTCTCAAGGGGAGTAAGTACTAGATCTCATTTCAAACATCTAGTCACTGACATTGCTTTTATTTATCAAATTGAACCTAAAAATGTTGATGAGACACTTAATGATGAAAGTTGGGTAATTGCCATGCAAGAGGAACTCAACCAATTTTAGAGAAGTAAGGTATGGACCCTAGTACCTAGACCTAAGGATCATCAGATTATAGGTAGCAAATGGGTATTTAAAAACAAACTAAATGAACAAGGCTCAATAACTAGGAATAAGACTAGATTAGTTGCAAAAGGATATAATCAGGAAGAAGGTATAGATTATGATGAAACATATGTACCTGTAGCTAGATTAAAAGCCATAATAATACTTTTAGCATATGTGTGTCACATGAATTTCAAACTTTTCCAAATGGATGTGAAAAGTGCATTTCTAAATGGTTATATAGAAGAAGAAGTGTATGTAGAATAACCACCAGGCTTTGAAAGCTATGATTTTCCAAATCATGTTTTTAAACTTTCAAAAGCTTTGTATGGTTTGAAACAATTCCCAAGAGCATGATATGAGAGGCTAAGTTCTTTTCTATTAGAAAATAGCTTTACAAAGGGAAATGTTGACACCACATTATTTATTAAAAAGCATAAGCATGATATGCTAATTGTTCAAATTTATGTTGATGATATAATATTTGGTTCTACTAATGAGTTGCTTTGTCAAAAATTTGCTAAGTGTATGGCTAGGGAATTTGAAATGAGCATGATGGGAGAGCTTAAGTATTTTATTGGTCTACAAATAAAGCAAAGCAATGAGGGCATATTCATCAACCAATCCAAATATGCCAAAGATTTAATTAAGAAATTTGGTATGGAATGATGGAAGAATGCCAAGATTCCTATGAGCACATCAACAAAATTGGACAATGATGAAAATGGTAAGAGCATAAATGAAAGGCTTTATAGAGGTATGATCATATCACTTTTATATCTTATAGCTTATAGACCTGATATAATCTATAGTGTTTGCTTGTGTGCACGATTTCAATCATGTCCTAAAGAATCTCATTTAAATGCAGTAAAAATAATTTTAAGATATTTACGTGGATCTTTGCATCTAGGTTTATAGTATCCTAGGAATTCATCCTTTTATATTATAGAATATTCAGATGCAGACTATGCTGATAGTCTTTTAGATAGAAAAAATACTTCAGTTACTTGTTACTTCATTGGCGAATGCTTAGTTTCTTGGTTTAGCAAGAAACAAGTTTCAATTGCTCTTTCAACTGCTGAAGCAGAGTATGTAGCAGCTGTATGTTGTTGTACTCAAATTCTTTGGATGAAACAACAACTTAAGGACTATGGTCATGAGATGAACCATATATCTATTAAATGTGACAATACAAGTTATATAAATCTTTCAAAGAATCCTATACAACACTCAAGAAGTAAGCATATTGACATTAGACACTATTTTATTAGAGATCATGTTCAATATAGAGATGTTGCATTAGAATTTATAAGCACAAAAAATCAATTAGCAGATATTTTTACTAAGTCTCTAAATGAGGAAAGATTTAATTTCATTAGAAGAGAACTTGGTATGATTGATGGATTAATCCTGTGATTGATAAATTATGAAATTTTAATTGAGGAACTTAATTTTCTATCATATCACTAAATTTAAGGTAGAAATTTTGATGAAAATTTATGTTTTAAGGGATTCAATCTTTATTGAAATGATTTTGTTTTTAGGACTTAATTTTATTTGATAAAAATTTTAGGGGAGTCACGCCCGTGACACTTGTTCACACCCGTGACTTAAATAGCCAAAAGAGGCAGTGTCATTCACGACATGGTTCACGGCTTCAAGTGGTGAAGCTTATTTTCATGGCTTCATTCACTCCCGTGAAAATAGCCTTTCACGCCTGTGACAAATTTTAACTCCCATGAACCTTAACACCCCAAAACTCACTCTCCCATGGTCTCTCCAGAATAGGTAGCGGTTCTAACAAGCCACTGGGTGCACGCTGCTCTATTTTTCCTTGTTGGCAAATAAGACAAGTTCTCATGTAGGCTTTAACATCATCCCGTAGTTGAGGCCAATAGTAAATAGACTTGATCAAGGCAAGGGTGCATCTCATGCCTGGGTGTCCTGCCCATAGTGAATCATGGAATTCCTTGATCATCTCTTTTCTCAAGTTCCCCCACTTAGGAACGTAAATGCAGTTTTTGTTGGCATAGAATAGTCCGTCACTCTGCCAAAATCGCCTTGTCTTTCCTTCCTTGATGAGGACAAGGAAGGTTTGAGCCAGGATATCATGCTCCAACCCCTCTTTGATCTTTTCCATCAAGGAGCTACTCAAAGCTGCTAACTCCAAGTTTGCCATCCAGTAAGGACTCATTACTGGTGGTCTTGTGTCAGGCTCCAGCTCAATTTCATGGTCCACCTCCATTGGAAACCTTGAGACCGAGTCTCTTGCCTTCCTCTAATGAAACAAAGTTGAGAGATGCACCTGTGTCGACCAGGGCTTTGGCGACTTTCCCATTGATGGTTGCATCCACAAACATGAGTCCCTTGGGGGACATCGGGGCACTTTGCAATGCACTAAGCAGCCCCAAAGATCCCATATTTGCACCTTCATTAGCCTCCCTTCTGTCTTGATCATGAGTGGAGGCAACTAAAGCATTCAATGTTTTTCTTTTGGGACATTCTCATGCCCAATGTGGTCCGTCACATATGAAGCACGTCACACGGGGCTTCGAGGCACCACGTTCTTCCCTTTCCTTCCCTTTGTCTTGCGGCTTGAATGAAGAGGTTTCTCTGTGAGTTTTGTAGCTTTGACTCTTAGCATGGCCTCCCCTATTCCTTCCTCCACCAAACTTTCTATTAATTGGCCTCTTGCCTTCTTTGTTTGAGGAGTAATCAATAAGACTTTCAGCAACGACAATGGCCGAAGATAAGTCTTGGACACCACGTCGTTTGAGCTCAAGGTTAGCCCATGATTGGAGACCATCAATGAACAAGAATAATGCATCTTTGTCTGATGTGTTAGGGACTTCTAGCAGTAAGGTTATGAACTCTTTCACATATTCCCTTATGCTACCCATCTGCTTTAGTCATCGAAGCCGGTCCCTCACCTATTCCTCAGCATTTACGGGGAAGAATTGACTTTTGAACTCCCTTTTGAAGTCCTCAAAGGTGTCAATTGTGCACACCCCACGTTGCACATCTTCATGCCTTCGTCTCCACCACAGCATAGCAGTGTTGGTCAAGTACATGGCAGTAGTTCGGAGTTTGCTGGCATGGTCCATTATGCCAGTAGCCTCAAAGTATTGATCTAGCCCCCATAGGAAGTTCTCAACTTCCCTAGCATTCCGAGCACCATTGAAAGTCTTTGGCTTGGGAACTTCCACTTTCTTGGCCTCAATGATAGTGGTTGTATTGGTTCCCAAGGCCATAGCCCGTTTGCATAGGGCTAGATCGCCACCCATATCCTCAACTCTAAGCAACACATTGGAAATTTCTCTTTGGAAGAGATCACGTACCTTGACAAGTTCAGACTTCAGCCCATCAATCTCTTGCCTTAACCCATCGTCTAGCTCATTGAGGGACATCTTGACCGTTGCATGGATCTCTGCATCCTCGGCCTCCAAGTCGCTGCAACATTCCTCCAAGTTGTCCACTCGGTCGAACAACTTTCTCAAGTTGTCTTGAGCACTCACAAACACGTGCTTCCAAGCTAGAAATCATGTTTTTCGACGTGGCTCGAGATTCTTTAGATGGTTTTCGAACTTTCTCACAACCACGTTCTATTGATGGAACTTCCATGCTAGGTGTAGCTGAGGCAGTAGCCTTCATTATGCCAAAGGTAGTAAAGCTTCAAACCTTGGCTCTGATATCAACTGTCACGACCCTAAAATTCAACTAGCCATCGTGCGGCATTTAGCACAGTCTGTTGCACTAAGCCTGCCTTCCAAATCGATAAATTACTCCAAAGAGAATAAAACAGAACTTAGAAATTTAGAGATTTAATAGCGAAACAGGAACACACGAGAGAGTTTGTGAAGAATGCTTTGTATTGCTTGAAATGCTTGAATTGATTGAATGATTACAAATGAATTTACATAAGGTATATATAGGCCTCCACCTCCTCAATGGATAGCTGAGATCAATTCCCACCTAACAGATGGATGGTTAGGATTAACTCCCACCTACCAAATGAATGGTTAGGATTGATTCCCACCTACCAAATGGATGGTTAAGATCAACTCTCACCTACCAAAATGGATGGCTAGGATTGATTCCCACCTACCAAATGGAGGGCTAGGATTAATTCATACCTACCAAAATGGACGACCATGATCCATTTAATCTAACGGTTTACAATGGCCTTCTAGAATATTACATGTGTAGAAAAATGTACATTTGCGGGAAATCCCGTATGAACCTTCACAGAGCGTGACATTAGGCTCGCATTTCATTATATGATATATAGAATTCTGATGTGAAAGGTTAAAACCAATTTAGATTGAATGCTCATTTACATCAACTTCAAAAACAATAGGCAACCAACAGAACTAACTCTTGGCTTGCCAAAATACACTCCTTTGACATCATCAGCAAACAGAGATGAAATGAATGTTGTGCTTGACTCACATTGCCACTCGGTACCATTACAACATCTATTTTATTATGATCCAACACAAATTACTAATTGCAACTATAATAAACAAGAAAGATTGGCTGAATAATCCAAATATTACCATCCGCAACCAAGCCATACTACAAAAATCAAGTAAACGACTGAACCTACAGAAGCCGTAAGAATGAGATGCCTACAATTACTTGTATCTGCAAGCATTTTCTGATGCCAAAAATGTCGAAATCGTTGAGAATTCAGGCATGACCATTTCAACCATCACCATCGAATATCATTCCATATTCAGATAAAATAGATGCAGAGGTTGGCCAAGCCTTTTGTTTGGCTTGCTTCATCAAGTCTATGAATTCCCCAAAGGCTGACAAAAGAGGAAAAAAAATTCCACTTTTAATATTCAAGTCAAACTAAGTTTTTGCAATATAAATTGCGATGATATATACATGTCCTAACATGTACAGATATGAAAACCAAAATCAATAAAAATATCAAAAATAGACTCCCATGAGAGGGAGGAGATGACAACAATCATTAAAGAGAGACAAATACACCAATAAATCCCTTTTCCTTTCAGCAGTGGGACCATGAAAATTCCTAGGAATTTTCATTAGCTTATATCATAATGGACATCGATATAAACTGAACTGTGAAAAGTGAATCAATAACTGCACGCTTAAGTAGAAAAACAGGGGAAGTCCTATTTACCAGTATCTGAATCGTGAGGCCCAGGGGATGCCTCTGGATTGTATTGAAGTGACATGATGTTTAGTGTAGGATAAGCAAGACCAGCACAGCTTTCATCAGTCAGATTGATATGAGTCACTTCCACACCCTCAAGAAGTGATGCAGGGTCAACTGCGTAGTTATCATTATGCCATAAGTCAAATGCATAGATGAGTATGGATAAAAACACTAAAACAGTCTACGCTCAATTGCCATATTCTAGCACAGCTACTTCAAAATGTGAATATCCCCTTTGATTCTACTGATTTAGACAAATTCAACATCCATGATAAAACTATCATTAATTCTCAATTTCTTGATACTAATGAATTACTCAAAACCTAACAATTCTTTTACTTCTTCCATATGAGTTCCAATAAAAACTAAGCTTTGTGTACTTCTAACTTAAACTTTTCTGATAACTTGGTGAATTTACCTTGCACATATGGGAAGTTCATAATAAAATATACTTAAATTTTACAGATGAACTCACCTGAGCACTAATCTCAACACGGTTGTGCCAAAGATTCCGAACAAGATGATTTCCTCCATGGTGACCAAACTTCATTTTAAAGGTTTTAGCACCTAATGCCTGGCCAAGCAACTGATGGCCCATGCAAATTCCATAAATAGGAACCTTTCCTAGTAATTCTTTGACCGTTTCAACAGCATAAGGAATTGCAAATGGGTCTCCAGGCCCATTGCTGAAAAGAACTCCAGCAGGCTTTCATCTTTAGAGTTTCTAATGCTGGCCACTTTGAAGGAACAACAATGATTTTACAATCATAAGATGCTAGGCGCCTCAGTATATGCAATTATCTTCAATTCAGAAGGAAATGTACAAAAGAGTAAGAACAAACCACAAGCAAAGATTTATTCTGCTTAACACAAACTCAGAGATTAAACTAACATGATAGACCTCTTCTCCTCTCCCATTGATGTTAAAATCCCATTCTGAATTTGTTTGGTCAACCCTCATAAGAGGTAGTGCATGATACATTGCACTTCTAATTCTCTCTGTCTCCCAAAAATATTTGTGAAACCACAAAATTCGTACCAATTATGTCCCATGATCGAGACATTTTCAGAAGTTCTTCATCTGTCTTGTACTGTTATGTGCTCAGAACACCAATTAGGCTTTCATCCTGCCTCAATCTACGGGTGATTGCATGTGTGTCGACATCATCTATTGAATATTGAAATAACACCAAATTGAGCAATTAGAATTCATAGAGAAACAAAGTTCACAGATTTGTCCCTTAATACAGTGAATAATAAAAGAAAATTACTATTTACCCCTTGACTTATTATACTAGGATCTCATAAAATTTAAATTTTATAAGATCGGCCTCCTCTGTTTTGTTTCTATTAAACTATATAGTTCTATTAAATTTTAAGATATTTATCCGTTAGTAAGAAATAATATTTTGCTCAAGGAGTACTAGTACAATAGGTCAAAATTCAAAAGATAAATAGTAATTTTCTATTTATCATTTCACCATAATATAATGCTTTTTCTAACATAAAATCTAACAAAATAATATATTAGTAGAATATGATAAAACAAATGGGATCAATTGTATAAATTTTGAACTTCAGACGATACTGGTACAATAGGTCAAATCACAATGATAAATACTAATTTTCTCTAATAATATACACCATTTAGAGAATGAACTATGGAATTTAACTTACATATTCCCATGATATTCCTTTCAGATAAATAATCCCCAAGTGTTTCTGTGCATCTCCAATTTGAGGTACTGGAAAATAAAATTATAACAAAGTTTAACAAATACAATAAGCAGACCTCAATGTGCAAAGTGAAGATGCCTCTTGCTCAAGAAAACAGAGGACGAAGAAAGAACACGTGATACTTAAACTTCTTATCACCAGTCCAGCAAGGAAATATTGCCTTGATTCCTCATCATCTGACCAGTGAAAGGCAATATGATTGGATTCTGATAATCGATATGTCAAATATTAAGCAGAGATTTGAAATGAAAGTTCACCCACCTAAACTTACACCAGCGTTTCCTATATGTGGGTTTGTCATCAGGACAAATTGACCAACATAACTAGGATTTGCGAGAATTTCTTGATAACTGCAGCACAAGTCAATAAAAGGATAAATAAATCTAATTCCAAGAGTCATTCATCTACAATTTAAACCAATGGAGCTCAACAATTTTAACATCATTGTCTAATACATTACGTATAAATTGTACAGTGCTATTATTTTGCACTGATTTGCTTGGACTCATCTATAGATATTTAGGAATGCTACTGGTGTTTTATTTGTTAAACCTCTTTGAAAGCAACCTAAGTGTGCCACTCTATCCACATAATAGTACACAAGAAAGCACTACCAATAAAGCTTTTCCTACCTTCTCTACATGTTAGCCATGAGATTGAAAACAGGTTAATGTACAAGTGATAAAGGATGCCAGTCTTCTTACCCTGTCAAAGAGGTATTGAAAAGAAGACTGACATCCTTTATCACTTGTACATTAACCTGTTTTCAATCTCATGGCGTAGATCGTGTGTTTTCAATATTTTAGGCGGAGTCAAATTACTAGAATTCGACTCGATTCCATAGTACGAACGCTTTGATTCACTTGTGATTGTATAAAGATGAATAAATTCTTTTATTGAGAATTTTTTAATTTCAGAGAAAATCTTTTGGTGAAAGTTACATTTTGTAACTTATAAGATTTTTTTTAAGTTATATCTTTTCATAACTTTATATATAAAATGATATGGGTTTAGACTGGATCAAACCCATATGAGAAGCCCAGTTCCACAAAGCCCAACTTCTCCCACTCGCCCAAAGTGGGCTTGACTCAATTCAAAAAATTATCTCATATCTCAAACTTAAATAGAGAATCTTTCAAATAGACGAATGGATCGTATGACCTGAAGCACACAAATTGTGAAAGCTCCAATATACAAATCTAATTATAGTAATTATTTTCATTAATGTGCTTAATTACCCCAAATATTTTTCTCAATACACTGAATCAGATATCATTCAATCCCTCGTGAATCTATACTCAAATCATTCTTATAATTACTTACATTCTACGTTACTTCTCGCTTCATCAAGGGTAATAACTCCGGCCAGTGAACACAAGCTGCGAGTGCATAAGCAAAGTACTATTTCTTTTACCCTCATATCAATCAGATTTGAATTAACTCGCTTTTCTAGGAGTGTTCCATTAAGTCGAATCATTCTATGACTATAGGATACATCTTAAGATAACCAATATTAATTCATCACATCATGATATAGTCAAAAGTCACAAAGGGTAAAAATTGTTTGAAATTCATTTATAGGATATCTAGGACTCATATAGCGAAGAAGTAGGGATCCATTCTTTCGCTTCCCAATAAGTCGTATAGCACATGCAGTATGAAATGCATGCTATGGTAAAGTTGCTCTTTTCTTGTCAAAGATGAAAGAGTGTATGTCTTGCTCTTAGTTCAAAATAAATAAACATCATATGAGCATTAGTCTTGTCGCTCTGAATGTGCCAAACTTGAAACTTTTATTTACACATTCAATAATGTTAAATAATAAATTTCACACTCAGCTTCCTCTATATAAACACATGAATGGTGGGGAAGTCATTCATGTTGATTCTTATATATACAAAAAATCTCATTTTGATCCTCATTAAGGCGACCTTATAAAATAAATGAACAAGACTAAGACCGTTTCCATTGCATCTTAGACATTTATTTAATGCCTCTGCATTTATAGTCTCACCTCTGTTTGCTCCATAGAGCCAGAGACGATTACTCATGTGAGTGAGTCAATCTACGTCTATCGACTTACTTATTCGAATTGTGCTAACTGGTATTTACAATATATTCATATAATTGAAAAATCATTAAACAATTAAATCGATATATCGTTTGTAAAAATCAAGTGATCTGACATAACATATATTGATTACATTCTACATAAGCCTAGGGATTTTACGTGCCTTGAAAATGCATCCCTAGCTATTGGTTTAGTAAATGGATCTACTACCATTTTGTTTGTAAAAATATGTTTCAGATTCACTTCCTTTTCCGCAATCATGTCTCTAACATAAGGATATCTAATTTGGATATGTTTGGCCTTTCCATGATATTTCGGATCCTTAGTATAAACTAATGCAGTCATACTATCACAATGGATTGTCACAGGTTCAGATGCTGACTTGACAATCTCTAAGTGCTGCAAAAACCTTTTCAACCAAACTGCCTCTTGTATAGCTGAGGAACATGCTACATACTTAGCTTCTATTGTCGATAAAGCTATACAAGATTGCTTCTTGCTACTCTATGAAATTGCGCAATCATTAAGTAAGAATGCATATCCAAAGGTCGATTTGCGTTGATCTATATGACCTCCCCAATCAGCATCAATATAACCAATTAAGCGCAAATCTTTCCCTTGAAAGCACAGAACATAGTCTGAAGTTCCTTTTAGATATCTCAATATTCTCTTGACTATCATCCAGTGTTTCAGACTTAGATTATATTGAAATCTGCTTACTAGCCCAACGGCATAACAAATGCCTGGATGTGTGCACATCATTGCATACATCAGATTATCGACAACACTGGAGTAAGGTACTCTAGACATTCATTCTTTTTCATCTGATGTCTTGGGACACATATCGAGACTAAGGCTCAGATTCCTTTCAACAGGGGTGTCCATAGGCTTACATTCATGCATATGGTAACGCTCTAACATTTTTTTATATAAGTCTCTTGAGATAAACTTAGAAATCTTTTAAAGCGATCCCTTAGGATCTTAACACCAAGTACATAGCTAGCCTCAACCATATTTTCATTTTGAAGTTCAATGATAACCATTTCTTGGTAGTATCAATTAACTTCTTATCATTTCCTGCTATTAAAATGTCATCGACATACAAGAACATAATTATAAAGTCATTATTAGAACATTTAATATACACACAATGGTTTTCCTCAATCATCGTAAAACCATCCTTTAATATGGCTTGATGAAATTTGAGGTTCCACTGTCTTGACACTTGCTTAAGACCGCAAATGGATCTTTTGAGCTTGCAAACTTTGCACTCTTGTCCTTTGAGTTCAAAACGTAAAGGTTGATCCATATAGATCTCTTCATCTAGTTCTTCATTGAGAAAAGCAGTTTTAATGTCTATTTGATATAATTCTAAGTCCATTCGTGCTACTATAGCCAGAATGAGGGGAATTGATGCAAACCTGACTACAGGTGAGAATGTATCTTCATAGTCAATTTCCTTTTTTTTGTGTATAACCCTTAGCTACTAATCGAGCTTTATATCTTTCTGTTGTCCCATCCACCTTACATTTTATTTTGAGAATCCATTTGTTCCCAATAGTCTTACGCCAAGACTGTTTCTAAACCCAATCCCAGACTTGATTGTATATCATCGAATCCATTTTTTCTTCCATAACTTTAATCCATTCATTTGCTTTAGGACCAGAAAGAGCTTGTTATACTGTTTTAGGTTTTTCTTTATCTGGAGCAATCATAAAAGCTTCCGCTTTAATCTCAAATTGACTATAGGGATTGTTCATGGTCTTACTCCATTCGAATAAAATTTGACATCCTTTCACTCCCATTTGGTTCAAGAGGAGCATTAAATTCTTGCTCTGTGAGTGTTAAATCAATTATTCTTGCACTCCCACTAGTCTATTTCATAAAGTTGAAAATCCTTATTTATCTCATATCTTTCCAAAAAGTCCTCTTCTAAGAAAATGACATATCGTGACTCAATTTCTGTTACTCTTCCATTTGTGTGTTCCCCAAAAAATACATATCATTTGGAGAATTCGGAATCTCTTATAAAGTTACACTTCTTCCCCCTCAGACCAAACTTTCCATAGTCATGAGAAGTGTTATGGATATAAGATGTACAACTCCATGGGCGCATATTGCTTAAGTTAGGTTTTTCACTTTTCCACAATTCATATGGGGTGGAATTAATAGATTTTGATGTCATACGATTTACAATGTAGGCAGCAGTCATTAATGCATCTCCCTAAAAAGAAATAGATAAATTAGCTTGTGCCATCATTGACCTAACCATGTCCAATAAGGTTCTTTTTCTTCTTTCTACTACGCCATTTTGTTGCGGCGTAGAAATAATAGTTAGCTTCTTAGTTATACCCTTATCATCACAATAACTTTTGAATAAATCAGACAGATATTCACGCCCTCAATCGGTCTGTAAAAATTTGATATTCAAATTTAATTAATTCTCAACCATTTTACTATAATGTATGAAGCAATCTAATGTTTTAGATTTATGGGAGAATAAATAAACGTGACCGTATTTGGTGAAATCATCTATGAAAGTGATGAATAGTGAGCATCATGTCTTGCTCTCACATTCATTGGGCCACAAATGTCAGAATGTATAAGTTGTAAAGCAAATGTGGGTCTTTTGGCTTTGCCAAATGGTATTCTTATTGCTTTTCCAGCTAGACAATGCTGACAAATAGGCAAATTTATTTTCTTAATAGATCCTAAAAGACCAGCTTTTACTAACCTTTTTTAAACGATCTTGCTCAATGTGTCCTAATCTAGCATGTCATTTAACATCATCATTTAATGAAACATTACTCGAATTTTCAACAACAAATATAGATTGCTCAACATCCATAAAAATAGTGTCCTGCACTATAAAACTATTTAACATATGTCCAAAACCATAAAAACATTTGTCCAAAAGTATTTTAACACAACCATATTCAAAAATAATTTTGAAGCCAAGTCCAAGCAGAACAATAATATAAACTAAATTTTGTCGAATATCAACAGCATTAAGCACATCATGGAGATAAAGCGTGTGACTTCCCCACAGCACTAGCTTGCAGGTATCGATTCCAAGCACGTCAATCGAAGCATTATTCCCCATATAGATTTTTCTATTCCCCTTTGGAATTTGACAAAATTATACAAAGGCAGATTGGTCCCTTGCTATATGGTCTGTTGCTGTTGACTCTACAGTCCAATAAGGACAGTTTCAGCTAACATCAAACAACTACTAACATATAAATTCGAGGGACTAATTTGGTCAAACAATACATTTGGCTCAGTGCAATCACTACCAAAGTGACCAGGCTTCCCACAGTTAAAGCAATTCATGTTCTTTCCTTTCTTTCCGTCGTGTTTCCCACACTTTCGTTTATTTTCGCTAAATTTGGCTTTATTTCCTCCCTTGCCTTGCCATTTGCCCTTACCCTTTCATTTCATTTGCCTAGAGTCTGAAGCACCTTTGCCTCTAGACTCAGTCATATAAGCCTCTCTTTCAAGCTTATTAGTAAAAAGACGATCTTTCTTTAGCTCAACATGTCGAGCAACATCATCAAAAGTTTTGATGTTATCATTATGGGTAAGGTTGGCACGCATGTGTTCCCAGGCTTTTGGAAGAGAGCAAATCATAACTTGGACTTGTTGTTTGTCAGTCATCTTATGACCAACACCTTTCAGCTCACTTATCATGTTAGACATGATAGTAAGGTGTTGCCTCATTATATGTTTTAGAGTTAACTAATGCAACCTTATTGTTAAGGTTCCACCAAACTGAACCTTAACATCATCCCAAACTGTTTGGGCTAAGCGGTTTTTCTCAAAGCGTAGCATCAAGTCATTTCTCATGCTGCTCAGCATCAATATGCAAGCAACTATGTCCTTGCGCTTACAGACTTGATATGCCTCCATATCTCGCCTATGTTGAGCAGTGTTTCCATGCTCAGGCTTAACCATTGGTTGTGTTATTGTTTCTAGCATATCTTGCTCTTCTAGAAGATACTAAATTTTACAATGTCAAATGTCATAGTTTTTATCATTCAGCTTATCTCGTTGATTGAAGTCAGCAATAATGCTTTTTGTTGTATCCATTTCATCTATTTAGAAACAATGATTATAATTAGGATTAACACAATTGATTATTACTAGGATTAACACAATTCATTATTACTTTTATCAATTTCAAGTCACAATGCTTTAAATTAATCAATAATAACCTAACACAAGCAGTAGAAACAAAAAAACTGTTTATATAACTCAATCAATTCCTACTGACATAGTTCATTTATCATTGTTTAATTTAAACATATGTAATTAATTTTATATTAGATGAAATTCATTAATCTACCAATATAATATTCCCACAATACATTCATCATTTCATGCAATATAACAATAAAATATATTTGCTTAAAAATAATATAAACATTCATTCATCTAACATATTGTCACACAAAACAAAATAGAAAAAAAAATTTCTAATGTTAAGTTCAATTCATTCATCATCTGGTTGAATTGGTGGTTCCCTCTCAGCAAATTCTCTTTTTGGCAAAGTACCAGATACCTTTTTCATCAATGGGAACTATTCATTTATTTACTAGATCGCCTAATACTATCTTAGAAATTAGGACCAAAGTATCAGACACCTATATCAATTAAATTGGAAAATAAATTTTGAGAATTTTAAAAAACATTTGGACCAAAAATACTTGTTCACGCACCGAACTAACGTCCCCCACGCATTGCACATGCCTCATGTGTTTCCACGTGTACACACATCCCCTTGCCACATCATCAACACGTCAGTATTTCGTGGACCAACCGGAGGAATCCATGTGGCCCAATGTGTCACGTGTCACACACACTTGTCATGACAGGTGGACTAACCCTTAGCCAATAGCTCCATACCAACCGCCAGCACGTGACATGCTGAGGTGGCGCGTGTAGTACATGTGCCACCTTCCGGAGGTTGTTTTGCACCGGGTTTTCAAAATTTACACGTTTTTTACGGTTGTAAAACCACTAGACCATTTTTATTCCATTTTAACATCATTTTGGCTGTGTTTGAACAACACATACACCATCCGAGAGTGGGAATCGTTTTAACGACAGTTTTAAAAAAAAATTACTCAGAAACTTTGAAAAATCATAAAAATTCAACCACTCATTAAAAAATTATACAAAAATACTCGTTAAAAAATTTGTAAAGAGAGCTTTCCAACGATACCACATTCGAACTATGAAACTGAAGAATTAATTTTATGAAAATTGAAGAAATTTCGAATTTTCATAGTTAATTTTTCAAAAAATAATCACAATCATGATTTTAAGCACAAAAATGCACAAACCGTGCTCTGACACCAATGTAAGAATTTTTGAGTAGCATAAACTTACTTGTTGAGGGTAGACATGTGTTTTCAATGCTTTAGGCGGAGTCAAATTACTAGAACTCGACTCAATTTCATAGTACGAACGACTTGATTCACTTGTGATTGTATGAAGTGAAGAAATTCTTTTATCGAGAATTTTCGAATTTCAGAGAAAACCTTTTGATGAAGTTGTGTTTTGTAACTTATGAGATTCTCTTTTTAAAAGTTATATCTTTTCATAACTTTATATATAAAATAATATGGGTCTAGTTGGGTCAAGCCCACATGGGTGACCCAGTTCTACAAATCCCAACATAATCAAATTACTACATCCTAAGAATCAAAAATCTCTGACCAGGCCGAACATCACGTTCCACCTGGGCACAACTCACACAGCTCGAATGGTATTGTTCTACTTTCCCCTATTTCTTTCATAAAATGCAATGGTCTCTATTTTTCTCCTATTTTTTTCATAAATGCAATGGTTCTTTGATAATATTTACTGTTGCCATTCTCTGGTGCCAATTGTGCAACAGAAAATCTTAATAGAGAAACGCTTTATAGATGCATGGTGAAAATGTGAATTAGAACACCACAGAGAGAATATTGTCTTTTGAAAGAATCCTTAACCAGACCTTGACTTTTTTTTCTTATAGCATAATTAAATGTTAATGACATTTTCATACACAATTAACCTCACTTCAAGGTAAATATCTCACTTTATTTAGTAGACCATTCAAAGAAATATTTGCATACAAAAACAAAGCTGGCCTACAATAAAAAAAAAATGGTGCTAACAAAACAATCAAATGTATGAATTGAAAAGGAAAGGGAACGATTTTACTGGTGGCGACACCGTCAGTGGTGAGAGAGGAAGAACACTTAACAGTGAAAATGTTGAAAGCTGCTTATTTGGCTTGAGGAAGGTTTGGTATTGATAGAGTAATTTGGCACTTCCATGAATTTATCAGTGTAAGTTCCATATCGCTGATTTCCAGAAGCTTATAGAGTTTTGGATTTTTCCTAAAGCTTTTCTCTCTAAAAATGAAATACAAAAAATGGTGATGAATTATTCCTTGCGTTGCCATTTTAGCGTTAGTGGTGGTTAAAAGGCAATTTTTCTGCGTTTTTTGTCATATAGGGAAAGCTAGGGCCATTGTCATATGCGATTACCTATCTACGCCTGTAAATGAACTGAAGTAAGTTCAAAGTTTATTAGTTTAAATTTAGCTCGATTCAAATTTTTATACTTAAATTCGAACTCGGTTCGTTTGAAAATTATCTAATTCACGAGGGTTCGAGCTTGACTCGTAAAAACTCTTTTATTATGTTTAACGAGTTTAGTTCGAGTTCAACTCGTTAACTAATAATGACAAAAATTCGAGTTCGACTCATTAATTAATAATGACAAAAGCTCAAGTTCAACTCGTTAACTAATAATGACAAAAGCATGAGTTCAGCTTGTTAATTAATAATGATAAAATTTCGAACAAAACAATATTAAACTTGAGCTTAATCTTGATAAGGTTTTCGAACTCGGATTTGAGCTCGAGCTCGTTAACAGTAATAAATGATTTTGAACAAAATTTTTTCTAAACCCAGACTCAAATAACTTGCTAACAGTTTGTTTCATTTATGGCCCTAGACCCTAACCTTTTTTCATTTTATTTTTTCAAATAGTTTCTTTTAACTTATACAAATATAAGTTTCACAGTATATGAAAAAAATATTAATTAATTAATTTATATATATATATATATATAAAGAAATTTCACTCTATTTTTAATTTTTAAAATATTTTTATGTTGGAACTTGGAAATAAATCATAATAATTTTTATATGGTCTATTATTATTATAAAAAATATTATCTACCCCGTATCGTTTTTGGATATTTTTAAAAACTAAAAATTACATCAATAAATAAGACAAAAAATTACACCAATAAGCGTTAGAATAGTGGCACATTGGCATTAGTCTAGTGAGTAAGAGTGTGAGATTTCGAACTTAAATTTCCAACCGGACTCCTTTATAAAAAACTACTACTTTTAGTTTTTTTTTTGAGAGAATTACTTTTTAGTAGTTAATCAATAATTACATAAGAAAATTTTACATCTTGAATGGGATCCCAAAACTAATAATATCTCACAAATTAACATATTTTCCAAGACTATGCTAATTTGATTGGAAAATAAGCTCAAAAATCATAACATAAATGAGTTTTCTAGTTCCTTGTATAAGAATCTCATTATCCACATAAGTGAGAAGTTGCCTCTTTTTTCGTTTTGTTTACTAAATTTAATTCTATGGAAGTACTGGCGAGGAATTAGAAAGAGTTGTGACCAACATAAGTATCAACTTCTTAAACTAATAAATTGTTAGGATCAGGCATTGTTTTGATGGAACCAATAAGGCACATAAGATATTGAAAAATAATAAACAATGGTGACAATGATTAATGTACAAAAACCTCATCAAAATAAGAGTAAAAAACCATGGGAAGAGAATATCAATTCATTATGAAGAAATGAATACAAGGTAATATTTAACAAGTTCTTTATTCTCACAAGAGCAATTTTATAACTCTCTTTCAGCCTCACTAATTTTTACCTCTCTCTCTATTTATTCTACTCTCATTTTTTAAGCTCTCTTTATATATAGTATTTACACACTTGTACCTATATAAATTTCACTAGCTTTATTTTTTTCTTAAACACGCGCAATAGCCACCATAAATTTGTCATATTATCCCGAAAAAGATAATATCTCATAAATCTTTGCACACATGGAAACTAAGGTATGGCATGATAGAAGTCCAGTAGTGGGCCATCATGCATTAAATGTGTGTCAGCAACAACAAATGAAAAAGTCAAGTATTAGGTCATCATGCATTACATGTGTGTCATTGACATGATGCAACACAACAACAGTGGAATACAATTTTCTCTTTTATTATGCCTCGAAAGGCCTCATGACCTATACACAATGACCATATCCAAGCAATGCTCAAACTTGGACCTTTGCAGTGGCTTAGTTAACATATTAGTTGGATTGTCAGCGTATCAATTTTTTTCAACACCACTTTACCCTTTGTTATTATATCACAAATGTAACAGTACTTAAAATCAATGTGCTTTGTACAAGGGAGGAAAGAATTTTGATTCTTTGCCAAATAAATAGCATTTTGACTATCACTATGCACCACAAATACAAACTAGTCCAATCCAAACTCTCTTACTAATCCATTAAACTATAAAAGATTCCTTAAAAGCTTCAGTAATAGCCATGTACTTAGCCTTGGTGGTAAATAATATCATTTACTACAACAAGCATGTCATCAACATACAACAAAAGATAAACCAAGGAACCATTAGCATCATACAAACCAGATCTCTAGCTGATTGCAGATCCACCAAGACAAAAAAAATAACCATTTGTGGGCTTCCTATCGTTAAGGTCCCCACCATTATTGGAATACATAAAATCAACCAACTTGTCATCAATATGACCATATTCAATACAAGCAACAGATGTACCTCGCAAATACCTTAAAATTCACTTTACAACCAATTAGTGAGCTTTGTCAGGATTTTTCCATATACCTGCTCACAACACTAACAACCTGAGCAATATCTAGTCAGATACATACCATTGTATACATGATGTAACCAACATTTGAATATGGAACCTGTGACATGTAGTCCTTCTCAATTTTAGACTTGGGTGAGTCCAAAGCTGACAATCTAAAGTGAGTTGTTAAGGGAGCGCTAGCAAGTTTTGCATTCTTCATATTGAACCTTTCGCACACCTTGTCAATATTTTTTTCTTATAACAAGTATTACTTCTTTTTTCAATCTTTGTGTGATTTCCATACCAAGGATCTTTTTTGCAGCCCCTAAATCTTTCATTTCAAATTCACTTTACAACATTTGTTTCACAACTATCATACTCACTTCAAAAGAAACCATGCTTAATCTTATACTAATCAAATCCTTTTGTACCATTTGTCTAGACAACTGCTTAAGTCCATAAAAAGATATCTTTAGTAATCATGAATGGTCCTCATTGCCCTCGATAATAAAACCATTAGGTTGATGCATGTGCATCTCTTTCTCGAGTTCACCATGCAATAATGTTGTTTTCACATCCAATTGTTCTAACTCTAAATCCTACATAGAAATAAGTGTGAACAAAGTACGAATAGATGTGTGTTTCACCACAAGTGAAAAAAAGTCAGATTCATTAATTTAGGTCCCGCATCACACGTGTCGTAAAGTTGATGCATTTGACTGATCGAAGTCTAAATTTGGTTATTAACGGGAATTAATCAAAGTAATAATTAATTATGATGAGATATGCCTAATAAAGTATTTAAAATGCTTAAAAGATGCTAAAACGGTGAATGATTAAATTGTAAAATTTGATAAATTTTGGGGTCAATTTGAAATTTATTGAAAATTGAAGGATTATATAAGATGTTTTTAATTAAACATGATTTTTGGACATGATTATATATGTTGGTCGGGTTTTGAGATTAACATATTAATTATGTTAAGTATCAAATTTTGGTTAAGATAATGGAACCCACAATAAGACTTTTGGTTTATTTTCTTCTTTTTTCTTTTTCTTTTTTTATTTTTTCTTCTTCTTTCTCATTATATTTGGTCTTTTTTTCTGGTTCTAGAACCAGTCACGCCAACCTCTTATAAACTCCATACATAAGAACTTCTTGAAGGGACAGAAAAGAACAAGATAAAGTGATTTTCATACACAACAAAGCTTGTAGAAGCTAAGGAGAGAAAGAAGGAAGGCAAACAAGCGAGTTATAAGGAGAGAGAAATCTCTAAGGTGGTAATCAATAGGAGAAAAAAGTAAAGGTAAAAAGCTTTCCATCTCCTCTTTTATCTTTTCTTAAAGAAGTTCTAGTTTTGAGCTCTTATAGAGCTTATGAAGGATAAGAGAGAGAGAGAGAGAGAGAGAGAGAGAGAGAGAGAGAGATAGAGTTTAGGGTTTCAGTAGGGTTTTGGAGGCTTGATAAAGGTAGAGTTTTAATGGTAATCTGATGATGTTGTACAAGTTCCAAGTCTCAAGGAACAAGTTCAAGCTAGTAAAGGAAAAGAGAAAGCTACCTGGAGCAAGTGAATGAGAAAAGATTAAGGTTTGTGCATAATTTAAGGCAATAGCCTATAATTTGCTTGTAAATGCATGATATGCATGTATAATATGTTAGTTAATGAAGAAGTTACATTGATTATGATTTATAGCATAAAACCATATGTTTAGATATAAGAAAATAAGATTTCATGATATGTGACTCAAGTAATACATATTAGAAAATTGAATGTTGATTAAAGGAAATTATATGAATTAAAATATGATAAGTTAACTAAAGGACTTTAGAAATGCATAATAGGGTATTGGCATAACTTTAGGAAGCTTGAAATAGGAAAGGATTATGAATATGCAGATTTCTAGCTGGAGTCACGGACATGATGATTTGGTCACTGGTGTGAATTTTGCTTGGAAATGGGACAGAAGCGATCACAGTTTAAGTCATGGTTTAGACCATGTGCATAAACCTATTCATGGGCATGAACATATTGACCACGGTCGTGAAACTAGTTGTTCAAGGGTGTGAATAAGGAATCACGATCATGGATGCTCTATTTCTATTAAATGTATTGTTGATATGCAATAAAGTGATTCGTTAGTAAAGATCAAGAGATATTAGATGCTCAATAATATGAATGTTTATGTGTCTAAACAAGGATGAATGAGATGTTGCTTGATATGTTATGTGATTTGAATATTCATAAATGAAAAGAAAATATACGTAATTAATTTTTGAAACGAATATCTCCATTACTTTAATCTATGAGTAGAAATAAGATAGATAACATGTCATTATGGGGGCGAACGGTATCGTAAAATATGATATGTATTCCTCAGTCAATGTGGCTTTAGCTCTGGGAGCACAATTGGCTTAAGATATTCGGTTGAACATATGCAAATTGAGGACAATGTGGTTTTAGCTCTACAAATGCCCTTGGTCCGGTAATTCATATATAATGATATATTACTCAATCAATAAGGCTTTTGCTCTAGGAGCGACATTGATTTGAAAAGCTCAGATGAGCCAGATAGTGGACAGGGTGGCTTTAGCTCTGGGAGCGTCCCTGATCCATAATTCGTATCCAGTTTGTCCCATTTAGAGTGATATGGGAAAACCATTAGAGTTTAAGTTGAAAGATAATGTACGGTATGATAAAAATAATGTAGTATACCAAAAAATGAAATGTATAATTTATGATTGAAGATAAAATGTGTATAACTTTGTATATATATATATATATATATATATATATATATATAATGCTTATAATTAGTATGAAATAGAGTTATGAGGAATGGAATTGCATGAAAAAAATGTTTGTAAATAAAATAACACATGATAATGCTTGTTGCACGATATAGTATATTGCCTTAATTATATGCACATAGATATAACGAGGTAGCAAAAGCTTATTGATAAAGCTAGCGGTGATCCTAGTCAAGTAAAGCAACTGATCTTGAAATTATGGGTCACAATCTTTTGAACTTTTGTATTTCATATTATATACTTCTGGATTTGTAAAATTAACTTTATAGTTTTGTAATACTATATTATGTATATAAATTGTACAATATATTCTTTTATATCTCTTGGAAAAAAAATAAATATATGTGCACTATATTTCAATATTTATCAAGTAACGATTTGAAAAAATCGGCATAACGCTTCCTTATCTGGGCATGTACTTCTAGGATGAGGGTGTGTTACAAAAAATCTCATTTTAATCAATTCTAGGAATCTGAATCGAGCTTTATAATGTAGTTTTCTTCAACTCCTGACATTCCTTCTTTGTACTTATTGACCCACTTAAAATTAACAATTTTCTTACAAGACGGTAGTCTAACAAGCTCCTATGTTTGATTTTTCCATAATAGAATGCATCTCATCCTCCATAATAGCATACCACCTTGCATACTCTTTACTGGCCATGGCTTCAAAAAAGAACATCGGTTCCTACACATCAAGAGTTTATGTTACAACCAAAGTATGACCAAGCAATTCCTCAAAACCATACCCGATATGAGGTTTAATGATACTTTGAGTTTTGCTAGAAACAATATTATCATCTTGAACCTGGTGCCTAGGCTTCTCCACTTTAGGGATAGTGGAAAGAAACTCATTCAAGGAAGAAGATTTTTTAACATCCAAATCAAGCTCTAGCTCCATTTTGTCCGATGTACTCTCACCTTTCCCATTCTTTACTTGCATTGGAAATGTCTTTATAAAAGACTCTTTCTTGTGGAAAAATTCAAACTCATCCAAAGTGACATCCCTACCTATTAAAAATTTGGATGCACAAGAGTCCAATAACCGATAACGTTTCACTCCGAATGTATAAACAAAAAAAGATGCACTTTTTGCCTCTTGGTTCCAGTTTACTGTCATTCACGTATGCATAGGAAAAACAACTAAAGATTCTTAAATTAGAATATTCTATATGCAAACCAAACTACAATTCTTCAAGAGTCTTGAACTCAAAAGATATATGCAGTGAACAATTAATAAGATAAGTTGCCAAGTTTACTGATTCTGCCTAAAATTCCTTGTTTAACCCAGCTTGTGACAACATATAGTGAGCCCTCTCTATTAGGGTCCTATTCATCTTCTCAACAACATCATTTTGTTGCGGCATCCTAACACATGTGCGGTGTTGCACAATGTCTTAATCAAAACAAAACTCTATAAATTTCACTTCAACAAACTTAATGTCATTATTAGTATGAAGATATTTGATCTACTTGCCCATCTATTTTTCAATTAAAGTCTTTCACTATTTGAACACACCAAAAACATCATTTTCATTCTTCAAAAAATTGACTCAAACATTTCTTTAGAAATTATCAATAAAGATCAATAGATACCACAAACCACCATTTGAGACCACTTGAGACGGATCCCATAAATCTGAATGATTGTATCTAGAGTCCCATTTGTTTTATGTACTGTAGCACTGAATCTGACCCTTTTCTATTTTTTGAACATACAATGCTCATAAAAGTCCATATAACTTGTATTTTGACCACACAACAAACCTCTTTTCAACAACTCACTCAATCTTTGAACACTCATATGTTCTAGTTGCATATGCCATAACTTAGTAATACTTGAATTAGATAGATCAGATGTCACCATAGAGGTTGTCCCTTCAATTGTCGAGCCTATAAGCTCATACAATATTTTGACCTTTTTCCCCTTTATAGCAACAATATCACCTTTAGTAACTTTAATTGCCCCATCTTCAATAGTGCAATGATACTTATTACCATTAAGAGTACCCAATGAAATTAAATTCCTTTTCATTTAGGGAACATGTCGGACATTGGTTAATGTTATAATCATGGCATCGAACATTTTTATCTTAGCAGCCAAAATATTAGTGATTTTACAAGCAACATCATTTCCCATCAAAACAATTCCACCTTGAACAAATTCATATGTAGCGAACCAATTATTATTAGGAACAATATGATAAGAAAATCCTAGACATACTTTTAGAAGAAACAAAAACATCAACACCTTTGTCTTCCCAAGTTATAAATGCATAACCATTTTGTTCATTTGTCTGACTAGTTGAATTGTTATGTTTTTTTTTTGCTTTTATAGACAATACTTCATTATATGACATTTTTTATGATAACATAGAAAACTAATATTTTATTTCTAGATTTCGATCTTGGCCTTTGTTTTCCACCAACATTTTAGTTGTTTAATTGACATTTTACTACAAACCTTTTCACCTTCTGAGTCATCAGGATTAACAATTAATTAGTTTTCAATTACTTTTTGTTGTAGTAAAGCCTTTTTTATATCTTTTAAAGTAATATCATCTTAGTTATACATTAATGTCTCTCTAAAATGTTTATATTTTGGACGCAATGAATCCAATAATGTAATACCAAATCCTCTTCATCCTATTTAACATCTATGATTTGCAAGTCCATAATAATATAGTCAAATTCATCAAGATGAGGTTTAACATGTATACCTTTAACAAGTTTTAGGTCATGCAATTGACTTTTTAGTAATAAACGATTCACCACTGACTTTGTCATGTAGAGCGATTCTAGCTTGAGCCATAAAAATTTTGCAGTTATTTCCTTTTCCACTTCACGTAGGATCTCATTAGAAATACATAATTGTATTATTAAAAAATCATTTAGATCAATCTCATCAAACTACGATGATGATGATGATGAAAAAGATGAATATGAAAAACCAGAATTATTAACAAAAAGTTCATTTGATTCAAATGATGAAGATATAAATGATATGACAAAAAATGATAATGAATAGAGGTTATTATAGCTGAGTAAATTATGGGATAATTGTTAATTATCATTAACATGATTCAATGTTTTTTTTTTCATTTAGTATATAAGGGGTCGAGGTAGAGCTGGAGATGGCCCTATGAGAGGGGGCTGAGGATGAGCCACTGGCAGGGGTCATATTTCATCCATATTTGATGCTTCTACATCATCACCAAGTAGAGACACCTCTACAGTAGCTAGCACAAAGACATTTGACAGCTCCACATCAGTTTGCACAGGTCCATTCACATTAGTTGGCCTAGACGTATCCACATTAGCTGGCCCATATTCAGTGGGTCCATCCAGCTCTCAGGGACCATCCACAGGAGAACCTCACACAGCTCCATGAGCAGAGATAGAGTCCCTGTAATGCTTGTAATTATGACCTATAAGTTATGTTATTGGTTAGTGAAAAATAAGGGATTAAGTAGAGTTTTGAGATGTTGAGAATGACTGAAATCTGATGTTTCATGCCCGTGACAATGAGTGTCACAAATGTGAATATCGGGTTTTAGTACACAACTGTGATGAGATTTTTCACGGTCGTGAAGAGTTGCTTCACAACCATGAAGGAAAGGCTCACACCTATGAAAGAGGAGTCATGGTCGTGAAGCCTGAATAGATAGAGCATGTGAGGCAGTCGTGTTTTCCTTTTTGCCATCCCCTTTAAATCCATTCCCCACTCCCTGTTAACCAACAAAGCACATAATTTCATCTTCTTCTATCTCCAGACTCCATCTTTTTCCATTAGAGAAGCTTGGAAGATCAGTATTTCATAAGGGAAAAGTGAGAAAGAAAAATGAGAAAATGGAGGTTGAAAGTATAAAGGAAAGTTTGGTTTTTCTTTGCTGGACCTTGGTTCATTTTTCAAAGGCTAAAAGGACATTTATTCATCTTGCTAGGACTTGGAGAAAGTGCTGGAAGTCTATCTCAAGGGAAAGGACAAACTTGAAGAGATCAAGCTTTAGCCAATCTGCACCATTGGTGTAAGGTTTGTACATAACAACACTTAAGGCAACTACTTTGTATTTTCCGTGTTCATTGCTTTTAAGGCATGTTTTAAATGATAAATGAGTAGATAAATGGTGAAATGTAGGGTTAATATGCATGATGGGAATTTTGTATGAAATGGATTAGATTGTGATGTTTGAGGATTGTTTCTGATTAATGTTGATGATTAGAGATTATATGGTTATGATAGATAGTTTGAATGCATGCTGAAATTTTGATAAGGTGGCTAACATTGGTTAATCGTAGTGAGTATTGCATGTGAAAATGGCATGATTTGTGATGCTATGTTTTTCTAGAAAATTTTCCAAATTCACGGCTGTGAAGTGGGTTCACAAGTGTGAATATTGTGAAATGCATTTTTATTGCTGAAGCAAACCCATTCACGGTCAGCTTCATAATTGGATTCATGCCCATTAAGGTGTGATCGCAATCGTGAATGTATGCTGATTCATGAGTTGAATCATGGATTGTTTACAGAGGGAACTACCTATGAAGTAATGTTTCATGGCCGTGAACGATTATTCATGGGCGTGAAGCTGTTTATGATGAAAAATTTATATGTTTTTTTAATCAAAATTGATTCGTTGTGAGGCAGTAGGCCTTGATTGCTTGTTTATATCATGATATGGAAATATATGTTATAAAAATAATTGTGGAAATCTTAAGACTTATATAAAATCTAGTAGTGGATAATATGAACATACGCATGATAACATAGTAAGCCTAATACGCTGACTAAGACTAGAGCTAAGATAGATGATATGCCATTAAGGGGAGCATTTGGTACCGAGTGACCTATATTGGTCATATTTAGTATACAAGCTAATGTATATACAGACTTCGAGGTAAATCATTATAGTAGCTCGGTGAGTATATCATGCATATTATGTATATGTTGTTATAGGCCTTGCACGTTATAATGTACCACTAGGCACGAGTTGCTTAGCGTATGGATTTTTTTCCATGTGCAGATTTAGAGCTTAAAGAATGATCGATAGAAGACGACACTCAGTGATCAGAGTCGATGATATATAGTCGAGGTGGGTGATACACTGTTGTATCTTATTTTTGGTCATTTTTCTATGGGTTGGATAGTTATAGTTTTACATGCTGTATTTCAGAAACATGTAGTTTTATAACTACTCCTTCTGTAAAAATTTGGGCTTACGTATGCCCATATGATTTGTATTAAACTTTTCTTTTATTGAACTCAATTTCATGATTTTAAGAATGTTTTTATTTTGCTAAGTCATCATGGCCATGGTACATGAAAGTTTTAAAAATTATAATATTTTAACTTATGTGCATTGTAGCATCTTTTGGTATAATTAGGTTTAGTCTTAATTATATCGAAGGGTGATACATTTAGTGGTATCAGAGCTTAGGTTTAGGTGGTTCTGAACCTAGGTCGGATAGGTGTATCACATATGCAAGTGTTATCCTGTATGACTTTGATGTGGGTTATCTTCTGTCAATGTGTAGGCTAAAAAGGAAGTATGGAGATTGAACTACATGATACGGCTGAGAGTAACAGTCTTTCGAATGTTGAGGCTCAAAATCAGTCGAGCTAAATTAATGTGCAAAGACTAGCTGGCGCACCTCTTTTACAGCAACCGATGGCTAGTCAGTCATATCAGACACAGGATCTGTTGATGCAGAATCTTACTGCTCTAATGCATCAATTACTACAGACTATACCGCTGCCACCTCCATTAGTCACCGCTGAGACATAAAGTTTAGATTGATAGGCTAAAAGATTATAGGGGTTACAGACTTCATATGTGGTATTGAGGACGATCCAATAGCTGTCGATTTTTGGTTAGAAAGGACCAAAAAGGTCTTTAAGGAGTTGGATTATGCGGAGAAGCACAAGGTTAGGTATGTTGTTTTACTTCTCTAAGAACATACCTATGATTGGTGGAAGACAGTTTTGCAGAAATCGTAGATTCCCAGCCAATTACTTGAGAGTTCTTCATAGCAGAGTTCAAAAAATAGTATGTTTCAAAGGCATATACAGATGAGAAGAAACGAGAATTTCTGAACTTACGATAGGAAAACACGACCGTGACAGTATATAAAAGAGAGTTTACTCAGTTGAGTAGGTATGCAATTGGTATCATTGGGCATGAGGCAGACAAGTGTTGCTGGTTTGAGGATGGTCTAAGGGATGAGATTGGGTTCCATATGATCTCACAACAGTACTTCACGAGGTTGATATCTTCTTCCATTTCTATAGAGAATAGGGTAATAAAAGTCTTCCATAAGAGACTTTAGAGGGTCAGTATACAATGTTGCACAGTCATTGAGAAAACGGCTTGTACCAGTTCTGGATCCTTCCAGTTTAGAGGACATGGATAGGGTCAGGGTTAGACGGGGAACACCAGATAATTACCATTTTTAGTGACAATTTCCACTGCTGCAAGTAGTAAGTCTCAGACATAGAGATAGGTGGTACCTCAGTATACAGGGTGTGAGAGGATGCATAGAGGAGAGTGCTGGGGATGCACTAGGTCTTAATACAGGTGTGGGTCTCGAGATCATTTTAAGATAGACTGTTTGTTACAGATGGTGAAAGCTCCCACTCAGATTCAAGGGTTAGTGCTGACACAGGCCAAAGGTTGAGAACATGTCAGTTTAGGTAGAGGTGGATCTAGATCGGTCATATCAGGGATAGTGAATAGGCCAGAACCTAGTGGAGCACCAGTGATGGCCTATGTTATGGGATCCATAAAGGACTTGAGTGTATCGGATGTGTTTATAGGTACATTTTTTCTCTTTGACCTAGTTTTAATTTCTTTGTTATATCTGGGTTCTACTCATTCTTATATATGTACCAACATAGTTGATCGGTATAACATGTTAATGGAGAGATTAGATCATGAGATAGAGTTACTAGCGCTTTGGGGCATAGCATGTGGTAAAGCAAGTGTACAAGAATTGTCCAATTATGGTTTAAGGGAAAATGTTTACGACATACTTAATTGAGTTGCCCTTTTATGAGTATGACATTATCCTGGGTATGGATTGGTTATTTCGGTATGGTGCAGTAGTGGACTGCATGATCAATATGGTAGAATTGAGAACATCGAAAGAGGAGATAGTGGTTGTATAGGGGGAGAGATCCTCATAAAAAAACGAGGATCATCTCCATGATGAAAGCACATAAGATGATCAGAAAAGGGTGTGAGGCCTATTTGGCTCACGTAATTGACAGCAGAAGTAAAAACCCAGATCTTAGGGTTATTCCGACAGTGGAAGAGTTTCCATATGTGTTTCCAGATGAGATAGTAGGGCAACCTCTAGAAAAAGAGATAAACTTTTCAATTGAGCTTTTTTCGGGTACAACTCTTATATCAGTGATACCATATCGGATGGCTCCATCAAAGATGAAGGAGCTAAAGGCACAGTTACAGGAACTGCTAAAAAGGGCTTCATCAAACCGAGTGTATCTTTATAGGGTGCACTGGTGCTATTTGTCAAGAAGAAAGATGGGTCTATGAGGTTGTGCATAGACTATAGACAATTTATAACATAATTAATAATTTTTGGAAAACAATAAAATATAATATAATATAATACTTATTTAAAAGTAAAAAATATTTTTTATTTAAAAAAATATGTAATTAACTAATTAAGTAAAATAATACATATGTTTAATATTAAAATAAAGAAAATTTTTAATAAAATCATATATCAGGTCGGGTCGGGAATTCCCGACCCTGTAAGGTATTGTATGCAGGTAGACTCCAGCTTATTCATGCAGTCCTAAGAAGCTTGCACATTTATTGGGCTTGTGCTTTCATCCTTCCTAGTTTTGGTGGTCAAGGAGATTGACAACAAATGTAGGAACTTTCTTTGGAAAGGCTGTTGTGATTGTAGTAGAGGAGGTCCTGTTTCTTGGGAAGAGGTTTGAAAACCGAAGGGTGGTTTGAGGATTAAGGATATTGTAGCTTGGAACAAAGCTGTGGTTAATTGGTAAGCAAATATGGGAGCTGGTTGCCTTGAAATCTTCCTTATGAGCTGTTTGGGTTATTAATAATAAACTGAAAAAAATGAGCTTCTGGGGAGTAATAAGGAGTGTTGGAACACAAAACTTTTCTTGAAGTATCAAGCTTCATGGGTGCCCATACTCTTTGAATTTTAATTTTGCTTTTCATTTTTATTTTCAACAGCTGTCATAGCTGCAAATTTATTATTTGTTATTGGAATTTTTCATTTGCATTTACAGGTAGAGATAAACATAGGGCACAGAGATAATGAGTACAAATGTCAAACAAGCCAAATGAGATTCAAAAAGAGTTTATTGCCCAAAAATATGTACCAAAGAGAAAATATAAATTCATTTACCCACATTTATTATATATGAACTAGTGTATTTAGCTCATTATTTTGATGCTGTAACTTGTAAAGAACATTACTGAATAATAATAATAATAATAATAATAATAATAATAATAATAATAATAATCAAGCATCAATTCTGATGGAAGAAGAAGAATCCTCCTCATCTTCCCTGTGGAATTTCCACACTGAAGCCATTATTCCAGTTGAAGCCGATGCTTTTGTCTTCCTTACTGGTTGGACCTGCATTGTCACTAGCTATTACAATTATTATAGATCATTAATAAACTCCTAATTCAATCTTCAATGAGAAATATTTAACCTCTTCTCAAAAAAAATTTTAAAAAATCTTTAAAAAGACAAGGAAATTAAATTAACCCAAACCAAAATTCCAAAACTGGACTTACTCTTTGCCTTGGTTTGCTCTTTTGTATCTTGAGAGTTTTCATTTCTTCAGGTCTATTTTTCAGATATTCCTTCAGTTGTTCATCATTCATAGCTTTTATCATATCAGCCTGTCAAAAGGCAAAATTAAATCCCTAAAAAATATTTTTGCTAATATAAACAAAGAATAAAATAAAGTTGATATTCTTAAATAATGTATTGATAACATGTTAAATAATGAATATTTACCCATTTTTCAAGATCTTTAATTTCCTTTTCTAGGGCATCTCCTTCCTTATCTGCAAGATCCTTCTTCTCTTGCCATGAAATAGCTGCTCTACTGTCTATCTGCTTCTTCTTCTTCTTCTTCTCTTCTCTCAAGGTAGACATTATTTCCTGTATATAATATTGATTAAAAATATAAAACAACTTTAAAGTTACCCAAATTTGGACATGAAATATATATATGGAATACAAGAAGAGATTTTAATATATAGAGATACAAAATGTAACTGTTGCTTAAATTATTACATATCAAAAGCAATATTTGTTACGTTATGAATCAAAAAAGTAGAAATGCATGGCGAACCCATGCAGCTCATATGTATATCATTTCCACTATTCAGTTCTCAAATATTTTTTTTATTTTTTTGGTAAGGAGAGTCACATATTTTTAATTAGTTAAAAAATTAAGTCACATAATTAAACATTTCATTTTCTTCGACGTTAAAATTCATCTATTTTACTATTTTAAATACTATATGTCATCTTTATATGAGTTTGTTCATAGGTAATAAAGTATAAATGTACATACAAGTTTTCAAAAAGTTCAAGTACTAAAACTTTCTTTTTTTTTTTCTATTTTTTAGCCAAGCTAAATATTCATCGTGTTAAAATTCGCTTATCAACGACAACATTGATTGTTGTTTGTTATTGTTTTGGATAAAACAGATTATTATTTGTTTGTTAATTTATAAGGAATGAAACTAAGGAAGGGATCGGGAATTAAAAATGTAAACATATGGAAATGATTTTAAAATTATTTGATGCTCCAGTCCACACCCATATATATGGAATGACAGGTTAGCTTTTGCCTACACAAATAATTTTATGAGTACCAATTGCTTTAGGTGAAACTATGATCCCAACCTGATCACTTATCTCAAAACCAATAAAGATATAAACTATGTTATAAATTTATGGAAATGATTTTAGATATAGAAAATAACATCCTAATTTATTTTTAATTTTTTTTTTGTATGGGTGTTTTTTCTTTTCACTAGAAATTTTATGTTCGAACTTCTTTTAAAACTTTAAAAAAAGTGTTTTGCCGCTTTTATGAGCTTATTCAACAAGAATCCAAATCATTACAAGAAAATGCAACTTTACTAATAGAAATTTTCAGTTGGTAAACAAAAAATTTGTTGGCAATAAAAAAATTTTGTTGGTAAAACGTTTGTCAATAAATTTTCTGAGACAAAAAAAATTATTGATAAATTTATCAACGAAAAAATCTATTGGTTAAGTGAATATGTTAGGAAATTACCAATGGATGTAGATTACGTTAGTAATCTGTTGGCAAATTCACACTTCTATTTATTGGCATTTTATCAACGAATTCACACCCATTAATAAATTCACACATCTATCCAATGGTAAATTGTTTGCCAATGGATAACAATCTATTGGTAAATTAACAGCCAATAATATATCAATTGATAATGGAAAAATCATCCATAGTAAGTCATTGGTAATGGAAAAATCACCGATAGTGCCCGAATAAAAGAATGTTATGTAAGCTATTCAAATAAAATATTTTTCAATAAAAATAAATTGAAGACATATCGTTAATATCATTTTATTTTTTTTATTTTTTCAATTAAATCTGATATATCATAATATCGTGATAAAAGAAAATAGTGTAATTTTATTTACAAAAGTATTATATAAAAAAAACATTTATACTTGTGCAAAAGCAGAATTTACTTTACATACAACTTGAGAGAAAATGCATAGCAAAAGAAACAAAAAAAAAAATACAAAACCCATTGTATTAAGGTATAAAGAAAATACATAGCAAAAGACAATATATTATATTGCATGTAATATGCAGCTATATACTATTTAATATTTATTTCATATTAACATGCATTTTCCAATACTCACATCCATCATTTAGTTGCTTCATGCAAAACATATCATGCTACATTCATCCGCATGCATAAACAATTAACATATATAATTGACACAACAATCATCATATAATTCTTGATTTATTTGTACATTAACGGCTATGATTGAACTAATAATCAGAATAACATAGTTGATCATCTAGGCATAATAAAAAAGTGTCATCATTGGTATAATAAATGTGTCTTCATTGACATAATATAAGTATCATCACTGGTATAATATGACTCATGATTGGTATATCAAACTATTCAGTGATGATACTAGGTGTTCTAGAGTTTATCTTTACCACGTTCTAGGGCTTATCCTTACCGTTATAAAATTCATACATTTTTACTTCGTAAAATTTATGAGTCTAATAACTCAATTAATCACATAATTACTCAATACAAATATCATTCATGTTATATAATAAGGTTCAATTTAATTTATATATTAAATTCCTCAATTTATTTTATGCATCGTTACTAGTGGTTTCCATACTCCATTTCGAATATCAATTTTTTGTCTGATTCCATCCAAATTAAATTAAATAATCTCTGAAAAATTATAGCCCAAAATCTTTAATATTCAATTTGAATTACTTAAGTCTAACTTATGTAGAAAAAGTTATAAGTATTTAAACAATAATTGCTCACTAAAATTTTGCCAAGAATTTTTGAGACAGATTTCAAGTCACATATTAATGTCCAAATTAGATATAGGGTTCGTTTGACATTGCGTTTGACAAAATTGCTTTTGGAGAAAAAAATTTTATTTTTAAATTTTTTGAGTTTTGAAAATTGAATTTGGAGAAAAAAAGGTAAATAAATATTTTTTTCCAGTAGCAGATTTGAGAAAAAAAATTATAAAAAATTATAAAAAATTAAAAAAATTAGGCAATTAAATCAAAAAAAATTAAACTTGTTTTTTGGACACCTAACAGCAATCCCAAAAATACAAATAGTTACAATCAAAATTAAATTTTATATTCTCATGAAAATTTTATCTCTATGTTTTAAGTTTCAAACTCAGTAAAGAATACACCAATCTGAGTTTCATAACTTAAGTTATATAATTTTTTTATACAAATTGCTCTATGAAAAATCCAACGAAACACCAATCACATAAACCACACATTTAATCATACAGTTAACCCAATATACTCTAATTACAATATAACATACTAAGTATTTAAATCTTGCAAGCACATAAAAATTTATAGGTTATTGTCTTAGGGTATGCACATACCTAATGCCTTCCTCTTCTTCTTAACTTTTTATGTCTCTTTCTCTTTTCTTTGCTTCTCTGATTTCCTTGTGTTTGATTCTTCTCAACTTGAACTCCAAAAATATACAAAAATATTATTAAAAACTTTACTTTTATCACCTATCTCTAAACCCTATCTTCTCTCTCTACAAATCCTAAACTCTTTATCTTCCAACTCAAGTTTTAAATGAGCTCTAAACCCCATATTCCTTTAGAGAAAATTAAAAAGCAAATGAAAAATACCTTACTTTCACTCTCTTCTTTCCTTAGCCAAAACACTAAGGCTTTCTCTCTCATATTTTTCTTACTTATTTCTCACTTATAGGTCTTCCAAAAGCTTCCTCTCACTTCCTTGTGCATAAAACCTACTTTTCTAAGCCTCTCTCTATCTCTTTCTCACGTTCTCTCACTAAAGCTAGCTTTTGGCTATGGAGGATAAGGGAAAATGGTTGGGGCTGGTTTAGATGCAGAAAAATAAGTCAAATCAAGTGATAAGGGAGAAAAAAAAAAGAAAAAATGAATAAGAAAAAAAAGTTTCAATAGGTCCCACAATTTGACTAATAACGTTGATTTTTTTGGATTATAAACATCTTAATCTTTTTCCTTTGTTATGGTTGGCCAACTTGGTATTTCTAGGTGCAATATGTGAATTTTATTGGTAAATATCTCAATTAATCCTCTAAAATTCCGTAAATTGCAAATTTATTCCAAAAGTTTTTAAATTTTATATTTTGGTCCCTTAACATAATTTAACATTTTTAACAGTTTAAACACTTTATTAGATACTTTTCATAATTATTTGTCTTATATTTTAATTATTCTCTAGTCAAAATCTAAATTTATACTCTAATCGATCTGTCTCGTCAATTTAGCAATACATGTAACTTGAGCCATAAATTAGTGGATATGGCATTGATGATCCACTTAAAGTAAAACAACAAGCAACATATAATTGATCATATATATAGATAATGTTAGACATATATAAAGAAAGATAGAAAATTGTTGTTTCCAACAATGACCCACACCCACATGTTTCTTATGTATATATGAATTGAAAAACCTTGAAAATCTACCAAAGTTCATATTAAAAAAAAAAGAAGTTGAACTGTGAAACAAAATATTGAGGTAAAAAAAACACACATAAAGCCTAACCATAAAAAAATTCATCATCTTTACTAAGTGATAAAAAAATATTAAATTCTAACAATTTTGGTCCATCAAATTGAAAAGAAAAATATATTACAACAACCAAATGTTTTACCTTTAAAACTAATAACATCATAATGTTGAGTTAACTAACCGCAATATCCTTTAATCATTGATCAACAAACCTTCCATCTATTTTGATCTTGCGGATCCTCTCAAAAATATCATAAATTAGTCATAAGTTGTCCAATATGCTCTATATCTTGAAAAAAGATATAACACATTATTATGTTACTTAAATTAGATACATTTTTACAATTTTTATGCTATCATTTGAACTTTAAGTTTATAAAATAAGAAGTTAAACCACATAATATCATTTAACAACTCTATATTGTGATCTACAACAAATCTAGAACTCGTTGTGTGCTTAGATGATTCAATGTCAGGTTCTACAACCTCACTCAAACTATTTTTGGATGAAACCTTACACTTGTTCTTAAAATCTAGAGTATTCCAACTATGCATTCAACTGTCTCATATCTTTTTTGAAACACTTTGAGGTTGCTTTCCTAATTTCTCCAATCACAAAATGTATTAGATTAGTGTATACCAGCTTGTTGTTCCCAAATGGTCTGAATCATGGAATTTGAAAGCTTATCAAACAAAAAGACTTCTATAAGGTATATTAATTAGTGTTAGTCATATGGAATAATAACTTGATTTTTACCACTTTTATAACACCCGTTCATCTCAGTAGCTCGTGTTTGGATAAGAGAGTGTTAAGCTATTTTTAGTCAAAATTGTCATTTTATAAACAAAGAAAACTACATTTTTTCCAATATCAAAACTTTACACATTATAAAAGAAATGGTACACACTTTATATATATATATATATATATATATATATATATATATATATATATATATATATTACTATTTACAAAAAAGTTGTGTTTCTCCAAAATATAAGGATACTTTACAAAAACTACAAAATAAAATTCAAAATAAAAATACAAAAGTCATGTGACCCACCGTATTCGAAATATGGTATTTTACTGGACCAGGTCATCTCTAAATTTATTTACACTTCTCTGCTCTAACTTGCTTTATCTACACGAAAGAAACTTGCACGCTAAGCTTTTAGGCTTAGTGATGCATAAAAGTAAGACAATATACTATATCATGCAACATGCAATATTATGCACTTATAACATGTCTAAGTTTTCATACATTTTCTAATACTTTTCACATCTCATATCCTCATCACATACTTACATATTGTTATATTAGATTAATTAACATACATAAACAATTATCAAATATAATTTATATAAGATTCTTTGTACCATTATTAGCTTATTAATGCCCAAAACATATAAGAACTAATAATCAGGATAATGGAGTTGGTTATCCAGACAAAATAAAGTTATTACTCGGGCATAATGTTATACATATATAAGTAACATCACCAGCATAAAAATATATGTCATTATCGACATTAATAAGAATGTCATCACCGACATTAATAAACCCCTTATTGGCATGTCAAACCATCCAAGACTCTATGTCTATGTTATGTGTTTTAGGGCTTAATCCATGTCATTATCAAGTTAAAACACTTTCTTTTTGTCAATTCATAATTCTCTTTTGTTTTCTTCATTACACATTCCTTTTCATTTAAAGTGAATCACAAAATGTTATACTTTCACTTGTATCAACATAAAAATATTCAAAATTCATTAAATAATGAATATATCTTGATATATATTTTTTTTGAAATTCCTTGAAAAATAGCAAATATATAATTTATAGAAAATAGGGTGTTTACGGTCGTGGCTAATTGTTCATAGTTCATACTCATGAACAATTTAAAGCTTATTGCCTCATGGTCGTGGTCCAAAGGTTCATGCCTATGATCCAAACCATGTTTCAAGATGTGAATGAATCTAGAATAAATAGTACCATTTTCCATGTAAAAGTTATGCCTGTGATATCATTTAGTCATGCATGTGAATTTAACAATTCATGTCCATGACTGAAGCTTCACATTCGTGACTAACAGCTGAAAAATTACACTTTCACTTTCCATATTCATTTCAAGCTTCTTAAAGTCATAAAAAAAACCCTAACATGCATCCTTAATGTTCTTAACTTAGCATACAATATTTTACCATCATTTACATGCTTCTAATTTGCTTAAATTCCTAACATGTGACCTTTCTCATGTCAATTTAAAGTTTTTGTGCAATAATTCATTATCAAATACATTACAAGCACTAACTAAAATGCCAAATGTTCATGTCATACAATTTTATGTTAAAATATAGGTTATTGCCTTAAGTTATGTACTAACCTCTTATTTTCATCTCTTTACTTCTTTACTTCTTTTTCTTTGTTCTTTTATGCTTGTTCTTTATTAACTTGTATTTCTAAAACACATAAAACATCATAAGAACCTTACCTTATCTTATTTCTTTAAATCCTATTTTCTCTTTCTTAAAATCCTAAACTCTCTCTCTTCCAAAACATGCTCAAAAGAGCTCAAAACCTTATATTCTTCAGAGAAAATTGTAGAAGAGAATAAGATAATCTTACCTTTACTATTTTCTCCCTTTGGTCAAGACTTGAAGGATTTCCCTTTCCTCCTATCTTGTTTATCTTCCTTTCTCTTTGTTCCCTCAAGCTTAGTTGTGCATGCATATGGCTTTTTCTTGTCTTTTTCTCTTTACTCTCTCTTTTTCTTTCTCTAGAATAAGTATTGGCTATGGAGAAAATATGGTGGAATGGGTTAGGGAGAAAAGTCTAGGCTTAATGAAATAAAAAATAAAGGAAAAAAATAAGAAAAGAAAAGAAAACCAAAAGTCTACATATATGACCCTCTTGACTAATACTTGATTTTTTTTTATTTTTTATGTTAATCAACATATTAATCTCTTCTTTTTCTTTAATGGACGATCATCTCATAATTTTGAGTCTAAAGTCATGCATTTTAGTGGTAAGTATCTAATTTGATCTCCTAATTTTCAATAAATTACAATTTGACCCCAAAACTTTCCAAAATTTTTATTTTAACATCTTCACACTTTTAATATGTTTGATTTAGCATTTCTCATAACTACTAATCATACTTTAACTAGAGGCACTATCTCATTTTGAAGAACTTTCTCCTCATGTGTTAAGATAACCATCAGTTCCTCTTCATATGTTAAATCCATATGTACTTCTATATCATCAGCTAGAATAATATAGGTTAGGTCTGAATGATATCTCCTTAGCATCGATACATGAAACACATTATGAATTTTATCCAGCTCTAGTGGAAGTGTTAATCTATATACCACTGGTCTGATTCTTTCTAGAACTTCATAAGGACTAATGAATCTTGGACTTAGTTTTCCTTTCTTACCAAATTTCAACACCTTCTTCCAAGGTGAAACTTTAAGAAACACTTTATCACCTACAACATATTCAATGTCTTGCATTTTTAGGTCAGCATAAAAGTTTTTGTTGATCCTGTGTTGCTTTTAATCTTTTCTTGATAATCCTAACCTTCTCGTAGGTATGTTGTACTATGTCTGGCCCTATTACTTCTTCTCCTCCATCTCAATCAAATAAATTGGTGTCTTGTACTTCTTTCCATATAGTGCCTTATAAGGAGTCATACCTATACTCATATGATTGCTATTGTTGTAGACAAATTTCATAAGAGGTAGATATCAATCACAACTTCCCTTAAATTCAAGTACACAACTTCTCATCATGTATTCTAACAGCTGAATAACTTGTTTTGATTGTCCATATGTCTGCAGATGGAATGTCGTGCTAAAATTAAATTTGGTTTCCAAAGTCAATTACAAACTCTTCCAAAATTGAGAAGTAAATTTGTGATCTTTATAAAAAGAATAATGGACACTAGAACTTAGTGTAGTCTCATGATCTCATTTACATAAATCTCAACCAGTTTGTTCAACAGGTAGTCCATATTAACTAATAAAAAGTGTGTTAACTTCGTCATTCAATCCACTATTATCCATATTGCATCATGCTTCTTTTAAGTCATTGGCAAACTGGAAACAAAATTCATGGTGACTATTTCCCACTTTCATTTTGGTATGGATACAGGTTGTAATAATCTTATGGGTAGTTGATGCTCAGAGTTCACTTGCTAGTAAGTCAAACACTTAGCAACATGTTTTGTAATGTCCTTCTTCATCTCTAGCCACCAGTATTGTGTTTTCAAATCTTGGTACATCTTACTTCCACTTGGATGCATATTGTATCTTATCTCATGAGCTTCTACTAGGATATCAAACTTTAACTCGTCTATACTTGGCACACAAATTCTGTTTCTAAAGTGTAATGTTCCATTTCTTTTTACCTAACATTTAAGTTTTCCCCTTTTTTCTATAGCTTCCATTATCTTTATCAATCTTTCATCCTGCTTTTGAGCATCTTTTATTCTCTACACTAGACTAGATTCCACTCACATCTCAGCTAGCATATTTTTGCTTAATGCATCTACATCTGCAACCACATTAACTATTCCTAACTAGTAATAGATCACACAATTATAATTTTTAATCAACTCCAAACATTTTCTTTTCCTCAAGTTCAACTTTTTTATAAGGGAAGATACTTAAGACTTTTGTGGTCTGTATAGATATAAATTTCTCTTCATACAGATAATGTCTCCAAATCTTCAAGGAGAAATGCATCGGATAATTAAGTGCATGTGGCTTAAGCTGTCGAATGCATATACAATCACCCTTTCTTCTTGCATAAGGGCACAACTTAAACCATTATGACTAGCATCACTATATACAACAAAAATTTTCCCTATAGTAGGTTGAGTCAAAACTGGTACATCAGTCAACATTGCCTTGAGTCATTCAAAGCTCACTAGACATTTATCTTTCCATTCAAAATGAACCTATTTCTATAGCAGTCGAGTCAAAGAAGTTATGGATGAAAACCCTTCATAAATCTCCTATAATATCCGGCTAATCTGAGGAAACTCCTCACTTTTATCATATTCCTAAATGGTTTTCAATTAAGAATAGTCTTGATCTTACCAGCATCAACTCGAATACTTTCAACTGAAACTACATAACATAAAAAGCTAATTGCATCGTGCCAAACTCGTATTTCGACAATTTGCATACAAATGTTTCTCTTTCAATATTTGTAACACTAGCCCAAAATGGTGATCATGCTCTTCTCGATCCTTATAGCATACAGGGATATCATCAATAAACACCACTACAAACTAATCAAGATAAGGTCTGAACACTCAGTTCATCAAGTCCATAAAAGTCGCTAGTGCATTCGTCAAATCAAATGGCATTATTAGGAACTTATAATGACCATAATGAGTTTCAAATGTCATCTTAGGTACATAGATTCCTTGATCTTCAGCTAATGATACCCTGATTAAAGATCTATCTTAAAAAATATGCATGTACCTTTTCAATTGATCAAAAAGATCATCGATTCTAGGCAACATGTACTTATTTTTTATAGTCACCTTATTAAGATGACTGTAATCAATCCAAAGATGTAAGGTACAATCTTTCTTCTTCACAAACAACACTAGAGTATCCCATAATGACACAATGGGTTGTATAAAATCTTATCTAACAAATCTTATAACTGCACCTTCAATTCTTTCAATTCAGCAGATGTCATTCTATATGGTGTAATTGAAATAGGAGTAGTATCGAATACCAAATCAATGTCAAACTTGATCTTCCAATCTAGTAGTAACATTGACAACTCCTCTAAAAACACATTTGGAAATTCATAAACAGTAGGAATATCAACCAACCTCTAACTGCTTTTTTTTATATCGGTCATATACGCTAAGTAAGCTTCACATCCCTTACTGATCAGTTTTTGAGCTTTCAACTCTAATATCATATTATCAAGATTTTCTCTATTCTCGCCCATCATAACTCTCTTATTGGTTGGAAATCCTAATAATCATTTGTCTCTTCCCATAATACAATATCACTCTATGACGAACTAGTCAATTCATTCCTAAGATCATATCAAATTCATGGAATGATAGCTCTATCATATCTGCTGGGAAATTGCTTGTATTGTATTTCAACTAGGCAACTCATTAACACTTTTTTCTAACCCTCACATTATGCCCTAACAGGCTAGTCACAAGAATTTCAAATTCTAAAGCCTCTGGTACTAAGCCCTTTTAACCTTATGGTGGTGTGCATATGTACGAATGCGTCGACTTTGGATCTATCAATGCATGTATGTCAAAGCCAAAAAGAAGAAATTTATCCATTATGACATCGGGTGCATCTTGCTCTTATCGGCCTCGTATGGCGTACGCCCTAGCTGGTGCAACTTTACTTCCTTTTGGCCTCTCTACTATCTCAAATCTAAACTGACCCGGCCCCATTTGGCCTCATCTTCCTTATTCTCTACCTCGACCTCTACCCTAACTAGAAGTTGTATATTTACTATTTAGCACTCCTTAAACCTCTACCAAATTGTAATAGGGATAATCTCTCCTTAAATGATCTTTGGAGTTGCATCTTAAACAAGCTTCTGTCATCCACCGACACTCTCCTACATGAGGAAAACCATAATGTTGACATAACAATATGGGTAAAGATCTATGTGGTGTCTGTGTCTGTGCACTAGCCATTGAAGATATAAAGCTCACGAGCTGTCCCCACCTAAAAAAAAGTCTGCTACAACCCCCGACTTGAAAATGGCCACTAAAAGATCTTACTCTCTTACCATTCGATGGTCCCCCATTCAGCTATGACATTGGTGTCTTAAACCCTCTATCTTGCACTGGTTGTTGTGCTGCTAAATTTGTCTCCACTGTTTTAGTAGATGCTAATAAACTGGGGGAAATTCATTAGGCATAGAGCTAAGACTTGCAACTTGATCGGATCCCTTAACCCATTCTCAAAATGTTGGCATTTATTAGCCTTTATAGATACAATATTGCCAGCATACTTGTAAAGATATGTGAAGTCTCTCTCATACTTTAATACAGTCTTATTCCCTGGCTTCAATGTCAAAAATTCTCTCTTTTTATCACCTGTGTAAATAGAGGGAATGTACTGCTCTTTAAACTTTTCCAGAAAAGAATTTCCAAGTCATGGGATCAGGTGCCTCTGAACTCTATGATTCTGACTTCCACCAATCATATGCATGATCTTGCAACAATGACACTACATATTCATATTTTTGGTCATCTGTACAGTGTAGCTGGTTAAAGACTCTCTCAGGTCGCTCTAACCAAAATTCTACTATAGAGGGCTCATCTTCTCGTTTACCATAGAAGTTTGTCGCTCCTAACTTTCACTACCTCTTAAATTGTAACACAGAGAGGGTTGGCCATGATGTTCTCTGTAGCAAGTCAATCATATTTTGTAAGAGCTCTGTTTGTCTCGTGCCAGCAATAGACTCCCTATGTGATGAGCTAACACCAAATCTCGATACAACAGCTTGGCAATGACTTGGTTATGATGAAGCCTATGTCTCTGTAGGCTCATTACTTTCTGCCCCTTCAACAATAATCTGTTGTGATTTAAAATCCATACCCTACCTATTATAAAAAGTAACAACCATAATCAGTGAGCAAAAACTTACACATGTGCGAATGTGAGTACACTCGTGTCATAAATATGTTTTAAAACTCTTTTTTTGAAAATCCAAAACTACCCAAACCGAACTCTGATACTGACACCCCCTCATCCTAATAGCATGTGCTTGGATAAAGTATTACGCAATATTTAGTCAAAATTGTCATTTTTATAAGCAAAGAAAGCTATATTTTTTCCAATATCAAAACTTTACATATTATAAAAGAAATGGTACATACTTTATATACAAAAGTACTATTTTACAAAACAGTTGTATTTATCCAAAATATAAGGATAATTTACAAACACTACAAAAGAAAAAATTCAAAATAAAAATATAAATGTTGTGTGACTTACAGTGTACGAAACATGTTGCTTTACTAAATTAACTCACCGCTTACTTTATTTACACTTTTATACTCTAACCTTGATCTATCTGTGCGAAAAAAAACTCTTACACTAAGCTTTAGGCGTAGTAGTACATAAAAGTAAGATAATATACTATATTATGCAACATGCAATATTATGCACTTATAACATGTCCAAGTTTTCATTAATTTTCCAATACTTTTCACATCTCATACTTTCATATTGTTATATTAGATTAATTAGCAAACATAAATAATTATCAAATATAATTTATATAAGATTCTTTGTACCATTGTTAACTTATTTATGTTCATAATACCTAAGAACTAATAATCATGATAAAATGATTGGTCATCCAAGTATAATAAATTTATCATTCGGGTATAATAGTATGCCCATACAAGTGTCATCATGACACAAAAATAAGTGTCATTACTGACATTAATATGAGTGATATCATCAACATTAATAAGAGTGTCATCACTGATATTAATATATATATCATCATCGACATCAATAAACCTCTGATTGATATGCCAAACTATCAAAGACTCTAGTTTTAGGCTAGGTGTTCTAAAATATAATTCATGTCATTATCAAGTTAAAACACCTTCTCTTTGTCAATTTCATAATTCTCTTTTGTTTTCTTCATTACACATTCCATTTCATTTAAGTTGAATAATTTGTATCAACATATAAATATTCAAAATTCACTAAATAACTAATATACCTTGATCTTTTTTTAAATTCCTTACTAAATAGAAAATATATCATTTATAGGAAACAGGGCATTCACGACCATGACTAATTGTTCATGCCCATGAACAATTTAAAGAGTATTACCTAACAATTGTAGTTGAATGGTTCACGCTCATGATCCAAACCGTGTTTCAAGCTGTGAACGAATCTTAAATGAATAGTATCATTTTTCATGCAAAAGTCACGTCTCGTAATATTATTTAATCACGCATGTGACTGAAGTTTCACACCCATGACTAGTTGCTAGAAAATTACATTTTCACTTTTTATATTCATTTCAAGCTTCTCAAAGCCGTGAAAATACCCCAACATATCCCTAAAGTTCTAAACTTAGCATACAATGTTTTTACCATCATTTACATGTTTATGATGTAACACCCTCCCAGCTAATCAGGAATACTCCTGACTACTTAGATGGATGCTACTAATTACTGTTTTATAAAACCTGTGAAATTAAAATTTTTCTTACAAAACTATTTCATAAACTTTGATCCCTAAGAATCATTTTCATAAAATACCAACTTTTGGCCCACTGTTTACAAAAATCCAACTTTTAAAAAAAATAAAATACATATTTTTTAACATACAAATTTATACAATATATAAAACTCAAAACTATGTCATGTACAAAAAATGAGGATGACATGTATCACAGACTCTCAAAATGGGCACTTCTTTTCTTTAGTCAGCTCTTGCTATCCCTTAGGCTTCGACATACGTGTAGAAAACTCACACACTAAGCTACTGAAAGCTTAGAAGTACATATAGACATAAAAATTCAAGCATGCAACCATACAATTCATATCATAGCATTTTATGTATGTTCATGTATATTATCATACCATAAACACTCCCAATGCATGACAATACAATCACTATATCACTCATCATCGTTAAACATAGCAAGCTTTCTCATACAACTGATTCATAGTAACCTTATCTTTTTCTTTAGTTCATCTTGTTTTACTCATAACTTACCACTTTTTAAATTTCTTTTTATTTTTTATAATTTTTTTTTGCCCAAAACTTACCATAATTCTCTTTTTAATCTGTTTTCACCCAAAACTCTAAGCTGAACTATCCGAATGCAAGTTGTGGACTAGAAGTGCTCTCGGAGCTTCAACTAATCTGTCCATTAACTGTAAAAGCTCACTTGATCTCCTCAAGTTAAAAACGCTCCCATAACTTCAACCATATTGACTGAGTATAAACTGGATCAATGACACTCTAACATGAACTTCATCCACATTGTCCTTAAAATTGCATGGAACCGAGGATCAATGATACTCTAACCTAAGCTTCAGCTACTAAGACCTCATATAAAGAATATTCTATGGTACCATAACCCCCTCAATGACATATCATCTATCTAAGGCCAAGTCTTAGATTAGAGAAAATAGCATTTTTTGATTCTTATGAACTATTTCTTTATCTACTACCTCATTTTTATTTTAGTATCATATACACATAGAACCATTCTCATAATATCATCATATTACTTCTCATGCATCATCATATATATCTGTTATATCACTTTTACATTATCTATATTCATTTAGAAGAAAAACCACCGCATCTTGATTAAAATCATGCACTACATATGTTAAATAACAGACAATTTACAAGCATAAAAGATATTCACGGGTACTCCTTTACCCGTGAACCAAATCGTGACCGTTCATGTGAAAGCTTATGCCCATTATGGATATTTTCTAGGTTTATATTTCACGCGTGTAACTCTCTTTATCATGAGCATATCACGCACGTGAAATATGTCTGTGTTATATATTCACGGGTATTAATTTCTGGATTTTCCAAAAATAAAAATAGAGCATAAGAAAGCCACATACAGGGATCTCTAAGATTGACCAATGTCAATCACTCCTATTAACATTTAATCACATATCAAGCTAGCAAAATGTCTTTAACATAAAATGGAACATTCATAACACATTTCATGTTAAAATATTTTTTAAGCAATATAAACTATTTCATGGCATTTTCTAGCAATTATACCATACCATTTACATGTAAAAATGTTTTAGAAACACATTAATCACATTTTCTTAGCATATAACACTACAATATGCAAAATAGGGAAATTAATATGCATATATGTATTGTCTTTAATAATGAAGTCTAAACCTTTCATGCTTTTCAAGCTTGCCTAGCTCTTGGTTGATCCTCACCTCTGCCTCTAGCTCCTATCAACAAGAAAAACATCCTATGAGCCCTTTAATCTCTAGAAAAATTAACACCAAACTTTCCAACCTAAAGCCTAGGTTTCACCTCACACTTTCACTTATTTATCCCTTTGTGATATTTGGAAACGTAGTGAAAAGAGAGAAAAGAAAAAGAAAAAGATGAAAAAAAGAGGTCTGGTTTGAAAGGAAGGATTTTGGGGAACATAGAATGATTATATGTAGTAGAATAAGATATGGGAGAGAGAGAAAATTGTGGGATATGTTCAACAACTTTGCTGACCATCGTTTACATACGTGAAAAATTCTTTATGGGCATGAACACTCTTTTGTTATAGGTGTGACAAACCTTTTATGGAAAAATTTAACACATAACATTCACGGTTGTAAAACTCTTATTCATTGGTGTGAACAACTTTAAAACTATGTCATTTTAACCACAACACTTTTACGGGCATGAAAATATCCTTATAACTATTTCAACCCTCTCAAACTACCCACTCACAAAAATCCACCTAACTCATCGACCCTAAAAATTGGGCATCACATCTAATTTGCTCAAATTTATAACATGTGACAATCAAATCAACAATTCACACAATATCATATTTCTCATGTCAATTTAAAGTTTTTATGCAATGATTCATTATCAAATGCATTACAAGTACTAACTAACATGCCAAATATTCATGTCATACAATTTTATATTAAAATATAGGTTATTGCCTTAAGTTATGCCAAATATCCTTATGCTTGTTCTTTCTCAACATTTGTTTCTAAAACACATAAAAACTTCATAAGAACCTTACCTCATATTATCTCTCTAAATTCTATTTTCTCTCTTTTCTCCAAAACATGCTCCAAAAGTGTCATATCCCTTAATTTAGGTCACGAGTCAGACGTGTCGCGAAGTTAACTCGTTTGACTGATCGGAGTTTAAATTCAGATTTTGACCGAAATTAATAAAGTAATGATTAAATTATGCTGATATATGCCTTATTAAGTGTTTATAAAGCTTAAAAAATTAATTTACGGTAAAGGACTGAATTGCAAATTTTGATAAGTTTTGGGGTCAAATTGTAATTTATCAAAATTTGGGGGATTAATGAGATTATTTTCTAATTTACATATGGAATTTGGAAATTTTAATTGGGTTGACCGATTTTCATAAGGAAATGAAGAGAATTAATGTTAATTAAGCTTAAATAGCAAAGAAATAGTCAAATTTGGTGGGTCCCACATGAAGACTTATTTCTTCTTCTTTCTTCCTTTTCTTCTTCTCCTCATTTCTTTTTTCTTCCTACCCAAAACAGCCAGTCAAGCCAACCCCTTGTTCTCCATAGACAACCTTGAAATCTAGAGAGAGAAAGAAAGAGAAGAAAGGGAAAAGAACAAGTCAAAGCCATTTTCATGCACAACAAGACTTGGAAAAGTTAAGGAAGGGAAGAAGGGAGGAAAAAGAGGAAGAGAAGAGGGGAGATAAAACCTTCAAGTGTTGATCAAGAAGAGGAAAAAGTATAGGTAAGAAGCTTTTTTTCTCCTCTTCAACTTTCATAAAAGGAAAACATGATTTTGAGCTCATCTAGAGTTTGATTATGTAGAGAGAGAGTTTAGGGTTTCATGAGAGTTTTGATAAGATAAGGTTTTGATGATGATTTTGTGTGTTTTAGGAGCTCAAGGAAACAAAGGAAAAAAGAAAGCTACCTAGAGAAAGTGAAGAAGATTAATAAGAGGTTTGTGCGTAAATTAAGACAATAACCTATGTTTAATTTCAAGTTGCATGATTTGAGAATTTGGCATGTAAATTAACATTTTTTGTGATAAAATTCTGGGTATGCGTGTTTGCTAGACTTAGGAGTATATTTGGTAAAAATTAAATTAGGTGACTGTGTGTGTGAAATGCTGAAATTTATGAAGTAGTAAGTGTATATATTGTTATAACTTGAGCTATATAATTCGGATTATTGTGTTCTTAGTTGCATATAAAAGCTAAGACATAAGGTTTTAACTTTTATTCAGACTATATAATCTAAATATATTTGTATTTGTCCAGAAAATTATATATTTCGGACCTAGAATTTGTCCATCAAATTTCTGGGCGAAATTGTTAGTGAACAGTTAGTGTTTAATTAGTCATAAAGTTTTCTACAGACCTCCAAATTTAGTGATTCATGTTAAATATGAAATCCAAGACATAGGGCTTTAACTTTTATTCAGACCATATAATCTAAATATGTCTGTATTTATCCAGAAAAATATATATATTTCGGACACATAATCTGTCTAGCAAATTTCTGGGCAAAATTGTTAGTGAACAGTTGGTGTTCAATTAGTCATAAATTTTTCTACATAACTCAAATTTTAGTGATTCAAATTGCATATTAAATATAAGATTTATATCTAAAATTTATAAGAAGATTCTATAATTTAATTCAGACTGTAATATGATCAAAATTGAGGTCAAAAATAGAATTCGAATTCTGCCTGAAATAGGGCAGATTAAAAAAAATGAAATTTAAATATTTAAGTTATATTAGGTTAATTGTTATAATATGAATTTTTCCCATATGAGGTATATGAAAAATCAAATGAGTTTTTAGACTCATAAAAATTATGTGCAAATAAAATCATAGCTGAGTATTTTGTGATATATATATATATGTATAAATGAATATATATACTTTTATTTCTTATGGTTTTGAATTTTAATGGCATTAATTAATCCATATAACACTTAGTTTAGAATTAAAAATTTTGGATAGTTTGACATGCCAATCGGGAGAGCTATTAATGTCTATAATGACACGATTAATGAAGCCGGTGATAACACTATAATTGAAGCCAATAATGATATTATTATTAATGTCGGTTTCACCTATATATGTAAATGCCGGTGATGTCACTTGTATGCGCATACCATAAATACCCAGGTGACACTCATAAATGCCTGGATGACAACCCCTTGTCTTTGTTAGTGGTTCCTAGGTGTTATGGGCCTAAATGAGTTAATGAAATTATAAGAGATCATGATAAAGAAAAATATTTGGAATTGATATATATATATATATATATATATATGATAGTGAACAACAAGATAATAAATTGTATAAAAAATATTCACTATAAAAGCATGATAAAACATATTGCATGAATATTTATATGTTATGAACAACATGATATAGTATATTGCCTTTATCTTTATGCACCACTAAGCTTAGAACTTAGCGTGAGAGTTTCCTTTCGCGCAGATTTAGAAAGATAACTGAAACTTGTAGATAGAGCTAGTTGTGGCCTAATCCAGTAAAGCAGTCGATAGAAAAAATTGTGGGTCACAACACTTTTGTATTTTATATTATATTTCCTTATTTTGGATGTTTAAATTATCTTCTATGGTTTTGTAATTGTAAATATTATTTTATGTAAATAAAATATACATTATCTCTTTTATATCTTTGAGATTTGAAAAAAAATTTGTATGGCTCTTTAACATTTATTAAAATAAGGATTTAAAGAAGTCGGTATAACACTCACTTATTCAAACACTTCAGGTTGAGGTAAGGGGGTAAGGGGGTGTTACAAAAAGAGCTCAAAATCTTATATTTTTTTAGAGAAAATTATAAAAGAGAAGAAAAAAAACCTTTACTCTTTTCTCCCCTTGGTCAAGACTCTAGGGATTTCTCTTTTCACTTATCTTGCTTATTCCTAGAGAAATCCCTCAAGACTCTTGGGATTTCTCTTTCCAAAATATGACTCTATTGGAGGTAATGCTACTAGAGGTGCTAATAATTATGTACGCCATCCACTTCCATCTCATATACCACCCCCATCTATAAGTGTCATATGTTGTGATGTATTAATAGCTGATGCAGGTGGCAATGCTGGTGAACATGTACGTCTTCCATGTCCATATCCTCCACGGCCATCTCTTCTACCATCATACACCTAAACAATAAAAACTGGCTAATGTTTTAAAGTTTAACCGCTTTCCGTGGGACTTTGATAATTGAAGAGATGCAGTTCTTAGTTGCCCTAAAAGTTCAGTTCCTCCAAACATAGGAGTAGAGGTTTCAATACATTGATACACCTAATTGATATTTCGGCTCGTTCACATTGTTCCAAGCTTGAAACTTCATGTCTTCAATTGTTGGCCACAAGGGGAGAATTGTTTACACCAGTATGTTTGGGTTTGAGTTAATTTTTTGGAAGGTGGAATTCAGCTATGAAAGAAATTTGGTTAGTATGAGGATTATCCTAAGCCAACTACGATAAATCTTGTAAACAAAATTAAAATAAAGATCTAATCCAAGTTGATATGTACTACTTTATTTGACTAGGATTAGGACCCCTGTGTAGGTAGGACTTTGATAAGACTGTAGTTTCTGTGCGATAAATTATGTAACTTTTTGTTCATAATACACATATTGCGCACGTCATTCAAACTCAAATATCTATGCCTTTTAGCCTTAGTTTTAGTACTTTTAGTTAACTCGTGATCCACTGCTCATTATCTTTTGTTTGCTAATTTATTAGTCCCAAAAATAATATTTAATCGCTTCTCACACACCCTATAAGTATTAATTTCATGATTTAGTCCTTGTTTGACGAATTTTGTAGGTTTTTCCTTATAGTATTTTTTAAGTATTGGACCGACGAATCCTTTTCAACTTTTGTTATGAGTTTTAAACCAAAAAAATGCAAATAGTCAGGATCAAAATATGTATTTTTCATAATATTAATATCACATAAATAATTTGTCTATTACATAAAAAATAAAAAGACTTAAAGATTATATTACTTATGGAATTTGTTACATTAGTAAAATTTGCTCATTAATTTATTTTTTATGACAAATTTAATCTAATTTCTAACATTATAACATATTATTAAGAATATTGAAAAGAAAGATTCCTTATACAATAAAAATTTAACTACAACATATCAAATCATTTATATTAATTAATTTTTTAGAAGAAGTTAGTTACTCCCTCCATTCCAATGTAGTTGATTCATTTTCAAATAAAAAAATATTTTCAATTATTTGTCACTTTTATATATTCAATTATTTTTTTCCCATTTTATCCTTATGATCGAAATAAGAGAATGTCTCATAATTATTTTTACAACAATTAAGTAATAAATTTTGAATATATCTATAGAAGAGTAATTTAGTCCCATTTAGCTTTTTTTTTCCTATAATTAAGTCTATTAAATGTTTTCTTAGTAAAGTGAAATACCAAAAAGAATCAATTACATTGGAATTGAGAGAGAATTTTCAATAAGAATAATTTTATTATTTTAAAAATTAAATTAAATTAAATTATAAATTAAAATTAAAATTAAAATATTAATTCAATCATAATTTAAATAAAAAAAAAAAAAGAGTAGCACCTTAAATAAAATTGCTACGCAAGGTTCCATTTTGGCCGGTTCACTCCGGTTCATAACCAAACCGGGGTCAGAACCATAAATTCGGGATTCAATTGAGTGATGAAATGGGAAAAAGTATCATGAGACCATACTTGAACGCGTTTATAAAATTCGAACCTCTTCGTCTTCTTTTCTCTCCAAATCTCTGCTGTAAAAGCAGCACTATCAGTAGTAATAGCAGCGCAGGCCTTCCCTTGCAAAATTTTCGGTTCCTATCCGGAACAGTAACTCCGCGCCTCCATATTCTGCGACGTCGTTGTTGTTGCAGAGCAATGGGGACATCGTCCCCAGAAGCACCGGTGGTTCGAGTGCAAGTTAAGGACAAGATTGAACTCACAGAGATAGAGAAAAAAATCTTCGATCGCCTCCTCAATACTCTCCGTCACTTCAATCTCCAAACTGAACTCCGTGTTGCCGGGGGTTGGGTCCGCGATAAGGTCCGTCATGTAATTTTCATTCGATGTTTTTATCTGTCTTTACTCTTTGTATGTATGATCATGTACCACTGGGTTTTTCTTATAACGGTTATTTTCTCATGTGCAGCTTCTAGGCAAGGAGTGTTATGACATTGATATTGCTATTGACAATATGCTGGGCAGTGAATTTGTTGATAAAGTCAGGGAATACTTGTTATCTACTGGAGAAGAGGTCCAGGGGCTTGGTGTTATTCCACGGTACTAATTAATCTTTCTTTGGAGACTTCATATTAACTCGATTCTTCGGGAATTACTTGCATAATGTAACTAATGTTAATTGCCATATGAATATAGTATTTTTGTTTCTTGTCCAAAATCTTTGCGCAATCAAATTTCATCAACTGTTCATTGGCTTGTTGATTCATTTGATTTTGTGAAATCGGATATTGGTGATCCCATTGGGAAGACATATAAACTCATTATTTAGGTCATTTGCACATTCTATTTTCTCATTATTATTGTTAATTTTTTTTATGGCTTAGTACTTTTGGTAGAAGCAATTCCTTGCTCGAAAATTAAAACAAGTATTCTTTCTTACTTTCATTTTAAAACCAACTTTTGAGGCAGGATGATTTTGATTAGTGTCGTCACACTTTTCTTTGCTCATATCTGAAGTGAAATTAAGTTAAAAATTGCAGAATGTTGTCCAATTGTGAAATGTTGCTTTCAAGGCGTATAATGTCAAGCACTTCCTTCTCCACTGCATTAGAACATTCATAAGACTGATATTCCAACCAAATGAAAATTGCAAGAGGTTCTGGATGATTGAGGTATTTAGAAGCCTATCCTTATGCTAACCTATTAGCATGACCTACTTAGCTGCCTCCCACCTGTGCATGATGATTTTTCCTAGTAAATAGTTAAGCATATGCTGGACAGTGGACATGTTTTCTTTGAGCTGGTAAACTGAGGATTTGAATGCAGTGCTGGCTTTTAGGCTTATATCCTACTTTTTCTCAGCTGAACATGAAAAGCATCTCACTTTCTCACAGCTAAGCATATACAAGCTTTTCAGAATTTCTCATTGGATCTTTATCTGTTGGATTTCGAATACAAAAAAGGTTTCTGGATTTGTAGAGTTTTAAGTTAAACTATGCTCTCTTATGCTGTGATTCTTTTTCTTTTTTGTGCTCGGATTAGATATCCTATGCCTCCTAGTCTAAACATTTTATGCAGTAATTGTAAATCTGCATGCTTTCTTTAATTTATGTCAACTAGTCCTTGACTACTTTGGAGACTAACAGTGTTCAGTCTCACTAATATTAGCTTTCCAAGCCTTGTGGTGTTTCATGACTATTGTGTTATTTGATTCAATTCTTGCAGTAATCCTGACCAGTCCAAACACTTAGAAACTGCAAGGTTGCGCCTCTTTGATCAATGGATTGATTTTGTGAACTTAAGATGTGAAGACTATAGTGAGGGCAGTCGCATTCCTACAATGGTACAAAATAAACCTAGCTTTATTTTACCATCAGTCTCATATTCATGGTGTATTTTTTGCTTGTTGAATTCTTAATATTGCTATAATTTGGTGGTTGCATATATTTTATTTGCGATTCATGAACTTTCTGATAAGAATCAGCACTTTATTATTTATATTATTCTCTAATTCCATTAAATTTTTTTTCTTTGCATGAGTGGAAAAGGACTACATTGCATTTCAGAAAAGCTCTCATGCGTACCCCACTAGTTAGAAAGTGTAGATTACATGAAAAACTTATGCAATTTCGTAATATTACAGAGGTGTCCTCTAGTTTCACGAAATTTTGAGATAACAAAAACATTCTAGATTAATTGTGGATTATATTTAGACTAGCTCTAGGAATTGCACCTTTTTAATTTATCCATTAAAGTACTCAGTTACACATCAAAATTCTGTTATTATGGTGAAATATCAATTAATTGTTTGTTGAGTTGATTTCTTCTATTACCTATTTGTTGCAAGTTGGAAAGAATAAAATCTGGCCAAGATGGATTTGAATGGATTTGAACTTGGGACCAGTTAGTTTCACAGCCCATCCTCTACCTTTGAGCTATTGAGGAGCAACAGGATATTATATCAGAAATCAGATCCTGTTCTCAACCCATGTGTGTGTGTGTGCGTGCGTGTCCGTGTATGATCATACTTTATCCAGGATGAATATACTTATTTATACGTTTTGAGTTTACCAATATCTGGGCCATCTCCATTTTATTACAGAAATTTGGCACAGCGAAAGAGGATGCTTATAGAAGAGATCTAACGATAAACAGGTTTCTTCCACTGGAAATGATTAAATTAGTGCACCCTAACAAGTACACACTTTTTATTGGACTAATCTATGGTATTGAGATGATTTCCATTTTTCATCAGCTTGTTCTACAATATTAATACTAGCTCAGTTGAGGACCTTACTGAAAGAGGTTAAATTTTTATTTCTTATGCTCTTACTATTTACCACATGCAAATTCTTAAATTTCTTTGTGTAAAGCTTTGTCACTTTCATTGCCTTCCTTTTCTCTTCTTGCAGGCATTGAAGATCTGAATTCCGGAAAAATAGTCACTCCTTTACCTTCAAAGGCTACTTTTTTGGATGATCCACTTCGCGTTCTTCGAGCTATTCGGTTTGGTACTTCTGAATAGTCTTTCTTTTATTGTGTCAAGCAGATTTAATTTTCGTTGCCTTTTCCTTTTGATGAAAGTTGGATGTCAATTGGATTTTAAAACAGCATATGAAATTTTCTAGCTGCTGTTTTTATTTCTTTGCATCTTCATTTTCCAAATCACTGTCGATTAGAAGATTCTGTTGATTTCCATATAATGTCATGGCCAAAAAAAAAAGGATCCACCAATGAGCCTCAAAATGCAATTAACAAGAAAAAAAGTACTTATGTCGGTCGTTACATAGGTTAACATGTTGAAAATTTTGAACTTTCTGGGGCTTCCATGATAAAAAAAATTACATCAATAATTATGATTTTGCGTACAGAGCATTTTTGTTTCTTTTCTTGTATGCATGTGTGTGTGTGGCTCTTTCATATTCGCATATGGCTTATTTCTGGTTTTTTAGGTGCAAGGTTTGGGTTCATACTAGACGACAAACTCAAAATAGCTGCCGCCTGTGATGATGTGAAAAATGCTCTTTCAGCAAAAATTAGCAGAGAGCGAATTGGAACTGAAGTATGTTTATCCTGCTGGATAGCATAATTAATGAATGATTCAAAATTTTAATTGATTTCTGTGTAAAACAAATTTAGCCTGCATGTGAGGAAGTTTCTGATGTTCCATATGCACTATTATTTGTAGTTTTTTTTTATTATTTACCTTGTTGCTGATTCTCTGTGCAGATTGATCTGATGATCTCTGGCAATCAACCTGTTAAAGCTATGACATATATTGCTGATTTAACATTGTTCTGGATTGTCTTTTGTCTTCCTCCAAAGGTGGAGCAATCGGTGTCAGAAGGATGGCACAGGTCTGGTTTTATCTATAATATTATTGGTCATCAAGTCTATTTTCTGTTTTTGTGTAAAAAAAAAAATTCTGCAAGGTTTTGCAAACTGAAGTTTAAGAATCAAAGACGTATTGAAATCCAAATTAGAGATTGTGATTAATATGCAATAATTAAGTTATGGAGATTCATCTGTATGCAGCAATATTTCTACGTTATCTTTTGTGCTTCTTGTTATTACAAAACTACTGTCTTAAAAATAATCCTTTTTCTTCTGAAATTCAACAGTGTATACTGTATAGAACTAAGAAAAAAATGGAGCAAAGGCAACATCTTTATTCACTGCCCCTTTAGCAGTTTTTATTTTTTATTTTTTCCCTTTGTATATATTTCTTTTAATTTAGCATAGTATTTTTTTCATTAAAATACTGATGCTAAGGAAATGCTTTTACACTTGCGATTATTTTGTCATCATATTTTTGGGCTTGGATTCTTGCATATACAACAGTCTTTTGTTGGCTGTATGTGTTTTTTAATACTGACAGGATCCTTTACTGGTTTTAGGCTCTGCGTTGCTTACTTGGATGCCACATGGAATCTCATTCAATTAATTGGGTGTTCCTTCTTCACTGTAAGTGATTGCCATGAATTAATCCCATTTTTCCAGTTTGCATTTCCTAATACAATTTCCAGTTCAATTCTTTTCACTAATGTTAAAATTGGTGTCTAACCTTTGAAATTTTGGGATTTATGACATGAATTGTAGGATGAACAAAGGAGACTCTCACTATATGCTGCTCTTTTTCTTCCATTCAGAAATGTTACATACGTTGAGAAGGGTAAAAAGGTGCCTGCCCTTGTTCCTTTTTTGTCTTCTGTCGTGTTTTCTTCTTTGGTTTTGGACTTGTACTCAAGCATTTGACCTGATTATTGAAATAGGATACACAATGGTTATTAGTACAAGACAATCATTTAATGATTTATTCATTAAGTTTCATTAGATCCTGTACCAAGTTTGACACACTAATCTAAACTATTTTTGTTGTCCGATAAGAAGACAAGTACCGTTCAGTACCCTGAGTAATGCCATCAAGCATTCTGCCAAGGACATCAATATAGCGCCCTTTTCTTTTTCTTCTTTCTTTCTTTCTTATTTTTTTTTTTTTTTTTGCCTTTTTTATATTCTCTGTAGCAAGGGCTTGAGCTTTGAACCCATGACTCTTACCTCCATTTGTAGGTCTACCAATTGAGCCAATATGTGTTAAATTTATATACAAATTCAAATAATTAAAAGAACCTCCAATAATTGAACTGAATTGTTAGAAAATCTGGCTTAACTAATCGAAGATAATGTAATTTGGTCTATCTTTTTCTTTTTCTTTTTCTTTTCTGTTTCTTAATATGCTTTTTATTTTTGGCTAATAATGAATGTTTCAAATTATGTTGACTTATGGATTAAAAATATGTCTATACATATAAACGATTAAATAAAAATAACTAATATATATATATATAAAATCTTGTTTTGGTTTCTAAATAAGGAAAACCGAGTGAAGTTAATTGTAATGCACCAATTGGTTTAATTTGAATAATACCTAGCCCTACCTGGTATGAACTCAATTACAAGGATACAAACCAATGATCATAGCACAAGCACCTCAAGACCCAAAGAATCTACCCTTGGAAAGGTGCCTTGGCTGCAGAAATTTCATATGAACTTTTCTCCTTGTAACGCTATATTATGTATATGGCTGCATGCACAAACTTACATCTACACATTGAGATTTTTCAAAGAGAGCTTGACAGAAACTTATAGGGTGATAAAAAAACATTTAGCCTTATTTTTATTCATTGCTTCACCTGGTGTGGTTCTCATTCCTTCCATCACAGTTGTACTATTTCCAGGCATACTGACCAAGCTGTGAGAGAGCAAAAAATCCAGTATTATGTAATTTTTAGGAATTGCACTTAAATTAGTCTCTCTTCTGGTGTTTTTTTTTGCGTTAATTTGCTTGGTATGTGGGCATTTTAACTTGTACTTGATTTCAACATGCATTTTTGTGGTTCTATCTTTAAGAGTTTAGTTCATTTGCTGCTTAATCTAAACCAGTGTGCTTGTGTTGCAGACTCCTGTTGTCAACTTTATCTTCAAAAACTCTCTTAAGCAAAAAGGCAGTGATTCTGAAACGGTCAGATTAACCTACTTTTAGTTTCTAACTTGCATGTCTTATAACATAATAGGTTATTGTTTTTAACTTTTTCTGAACTTCTTTACAATGCTTTAAATATTCTTCATTTTTTCATAGGTCATGAAGATACACAAGTCACTAGAAAAATTTTTAAGCTTGATTCCTTTGCTTACTTCTGATGAGGACACCCAGCCAGCAGAAGTTGACTGGGGGCAGGAATTTATTGATATACCTTTCTCATCAAAACTTCGAGTATCAGCAGGTACCATGTTTTTGACAGTCTGTTACAATCTTCTACAGATTTCTCTTGTATACTTTTTGACTTTTCTCTTTATTGACAACTATTGTTATCAGGCAAAGTCTGAGGAATTTCACTACCATAAGTCCTCACTATATATGGAGTAATTACATATTGCCAAACTCTGGTATGGTTTGGTGATATTTAGGTAGCAATTACAGATCTATATTGTCAGCTTATGGAGAAATACATTACAACAGATTTACTGAAATGGTCGCTTTACCCTTAAGTATTGGTGGATGAGAATGACTTGGAAACTCAAAGGTTGACAGCAAACAAGCCCTAGTCTTTATAGACATATTTGAGCTCTCTTGTGAAAGGAGCTAAATAAAAATCCTTAAAAGTGTGTTTGAAAATTTTCTGCAGATTGGTTAACTTCATTTTTGGTTACCACAAGAAATGAAATGTTTACTGAGATGTTTCACATTCATGACATAATGTGGCCATTATTTTGAGAGATTTCAGGGCTGCATCACTTCCATTGACAACTACACTGTTTCCAGCCATTGACATTTTAAAACTGTCTCCAATACATTAAATTACGAGTTATTTATTTTTATTTTTATTTTTGCTGTTATGGCTTTGAAATAGCCTGAATCGGTCCCTTTGAAATTTATTTCCATGGCTGATCAGTTATTACACTGATTTTTAATCAGCATTTTTTTGGATTATGGTGATACGTACTTGTTCTAACATTACCTATTCAGGATTTCTGCTGCGAGAAATCAAAGATTTTTGGCGAGTTGCTTTGTTGATATCTTCAATGTTATATCCTACCCATGTTGACTCCACTCAAGATTTTTTGGATAAGAAATTTGAACTTGACGAGAGAAGAGAACTATTCAAGACAGTAGATAATGCCATTATTAAACTAGGTATGGATATATTTCTCTTATAATTTGAAATAGATGCCAAATACCAATTATGTACTGCACGGAATGAAGCTTTGTTAAAGGTTAAAGCACATGGGCTTATAGAAATACAAGTACCTTCCTGTAATCTTAAGTTCGATTCATCTCACTTTTTGCCATTTATTATCTTGAATTTACATTGCATGTCCTGTTTCTGATGGTGAATGTGTTCTTGTCAATTTACAGGTCTTGAAAATATATGGGAGGTAAAGCCATTGGTTAATGGGAAAGATATTATGAGTGTTTTGCAGCTAAAATCTGGAGGACCACTGGTTAGGGAGTGGGTAAGATATTCTTTCCTGCACTCAGGGAACTGCTGTAGAACTTCTCAATTCTAATTCGTTTTCCATTTACAGCAACAAAAATTGCTCGCGTGGCAGCTTGCCCATCCCACTGGCACTGCTGAGGAATGCCTTGATTGGATGAAGGAAACGCATTCGAAGCGTGCAAAAAAGGGGTAATTATCCTCTGAAATGCAGACTGGATTTAACCTGATCTTTCCATTAACAGTTTTGTATAGGATTCAACTTGCCTTGTAATAGAAGCAAGCATTATTTTATAGCACAGTAAATACCCAATATTACTGGGATTCCAACTTGAAACCTCTTAATTCCAGGGGGCCTTAACTTTTGTAGCTAGCCATTGACGAATGAGTGTTTTGTTGTCGTTGAAATATCTTATCGGATATATATAATATATAATAGAAAGTGTAAAAGCTTCTACTATATTCATGTCTTCAAGTTAGTGCAGCATTTGAGATTGGCACTATGAGGGTAATCACTTAATACACTCAAGTTGATACTGTGCTCGATTTGATTAAAAAATTTGATATTCAAATTCGATTGAGTTTTTTTTAATTATTCAAAATAATAGTTACTTGATTAAGTTTGCAAACTTTGTGAATCAGATATCAAATTTGAGCTTAACTCGATTAATTTAGAGTCAAATTCAAATATTTTAAGAATCGAATTAAAATAATTTGATTTGTTTACGTTTCTAACGGACACAAAACAAGTAATAGAATGTATTATTTTTTTCAGTTGGTAGGGCGCATATTGAAGTTGAAATTCAATAACTTGCAACTAGAAAACTTCAAATTGATTAGTTAATTAATACTAGCTGATTAGTATATAGAGATATAATGAGAATTATTGTACTCGAGTAATAATAATTCAATTAAATAATAGAAATTAATTATTTTCTTTTTCATTTAAAAAAAAGAATTAAATGTTATTCTCACTTCAAAGTTTTCGAATAATTAATGTAATTCCTTATTTGGAATAATTTTTTACATTGAAGATTGAATTGTATTATTTGTTAAATTTATAAAGAAAAAAGAAAACATTATTTGGCCTCATATTTTGCTATTTTTCTTAATGTGGTTCGTGAAATTTTTTATTTTTTATATTTATTAGTTTTAAAATTTTTATTTTCATTTCAAATAATATCATAGGTAAATTTCCATGCTCTAATATGTTTTAGGGAAATTATTGAATTTAAAATTTTGACATATAGAACTCTTCTTTTTATGTAATCGTCATAATTTTTTTTGAGTAAATTATATTTCATAAAATTATTTTCGATGCCAATAAAAATTGTTTTTTGTTAATTTATTTTACTGGTTATTTATCATAAAAATTATTATTATTATTATTATCGGTAAACGCAGTTCTTTGAAAACCCACTATTGTTGTTAAGTACGAAAAAAAAAAGGGGGAATCATCGTACTCATCATAAGAAAATCGCAATTGTAAAGAATGCAAGGGTTTGTTCTCACAGTATCAATCTTGACTCTGCTTTTTGCAATCTCGCAATCATCAGAATCTAATGAAAAATTCAAGATAGATGGGAAAGTGTTGGAGCTCGACGAATCAAACTTCGATTCGGCTATTTCTTCTTTCGATTTCATCTTCGTTGACTTCTATGCCCCCTGGTGCGGCCACTGCAAGCGCCTTGCTCCTGAGGTAGTTAATCAACTCTCTCCCTTTCTGGAGAAAATTTTGAATGAATTTGATTTGTTCTCAATTTCGATTATACAATTACAGTTTAAGTGGACGTTCAATAATGAAATGTGCTTGAATTTTAGTGTGTATTTCGATGAATGGACGGAATCAGATTGAAATAGATTTTGTTGATAAATTATCTGTTTTGGTAATCGCAAGTGTCCAGATCTTATTTTCAGTGAGCAAATACTGAGAAATAGAAACGGACTCATTACTTGGAATTCTCCAAATTTGGGTTTCATTGCTAATTTATCATACGGGGGAGGCATTGTGTGCTGAGGGATGCATATGATAGGGGACGATTCTAAAGTAGGAAAGTACAGATTTTTCTACTACTGTCTAAGATATTTTCAAATGCTTCAATTATCTTTAGTTCTCCATGTATTTCTTTTTCGTGAGCTGTAAGTTGCAATTATTGGTTTAGATATTCGACCACCATCACATGTGATATCCGAACAAGGACTCTTCCAATGTTGCTCCTTCGTTTTAATGATTTTTCCTGCATTGCAGTTGCAGATCTGTGCTTTTGTTGTTTTGTTATTTGGCAAAAGGCTTCAGTAACGGTGGTTGTATTTTTGTGTCATAATTCTTCGTCCATATGTCATTAGATTAGATATGTTAACTCATGCATGCAAAAATTGCCAGGGGAGTTATTGACCCTTTTTGTGTGGCTGGATGCTGTGGATTGTGAATTGGTTATGATACATTATACATCCAGATGTTTGGTTGTTAGCTTTTTTGAGTGAAACAAATCTTACTGTTGCTTTTTGTTTATGAAATATTGTAAATTATATGATACCTCTAATTACTCTTAATTAATAAGCTCAATTATTATGTTGCAGTTGGATGCTGCTGCTCCTATTCTTGCCGAATTGAAGGAACCTATAGTGATAGCAAAAGTAGATGCTGACAAGTATACCCGTCTTGCTAGCAAATATGATGTTGAGTATGTGTACCCTGACTTTATTTTCATACGTTTGGTAAATCTATGATTGCTTCTCAAATTTCAAGTGATATTGGGTTTCTATAATTCTGGATGAAAGATATACTGGTTTCACTATTGTTCTTACTCTGAATGTTGAATCTCAAAGTATTTATAGCATTCCCTTGAAATAAATGTCCTTACTTTGATGCAGTGGATATCCTACCCTCAAGATCTTTATGCATGGCGTTCCTGTAGATTATTATGGGCCAAGGAAATCTGATTTACTTGTTCGTTATCTGAGGAAATTTGTTGCTCCTGATGTAGCCATACTTAATTCAGACCTTGCAATAAGAGACTTTGTTGATGCCGCTGGCACTTATTTCCCCATATTTATAGGTTTTGACATAAATGAGACCACCCTTTCGACTTTAGGCATAAAGTATAAGAAAAAGGCTTGGTTTTCTGTGGCAAGTGATTTTTCAGAGGACGTCATGGTAAGATATGATTTTGACAAGGTTCCTGCTCTCGTGTCCCTTCATCCAAGTTACAATGAGCAAAGCATTTTCTATGGCCCCTTTGAAGGTTAGTTTTTATTCAGTTATCAAGAACTTAGCTTTTTGTATATTTTATCCTTATTTATGCATTTTCTGCATTTTTTTCTTAGAATTTTGACTATAGCATTTGTTAATTTTGTATATTGTTTATGACATCTGATCTTATTTATTTTTTTGGTACTTGATCATTGTCTAGGTTCTATTTTATTCAATAGAAGAATAAAATTTAGGAATAAAATAGCTGGAAAAAAGAAACACAGGAAAAAGGAATAGCAAGAAAGAAGATCCGATTATGTCCTATGTGGATGGTTATGGTTGTGCTTTCTGGTGTTAGTTATTGTGCCTGTTGTAGTATTTGTATCATACAAGTTACCCAAAATGGGGATTGAAGGTAGTTCTGACTACAATTCAGGGAACACCATGTTGCTGAGAATTCACACAATACACCAATTTAGCTATTAAATGTGAATTCGGTTAATCTTAGAAATCGGGAGGGTTTAATTGCTATCCGATTTTAATCAGGACCTTAGGATAGGGATTTCTTTAAGTTATGGAACTTGTTGTTTATAGATAAATCCTTTCTTCAAGTTGGGCATCTTCTGAATTTAAAGTATCAGAAAAAGTAGTTCTGCATCCAATAAAATTGAAAAATCCATGTGGCTGAGAATTCAAACTGTAAAACAGTTGTTTAGCTAACAAATGTGTACTCAGTTAACCTTACAAATCAGGATTGATATTCAATTCTAAGCAGGACATAGGGATAGGGATTCCTAAAAGTTATGAAACTTGATGTTTATTCATAAATCCTTTCTAGAAGTTGCACATCTTCTGAGTTTAAGTATCAGAAAAAGTAGTTTGTCTTCAATAAAATTGAAAATTCAACTGCAGGAATTTTTTTTTTAACTGAAATTTATTTTGAATCCTAAATGGTGCATCAAACTAAAATCTTGCAATGTAAGAGAAAATGGTGGAAGTATTATGAGTGGTTTTTACCACCAATCAGGAAGAAGGATTTCTGATTGCTCTTGTTACATCGTTACCTCCATATGCAATAAATTAAATTTATTTTTTGCTTGAAAGGAGTATAGGAAAAACTTGTCGAGATGTTGATGAGTCTCTCCTATATTCACAGAGATCTATCATTTTTTTCTTTTGCCTTTTTCCGCCCATCTCTTTCAATTTTCATGTAAGCAAGAAGTTCAAAGTCAATGATAGTTGAGAAAAGAAACATAAAAAGCAAACAAAATTGACCTCGATAGTTGAAAGTAAATTAGTGACACTGAAGTGGAGCTAACCTTCAGTAGCTATTTTTGCCAAGTTAGTAAAAGTATGGCATTTAAAACTTTAGACAAGCTGATGATAAGCTTGTTCATTAATCTTGTTAATCAAACTAAACCTTGATACCCATAAGGAGGGGTGTGCAAAACCAAATTGGAACTGAAAAGCAAACTGAACTAATTTTAATTCGGTCTAAATGGTTCAGTTATATTGGTATTTGGTTCAATCAGTTCGGTTATCTATATTTAACTCGGTTTGAACGGTTTGGTGCAGTTAGAAATATTAGAAAAATGCAAATACCGAACCGACCCAACTACCAATATATATATGTTTTGTATATATTTTTTATATTTCATTTCATATATTTTTTTTTATGTAATTTCTCTAAAATTGTAAAGAAGATCCAAATTGAAAATGATTTTGCTTCAGCCTTCAACCTTCAATCTCGCCTCCAATCCATATTCTCTAAGTCTCCTGCCACTAGTGACCTCCATCTTTGTCAAACCCTGCACCGGCAAGTCTGCAACCTCCATCTCCTCTCTAACTCCTGCAAGTTAACTATTAATTTCCTTTTATTTTGGATTCTAGTTCGTGTTTTAGGGCTAGAAATATGAAATGACTGAGATGGATTTTGCTTTAACATTTTTGGATTCTATGTTTTAATGGTTTTTTTTTGGTGATTGTTGTCAATCGTTTGCTCCTTTGTGGACATGCATTTCTTTCTCTCTCTCTCTAATAAATGATATCCACCAATTGTTTGAGATTGTCTCTAAGAATAAAGTTTAATTTTTTTTTAAAATTTTTTAATTATGATTGATGTACTAGTGAGGGCTGCATCTATAATGAAGCTAAAGTTGACCTCTTTACTATTTTCTACAGCTTTGATTGCCATTGTTAAAGCCAAAGATGGTTATTGTAGTTGTGATTGATTGAAATTTTATGCTGGAATGTTCCTTTAGAACTGAACCGCATCGAACTGTAATATGTTGGTTCGGTATAGTTCGGTTACATAGCTTTAAATGGTTCGGTATTGTAGTTTCAATTTCTAATTCAGTTAATTTGTTTTTGCATGTTCGGTTTAGTTTATAACTGAACTAACCGATTGCACAGCCCTACCCATAAGTAGTGTTATGGAAGATCTTTCCTTACCAATTTAATTGATTGAGCACAAACATCTCAACTGAAACCATAGCCGTTTCAACATTGAAGTTGATCAGCTTGTTGTCTTTAATCTTTTTATGAGTTTCATTCTGTGTTTGTTGGGATGTCCACATTCATTTGTTCTCATTAGATGTTTCTGCTAGTTCTATAGTATCCCAACTTTTATTTCCATTCATTATATGATTAATTTTTATTAGCTAAATAAGTGTGAATTCTTACCTTCCTTTTAAATATGCAGATAAATTTTTGGAGGATTTCATAAAGCAAAATTTTCTTCCTCCAGTTGTGCCCATGAACCGTGACACCCTGAAGATACTAAAAGATGATGAGAGGAAAATTGTCTTGACCATCATGGCGGATGAATATGATGAAAACTCACAGAAACTGATCAGGTTACTGAAAGCTGCTGCATCTGCAAATCGCAATTTAGTATTTGGTTATGTTGGTGTCAAACAATGGGAAGAATTTGCTGATTCCTTCGGTGGCAATAAACATTCAAACCTGCCAAAAATGGTTGTTTGGGATGGCGAGGAGGAGTATCTATCTGTAAGCAATGATTTTACAAAATTCTATTTGAATTCTTTGCCCTGGATTTAGTATTGCAAATGACAGTTGTTTATGGTGTAAAAACACAATTATGTTTTTAGGTGCTTCATGACATTGATTGATATGGTGCATAAGGTATACATCGTCAGATGTGTGTATAAAACTGTATATATCGTTAGATGCAATATAGATAAATCTCTTTTTGTATGATTATTAGCTGCTTTTTCTCTCCCTTTAGGCTCTTTCCACTCTTTGTTATTGCATCTTAGTCTCATCCTGAAATTCTTGTTCCATATGTCTTATCGATCTTTTTGATATGTTTCATCTATAATTTCCTCTTTTTACTTGCTGTAAATGTAACCCAGAAACTGCTTATTCTTCCTCTCTTAATGCATTTATCTATCTCTTGATCTTTTGTTGATCCATGTTTAATGAGTTAGACAAGGCTTATTGACCAAAAGAAATTCCTAAAAATCTTTTTAGTAGTTCATATATTATGGTTTAAATGAAAGCCTTCACTTAATGAGATAACATTATCTGACTGATGAACTTGACAAATAAAGTAAATTTATTTTTGAAAGCTTTTCAGAGTTAGAATTTCTGTGAGGGATTTTGGAATTCTGTTTCTGATCCAACTAAGAACTAAAATCTCCATATCCATAGGGAAAAAGAAAAAATTTCAGTGTGCTTACGTGTTAGGCTTCCTGTAAAACCTTTTCATTCTTTATCAAGCCAATAGAAAGACGAAAGGAGAGTGAATGATATTTGTTTTTATATATATGGAAAAATTTTAACTGAAAATCTAATGAAGAAAGTTTCCCCCAACAAAAGACTTTCAAAAACCAATTCAGCTTCTATTGTTTAACTGTATATTATAGAGAATCAAATATAAACTGGAGAATAAAAATAAAATGGAAAATTGTGAGAACTTAGAGGTTTAGTGTACTTAACACCTAGGATCATACTGTTTCAAAAGATATACATTTTAGTCTCTGAGGTTTTCGTTAGCATGGAACATTGGTCTTCTAGGTAAAGATATTATATAATTTTTAACACACTTTAGTCCTTGCCTTTTGAAATCACCTTGGTCTTTGAATTACAATATTATTAAAATAATTAAACCCTCAAACTCCAGAATTTAGCAGTTATTGTAGCATAATGACTTGAGTATCTACTCTTCAAGACAAGGACCCAACTGTTAATTGCACTAATGTCGTGGAGGTTTCAGTAATTTTCCCATTAAAAAAGATCACTAGGTTTAGTTTAGATAATATTCATCTATAGTCTGAGAGGAACCTGTTTTCAACCATAGGTTCCCCTCTATTATTTATGTTTCAATTGTTTTCTGGAGCCAAAAGGCATTGTCTGGATATATTTGCCAATAATGCCTGGTCCAGTAGCTGAAATGGAGTTTATTTATTGATTTAATTTATTCACATGAGATTTATCTTTCATTACAATCACAGTAGACATTACCAGCTAATTTATCATGGTTAGCAAAGTTTGAAATTTGATATATATCCCTTGGATTCCTTATTCAATTTTCTCCTTATGTGCTTTTCATTCAAGAAACAAAGTAAATTCAGCATTTAATATAAATTACTTGAGCAGAATTTGTTGCTGTACCATATCATCATTAACTGATATATCTTGCACACGGAAGGAAGAAAATATTTGTTCTGACATTGTATATTTACTTTATGCTGAAGGTTATCGGTGTAGAAAGCATCGAAGGGGAGGACCAGGCATCTCAAATCTCACAATTTCTTGAAGGTTACAGAAAAGGATTAACGATACAGAAAAAACTCAGCGGTCCATCATTTATGGGTTTCATCAATTCACTAATTGGCATCAGGACTGTGTACATAATTGTGTTTTTGGTTGCAATGCTTATGCTCATCCAAACAATTGGCAAAGAAGAACCTCTCAGGGTTGGTACTAGAGATGAGGCAGAACGCGCCACGAGTTCTGAAGCTGAAAGCTCTGAGTATAAACCTGGAGATAAGCAAGATTAGATCTATACTTGCTGCTTTCGACTTGAAGGACTGTGCCACGAGTTCTGAAGCTGAAAGCTCTAAATGTAAACCTGGAGAGGTGCAAAGATTAGATCTATATTTACTGCTATCTGAATGAAGGAAATCACAAAAAATGGAGGATAGATTTTGAGTCAAAGTTCCGGCAGAGAGAAATAGCAGAATCGTTAGCTTTTCAGAGCTAATTTGCTGTTATAGGGATTGATTTATTTCTAGAAAATTCATCAAGATTATTGCAATATACATCAATTGTCATACAACGTTAATGTGATGGTTTATGGTGAGGTATAGAAAATCTTTGTATTTTTCTGGATAATACGTGTGATCTTTACATATTTGATGCAATATTTCATGAATTTGCAGTTTAAGTAATCTAAAAGTATCTGTTTATTTTCCACCGATTTCTGAGTTGATTATTATTACCACCAAAATTTAATAATTCTCTATGAAATAACATCCAAAATTCATTTGAAAATTTCAGATTATGTGTATACATATATCTATGTGTGGCCATGGGCGTTAATGTCACTGAGTTGATTATTATCACCACCAAAATTTAATAATTCTCAATGAAATAACATCCAAAATTCATTTGAAATTTTCAGATTCTGTGTATACATATCTAATGTGCGGCCACGGGCGATAATGTCAACTGGGAACTGGGAAGTAATACTAATACAGGGTATTTTTATTTATGCTTTTTGCATCATTTTCTATAAGACACTTTTAAATTTTGATGGAAAAAAAATTATATTTTGGGCACTGAATTTTGTTTAGATGATTCAAAATATATGATTAGGAAAGTCAATTAAATAAAATCTTAATTTAGAGATTTAATAATACAAATTTATTAAATTCAAGGACAAATTTTTTTATTTTCAAATTTTTGAAATTAGTTATAGACCCGGATTTCTCACGCAGGCGAAAAATAAGATGGTTGATTGACATATTATTATTATTAAGGAAAATATCATTAATAAAATATAATCAATAAATTCAAACAATCTTATAAAATTTAAAAATATAGCCTCAGTTCCTAATTATAGAAAGCCATTTGCATAACTTTAAGCAAATTCAAAAAATTCCTAAAAAAACAACTCAACTCAATTGGAAATTATCAATGACTAATTTAAATTAAATTGTCTTCCATAAAAACTGTTTTTAAGACTTAGAACTAAGGTTATTAGATCTGGTCCGGTTAATGAATTAGAAAAGACACTGTCAATGATTTAAGATTCCACTAGAGTTGAACCGATTTACGTAAAATTTTCTAAAAATATAATTTTTAACATGTCAATACATTGTAAAATATGAAAATAAATATATTAAATCTATTTTATACATAATTATATGTTCAAAATGTTAGTATTTATAATATTTATAATTTAAATTAATATATAATCATGTTCAAAAATATTTTTAAATATAATTTTAATAAATAACATAATTTATTTGTTTATATATTTTTTAATTTTAAATATAAAATAGGCAACAATTTTTAAATATTTTATTAGAGTATCAATTTTATCAATTAAAAAAATACTTTCAATAAAAATCAAAATAATTTATATGTAAAACTTTGTAATGTTGTATATTAATTAATACTGAAAATACAAGTGCTTAAATTTAACTTTATCAAATATATACGACTCTTAAATAATGTGAATTATTTTATGGAAAATTAAAATAAATATTTTTTAATATATATATATATATTTATTTATGCATATTACTAATTATATCAAAACTTTTTACTAAGAAATATCATTAATTCGTTTTCAAATTAAACTAATTTTTTATTAATAAAATTAACATATACTACATTTTCAAATAACTTATACTAAATAATGTATTTTATATACTTTGCATATGAGTTCAAACCTGGTCAGACTGGATGAACTGTGATCGGTAGCCGGTTAAACCAGCTTGGTCACTGGTTTTCTAACCGGGCCATATCATCTCCGGATTAGGTGTTTAGAACCGACCGATTTAAGGGCCAATTTTCAGTTAAACCGGTACCGGTTTTTATAACACGGCTTAGAACCATTGAATTTTGTCCTCTTTCCACTTTCTTTTTCCTCTTCCTCTACATCATGAATTTTAACTAATCTCCTTGTCCTTGTAGTATTTTTATTTCATCTTCTTCGTCAACTGCTTTTGTTCTCATCTCCAGAGTGCTACAATAATCTTCAGTGGTCATCTTCCAATAGGGGCGGAGCTTAACGAGGGTATGAGAGGACCATGATACCCCTCCCCCAAAAAAAGATTCTGAAATTCTTATATATATATATAATTTAAAATTACGATAAATATTTTTTATATTTTTTATTTGCTAATTTGTTTATTATCCATGTATTTTATTTGCTAATTTAATGTTGTCTATTATTCCTCTCTTTCTATTTTTTTTGTTGAACAAGTTAATGACATTTAAAAATGATGTTATTTTGTTTAGTGAATTTTTTTAATTGATAATTATTACTGTTTAAATGCTTTTAGTTTGGCTCTCAAAAAATTTAGAGTCAAACTCTCATCTTCCAAATCATTTATTTCTTTACTGCGAGACTAGTTTTGATATCCTTCTAGTCATATACAGAAGCACAAAATTTAATTGAGTTAAAAATATTGGTTAAGTTTTAAATATGGATAAATATAGATGTGTTGATAAAAGTAATAGTATTTTATACCTTCATTTTTAGCTGAGATATGCATTTCATTTCTAGTATCCAATTTGACTTAAAAGTCTTTGAAATACTATAATTCTTCAACCTTTCATCGATATTGTAATGGTTAATAATAAGATTGAAGACGAGAATGTCTGGTAACAAAAGATGTAAATATGCTTATGCTTAGGAAGGGTGGTCAAGTTTGTTTCTTGTCTGTTCAGTAGTTTAGAAGTTGATGTCTCCAACAAAATCTTTGCAACTCAATTAAACATCACAAAAATTGTTGTTCCTGTACCGTCATTCACCCATAGAAATATTTTGCATCTGTTAATAATCAAAATCTTAATTGTATTTATTTTTTTTTAAAAAAAAAAATAATAGAATTACAATGACGGGGGCAAATCTACATGGGGGATCATGGGTCATTTGTCTCCATTGTCCAATCAAAATTTAAAAGTATTTATACATTATATATATTTTTGCCCCCATACTGAAATTTGTTTTTGTCCCGTCATAGTTTTTCTTAAAATGTCATTTTACTTCGTATTTAATTCAATAATTTATTCCAACTGATTATTATTATTATTATTATTATTATTATTATTATTATTATTATTATTATTATTATTATTATTATTATTATTATTATTATGTCATAAATTGTACATACTATGCAGCTCTACTGTTTATTTCTTAATAATATAACAACTAATTAAAGATTAATTTATAAATTTATAAATATTTAATGGTTTATTTATATAAGCAGTATAACCAAATATCTTCCTACATTGTCTTAAATGGAGAAATCTTCTTGTGATACTCTTATAAAACACAATGCTGTAATTTATAAAAAGGGTCAAGTTAGATTCTCGAGAGAGAGCTAAACAAGCATCCCAAGGCCCTAGCAGAAGCCGCAACCATGAACAGAAATGGTGCGAAGTTCAAGTCGGCGACCGTGTTCCACAGAATGTCCTCATTAATGGTCTGAGAATTTGAAATTAAATTGTGTTAAATTGTAGGAATTGTTATTGAACAAACTGGTTAATCCTTTTGATCAGTTTCAGTTAAATTTGTTCAGTTAACCAACAATTCTTGGTCTGGTTACGGTTAATGATATTATTAATATTTGTGTACAGTTAACTGATTAGATGTTCACCACTAACCATTATAATTTTTTAGCTACCACCAAAGTGATTTTTGAGAGTGATTGAATCCAAGCATTGAACAACATTATTCCATATCCTAGGAAAATAACAGCTTTAGTTGATGACATTCACACTGTTTCATTTTTCGGATTGTGTAAATTTTAGCAAAGTTAGCAGAGCTCTTTTAACGAAGCAGCAGACTGTCTCACACGGGCATAACGCCCTGTCGTGTGTGTTTTTTTTTCCCCATTGCTACCTTCTGTCCATGTTTGGAATAGAAGAGGCAGCAGGATGAAAGATAAGGCAACAGAAATTTCGGCCAAGTGTGAACCAAAAATCCAATCCAAACACGATGCCAGACGTAGGAAAGCGTATTCATTTACCTGACAGCAACCGAACTGCAGACTCATCACATCTCAATGGTTAGTGCCTTTGCGGGGGGTTAAACCTAAACTCACCAACCAAACTATTCAAATATCAATTGCAACAGAGCTTGATACAACACACCACACGCACACACACACAATAGCCAGTGTAAAAATTGTGAAACATCTGTAAGGACAAAATGTTAATCACTTGGAAATTAATACATGGGCTGCAACGGTACGACACAATGTACAAATCAGGCCGAAGCATGTCATATTCCAGATACGTCAGGAGGCATCCATCACAAAGATGACATCCAATCGTGAACCAGTCCCCAGAATGTGATATTGAGATCATGTCCGAAGGATGCGAGAAATGTTTGCTCACTTCAAGTTTTCAGGCACATACCTAAAAGCTTTCAACATATACTAAATTTCAAATTAACAATCTGGAAGTGACTGAGCAGAAGCAAACGGAGAGAAACTTGCAGCAGATTCACTACAACGAAGGATGCGGTTTTGATGACCTGAAGAACTTACTAACTAGGTGATGCATTGCTTGGGCTTGGAATGTATGGAGACATGTAGCTTGGGCTTGGAATGTATGGAGACATGTATCTAGCATTAAGAGGTGATATTGACGGGTAACCTAAAGAGTGGGGTGAAGCTAAATGAGAAGCAATGGACCTCTGGGAAGAGACATGCCTAAGGGCTGCTGGGCTGCGACCAACACTTGGGGAAGGTGATTGATGGTATGACCTAAGAGACTGCTGGACACAAGAAGTAGGCAGAGAGGGAAGAGAGGGAATATAAGAAATTGAAGGGGACCGTGATGAGCCTGGGGCAATTTGTATGGCCGATGATGATGCAGATCTAAAGGATGACAGCACAGAAGAGGAAGTCATTGATGCTGGGCTAGAAGAAACTAATGGAGTAGATTCTGATGCTGGTGGATCACCAGTGCTAGTTCTTGCATCACGCTTGCATACTGGGCAAAATGTTCTCCATGCAGTAAGCCAAGAGTCCACACAGAAGGCATGAAATTCTGAACAGATTCGAAGAACATATGATTCAGGTACTAACTATGCAGAAAAACTTTAAAACAAAATTTTCTTCAATGCTCCAAGATAAATGCACTATCTATGAATTGAAAGTTATTCATTTACAATTATAGCAAGAATCCACAGACAAAGAACCCACATACAACATCTATAAAAATGAATGTGTTCCAAATTTTAAATGCCAAGTTGCAAAACAATTCTGTATGAGAACCCCAAGAATTTCTGAACCATGCAAATACTGTAAATTCTTATTAGTGAACCAGCAGCTGAAATTTTATCAAATTTAAGAATTGAAATCACATGTACTATGATCATGGTTTAGCCAAGCAAAAACATAATCAACAGCTATAAGTTTTAAGATATTTCATATAAAATTTTAGAGCATCTTATTTAAAAAGAAAAAATTTAGTCTCATGGAGAACAGTGCTGGACATTTAAGTGTTGATCCACAATCAAAATATAAAAACAGTAAGAGCAGGTATCAGCAATTCGGTAAGCAAAATCTTTGAACATGGCGTGAATATTTTATCCAAAGAGTAATCGTGCCAACTAATTAATGGACAAAAAAAGGAGCAAACTAGTATATAATCAATAGAACTTTCAACTTATCAATGCAAGGGAACTTACCGAAGATAAACACTGCTTGTTACAATGCAACACCATATGACTAGCTATAATCAGATTCAGTGGGTGGGTTTTGTTCTGAAGTGAGGCAATAAATAATTGTTGATGTAAATGAACAAGAAATGAAGCAGAACACAGTGCTAGAAGATCAAAGGCAACTTCCTCCCTAATCTTGTCAGTGACCTATTTTCTACTTCAAATTATGACAAATTAAGCTTAACTTCTGAAAAATTAACAAAAATATTGCAAATTAAAGGGCAACATGTACATTGATATTCTGAACCAAATATCTCAAATACTCAATTTGAGTTAATTTTGGGTAAATTAATCATTTAAAATGAACCCAATTGAATTAATTAATTAAAAATTGTATTAAAATTAGCCATAAATTGAAAGTAGCAAACAAATTTGGCCACAAATTTAATTTTGAATTAAAGTGGACTACACTAATAAGTCCAAGATGCAAATTGAACTTCAATCTTACAATCTTCTAACTAGATGCAATAAGGCTATAAATAACCACTATAGATTGAGATCTTCGATTTTCATGTACCTATAGAGTAACATAAACTGCAACTCAAATTGTTAGGTTGCAATCTTGCAGACTAGTTAGAGATAAACAACTTCTTTAACTCTCTTCCTAGATACCAAATTTTTATCTAGCCTTAACTTCTCAAACTTCTCAATTAAAATTACTCTTTACATAACATGCACCAAAAGTTCTATGTTGCTCATTAAATGAATCTTCAATGAACTTTCCCTTACATCCACCGACTACGAATACAATCATTTATCAGTTTATCCTTGTGGATTAACAATTTTTACAATTATCCATTGTTCTTGCTTCAATTACCCTGATTATTTGGACACCTTTAATATTCGCCACCAAAAATTGTATATATGACATTGTTTGCGTCCTATTATGATATAAAAGTTAAATATTCAATTTAGCATGTACCCTACAATCAAACAGTAGACCAGTTGGCCTCCACTTCACTACCCTACCAATTATAATGAAATCCTCCAACCTTTATTGGCAAATAGTCCACTCAACATACACAAGTTTACAACCATCAGATATTTCTAGTTACAAGGTTATGCCATACTTCCATGCCCATTCTCAGTTTTGTTGAAAATGATGAAACTGGTGACTGTATTTTCTTTAAAACTAAAACCCTGCCTCTAACATAGATCCAATTTATCCTATTTAAACTGCAAACTTATAAAATAGTTTCAAATATTAATTTATGATCAATCCTGTGCTGCTTTAGTGCTTTTATTTGCTGATCCCATAAAAAACATATCTGGTTGCATTCAATTTCCTTTTAAAGAATATATTTGCTGTTGACTGCAACCAAAATTTGGTAAGGCCTAGAAATGTGCTCCATCTATGAGTTTGACTTTTCTGAACTTCTATGGGGCTGTTAAACATTTAATTTAGAAAAAATTTCTTCTTATTCTCAGAGTCTTGCAAGAATGGGGTGGCACCACAAGTACTTGTTTTCACTTGTCAACTAAACGGTCACAACAAGAATGAGAGGGCAACCATGATAGTGTAGAATGTCACCAATGTAACTATATAACAAAATTTTCGTTTCATGCGACAGCACACTTCTGATACCCAGGACTTCAAGACTAATTTGGCGACCTATTTAAAAGTATTATCACAACAGAAAAACCAGCACCATATAACACCTTTCACATTGCAAATTCATGAAAAGAGTATGCTGCATCATATAAAAGCACAGATATTGGCATATGCTGTAAGAATGCAGTTTCTACTTTCTACAGGTAGGCCAGGATGAGAGGAGAGGAAAGTAGGGAAAGAAAAGAGGGAGAGAACCTGCAGCAGAAGACTTACTGTGTCGACATGGTAGAATCCTAAGCTTTTCTCCAACACTATAGTCTTCAAGGCATATGGCACATGTTCTTGAAGTACAATTATCCTCTAAAACAGCAGTGAATATTAGACTTGGCATTGCCTTTACTAAGCGGCTGCTCATACCGTGGAACTCTCGGACACGAGAAGAACGAGGCCGCTCTCTTCTGATACGATGCCTACGAACAAAGAAACATGTTGCCAGCACTGCAGACATGGCAAGCAGAGAAATAAAGGAGATCGCCATAATAGACCATGCTGAATTTTCAAAACTTGGGATTAACCACAGCTCCAGGCCACTCAACCCAGCATAATTCTTGAGTGTTTCGCCCGAAGATTTGGAAATAAATACAGCATGAATTTTTATACCAGCAGAATTCCCTGCCACTGAAAAATAAAATAAAAAATTTATGAAATATGGAAAAGAGATTATCTAACAGAATTTCACAAACTTACGTAAGTATTGCTTTTTCAGAAAACAACCATCTTGATGTTCTTTTACCTCAATCTTGTAGTTTTTTATGACTCAAGCAAAACTCTCAGTAGATTAAGAATTTTCGGCAACAACAATGATACACATCTCTTATCAAGAGAGACGAGAAATGACTGAATATCTAGCCTGGTTTGGTGATCAAATGCCTACCTCATATTGCATGAGATCTGGGGTCCAAATAACCTCTATGCCTCCTAGTTGAATTTTAAACATTAACAGTTTACACAACTTTCTCATAATTTTAGTTCGAATCGCAACTCCTATTCAGTCCACACTGTTCTTTTACACCTCATTTGGAGCAAATAAAGCAAACACTAAGAAGTGAACTTCTAGTTCTTAATCATTCATGTATAATTCAGGTTTGCTGTCTTCCAATAAAACATATTAGAGTAAAGAAAAACAAACAGCCTTATGCAAGAAACATATAAATCATTTCAAATTTTTTTGACCCTGTATAATGATTTGCTTACAAGAAAAAAGCTCCAAAGCTATCTAAAGCTGCTTTGGCCAAGCTAACAATTAAAGAGATATAACCTTCCATTTGTCTCAGTTGACTGGCACCTATAGACCTAGAATTATGAAGACACTAACTTGAATATTAGCTGAAAATAGAGTAGATGCTATTGATAATCCACCAAAACTAAATGAAAGGGGCAACTGATAAAAGGAAAGGAAATATTAACATTTTAGATTTCCAAAGGATCACCTACAAAGGAAGTAAGCTCGCTACCTTAAGGGATTTTCCGAGCATAAGCATCAAGATCAACCTAAGATTTATTCTTTTAAGTTGGTAGAGTTAAACTAAGATCCAAACCCTAAATCATATCTCACAGTATAACAAACCCGAGTGCTCATCCATGGTAATTTGCTAACACATAGTCAAGGTCTCAATGCATCTAGGTTCTGACCCCACAACAGCAACCGTGCTGTGAATGAGGCACCGTCAAACTATTATAATGTAAAATTATGATTTGTATCCCCAAATTGTTAGCATATTGGAATGTGTCATGAAAGTACTTTAGAGTTTAAAATTCAATTTCCAAATATACCAAAATAGAAGGCAATATTATGGAGTTATAAAAAAGAGAAAACCAAAAAGGAACTAAAATGTAATTTTGACAGGGTTTGAAGAGGAAAAATATGCCAAAATCCTTAGCATCCAAAATTTATAAATTTTATTTGTAAGTCATTTGGAAAATCCATAAATAATCCTTTCTAGTAAAGAAATTCTAATGTCATAAAAATTTTAAGACCATCACAGAAGGAGATCAATGAATCAATACAGTTCACGTCCCAACAGATTTTAATTTTGCCATTGAAAGCGTGAGGGAATAAAATCCATGTACTATTTCCAAGATTAGCTGAAAAATCATGTTGCTAAATCTCTAGAGCACGTGTAAAAGTTGTAAATGAATCATCCCTACAAAGCATGGTCATCCCAAGAAACTACTGTGTGGAGTGCACTAAATCACTTGTAAGCATATAAGAACCAAACTAGAAAACCATCAGCCAATTACAATGAGTATATATCATCTGCAATAGTCTACTAATCATTATGAATAATAATAAGATTCACACAAGTCAGTACTTGAAACCAAGAGGCCATCATCTTCATTATCATAGACAACTGCAGCCTTGAAACCAGCCTGTTGTGCTCTTCTAACTTTATCCTCAAAGCTACATCCTCCTCTTATAATTAACACATATGGGGAAGTAATATTAGAAGCCTTTTCAACTTCATTTTTGATATCTGAACACGCATCCAGAGGCTCTGCCAAATACAACGTCCCACATTCACCAGAGCTCTTAATTTCCGGAGCTGAAAACACCAGCAAAACCCCATTTTCATTAACATTACATGCAATAAATATGCATACAGATAATACATTTCTGCATCTCACTTCCTCACTTAGAGTTAAATTCACAGGTTCTCAAGCTCGTTATCCAGTTATCCTTATTTTCAACAAGAAACCACTACAATATCAATATCAAGCAAAAGAAAATAAACATATTTTTAATCCAATTAATTCATACAAGCATCAAAATCTAAAATTTCAACATCCCGTAATATAAATATTAAACTTAATTGGATGAAATGCTAATTTCTCTTAGCTACAGCAATAATAGGAACAAAACACGAATGAAAAACTAAAATTTAAAAATAATTAAAATAAACTGACAGAAATTAGCTTCAACATCATCGAAAGACAAGGTGACATTTTTGCCAATCAAAACCACACTCGCCGAGGTAATCAAACAGCAAGCTGACATATAAAAGAAGAAAATAACAACCACGACAACGAAAACACGTTTCATAGCTGATTTCCCAATAAACAGAACAAAACCCTAAAAATTTTGAGGAAAAAAGAACCGGAATTTAAGTTAGGGTTTCGATTTTGAAAAGGATAGATACATCAGCTTCCATTAGACGAGAGGGGAGAGAGAAAAATGGAAGATTTTCGATTCTGATTCAGGTTATCTATTATGGCCTTAGTTGCTGATTAAAGATTTTATGAATTATTAACAGGGAAATGAGAGGAAAACGGAAGAAAGAGAATGAGAAGGCCAAGAAAGGAAACTTTGTATTTAAATGCAATGGAGCATCAAATGCAAAAGTTCTCTCTTTACAGAGAAACTATTATTATTATTATTTTATTACTGGAAGAGTTAGGTTAGACCTTAGTCTATATTATTCTAATTTTAAATTATTGCCAGACAAGTCCAGATTAGTCTCATCTCATGGACCCAAGATAAATAATATAAGTAAATAAAAGAAAAAATGGTCCCTGAATTTAATAAATTTATGCAACTAAGTTCTTCAACTAAAAATTTATTCAATTTATTTACTTAATTATCAACTTTGTTTAATTGACTCTTTTTAACTATCAATTTTGGACTAATTTAATACTTATATATGAACAATTTAAGAAAATCAATTGAAAAAGTTTTAGTTTGCTCCTGTTTATAAAGTATTTAGTATCAAATTTATGACAGTTTATTTAATAAATTTTTAGTCGATGACTAAATTTGCTTAGAATTAATAATTAAAGGAATAAATAAAATAAATTTTTAATTAAGAAATTTATTTATATAAATTCATAAAATTCAGTAACTAAAATATACTTTTGTTTCCTAAATAAAATATCTTTAATGACAATGTGATGGGATTCTTTTTTACAATAACTTGAAATAAAAATACATTTCAAAACAGTACAATTTGAAAAATAGTTTCTAAAAATAATAAAATTTTAGTAGGCCAAATATGTACAATCTTTAAAAAAATCTAATTATCTTAAGTTTCAAATATCTCAAATTATATGTTTTTACTTTGAGAGTCCGTATATAAATTTTAGAACTGACAAATGAATTGAATTGAGATTAGAGTGTTTTATGAGAAAATAATAGAGGGTGATTTTACTTTGTGTTAATTTTAATTTTGGAATTAATTATGATAACTTTAGTTATGACCATTCCTAAGAAAAAAACTTTAAGATTGGAATTAATTATGATAACTTTAGTTATAACCATTCCTAAGAAAAAAACTTAGCATGTTTGAAAGAATGAAATTTTCATTCTAAAATTGAATTTGATAGAAAAAATATTTGAGAATAAAATTTTGATTCATATATAAGAATTTATAATATTTTAAAATTTATTGGTATTTAGGATTATTTTGTATTTTTTAAATAAAATATAATATATTTCCAAAAATATCATCAACAAAATTAAACTGAATATAAAAATAAATTTTTAATTCCTATTATATAATCAATACAAAAATATATTAGAATATCAAAACCCCAATATATAAATAAAATTTCATTTATTTTTTTAGTATATCAAACATATCATAAGTCTAGTCTCTTAAGGGAGATATGAAAAGCAAAATCACTAACGTACTTATTGATTATTGATTATATTATACAAAAAGATTGAAGTGAAATTGTTTTATTATTGGAAGAAATATCTTAAAATTGTGGAGTAGAAGATAAAATTATATAGAAGAGGATGCATAACAAAAATCAACAAAATGAATTGCTAGAAAATTGAAGCTTTTCTATGCTGTGATACATTAATATTATTAAACAACTTTTGATTAACATAAAACGTCATTTAGATATTGGCCAAAACCAACAAAAGTGACTGAGACAGGTCATGAAGTTCTAAGAAACACCAACTAGATGATATTATTGGCGTATGCACGAGTTAAATATCTATTTCTGCCTATTTTTGAACAAACAATTTCATTATCTAGGTTATTTGGTCATATCTCAAGTATTGCTAGTTGTCATAAATATCTCTAATTAAGTTATTAATTAGAAAGTATTACCTTTTACCAATAATTACCAAACATACCTAATATTTCACACATTTTTCAGTTAGACCCATTTTCTAAAAATTGTAACAATTGGACCTTCATTATTTTCCATATCACTTATCAGTTGTGGTCAACGATTCATATTAAGTAATTTAGAGGTTAAAAATTAATTATAATTTATAAAATAACTATTAATAATTATATTTTTTTATTAGTGTGATACATTAACTTTTTTTTTTTTTACTTTTTACGACTCCTTTTGAAAGGTTTGTTTAATATTTTATGCCACGCCTTTAATTTTTTTTTTTCCTTCACTTGGATTATATTTGGATGATTATATATATATATATATATATATATATATAAAGAACAAAAGTGAGCTGGATCGAGGTTGCTAAATACTAAGTATAACCTTTAACAATTCTTTTTTACCCAAATTTTCACCACAATTGATGCTATTGATGAAGGACTAAGAAGCCTCTTATGCCAAGGAGATTGTAAAGTTTGCTAAAGCTTTTAGGGTGTTGTGCTGTTATTTAATTATATTAACGTAAATATAATGAAATTAGTTAAAGAAAAATTATTTTCATAAAAGTTGAAGCATAGATAGCTTAACAGTCATATTATTTTATGGGAGGGAAAATGAAAAAAAAAAAAAAGCTAATAACAGTCACTCACAGTTTCAATTTTAGGTGATTCTTACTAACAATATTTGCTCATGACCAAATAATTTAGCATTAAAAGAATGATAATATTTTATCTATGTTGAGAAAGAAATAGAAAAATTGAAAAACGAATTGAAAGGAATATAATTTGTGAGTTAATTATATACATAGGAGAATATAAAATATTTTACAATAAAAATTTGATGTTATAGGTTGCAAACTTTTTTTAAAAAAAAAAACTCTTCGTTACTTTGTTTATTTAATAGTTAACAAATAAAATTAACAATTATTTTAACCGATTAATTCATATTTTTATTTTGTAAGTCAGGGTTAATGGCTTGTAGGATTGCATAAAAATTAATCAAACCAGCCTAATCGAATCGATTTAATTTAATCCAAACCGAAAAATCATGGTTTAAATGATTTCATGAATTGCTATGGTTTTGAAATTTTTATAATCGATTTTTTGGTTTGGTTTTGCATTAAGAAAATATACATCCAATAAAATTGAACCAAACCAATAATATAAGGTTTGTACAACTTATAATTTATCTTTACAGTCTTAGTTTTAGTTCTTTAGTTAGTTTATTAGCAATAGCAGCTGAGGTGTCAATACCTCATTGGTTATGCTTGTATATATAAGGGAGGCAGTTATAAGTTGTAAGTGTGAGAATTCATTTTCATCTTATTTCCTTTTTGTGAATGAAGAATACTTTGCTCAGAGCTTAACATGGTATCAGAGCAATCTTCGATCTGAGATAATCGGTAATTGATTTTTGCTTCTTATTTCTTATCACTGCTTCTGAAGATTTTTTTTTGGTAATTTTGATTGTGAGATCGTTTTTAACTGGTGTTCTCTATCGCGATAGCTAATATACCTCGAGTTAGAGTTAATAATGTGGGAGATCATTTCATTTTGCACACTTTAGATCATCTTGAAATGATCTTAGTTACAAATGCTTTAACTGGGAGAAATTACATATCCTGGAAGTGAGCGATCAAGATAGCTCTAGGGGCAAAACAGAAGCTCGGTTTTATTGATGGTTCTATAGGAAAACTAGAAGTAGATTCTGATGACTTTGACACATAGAATCGAGTAGATTGCATGGTGCAATCTTGGTTTCTCAACTCAATATCTAAAGATATAGTAGAATCCTTCTTATATATCACTTCAGCTAGAGAGTTATGGGTTGAATTAGAGCAGAGGTTTGGAGAATGCAATGGTCCATTATTGTACCAGTTGTAGAGGAAAAATAGGTATATCAATCAGAATTCAATGTCTGTTATGGAATATTTTAATAAGCTGAAGAGATTGTGGGATGAGCTAACATCTTTACCGTATATGCCACAGTGTATATGTGGAGCTGGAAGGATTATAGAAGAAAGAAGTGTATCTAATCAATTAGTACAGTTTTTGATGGGGCTTAATGATACTTATGATCATCTTAAAAATCAAATACTAGTGATGGAACCATTACCAAGTATAAACAAAGCTTATTCTATAATTATGAGGATGGAAAAACAAAGAGGTACATGCTAATTTTGAGACTTATGAGGCAAATGCAATGATAGTCAAAAATTTTGAATTTAAAAAGGAGAAAGGGATTGATAAAGAAGATTCGATAAAAATAAAGAAGGTAGACATTGTACTCACTGTAACAAAGGTGGGCATACAAGAGACACATGTTTTCAACTTTGTGGGAGACTGGTATAAAGAGCTCAAAGAGAATAATAGAAAGCTTACTAAAAATGGAACTTTAGTCAATTTAGTAGAAGAAAATTTGGATACTTCTTTAGAGGTTGTTACTTATGTTGGGAAGCATGATGAGCAATTACATCCAACTATGACACTTCTTATACAGCAAGAAATTTCTAAGGCACTCAATGGGAAAATGTCAGTTGAAGGAGCACATGTCAACTTTGTTCACACAGAGGATTATGCAGGTATGTTACTTAACACTGTTAATTATGTTACTAAGGCTGCTTGTTTGTTAGAAATCGGCATATGGATAGTAGACACAGAAGCTTCTAGCCATATGTGTAAATCCCTCTCAATTCTTGAAAACATAACATACTTACCTAAACCTTTACCACTACAAATACCAGATGGGTCAATGAAATTTGTTGAAATGATTGGAAATGTTGTTTTATCTGACACAGTCACACTTATTGATGTGATGTATGTACCTTCATTCAACTATAACCTACTTTCAATTAGTAAACTAACCAATGCATTACCTGTACATTTTGTCTTTCATTCAACTCACTGTTTGTTGCAGGACCGGAAGACTAGTCAAGTGTTAGCAGTTGGTGTTCTTCATGGAACCATGTATATAATCAATAAAAGTTCTTTCACAGCTAAGGTCATTGTTTCTTATGTTAATCCTATCCCTTCTTGTAATAAATACAGTTCTGTCATACCAGTATTGACTGGAAAATCACAACATTGTAATATTTTTGTTTAATGCAATAAAGATTCAAACATTTCTTTTCATATCTGGCATGGTCGTTTTGGACATGTTTCAGAATCTGTTATGAATTATATTCCTATGATGAAACATAAGTTGAGTACAGAGTTACACATCTATGATGCATATCATAAAGCCAAGCAACATAGGAAACCTTTTCCAAAAAGTAACATACATACTTCTAAACCTTTTGACCTTTTACATATTGACATTTGGGGTCCTTATAAACAACCTACTTTCTTTGGGTCACACTATTTTTTGTCTATAGTAGATGATTATAGCAGAACCACATGGGTTTATTTTCTTCAATATAAAAGTGACACAGCTCAGAAACTAGAAACTCATTTTTATTTAATGCAAAACCAGTTTGTTGTTTCTATTAAGGCCATTAGAACTGATAATGGGACTGAATTCACTAGTTCCAAATTTCTAGTTGTTCTCTAAGCTCTAGGAATTGTTCATCAAAGGACTATACCTTATACTCTACAACAAAATGGAGTTGTTAAGCGCAAACATCGACATATTCTTGAAATGGCTAGAGCATTAATGTTCCAGTCCAATTTACCAAAAAACTTATGGGAAGAAGCTATACTAACTGCAATATATCTTATCAACAGATTACCATCCTCTGTTCTTCAATGGCAAACACCTTATGAAATTTTATACAAAAACCAGTGGATTATACTCATCTTAGGAATTTTGGCTGCTTGTGCTATGCTGCAAATGTTGCCCCACATAAAGATAAACTAGAACCTAGGTCTGTCAAGGCAGTCTTCTTGGGGTATTCTCCTGGTCAAAAGGGTTACAGAGTTTATGATTTTAATAATCATATTACCTTTGTTTCTAGCGACATTGTATTTTAAAAGGATGTTTTTCCTTTTCATGATACATACACATATTTTGCTGTCAGTCCTGTTGTTCCTATACCCATTACAGATGTTTCTAATAACAAACAAATAAATTTCTATTCACCTCAATCATCTGCTAACACTGATCAGTCATATGCACCTCCTGCTCCAATATTATCTTCATCCAGGCAAAGTTCCTGATCTAGAAATCCACCTTTGTGGTTACAGGATTATGTATGTAATGCTTCTACTTCCTTCATTTCTTCCATACCTTTACAACATGTACACACTTCATCTTCTCATACACTAGCTATTTTTCCTTTTCAACATTCTCATGTTCTCTCTAGTGCATATATGGCTTATATGGCTAAAGTGACTACCATACTAGAGCCTAATACTTACAAACAGGCAGCTAGGTCAACAGAATGGATAGGATCAATGGCCAATGAGCTTAGGGCTCTTGAAAGTAATGATACTTGGACTCTTACTGTTGTTCTTAAAGGGAAGCATGTTATAGGTAGTAAGTGGGTTTATAAAGTCAAATACTTACCTGATGGATCTGTAGAATGGTTTAAAGCAAGGTTGGTAGCCAAAGGCTACAACCAAGTGGAAGGGCAAGACTATTTTGATAGCTTCTCACTTGTTGCCAAATTGGTAATTATCAGGGTTTTTCTAGCTATAACTACTGCTTCTTCCTGGCCTATTCATTAACTTGATATCAATAATGCATTTTTGCATGGATATCTCAGTGAAAAAGTTTATCTCCTACCTCTTGAAGGGTACACCAAAACAGGCCCTGGTCAAATGTGTAAGTTGAATAAATCTATTTATGGTTTGAAGCAAGCCTTAAGAGAATGGAATTGTGAATTTACAAAGCAATTGTTACTTTATGGATTTCAGCAATCATCTGCAGATTCTTGTTTATTCACAAAGTTTTCTTCTACTACATTTCTGGTACTGATTGTGTATGTAGAGGATGTCTTAGTGACAGGATCTTCAGAGGAAGCTATTTCTGCAGTCAAGCAGTTTCTTCATACTCAATTCACTATCAAAGATCTAGGCTATGCTAAATATTTCCTAGGACTTGAGATAGCTAGGTCTTCTATAAGAACTTATATTCATCAGAAGAAGTATCTCCTAGATATACTCCAAGATACAGGTTTGATGGGTTGCAAATCAGTCTCTACTCCACTTCCAGCAGGCCTTAAACTCATTTCTGATGATACTGCACCAATTTTTAATCCTGACAGCTATCGCAAACTTGTTGGTCAACTGTTGTATTTGAATCTCACCAGGTCTGACATCAGTTACTCAGTCCAATAGCTGAGTCAGTTTGTTCATCATCCTACTCAAGCACATTGGGATGCAGCCACTCATCTTCTTCGTTATCTCAAGGGACATTTGTCTCTTGGCCTCCATTATCTAGCCACTACTGATAATTATTTGACTGTATATAGTGATGCTGATTGGGGATCATGTTTGGATACTCGTAAGTCTTTGATTGGTTTTTGTATTTTTCTTGGTGGCGCATTGGTTTCTTGGAAGACGAAGAAACAATCTACTGTTTCACGTTCCTCATGTGAAGTAGAATATAGAAGTCTTGCTTCTACTGCTAGTGAGTTGCAATGGCTTAGTTATTTGCATCGAGATTTTTAGGTTGTGTTTCTCTTCCTATTCCTCTCTTTTGTGATAATCAATTTGCACTCCACCTCACTACTAATCCAAAGTTCCATGAGCACACCAAATATGTGGAGATTGACTGCAACATAGTCTGCAATCAGTACAAAGCTGGTTTTGTTCTTCCCAAATATACTTCTTCCCAGACTCAGCTGGCTAACCTCTTTACGAAGTCCCTCCATTCTCCTCAGTTTTCTTCTTTAGTTTCCAAGTTGGGATTGGTTGATCATTACCAATCTCCATCTTGAGGGGGGGCTATACAACTTATAATTTATCTTTATAGTCTTAGTTTTAGTTCTTTAGCTAGTTTATTAGCTGTAGCATCTGAGGTGTCAAATACTCATTGGTTATACTTGTATATATAAATGAGGCAGTTATAAGTTGTAAGTGTGAGAATTCATTTTCATCTTATTTCTTTTATGTGAATGAAGAATACCTTGCTCAGAGCTTAAAAAGGTATCTTTTAATATATATATATATATATATATATATATATATATGTGCACACGAGCATGCACTGATTAAGTCAAAATTTACTTTACTAATTTACAAATTATATTTTGAATTTTCTAGAAGTTAAAATAGAGTACATGTACTTAATTTTTACATTTTGGATAATGTTCATGTTGTTATTTTGATCATAGTTTTAAGTTAATATTTGTTGAATTTTTATGATTTTTTAATTTTTTTAATTTTTTTATTTATCAAACTAATCAAACCGATTATCTAAACAAAATCTAAATAACATTAGTTTGAATATTTTTAGTAGTATTTAATTTGGTTAAAATTTGAATATTTAAAAACCGACTTTATTGGTTTGGTTATAAATTTTTGGTCTAAATGAAACCATTGACACCTCTAACTTAGACTCAAACTGTAGCATCCTCTCATATAATTAACATTAAACAAATTAACATAAGTGAGTATTACTAAACCATATGTGACGGGCGTGAATTGCCTTAAATCTTCAATAAATATAACTAAGTCTAAAACAATACTAAAAGATTTCTAAAGTGCTTCTATCCCTTATAACATATATTTTCATCTAGTTAGCCATTTCATACCTTAAAAGATCTGGCAATACAAAACAACATGTGAAGGAAATTAACATTCAAGGTATGACAAATTTGACAATCATACTTAAGATAAGGTTAATCCATCAAGCATACCAAACTCTCTTCTTATGAAATTAAATCTTCCTTCATTAAGAGACTTAGTAAATATATCTACCAATTGATTGTCTGTATTGATAAATTCCAATACAACATCTCCATATTGAACATGATCTCTAAGAAAATGATGTCTTATGTCAATATGCTTACTTCTAGAGTGTTGAATGGGATTCTTAGATAGGTTTATGGCACTTGTATTGTCACATATGATAGGTATATGGTCCAAACTATTACCATAATCCTTAAGTTATTGTTTCATCCATAGGATTTGAGTACAACAACATCATGCTGCCACACACTCCGCTTCTGTGGTAGAAAGAGCAACTGAAACTTATTTCTTGTTGAACCAAAAAACTAAACATTCACCAATAAAGTGACAGATGCTTGAAGTACTCTTTCTATCCAAGAGACTTCCAGCTTAATCAACATCTGAATATCCTATGATATGAAAGGATGAATTTCTAGGATACCATAAGCCTAGATGCAATGAGCCATGTAAATATTCTAATATTCTTTTTACAGCATTCAAATGTGATTCTTTAGGACACAATTGAAAGCGAGCACATAAGCATACACTATACATTATATCGGGCCTAGAGACAGTAAGATATAAAAGTGATCCAATCATACCTTTATAGAGCTTTTCATTTTGAACTCTCTTAGCAAAGTTTTTAAAAGATTCAAAAACACCACTCTTTTGAGCTAAGAAAATTACCCAAGTGAATTTAGAGTAATCATCGACGATGACAAAAGCATAGTGTTTACCTCCTAGGTTGCAACTCTAGTAGGTCCAAAAAGATCTAGATGCAAAAGTTGTAGAGGTTTCAAGGTACTTACAATGTTTTTGGATTTGAAAGAGGACTTGTGTTGTTTTCTTCTTTGACAACGTTCACATGTCTTGTCTTTTTCAAATTTGACTTTTGGTAGTCCCCTTACCAGCTCTCCTTTGCTAAGACTTTGAATTAAATCCATGCTTGCATGAACAAACCTTTTATGTCACAGCCAAGATTCAACACTAGTAGTCACAAGACACTTAGAGGAAAGGTTAGATATTTTGTATAAGTCTATTATATAGGTATTGACATCTCTACTTCCTTTAAATGTCTCTTGTGTAACACCCTATTTTTTTAATTTTGTCCAATTAAGATTTTTCTTAACTTATTGGGTGACTTAATAATTTTATCTAAGTAAATGTTATTAAAAATTTGAGGTTTATAAAAAAATTTACAAAATTGCCCCTGAGTGTATATATATAGAGATTTCAAAGATTAAAGTGATAAAAATTTCATTTTCTCTTTCATTCTCCCTACACGATCACCATCTCTGTTCATCAACCAAATGACATATGATCTTCACCAAATTCGAATCAGAAGTAGTTCTCCACGTTCTTATCACTTCGGCGATGTCTAATTTTCTAAAAATTGACCAGATTTTCGGGATCGAAGCAGCAAAAGTCAGAGTTTAGGCTGCCCTTGCCATTTCGTGTATTTTCCAACTTTTTTTCTTAAATCTGACACTGAAAATGGACTCAGAACATCGAAAAACCTTAGTCTATGTTGTTGCCCAGATATTAAGCCAAGAAGGGGGGTTGAATTGGAGTTTTAATAATTTAACTTTAAAGTGCGGAAATAAAAATTAATTTTATGAGGGATAGAAAAATTTGACACAAGGATTTTTATAGAGGTTCGGGTGTTAACAAACCCTACTCTTCTCCCCAATCGCAATTGGGAGTTTCACTAATACATTAAGTGTTACAATGGAGTTTTACAAGCTCACTCTCAACTATGGTGTTTCTCACAATGGCTCACACCTAACCCAGAAAATCTCTTGTGTTTTAATGACTCACACAATAACCAATTCCTTGTATTTTACGGGCTCACACAAATAACCTTTATCTTGTGTTTTACAGGCTCCCACAAACAACCTTTATCTTGTGTTTTACAGGCTCACACAAACAACCTTTACCTTGTGTTTTACAGGCTCACACAAACAACCTTTACTTTGTGTTTTTACAGGCTCACACAAACAACCTTTACAAGTGTTCTACTCTTAACCCAGAAATACCCAAAACTCACTTGAGTAATAAATGATTACAGAGAGAAACACTTACAAATCTTTATTGCTCAATAAATGATGAGCAAAAAGATTTTCACAGAGAATAGATATTTGTTATGGAAGTATTAAATGTACAAATAGCTTGTAATAAGATTTTGATTCAAAGTATTTGCTATCCTCTTGTACTGAATGCATAAATGACTTGCATTTATACTCTCATGGCTAATTATAGCCGTTAGAGTGCATTTAATACGTAACTAGCCGTTGCACCAACCCAAATAATCGCGCCTGATATTTTTCTCTTTCATCTTTCACGGGTGTGACTATGTTTGTCACGGACATGACTGTTCTTCCAAGTCATGACTGAAGTAGTGACCTTGGTCGTAAAGCATTCTAGAAGGTTTTGAAATATTGGGTCACGAGCGTGACAAACTTTCCAGCCGTGAACCAAGTGGTGACTTTGGTCGTGAAGCTCTCTAGATGAAAATGTCATGAAGGTTCACGGGCGTGACATTTAATTCACAGGCGTGACTTAAATGTACATTTCATAGTTTGTTGTGTTCCTTCATGGCCGTGAACTTCAAATGTTGGTTTTAGTGACGGTTAGCTTTGTCACAGGCGTGACACATAGGGTCACGAGCGTGAACATGCTACTACCTTAATTTTATCTTTCAAGGATTAATCTTCCATTCTTCATTCTTGCTATTTTATTCCATACCCTATTTAATAGAATTAGAAAACAAGTATGTTAAATACAATATTGCTATTTTATTTGTTATCATCAAAATGACAGAAATACCCCTCAAGGTTTAACAATCTCTCCCTTTTTGATGGTGACAAATAATCTAGCAATATTGCTTTTGAGAAGTCTCCCCCTCAAAAGATACTTAGGAAAAAAATTGATGAAATGCGAGAATTGTAAAGAATGATGTAGCATTGAAATAAATTTTGTAGTTTTAAGTATATGCAAGTTATATGCAAAGTATATCCAATATATACCAAAATTCTCTTTAAGTCATGAAGTATATGTAAGGTATATTTAGAGTATATCAAGACATATTTATTTATGTAACTTGCATTAAGGTATATGCAAAGTATACTTAAGATATATCTAATGTGTATAATGCTCAATTTCATACTTGCATATTCATTTTGAATCAAATTTTAAGTATTGCTAATTTCTCCCTACTTAACTCAATGTCAATGTATTTGTAGGTTCTTATTTTTGATTCAAAATTCATTTATCTTAATATATTGCTAGGTTCTCCCCCTTTTATCATCAACAAAAAGAATATAAAGATTAAACCATAAATAAAGCAAATATATTAATATTTGAAGAGAAGTACAAACCAAAGTAAATAAAAGTCGGAAAGGAAATTTACAATTCCTGAAAACAAACAAAAAACAAGCAAACAATCAAAAGAAACAATCATATTAAGGCTACCATCTAGCCTAACACCTAACCGGACATCTTGTCCCTAAGTCGAGCAACCACTGCCTCAAGGCTGTCCATCCGAGACTCCATGAAGTCTTTGAGGTTCTCCAACCTCTCGTCCATCGAAGCCTGCAGCTGCTCAAATCGTGGTGCCAAGAGGTCAACCACCTGCTGCGCCAAATTTGGTATGGAAGCCAAGGATTGTCCGATGTCCTGCTCCGCCACTGGAGGTGCTTCCTCAACTCGAGCCCTTTTCTTCTGTTGGATCCCTTAGAGGCCGGCTTTGAAGTCCTCTATATCATTATCTTCCCAAATTATTTCACCAGCAGTGTCTGTGAAGCGGAGTAAATATTATTTTCATGAACAATTCTGACAGCCGCTCCCATCTTTATGAAGGACTCGACATCCAATCGATCTCGAGGATACCCGGGATGAGATTGAAGTGATGGTCATCCAGCTTCAAATAGCCAAGCTTCAAGGCCATATGGGTGACATATCCACCAATGAGTATATCTCCAGAGGGCTTGGTGGCAATGGACAGAAGATGGTTTGCAAACCATCAAGAGAGCGCCACGGTGAGGCCTCTTCTGGCCATCTCAAAAAGGAAGAGCTCAGATTTCCGAATGGTCCCATTGCTGTCTCCCCAAGCAAATATGCTATAGGTTAGAAACCTATGCAAATATTTGTGCACTGGGGACAGGAGATGAGTGCTTTTGGTCTTCTTGATATTCCAACTGCAATCAGTGCCAAAATGAGTCCATGCTCGAGTTGTGAAGAATTCCACTTCGCTGTCATTTAGGATGCCTTCCGAGGGTAAATTGAATAAGTCCCCGAATTTGATGGCATTGAGGGTGTTTGGATTGCTGCAGAGTTGGAATTTTACCACTCATGTGGGAGACACTTGCAAAGTGCTCAAAAATTTCAGGGTTGGCTCCCTTAATATGGGCTGATGAATATCCACGAATTCCTTCAAATGATAGGCCTAAAGTTGCTCTGTCATTGTTGTCTCAAGCCCGAGAGTTCGTACAGTTTTCCACTCAAAGGACCTTGATGAAATGAGAGGCCTTTGCTTCAAGGTTGAGTACCGAGGAAGGCAATGCTCTAGGATTTTGTTCATGAGGTAATCTGAGTACCTCCTGGGAGCATAAGACTTCTTTCTAGTACTCTTTGATGAGCCAGTTTCCATTTGGATTGAAGAAATGAACTTTGTAGAGTTTGGAAAAGTTTGACAGAAAATTTGAGGAAACCCTAAATAAGTATGATTTTTGATGAAGGAAGGGACTTTTGATGGTATTTATAGGAAAAGTTTGTAACTTGGGGGCCGGAATCTTTAATATCTCATTGAATGTGTGTAAATGAGAGTGGTTTCAAGGAGTTCAAAGGTTGAAATGTGAAGAATAACCGACTGATTTCTTATATACTCGATGCATTCACGGGCGTGAATTATGTAGTCACTGGTGTGAAGAGTCATGTTCACGATTTGTTGAAGAGGTGCTCTACCCGTGAATAAAGGCGTGAAAATGTTCACGGTCATGATATTTGAATGACACGGGCGTGAATGATGAACTGTCACGGTGGTGAAAGAATAGTCACGAGCGTGAATGGTTGAATTTCACTACTTATGCCAGTGAAACAAAGCGTGACTCAAAGCGTGAATGTCTTTGTGAGTTTTAGGTGAGAATGTTCACGGGTGTGAAAATGCATCACGGGCATGAACAAGACTTTTCACGGGAGTGAATGAAGTCGTGAACAGAAGCTTCACTACTTGAAGCCATGAACGATGTCGTGAATCAAGTCGTGAAAGACACTGCCTCTTTTGGCTATTTAATTTACAGGCGTGAACATAGGTCACGGTCGTAATTGCCTAAAATTTTCATCAAATAAAATTAAGTCCTAAAATAAGACTAAATCATTTCTATGAAGATTTTATCCCTTAAAACATAAAATTTTCATCAAATTTACTACCTTATATCTAGTGATATGATACAAAATCAAGATTATCACTTAAGATTTGATAATTTAGCAATCACAAGGTTAATCCATCAATCATACCAAGTTCTCTTCTAATGAGATTAAATCCTTCCTCATTTAGAAACTTAGTAAAAATATCTGCCAATTGATTTTTTGTGCTTATAAATTCTAATGCAACATCTCTATATTGAACATGATCTCTAATAAAGTGGTGTCTAATGTCAATATGCTTACTTCTAGAGTGTTGAATGTGATTATTTGAAAGATTTATAACACTTGTATTGTCACATTTAATAGGTATATGGTTCATATCATGACTATAGTCCTTAAGTTGTTCTTTCATCCAAAGAATTTGAGTACAACAACATCCTGATGCTACATACTCTGCTTCAGCAGTTGAAAGAACAATTGAAACTTGTTTCTTGCTAAACCAAGAAACTAAGCACTCTCCAATAAAGTGACAAGTGCCTGAAGTACTTTTTCTATCTAAAAGACTACCAGCATAGTCTGCATCTGAATATCCTATAATATAAAAGGATGAATTTCTAGGATACCATAAACCTAGATGCAATGATCCATGTAGATATCTTAAAATTCTTTTTACTGCATTTAAATGAGATTCTTTTGAACATGATTGAAATCGTGCACACAAGCAAACACTATACATTATGTCGGGTCTAGAAGCAGTAAGATATAAAAGTGATCCGATCAAACCTCTATAGAGCTTTTCATTAATGCTCTTACCCTTTTCATCCTTGTCCAATTTTGTTGATGTGCTCATAAGAGTCTTGGCATTCTTGCATCCTTCCATTCCAAATTTTTTAATTAAATCCTTGGCATATTTGGATTGGTTGATGAATATGCCTCATTGCTTTACTTTATTTGTACACCAAGGAAATACTTAAGCTCTCCCATCATGCTCATTTCAAATTCCCTAGTCATACACTTAGCAAATTCTTGACAAAGTAATTCATTAGTAGAACCAAATATTATATCATCAACATAAATTTGAACAATTAGTATATCATGTTTATGCTTTTTAATGAATAATGTGGTGTCAACATTTCCCTTTGTAAAGTTATTTTCTAATAGAAAAGAACTTAGTCTTTCATACCAAGCTCTTGGGGCTTGTTTCAAACCATATAAAGCTTTTGAGAGTTTAAAAACATGATTTGCTTCAAAGCCTGGTGGTTGTTCTACATAAACTTCTTCTTCTATATACCATTTAGAAATGCACTTTTCACATCCATTTGAAAGAGTTTGAAATTCATGTGACATGCATATGCTAAAAGTATTCTTATGACTTATAATCTAGCTACAGGTGCATAGGTCTCATCATAATCTATTCCTTCTTCCTGATTATATCCTTTTGCAACTAATCTAGCCTTATTCCTAGTAATTAAACCTTGTTCATCTAGTTTAATTCTAAATACCCATTTGCTGCCTATAATTTGATGATCCTTGGGTCTAGGTACTAAGGTGAACCTTACTTCTCTCAAATTAGTTGAGTTCCTCTTGCATGACAATTATCCAACTTTCATCATTAAGAGCCTCATCAATATTTTTAGGCTCAATTTGAGAAATAAAAGCAAGGTCAGTGGCTAAATGTTTGAAATGAGATCTAGTACTTACTCCCCTTGAAAGATCACCAATGATTTGCTCTTTTGGATGATTTTTTGTCATTCTCCATTCTTTTGGGAGTTCTTGACCGTTTTCTTCTTGAGCTTGAGGTAGAGAATCATCTTGATGCGAATCTTCTTGATCATTTTCTTCTTTTCCATTTTCAAGATCAAGTCTTTCCATGTTACATACAACATCATCAATAGCACTACCTTTTACAAGATCAAGTCTACTAGATTCATTAAAGACAACATGCATAGATTCTTCAACAGTTAATGATCTTTTATTAAATACTCTATGTGTTTTGCTAGTTATAGAGTATCCTAAAAAGATACCTTCATCAGATTTTGAGGCAAATTTTCTAAGGTTGTCCTTGGTATTCAATATGAAGCACTTGCATTCAAATACTCTAAAGTATGATATCAAAGGTTTTCTTCCATTCCATAGCTCAAATGAGGTTTTGTTTAAAAAAAAGTCTTTTGAAAACTCGATTTGAAATATAACATGCAGTGTTTGTGGCTTCTGCCCAAAAGTAAGTTGGTAAACCATACTCATTGAGCATTGTTCTAGCCATTTCAATTAAAGTTTGATTTTTCCTTTCAACTACCCCATTTTGTTGAGGTGTCCTAAGAGATGAGAAATTCTGTGAAATGCCATGTTCAAGAAAAAAACTTTCAAAGTTTTCATTTTCAAATTCTTTTCCATGATTACTTTTTATCTTTGAAATACAATACCCTTTTTCATTTTGAACTCTTTTAGCAAAGTTTTTGAAATTTTCAAAAGCATCACTCTTTTGAGCTAAGAAAATTACCCAAGTAAATCTAGAGTAATCATCTACGATGACAAAGGTATAATGTTTACCTCTTAAGCTAGCAATTTTAATAGGTCCAAATAAATCTAAGTGCAGGATTTGAAGAGGTTTTGAGGTACTTACTATGTTTTTGGCTTTGAAGGATGACTTATGTTGCTTCCTTCTTTGGCAAGGTTCACATGTCTTGTCTTTTTCAAATTTGACTCTTGGTAGTCCTTTTACAAGTTCTCATGTGCTGAGGCTTTGTATTAAGTCCATGTTAGCATGACCAAGCCTTCTATGCCACAACCAAGATTCATCACTAGTGGTCACAAGACACTTAGAGGAATGGTTAGATAATTCATGTAAGTTTATTATGTATGTGTTGACATCTCTATTTCCTTTAAATATCTCTTGACCATTGATAGAGATCACAAGACATTCATTAGAAGTAAAGATTACTTTGTTTCCTTTATCACATAATTGACTAACACTCAACAAGTTATGTTTCAAGCCATCAACAAGTAAGACATCTTTAATAAAAGTAGTACCATTAATACCAATAGAACCAATGCCAATTACCTTAACCTTAGCATTGTTTCCAAAGGTAACTTTAGCTCCATCAATAGTTTTGATTTCATTGAAGATTTTTTATCTCCTGTCATATGCCTTGAGCATCCACTGTCTACTAGCCAAACATTTTTGTTTATTGTGGACTTGAGGTATACCTATGAAATCACAATTCAAGTATGATTTTTAGGTACCCAAATGAGCTTGGGTCCTTGGGGGTTAGCACATGAAGGTTCCCAATGAGCCTTCCTTATCCAACAATGTTTATTTATATGACCCATTTTCATACAGTAATTACATTGTTTCAGTCTAAACTTGTTTTTTGGTCTTACAATATATTTGAATGTCATATTTCTATTTAACTGATTTTGAGAACAATGGCATGCACAGTCATGTTTAATTGATGTTTTTCTAGATGCATGCTTTTTATACATAAAAGCATGATTATTCTTTTTATGTATGGAAGGTTTAATATGCTTATTCCTTGGTACTGTTCCAACAAGTGTGGAGATGTGAGGTTCACTAAACTTAACAAATATGGTTTTGTGAGAAGATGATGATGTGCTTTTAAATCCTAGACCATGTCTAATTAAGGGTGGTTTTTGAGACACAATGAGAGTATCTAAACTCTCTTTTCCTTTGTGAAATTTAGAAATGGAATTTCTAAGTTCCTCAACTTCATTTTTCAAAGTATTATTTTCTTTAAGCAAGGAAGCAGTTGAGGGTCTTGATGAATATTCATCTAATGACTTTTGGAGAGATTCATTAGATGATTTAAGCTTTATGTTCTCATTTTCTAAAACATCTATTTTATTTTTTAAATTAGAGATGTTATTTCTATAAGTACTGAATTTACTTCTATATTTCTCTAATTCTATATTCAATTCTTCTATAAGGCTTTGCTCATCATCATCATCATCACTATTACTATCATTATCATTATCATTATCACTACTATCATTATTTAAAAAGTATGAGTGTAGTGATCTTACCTTATTCAAGACGTGATCCTCAATAGCCATGAAGTATAGGTTGACCTCTTCACTTTCATTATCATCTCTTTCACTTGAAGAGCTTTCGTCATCCCATGTGGCTTTGTGACATTTCTCCCCATTGTCTCTTTGGTATTTGCTCTTATGCTTTTTGAGCCTTGGACATTCTGGTTTGATATGTCCTTTCTTTCCACACTCATAGCACTTTACCTCTTCCTTACTTCTTTGTGCATCATTAGAAGTTTGTTTGAGGTTTCTTTGCCTGAATTTTCTAGAGTTGCTCATTTTCTTCTCAATGATTCTTTTCAGTCTTTTTGAAAGCATAGCAATGTCCTCATTTTCATCATCACTCATTTATTCATCATCTTCACTTTTTTCTTGAGATTTTAAAGTAGAGGCTTTGAGTGCTAAGAGCTTTCTTTTCTCTGGCTCTGCTTCAAGCTCTCTATCTCTTTTCACTGCCGTTTCATGTGTGAGAAGTTTGCCAATCAGCACATCAGTATTCATGATGCTCATGTCTTCATTTGTTTCTTTTATGCCAACAACTTTTGAGTCATAGTCTTTAAGAGGAAGACTTCTCAGGATTTTGTTGTTTACATCTTCCAGGCTCAGATGCTTCCCAAGTTTCCTCATTCCATTTATAATGGTTAGAAGACGGTTGGTCATGTCAGTGATTGACTCATTGGATTTCATCTTGAAGAGCTCATATTATAAGGTAAGAAGTTGAATCTTCTTGGATTTGACTTGCTTAGTTCCTTCATGATAATTTTCCAATGTCTTCCACATGTTGTAGGTTGTTGGGTAGTGTTGTATTCTTCCACATTCTTCAATAGATAATGAGTTTGAGAGGATTGTCATTGCCTTCTTATTTTTGAAATTTGTTCTTCTTTGAGGCTCTGCCCAATCATCTCTTGATAGGATTTCTTCTTCACCATCAGCTCCTCTTCAAGTTGGTGGTGTCCATTCTTTTCGTACACTATCCCAGACTTCAATTCCTTCACTATCCAGGTATGTCTCCATCTAAAACTTCCAATGGGCATAATTTGTTCCATCAAAGTAAGGTTTGAGACTTTGGAATCATTCACCGGCCATATCTTAATCTTTACTAGCGCTTTTTAAGCTTAGATACTAGACAAAGCTCTGATACCAATTATTGCCCAGATATTAATCCAAGAAGGGGTTGAATTGGAGTTTTAATAATTTAACTTTAAAGTGCGGAAATAAAAATTAATTTTAAGAGGGATAGAAAAATTTGACACAAGGATTTTTATAGAGGTTCGGGTGTTAACAAACCCTACTCCTCTCCCCAATCGTAGTTGGGAGTTTCACTAACACACTAAGTGTTACAAGCTCACTCCCAACTATGGTGTTTCTCACAATGGCTCACACCTAACCCAGAAATCCCATGTGTTTTAATGGCTCACACAATAACCAATTTCTTGTGTTTTACAGGCTCACACAAATAACCTTTATCTTGTGTTTTACAGGCTCACACAAACAACCTTTACCTTGTGTTTTACAGGCTCATACAAACAACCTTTACTTTGTGTTTTTACAGGCTCACACAAACAACATTTACAAGTGTTCTACTCTTAACCCAAAAATACCCAAAACTCACTTGAGTAATAAATTATTACAAAGAGAAACACTTACAAATCTTTATTGCTCAATAAATGATGAGCAAAAAGATTTTCACAGAGAATATATATTTGTTATGAAAGTATTAAATGTACAAATAGCTTGTAATAAGATTTTGATTCAAAGTATTTGATATCCTCTTGTACTGAATGCATAAATGACTTGCATTTATACTCCCATGGCTAATTATTGTCGTTGGAGTGCATTTAATACGAAACTAGCCGTTGCACCAACCCAAATAATCGCGCCTGATATTTTTCTCTTTCATCTTTCACGGGCGTGACTATGTTTGTCACGGGCGTGATTGTTCTTCCAAGTCGTGACTGAAATGGTGACCTTGGTCGTGAAATATTCTGGAAGGTTTTGAAATATTGGGTCATGGGCATGACATATATCTTCATGAGCGTGACAAACTTTCCAGCCGTGATCCAAGTGGTGACTTTGGTCGTGAAGCTCTCTGGATGAAAATATCATGAAGGTTCACGGGCATGACATTTAATTCACGGACGTGACTTAAATGTGCATTTCGCGGTTTGTTGTCTTCCTTCATGGCCGTGAATTTCAAATGTTGGTTTTAGTGATGGTTAGCTTTGTCACGGGCGTGAACATGCTATTACTTTAATTTTATCTTTCAAGGATTAATCTTTCATTCTCCATTCTTGCTATTTTATTCCATACCATATTTAATAGACTTAGAAAACAAGTATGTTAAATACAATATTGTTATTTTATTTGTTATCATCAAAATGACGGAAATACCCATCAAGGTTTAACATCTGTAATTTGAGCTCTGGAAATACCATGGTTTGAGGGCTGATTGGAGTTGGGGAGTTCTCGCCGGAGCCACGCAAAGTTTTGTAGATCTACACGTTTCCAGCCACTTTCAGGCGACGAAACTTATATATTTGGACTCCTCACACCTCAACCTTTCTTTTGGTACCATCCGATCGTCAAATCCACCCCCGTCGAAAATTTTTCGGTGACCGGAGTCCGGCGACCACTAATCGGGTTTTTTTTTACAAAATATTCGACTCGTTAAATCGAGTCATCTGATACAAACCACACCTCCTAGTTGTTTTTAGATAATGAAATATGAATTTATTTATGAAGTTTAGATATAATTTTTATTATTAAAGTGATTAATTAATTTAGTTGAATTGCATGATTAATTGCATAATTATTGGAGTTTATTGGAGACTATTTGGTGAATATGTGAATTTTATATTATTAAATGGAGGTGATTATTAGTTAAGTTGGAATATTAATATATTAGGTAATTAAATTAATAATCGAAGATTATTAATTATGGAGTTAATTGGAGTGTTTAGAATTGGAAAATAATTTTTGGAATGGAAAGAATAATTAATAGAAATTTTGGTGAAATTTTGGATTATTAGCCCAATTATGGAAAAAATTTATTGTGAGTTATTGAATATTATTTTGGTGAAATTGATGATGGAGAATGAAAGAAAATGAGTTAAAATGATTAGAGAAATTTATTTTGAATTTTTAGAGTATTTATTTAATGTATGAGGATTTTTGAGTTGGAAATGGAATTAAAGTGAAATAAATTAAGAAAAATAGTTTTGGAGAAAACAAAATAAAGAAAATAAAATGTTATAAAGAAAAATAATATTTAAGATTTTTGGTCACATAAAAAAGCGTGTTGACGACCAAAACCATGATCTATGCATTAAAAACTCACAATGAGGAGAATTTTAGTTATACGAGCTCGAGATACATAAGAGCGGGTAATCGTCAAAACATTTAAATGGGTAGTTTAAATTCTATTTTAATTTAGTAATTTTTATTGGCTCGGTAATCAGTTAGGAGTTTAATGATTATTTAGGTGCACCGTCAGAACAGACACCAGGAGTAAGTAGAGGGAAGGAGCCGACAGTCTCCAGCAAATTTCTGTAAAGGTCTGTGCATTAACTTATAATAGATATCAATTGTAATTTAAATATATTTTATGTGCTTATTGGCATGAAATGAAATTATATTTTAGAAAATAATTATATATATAACATTTATGAAAATATTAAATATTTGGAAAGTTATTGGAAATATATTTAATGAAAAAAATGTATTGGTATAAAATAAATGTATTTTTCTTATATGATGAATTTATATGCTATTAAATAATTGTATGAGAAATTGGTAATGATTATGTTTATAAATTTTTTGGTAAGATAAATGCTTTGATATTTTATGTATGTTGATAAACCCCTATATTAGTCTGGACAGTAAGCTAGGGAATTGTTGGCATGCCAATAGGGTAGAAACTCCATGGTCTGTGGTGATTTTGATCATGAGAAGTATTGTATGACTCATGTGATTATCTTGGACTATACATTATTTAATTACCGATCATGTGGTTATCTTAGACCGAGATTGATCTTGTAGTTATCTTGAATCAGATCATATTAATTGGGGTTATATGATTATTTTTAACCCTGATCCTGTGGTTATCTTGGACCTGAGATTTCCATCGTTTGATGGTACCCTTTGTTTCTCTAGGGGTAAGTCTATGGTCTAGTAATATATGGGTTGGATAAAATTTCTATTTTAATGAATGATTAAAATCTTATTTTATTTATTATATACTTGTGATATTAATACCAATAACTTGATTTCGGTATTTTTCGTTGAATGATTTATATCTACTTTTATGTATAAGTAGATAATTTATTTATAGTTTTGATATATGAAAAATTTATTTTCAGAATTTTGTTGATTTTAAAATGTATATTTTCATTCAAAATAATTTTTATTATAAGTTTTTGCACCACTGAGTTTTATATTCAGCACGAGAGTTGTTTTCTCTCTCGTAGATTTTAGTGGAGCTAAACGGCGACAAAAATATAAATAATAGTCGTCGCTGATATCAGTGGACCCCACATATGGAGCCAAGCAGCAGTGGCAGTCACCCCGCTAGGGTGAGTTTTTCTATAAATGTATTTTACCTATTTCACATAATGTATTTCAACATATATATATATATATATATATATATATATATATATATATATATATATAAGTTATCTGTATGAGCATGTAAAATTAAGACCATAGTATGAGAATAGTGAGGGAAAAAAAATTTATCTTATTTTGTTAATGTAATATATTATTTTATTAAGTTTTATTTATGCCAATATATAAATATATTTATATAAGTTTTAATAATGTATCATTTTAAAAAAAATATATATCGTAGCATTTCTTATCTGACCGTGTACGACAATGTGCATGGGCAGGTAAGGGGTGTTACATCTTGTCCATTAAAAGATGTTACAAGACATTCGTTAGAAGTAAAGATTACTTGGTTTTCCTTATCACATAATTGACTTACAGTCAAACAAGTTATGTTTCAAACAATTAACAAGTAAGACATCTTCAATGAAAGTAGTATTATTAATACCAATAGAGCCAATGCCAATTACCTTACCATTAGTATTGTTTCCAAAGGTTACTTTACCTCCATCAATGCTTTTAATGTCATTGAATAGTTCTTTGTCTCTGATCATATGCCTTGAGCATCCACTATCTACTAGACAAACATTTTCTTTTATTGTGGACTTGAGGCATACCTATAGAATCACAATTCAAGTATTGTTTTTAGGTACCCAAATGAGCTTGGATCCTTGGGAGTTAGCACATGAAGGTTCCCAATGCACCTTCCTTATCTAGCAATGTTTATTGATATGACCAAATTTTATACAATAATTACATTGTTTAGCTCTAAATATGCTTTTCGGTCTTACCATGCTTTTAACTACCATTTTCCTATCAGGTAGAGTTTGTGAGCAGTGACATACACATGCATGATGACTTGATGCTTTTCTAGGTGTATGCTTCTTATACATAAAATCATTATTGGCCTTTTGAGGTTTCCTTTTTAGGCTTAGCAACCCTTGATCATTCCTTTTATGTATAGAGGATTTAGTGTATGTTATGAACTTAGCCCTTGGGGCTGTTACTTCTAATATGGAGATGTGGAGTTCACTTGACTTAACAAAAGTGGTTTTGTGAGATGAAGATGATGTTCCCTTAAATCCTAGACCATGTCTTATTAAAGATGGTCTTTGAGACACAATGAGAGTATCTAAACTCTCCTTGCCTTTATGAAATTTTGAAATGGAGTTTCTAAGTTCCTCAACTTCATTTTTCAAAACATTGTTCTCTTTAAGCAAGAATTTAGTTGATGGTCTTGAGGAGTACTCATCTAATGATTTTTGAAGAGATTCATTAGAAGATTTAAGCTTAAGATTTTCCTTTTTTAAAACTTCCATTTTGTTTTCAAATTTGAAATATTATTCTTATAAGTATTGAATTTACATCTATATTTTTCTAAGTCTAGGTTCAATACTTCTATTAAACTTTGTTTGTCATCATCTTCACTATCACTATTATTATCACTACTATCATTATTGAATGAGTATGAGTAAAACGATCCTACCTTATCGAGACGTGATCCTCTATAGCCATAAAGCATAGGTTGACCTCTTCACTTTTATTGTCATTTTTTTCGCTTGAAGAACTTTCGTCATCCCATATGGCTTTGTGACCTTTCTCCCCATTGTATTTTTGGTATTTGTTCTTATGTTTCTTGAGTCTTGGACATTCTGGTTTGATATGTCTCTTCTTCCCACACTCATAACATTTTATCTCCTCTTTATTCCTTTGAGAGTCATTTGAGGAGTGTTTGAGATTTCTTTGCTTGAAGTTCCGAGAGTTGTCCATTCTCTTTTCAATTATTTCTTTCAGTCTTCTCGAGAGCATAACAATGTCCTCATTTGCATCACTCTTTTCTTCATCATCTTCAACTTCTTCTTGAGATTTTGAAGTAGAGGCTCTTAATGCTAGAGACTTTCTTTTTTCGGCTCGACTTCAAGTTCTCTATCTCTCTTTACTACCATTTCATGTGTTAGAAGTTTTCCAATAAGCACGTCGGTATTCATGACGTTCATGTCTTCATTGGCTTCTTCTATACCAACAACTCTTGAACCATAATCTTTGAGAGTAAGGCTTCTCAGAATTTTGTTGTTTACATCTTCCAAGCTCAAGTGTTTCCCAAGCTTTCTCATGTTGTTTATGATGGCTAAAAGATGGTTCGTCATATCGGTGATTGACTCATTGGATTTCATCTTGAAGAGTTTGTACTCTGAAGTGAGAAGTTGAATCTTCTTGGATTTAACTTGCTTTGTTCCTTCATGATAATTTTCCAATGTTTTCCACATACTATACTCGGTTGGGCAGTGTTGTATTCTGACACGTTCTTTAATGGATAGTGAGCTTGTGAGAATTGTCATTGCCTTTTTGTTTTTGAAATTTGCTCTACGTTAAGACTCTGTCCAATCATCTCTTGAAAATATTTCTTTTTCACCATCAACTCCTCTTCTGATTGGTGGTGTCCATTTTTTCTGAACGCTATCCCAAACTTCAATTCCCTCACTATCAAGATATGTTTCCATCTGAAACTTCCAATGAGCATAGTTTACTCCATCAAAGTAAGGCTTGAGACTTTGGAATCCTTCATTGGCCATTTCTTGATCTTTGCTAGTGCTTTTTAGGCTTTGATGTTAGACTAAGCTCTGATACCAAGTGTTGCCTAGATAATGAACCCATAAGGGGGGTTGAATTGGATATTAAAAAAATGCCTAACTTTTAAATGTGGAATAAAATTAAATAGAGTAGAGATGAAGAGATATCACACAAGAAATTTATAGAGGTTTGGGTATTAACAAACCCTACTCCTCTTCCCAATTTCAATTGGGAGTTTCACTAACACACTAAGTGTTACAATGGAATTTTATAAGCTCACTCCCAACTATGGTGTTTCTATCAATGGCTAACACCTAACCCAGAAATTCCCTTGTATTTTAATGGCTCGCACAATAAACCAATTCCTTGTGTTTTCTGGCTCACACAAATAACCCTTACAAGTGTTTCACTCTTAACCCAATATACCCAAACTCACTTGAGTAATAGGTTACAATGAACACACTTACCAATCTATAATGCTCAGAATTTATGAGCAAATAGATTTTTACAGAGAATAAGAGTTTTTTTGAAAGTAATTAATGCATAATGGCTACAACAAGATTTTGATTCGAAAGTAATTGTTGTTCTCTTGTTTTGGATTCATAAATGACTTGCATTTATACTTTCTTAGCGAATTATAGCTGTTTGGATGCATTTAATGCGAAAATAGTCATTCAACCAACTCTTAATTTCGTGCCTGACATGTTTCTCTTTCCTCATTCACGGTCGTGAATATGTGTCATAGTCGTGAATGTTCTTTCAAGTCGTGGCTCAGGTGGTGACTCTGACCGTGAAGCATTCTGGAAGAATTTGAAGTCTTTGATCACAAGCGTGAATATCCTTCTAAGCCGTGGTCCAAATGGTGACTCTGGCCGTGAAGCTCTCTAGAGGAATTTCACATGTTATCTCACGGGCGTGACTGTAACATCATCGACCTTCTCCACATGCATATCCACATTCATTTCATTTGAACATATGCATCTTTCATATAATTCAATTGAACACGTGCATTTCATACATATTTTCTTAGAAATAAGTTTATGACACGCACTAGCTACGTGTCTTAGTATTTGGCAATTGTATTGAGTCGCACATGTGTACTTATAACCTAAATGAGGATAACAAAGCATTAAAAATAAATTGAATAAGGTGACTAAATTAAAGTAATCAAAATGACTAGATTAAGATTAGTAAAAATTTACATTGTTAATTTAGTTAAATCGGGCCAAATGATTAAGTTGTATTATTGTGTAAATTAGTGGAATTATAAATATATGTAAAATAATAATAATAATAATAATAATAATAATAATAATAATAATAATAATAATAATAATAATAATAATAATAAAATAAAATGAAAATGAAACAAAAGAAAAATAAAAGAAAAGAGAAGAGAAAAGAGAAGAGAAAAGAGAAAAGAAAAGAGAAAAGAGAAAAGAGAAGAGAAAAAGATAAAAAGATAAAAGACAAAAACAAAAAAAAAAAGTTAGTTTTATCTTCCTCCCCCATTTCTGCCTCCTCACTCCATCCCGTTTTCTTCTTCATCTTCCTCCATTCCAGACTTTAATTATTCCTTGTTTCACTTAGTTTTTGAAGCAAATTGATCTCTTGCAAGTTCGTTCTTGGTAAGTAATCAATTCTTATTGTTATAGGGTTGATTTGAGTTGCTAAGGTTCATTAATAGGCACTGACTTGCACCCCAATTTGATATCAATAGAAATTGATTCTGAAAAAGATTAAAATACAAAAGTTGTTTTTTTATGTCTTAGATTTATGTCTATGAAAACATTTTTGCAATATGTTTTGTATAGGAAGAGATAGCCTCTCTCTACTGAAACTGGTCAGGGTGTGAACCCTAGCCAAGATAGCTACTGTATTATTTGGCTTTGAATATGTTAAAGTCATTATGTTAAGTATAGAAAAACATAAAAGTTGTAGCTATATGTGTTATATATCTATATACAAAATTTCAGGTTCATATGTCTTGTATATTATGAGTTATGGTGAATGGAACCATGACTGTTCCATGGTTTAAACTGGCTGCTTAGTGCCTTGGGCAGATCCAAAACCTTGTTTGGATAATTTGAGCTCCTTAGAGATCGATTATATACATTATCAAAACATAACAGTTATAGGTATATGTCTCATCTAAATTTTGGTACTAATTTTAGCTTAATATGTTATGTATAGACTAAGTTATGGCCTTTTGAAGTCATACTGGTCCGGAAGCCAATTCTATTCTGGACCAGTGAAATGTTTCTTATAATTTGAAGACCTTAGAGACATAATTGATAAAAGTTGTAAAATGAAAATTTGAATCCATATAAGTTCTGTAAAGTTTCATCGAACTATAACTTATATATTATAAGTTATGATGAACCAAAGTTGGTACCCTGAAATTGCCTAAGGGCAGAAAACAGAACACATTTAGAAATTCCACCAAAAATTGTACAATACTCTAATTTCTCTGAAATTTTAGTATGTTATATAATTATATGTTATTTTTAGTTAGGAAGAAGAATCAGATTAATTGGTCAATTATAGAGAAATATATAGGCTAAACAGTCTCATAAGGTCACATTGCCTCATAGGAAAAAAATCTTAGCTATTGATATGAACAATGCATATTAATTTATTTAAGCCACATTAAGTCTCCCTAATCATGAATTAATCGATTATATTTTTATATTAGGCTCACAACATATTGAAAACCCACAAGAAGTAAATAAATAATAAGTTAGGGGTCAGAATCAAAGGAGAAAGGTGAGTCTAATTATCAATTGAATTCTTTAGTGCATATGAAGGTTGCTTGCTATGTGATTCATATGATTGTTATGATTTGCCCCTGATAATATGATGATGGATAATTTGTAACATTTATGGTGTATTTGTGATATATTTGAGGTATATGTTTGACATATGTGACATATATACATGGTATATGTATAGTATATGCGATGTATATGCGTGGCATATGAGGCATATGTATGTTATATGTGATAAGATGCAATGGTTGATGAATGCTTAAGTACAAGTGCATATGCATATGGATTTAAAAAGGCGTTGTGACTAGTTAATCGATATTTTAAAGCAAAAGAAGAGGCCTATGGCCCAACAAATGTGCAAATGAAACAAATGATCAAGCTAGCTAGCAAATGCAAATGTTCACATGAAAACCCGGGGCAATATCTGTTTAACTTGGTCACAAAAAAATGAAATAAGCAAAGCATTTGCATACGTAAATAGTAATGATTATATGTTTCAACTTTATTGATATTTATATGATACGGATAAATGGAATGGAATATATGGTATGTGTTGGATTTGTGATTTATTACTATGAGTTATTTGGTACTTTAGAGCTCATTGAATGATTATTTTCACTGAGCCGCAACTCGTCAATTTGCATAATTTTTCAGGTAAAGAAAAGTGATAGCTCATTTTGAGTAGCGTATATGAGACATGGAGCGCAGGTCACTAGCCGAGCCTCATCACTCTCTCCTTGCATTCCACACAAGCATGAAAACATGTCATCTGTATTTTGAATTATATGTTTGAATATGTATTGTCACTCTAGATTAGTTTTAAAAATGTATAAATGAAAGCAACTCGTAAATACTTATGTGCAAAGTTTATGTTTTAATATAAGTGATATATCATATTGTGGCGAAAGCCTCAATATTAACTTGAAAAGTCATTGAATGATATTATAGGATATGATGATATGAAAAAAAAAAATTACTATCACTGTTAACAGGATCTTGTGTCTCATTACCATGTCATATGTGATTATTTGATACAGAGATTTGTTATATTTAAATGCATAAAATGTGGTGTTACAGTGACTATCTTTCACGGGTGTGACTGATTTGATCATTCACGGTTGGTATGATCATTCATGGCCGCAAATTTTAAATGTTGAAGAGTTGGCGCTAAGCTATATCACGGACGTGATATAACCAGTCATGAACGTGAACATGCTATTTTTCTTATTTTGACTTTCAAATGTAGTCTTCCATTCTTGTATCATATTTCATACCCTGTTCAACAAACTTATAACACAAGTATTGTTAAATACATTATTGCTATTTTATTTCTTAGCATCAAAATGATGGAAATACCCCTTAAGGTTCAACAGTACATAATAACTATCTTTGTGTCACTCTCATGTAATAATTCATATGAATAATTAATGCCAAACATTATATCTCATCATCTTTTAAACATATACTTATTGTATAACACATCTTAATACATATAGCTTTTAATCATACAAATCTTCTACATATAAACGTGTTGTTCAAACTTGTGGTTTATCATTTGGAGTACATATGCATTGCCATCATATTATATTTGAAACAGGCTTTACAGACATGAACAATATGTTCACAATCGTAAAGTCTCATTCACGGGTACCTCTACCCATGAACTTGAGCACGAATGCTTATGTCCATTGAGTGCATGTTCCTTTATGGGTGTGAAGAAATAATCATTGGTATGACTGTAGTGATTCACGATCGTGAACTAAGTGGTGACTTAAGCAGTAAAACATTCTGCTTGAAATGGCAAATTCCGAGTTTGATGATTCATGACCGTGGGCCCTATGTCACGAGTTTGAATTTGGGTTTTACAAACATTTAACCATAAAATAAAGTATTTAATACAAGACACAAAGGGCTCTAATGGTTGTCCAATGTCAACCTCTTTTATCAACATTCTCAACAATTCATGCATTTATCATTCTATAATATCAATTAAACATCTAAGAGTATAATAACATCCATATTGCACATAATATCACTTAAATGTACTTTTTCATGCTCATCTATTATCCCATAATCATTTGTGATTCCATATGCATTTATACCTCATAATCATCATCATTTAAAACTCTTCCATTATAACACTTCTCATTACTAACTCATGATGTGTATCTATTATATACATCAACTCAAATGTCATTAATGCTCATTATGCATATATACAACATTTACAACTATTTCTTTCAATTTTCATATTATCATGATATTAATTACCTCTTTCAAACTCATTATAAACAAACGCCAGCATTCATTTTATGACAACATTAGTGCCTACATACTTCCTAGAAGCTCATTGTACCCAAGACTAATATTTGTGACACATATAGCATTTATGACCTTTAACCAATTGCCTCATATAATTAGAAGTTTCATTCCATAATTAACACATTTTTATGTCACTACTCACAAATTAAAAGCATTTAACATGCAAATAAGTCACATATGGAATTTGGATGCATGCATATATACATACCTCTATGGAGCCTTAAAACTCAACCTTAATTCAAGCTTATTTCTCTCTTTGGTGGTCTTTCCCACCTTTTCTTACAATTCCTAACATATAGAAACACTACCTTTAACATCCTTGAACCATAAACATGAATATAAAACGATTAGATACCAAACCCTAACTTAAAACTTTCAATCTAACACTTTTATCAACTAATCCCTTTCAAGGTCATGCCTTAAGTTGTTGTTAAGCTTCCGAGGAAAGTTTTATCCATCAAACTCAAGCTTGAATCAAAACCCTAGCCTATTTGAAAATGAGTATCTACCCAAAATGAGAATGATATGAAAAAATGTAGTACTCTCTCGCCTAACCAGGATTAACAAGACTAAATGTGCGGGTGCTACAGAAACTGGAGTGTGGAAAACTTGTGAAATTTTAAAACTTGTCTTTTCTTTGGAAAACCATTTTTTATAAACTGTAACACCATTCGATATAATTAGAAATAAACTCAATTATACCTAAGAATGTTATGATGTACATGATTTAAAACACTATAATTTAAAACTTTGATGTATCATAACCATGATGACTTAATAAAATCATAAAAACATCATTTAAAGACTTCGGTACAATAAAAGATTTAATGCAATATACAAATAGACAATTACCAGCCCAATGCTTTTTACAAAATGGATAGTTACAAAATTGCATGTTTATGAAATAAAAGCATGAATATCTATAACTACCAAAACCCAATAAAACCAATAAAAATATAACAGTTGTATCACCCAACTCAGGTATATATCATTGACTCTGATCATTGGGTGTCATCCTCTAGTGATTAACTTCTAAGCTCCAAACCTGCGCATGAAAAGTCTATATGCTAAACAAACTAATGATTAATGACACATAACAACATATAAAACACCACATACAAATGCAACATACATGATATTCTTACAGACATATCAAAACGACTTATCTCAAAGTCTGCACATATATTATCTCTTGCTCTATATGACATACCAAAATAGTTTCATACATTGTACACACATCAAATCATGGCATATCAAAACCAACAGAAAAAAAATCGTACAAGTGTATATTACACTTAGAAATAATTAATTACTATATTTTTGCCCTCTTTACTCATAACTAAACTAAATTGGATACAGATAATTTACGGCTTTGATTCAAGCCCTCAGGATACCTACCATAACTTTTCAAAATACCTATATAAGGAAAAAGTGTACACATATTAATTACCGAGGGAAGCACACCTGGTTTAAATATTGGTCTTTCAAAAATCTTGATTATGACCAATCTAGGTCATCCAGTACTGAACTCTCCTCAATGACATGCCACATATCTTAGCTCTAGTCCTAGTGAGAGTATTGGGCTTAACCATTTATCACAACTTACCATTTTGTATCACAAATTAATTCACATTCCATGATTCTCATAAACTATAATCTTAACATGTATTCTCATATCATGTTATAACCATACAACAGAGGTATACCATCCCAAAATGAATCAATCTTGATTCATATGCAAAAATACAAAAAATGCAACTTCACAGCTTGAAGCCCATGAATTTGTTTTCACGGTTGTGAAGAACCTTTATGAGCAATTTGCCCGTGAATCACACCGTGATTCAACCTCTGAATCACCTACGATTTAGCTGTGATCACCTCTTCACGGGCGTGAACCAAACCGTGACCCCAATAGTGAAGCTGCCTGTGAACGAGTCTGCTTTAGCAATATAACTTCAATTCACAACATTCACGCTCGTGAACTACCAGTTCACAGCTATGAATCTAGAAATATTTCCAGAAAATAAAGTATAGCCATATCATACCATTCTCACATGTGATATTCTTTATGGTTGACCAATGTCAACCACTCTATCAACATACCAACATGCATAGAAATCATTTAACATGCCAGAAACTTTAATAAGTCTCCACATTCCACAATCAATATCTCAAATCTACCATCTCAACCACAATATGTCTATAAGTGCATGTAATCCAAAATCATGTCATATGTTACTCCAGAAATCACCCACAATATGCATTCAAGAAAACAACATAAGAACATGCAAGTTAAAGCTTTAAATGTGGTTATGTACAAACATTACACTTAGGATGAAGCTTAGCCAAAACTTAAGCTCCTCAAGTTTGTCATCTCCCATGGGATGGACTTCTAGCTCTATCTCCAGTTCTTAGCAAGATGAAAAATGTCTCATTATCCTCTAGAAACATAACAAAACCTAGAAAAACAAAATTGAGACATTCTCTCATAAGCTCACAAGCTTTTTTTCTCACTATTATCTCTCACTTTCCCTATATGAAACTGGGTTCTTGAAGCTTCAACAATAGAAAAAAGGGTCTCTAATGGTGAAAGAGATTTAATGGTAGCGTGTTAGGTTGGTTATAAGAGCATGAGGGCATATTTAAAGGAAATGGTAGTGAGAAAATTACGATTGTCTCACCTGCCCTATTTGCCCAGGGTTCACAGTCGCGACTCTCCTTTCACAAACTGTGAACCACTCATTCACGGTAGTGATTAATCTTCATGACTGTGAAATAAAATTTCGACATTCACGATCGTAACACAGCTATTCACGAGCATAAAACAATAAATATCAGCAACTCTTTAACTCTTAAAACTCTACATAAACCCCAACTTTCACTAACCTTCAACCTAACTTATATACCTTATTTACGAGCATTACATAAACACTTCCTTTTGCATATAGAACTATATTATAACATCTCTTATATATAATCATCCATGGAGAAATCTTTTGATCCAAGAGAAAGTATCATTATATATATATATATAACATGTTTGGGGCTCAAAAAGTCCGATGTTTACAAAAATACATATCTTTACAAAAGCTACATATATCTCAAACTATAAGACATGTATGCAGGTAAACAACCTAAATTTCTATGCCATGTACAAAATACAAAAGTGTGACATATGATATCACCAAATCATATCAGGTCTGAATTATTATCTCTGATATTGGGCTGACTTCTCTAGATCAATTTTAAATCTATCTATAAGGCTCCGATCTACGTGAAAAAAATACTCACACGCTAAGCTACTGAAAGCTTAGTGGTACATATAGGCATAAAAATTCAACATGCAATCATACATTAAAAAAATTTGTGGCAACATATAAAATATCATGACATGGCAGTGAATTCATAATATCATATGGATACTTTACCTTATGGAATGAATTGACTCATTAAGCATTGAACAATAAGAAAGAGAACATATAACTCCTTTTTAATAGAATATAACATATTGACTGTGTATTCTTGTATACTTGTATTTTTGAACCTTTTTTTTTAATTTCATTATGTTCTTAAATCACTTTGATATGATTGCCCAACAAGTTTTAATATGGACTATTCAGATACGGATTATGAATAAGGGTACTCTCCGAGCTTAAGCCACCTTGTTACTATCTATAATCATATGTGTCAATTGAGGAGTCTCTAGTCAATGGTGGTCCTAGAGTTTAAGCCACATCGACGAGTATAAACATATGTGCTAGTTGAGGTATCTCAAGTCAATAGCACTTCCAGAGTTTAAGCCATATTAACGAGTATGGAATCATTATATTATAATCACTACAGTACCGAACCCTCTTAATGGCATCCCACTTATCATACTTATAGTCCAAGAATCGAGCTTGGACTTTATTTGTTCATATTACCTTATTATACTTCATTATAACATTTACATCTTATAACATATATACTTTGTTCATATGTAAACTCATCATGTAACATTCGTGTACTGATATTTATAAAAGCATACTTTAACATATCATCATGAAAGCATGTGTATAGTCATTTCATTATAACCATTAAATACATCATTTAAAGCAGGCTTTATGGGCATGAACTATGTGTCTACGATCGTAAAGTCTTATTCACGGGTAACCTTACTCATGAACTAAATAGTGAACTTGGTCGTAAAAGCTTATGTTCGTTTTGTGCACAGTCTTTATGGACATGAAGAAATAGTCATGGGTGTGACCTTGTTCTTAGGATGAGATTTACGGTTGTAAACACCTAGTCACGGGCGTGAATCTGGGTTTTCCAATAGTTAATAACATTAAAGATAAACATTCATTACAAGTCATATGCAAGACTCTAAGAATTGTCCTATGACAACTTTTTCCTATCAACATTCTCATCACATCATGCATTAAAATATGTTAAAACATCATTTACACCCTTTAAAGCATATCTCAACCTAAATTATTCTATCAACTCATTTAATGTCAATTCATGCATTTATGGTTTAACAACCTCTTTTATAACCTCAACAATATTTCCTTTTACCTTTTCATCATCATAACTTGGCATTCTATTTAAAACACATGTGGCATACTTATAACAAGGTTCCTTTCAAGCATTTGCATTCATGTCTCATATTCTTATGGAATTCATTGTATCACTTAATTTCATATCAATAATCAACTAGCATTTAAGGCATTCAAATAATTTAACACATACAACATGCCAAAATTGAAATTTAAATATATATATATATATATATATATATATGTACATATCTCTAATGGAGACTCAAAAACTAAGCTTCCTTATCCTTTTGGAACCTTTTCTTTTAATTCCTAACACATATAACATGTATCTATCAACTTCTATAAATCAAAAACTTACCCTTTTAAAGCTATAAAGCTCAAAACTTAACCTTAACCCTTTTATATAATTTTAATCTCATAAAACCTCTTACTAAAGCATATTATAACCTTAATCAAGCTTTAAAATGGGTCTTTAATCATATAAACTCATGATCACCCGAAACCCTAACCCATATAGAAATAGGTCTCTAACAAAATGAGTTCTACATTAAAAAAGATTATGAAAACTTATAAAAATGAAAGGAAAATGTGATTCCTTACCATAATTGAAGGAAACACGGTTAGGATGGAAGATTTGACTCCACTTTTCCTCTTATGGGTCGACCTCCTCAAGAACACATCTTCTTTATGCTCATCTCTCACAAGAACTTGTTTAAACTTTTGATCTTTGGTGTTAGTTTGGTGTTTAAGGTATAGAAATCAAGAGAAAACACAAAACTTGGTCTCTGATAGGAAGAACATTCGACTTCTAAGGCTTTCTTTTTAGTTTATTTCGTAAGAGAAAGAAAAAAAAATTGTTGAGATTTTATAACTGACGATATTCACAAGCGTTATAACCACTGTTAAGGCCATGAATCAGCTTAAACCCATAATTTCATCTCGCGATAGTTCACAATCATGAAAGTATTATCACGGGTACAAACTATGTGACATTTCATTTTTTTTTCTTTTCAACTCTCTCCATATACCCTAACTCTTAAAACATACTTAACTTTCTTTAATCCCTCTTATTTACTAGGCCCTAATTACGGGGGTTACAAAAAGGCTTAAGACATGTAGAAGAAATGGGAAAAACATGGTTTTCTTACTGTAATTGAAGGAAACACCATATAAATTAGGGTTTTTGAGCTCTCCTCCTCTTCCTCTAGGCCTGCCCTTTCAAGACAAACTCCCTCTAGCCAAAATTTATAATGAGCTTGGTTAAATCTTGTTCTTTAACTTACAATCTTGTGATTTTGAGCTAGAAATCAATGGAAATTGATGGAATAATATTTTTAGTGTGAGAACATAAAAGTGGAGACTAGAATTTTCATAAAAGTCGTGAAGAAAGAGAAATGAACAAATTGATTCTTTTTATACTAAGCAATGTTGACGGGCATGGTGACTGTGGTCACAGCTGCATATTTGCTTGAATCCAAAATTTCATCTCGTGCTGGTTCACGACCGTGAAGTCATTGTCACCAGCGAGAGTCACGGCTGTGAACCTAGTGACACTTCACTTTCTTATTTCTTTTTAACTCTTTTCCACATACCATAATCCTTTATCTCATACTTATTTTTTCTTAATCCGTCTTGTTAGTTAAGCCCTAATTAGTCAGCATTACTCAAACAATTGCTCAAGGACAGGTTTCCATCTTAGTTCTCTCTATGGAAAAATTCTTATATAGACTTAGTCTATTAGACTAATCCAATCATATAGTAACTTGTATGTAGATTCATTAATTATTGTATTCACATAAATCAATGTGAATAAAATAATTAAATATGTCACTATCTGATTGGATTAGTTTATAAAATACATGATAGACTGCGTCTATCTAAAAATTTCTTTCTATGATGTCATAATGATGAATTTAGAAAATTTATTATTATCTATAATTGTAGAGAATGATAATAATTAGAAACAAGCAAATCAATAAGTTTTAGCTTAATGGTATTGGTCTAGTGACCAAAATTGTGAGGTTTTTAAGTTCAAATCTCCAGTCGGACTATTTATACCAAAAAAATATTTATATTCTTTTTGAATAAAAGCATACTTCATTAAACAAAATATAACAGAATTAGAAGCTAAGAACGTTTCAATACATCCGTAAGAACGTGAGTTGCGAGCCAGAAGGTGAGCAACTCCATTTGCTTAGTCGTTTTATAATTCTAACTGAATAATTGGTCCCTTGTTGTAAAAGGGATTGACATTCTTGAATAAGATCTCCAAACTCTGAGAAAAATGACTAATTATTAGATGCAAGTAAATTAATTAGAAATAAGTAAATTAATTTTAATTGACTTTATTAGCTTAATTATTATAATACAAGTCTCATATTTAATATTTCTTTTAACTGATTGGCTATATTTGGTATTATATATATGCCTTCTAATTATTTCTTTTTTTCGATAAATGTATAAATTCACCCTTTCAACTTATTCTAAAATATCGTTTGAAACTAGGACTAATTTATCTATCTTAACTTGCTCATTTATAATGATTTACTGATAGAATTCATATTTGTTGTTATTAGACCTCGCAATTTCTTAGTTGGAAAATTGGACAAAGCAGCTTAAATTGAAAGATATATGGTTGAGCTTTCCCTTTTTACCAATTTAATAAATTAAAATTTGACGGAATATTTGGTTAATTAAATTTTTAGCAGTTTGATAAATTAAAAAAAGTCTCTGGAATATAGAAGGAAAGTTGTCTTAATCTTTAACCAAAAAAAAAAAAAAATTCTTACCACCCTTTTCACAATATGTGTTAATTAAGCTACACAAATGTTAAATATTAAAATTGAAAATAGCAAAATAATAAATTAAATGAAATCAAATAATGTAAATTTGGTTTACAATAAATATTGTAAAGTATAAGTATTTACAAATGTTAAATGCACGTAATCATACTCAAGTTACATACACAATAATTATTTTGAAATATAAGTATATAAAGACTATGTATATAATATAACTATAAAATACATGTACAAGGATACAAGTATAAATTATAATATATAAAGCAAAGTTTATAATAGTGTATAAGTGTATAAATTTATTAAATAAATAAGTATGTAGGAATATAACTATATAAAAATTTATTAATATAAAGTATACAAGTTAAGTATAAAATATATGGGCATAAAGTATATAAATATGTAATGTAATTCTGTGTTGTCCCTTTATCCAATCTGTTCCATTCATTCGCAGATTGACTCTAATCCTGCTTAAAGATTTTTGGACGACCCACTTAGCTCGATTTCTATGTCATATTGGGATCAAATTTTCATGTCAAATAAAGAATTATTCCCTCTTATAAGCCCTAAAGTTTTCAAAATATTATATATAAAAATATATCATATCTTGAATTTTTTATTTATTTACGAAGCAAGATAATTTTTTTCTATTATTTTTGCCAATTCTAAGTCATAAATATAAATAACAGCCATATTAAAAGAAAAGAGACAAAAAAATCATATAAAATTACATAAATATCAATCTTTTTTTAGAAATTCAAGTCAATTATTTTACGGTACAATTCATTGTAACTTCTAGGTGTAGTAAATTTTTACTTATCAAAATATTAACCAAACTATTAACTTTTAAATAGCATTAAATAATTGGCAATGCATATTTCAGGATATTTTCTATCGCTATATTAGGAAGGACTTAATAGGTATCAAAATAATAGTACAAAGGTTCAATATGTTCAAATAAAAATATATGGGCTTAATAAAATAAAATAAAATAAAATACAGGAGCTCAAAATTATGTTCTGCCTATATTGATTGCAAAGTCTTGGAAGAAAAAGGCAATTAAGACATTGGAGTAGTTAAGAATTTAAGTTTGGGATATAAATTTATAAGACAAAAATTCTTTTGACATTCTTCTTTTTAAAACATTTTTCAACACTCAACTTCTTATTGACTTAGGGAGAAGAGAGAATTTTTATCAGTCAATTAAAATGTGAGTGTTGGAGAGTATTTTAAAAAGAAAAATGTCATTAGTATTCCTCTTGAAGGTAATTACTGAATAAAATAAAATTTGTAATATGGGGAAGCAATGACTAATACATTAAAGAAGAGTATGGTTTTCTGCATCTAAGAACATATTACAAAAAAAAAGATAAATCCACCTTTGTGCACGACAAGACAAACAGGCAAGTGGAGTCTATATGCACATTAAGATAGATACTAACTGAACGTTTAATATTATCTGCAATGCTATTTATAACTAGTCGATCTAGCTAGACAGCAAACTATGATATTTTTGAATTAAAAATAAATAAAAGAAAAGTTTCTATCAACCTTATGTTTTTTTTCTTAATAAATAGTCCAATCCAGAGAAAGGGAGGAAAATTTTAATATTGCATTAATCAATCCGTGTGTGCCCAATTATTCAGAAGTAATAAGAAAAGAAACTAAGTATAATGGAGCAAGAAACTACTGATAAAGTTCCAAATTCTAAAACTGAAGAAGAAAACTTTTTGTTTGTTGAATTAGACATCAACATGGTAAGTGAAAGGTCTGTATTAGTTTCACAAAGCTTAGTTTGGTTTGAAACATTAACCAATATGTTGATCTATGCTTTCATTGTTAAAAGGTAAGTGAAATATTTGATTCAATTGATCCCCCAAATTGTAGATGGAGAAATGTCGCTAAATGAAAGTGAAGTTCATTTAATCTTTTCCATTTTCCCCCTGCTACTGTTCTAGTGTCTTATGAAGAGCTTTAAGTAATTTAAATTGATTGATGATTTGCCAAAGTATGCTTACTGGTCTATAAGCCAAAATGTAAGGAAGGCATTGGCACCTCAATTAGGCCAACCTTTTTCCGCACACGGTCTTTTGCTATTATTTTTTTTTTAAACCATTTAGTACTCTAAGGTAAATTTCACCAAATGTATTTCAACTTAACACTAATATATAATAATATCTCCTAACTTAAATTTGTAATACAAATATCCTTCAACTTTCTTTTGTGAAATAGAAATATCATTATTGCCTACGTGGAATACATAGGAACTCTTATTGATTTTTTGGACTTCATGAAATTGTGTTTAAATGAATTTTTTAAAGAGTTATATATGAACAAGCAATACCCTTAAGCATAATTCTTAAGAAAAAAAATTCATTTAAGCATAATTCCATGAAGCACAAAGAAAATAATTCATTTATGCACAATTCTTAAAAAAACAATTGATAAGAGTCTATGTGTATTTCATGTAGGCAAAGTGTAACACTCTCTTATATAATTGGAATAATTCAACTATATAGGAGAATGTCATAAATGCACACGATAAAAAAACTGATAAATTTAAAACTTTTATTTACTATGACTGTGATATCTTTTTTAAAATACTTATAGATTTGAAAATACAATCAATACATTTAAATATAGAGAACTTTTGGGTTTTCACTAGTCCCAAGGTTTGCAAAAGGTTTCGTTATAAATTAATACATGTCATTTGCATAAAGCATATACAAAAATGAAGCTAAACCCATATCCCATGGTACAATAAGAACAAAAGTCCATAGTTCACATCACCAACCCTCTTAGGGGTTGTCTTGTGACTTTATATTGGGTTGTCTTCTTTATTGCTTTATCTACTGTGCTTCGAACTTGCGTGTGAGAAAATACTTACACATTAAGTAATATAATGTTTTATAGTATATATGTGCATGCAATTTCGAAAGTATACATCCATACATTCATATCATATGAATTTCTATGTACCTGCATCTTTAATACGTGTTTTCGTGCATAATGATATACATTCATGGCATATCATACTTATCATGTGAGCATATGTCATATAACATCATGATTCACAATCTATATATCTAATATCAATTTCATTCTCAACATATTATTCACATTAGCCATATTATCTACTTATCTCAATAAAGTTCCACAAAACTTGCTTAATCATATTCTTTTATTTTGCCCGAAACTCAAAGTCAGACTATCTAAATACGAATTATGGAACAAAAGTGCTCTTACCCCAGGTTAAGCCATCCTACCTACTAATTGTATAGGCTCATCCAAACTTTTCAAGTCAAAAGTGCTCACAATCGAGCTTAAGTCACCTTGATTGAGTTTATATAACAATTGCATGTATTTTAGGATCAAAAGACTAGCAACTAAGCTTAAGCCACATTGTCCTTATAATTTAATTTTATTGATCATCTTATTATACGGTACCATTAGTCCTCTTAATGACATGTCATAAATCATATTCTAGTCCTAGATTAGAGAAATGAGCATCATACACTTGTATTTCTTATCATTCTGGTTACCATAATCACAAGAATATACATAGGCATGCTAGCTTATCATGTTTACATCTTTGTATAACAAAATAAACATAATTCCATATTTCATTCATCTGTGGCAGTTTATGTACTTTTCATACTCATAGCATGTTTTTAAATATATAAGACATCATAGTATACCATATTTGAAAGCATATCAAAATATACAACTCAACCATTATTCATTTTTCTTTCACTATGTTTCATGGTCGTAAAAGATTTTTCACGGCCATAAATATTACCTTCACGGATTGGTACTTGCGAACCATTTTGTGACTCTGTTTGTGAAGGATCTAGACATATAATAAACATCCAATATTTTATTTATGGACGTGACAATGCCTTTACATGCATGAAGCCATGCTTCATTACTTTTTTGATAGTGAAATTGATCGTGACTCTATGCATTAATGGATATGTCCAAAATCATAAGTCTGTGCTATATGATTCATGACTGTGATATAGTATTCATTGGCATGAATCCATGCTTCATGACTTTCTTGGTTGTGAAGTTGGTTGTGACTTTGAACGTGAATGAATTTATCCAAAACCACCGAAAGAGAATAAAGAGTGGGGAGCATGTTCTTAGCAGAACTTAAGAATGGGAAATAGAGAAAATGTGACTTTTCATGTGCTCATTATTAATAGGCTTTCACGACGATGATAGGATCTTCATGAGCGTGACCCTATGTCATGCGATTCATAGGCATGAACCTAGAGATCTCTAAATTATCTAGATAGTTTGATTAAAATCCCCTTTTATGATTAATTATCTTTTAGCCATCTCTTTAAAGTCTCCAAATATTATGGGCTCATTTGGCATTGTGTTTGACAAAAGCGCTTTTAAAGAAGAAAAATTTATTTTTAAATTTTTTGAGTTTTGAAAACTAATTTTGGAGAGAAATAGGTAAATAGATGTTTTTTCTAGAAGCATGCTTGAGAAAAAACAGTTTATAAAAAATTAAAAAAATCAGTCAATTAAATCAAAAAATATTCTACACCTTCTTTTTAGACACCTAACAGCAATCTTAAATACACTCTATGTAAATCCAAATTAGTGGGTGTTACACAAAGATATAATATCTAATTATCAATGATAACCTATGAAACCTATAAAACATATAAAGATAATAATTTTGTTATACAAATGAAAGTTTATGAGTATAATTATGTTATAATACAACTCATTGGATTACAAACTAATATGAAATTGAGCTGGATAGGCTTATTAAGGGGGTAAGATTTTCTTTCCCAAGTTTTCAAGACTTTTGGTTAAAGGAGAACATACCCTGACAATCTCATCTCACCCTACTTAATGCAACTCATCTTAATTGCATGTGGCTACAATTTAAGTTGTTTTGGTTAGAGAAGTGTTCTAAAAGCAATTACCTTTAGCACTTATTGTACAAATTTATTTGATTAATAAAAAACTTTTTTATTAATTTGATGTTCATTTGATATATGAATTGATAGTGATCTTAAATCAATGAATGAAGTCCTTGATACATAACATAACATAAAAGAAATCATGATATTGATATTTTTATTATGTGTAATTATATCAGTATCTAAATTATCCCTGATTATAGGATTAATGAAACGAGACATTATTAATCCGGACATATTAGTATATGTTACACTCCTTAATTGGATTAAGCAGTAGATCTCATAATCTGTAAACATGAGATATTTAGAGTTAACATGTAAATGCTTGTTAATTGTAGTTAAGTACATTGGATGACTTACTATGAGACAATCATATGAATAATCTATTCAAATGTCAATAATAGTCTCAACATAGCAATGATACAAGTATCCTTAAACTTGAGATATTTAAGGATATCTTTGATACTAATTTTGTATTTTGACATTATTTTTTATTGCCTTAAAGAGGTTGCTCATAGGGTGGTGATTTGATACAACTTGAGGTATTCAAAGGTAATTGGATAACCAACAAAAGATTTATCACTCCTGATAAAAGAAGTGTATACCCATAGCCTCTTGTCAGAGTCATTACTTGGAAATCTCTGGCCGGATTAATAATATCATGAAGATAGTCTTTAATAATATATTTAATAGAGTAATGAGTCTTAGGAACAAAAACTAATATTACTTGGACTAGACGTGACGTAGTCAGTCTAGTAGGAGTTGACACATGTACATACTCTGAACTAAATAAGTTATACAATGGTGAAAAGAATAATTACATAAAAATTATCTATGGAAATATTCATAGTCAAACTACTGACTTTTCAGTCAATTAAGGGTCATGATTTGTTGCTAGATACCGCTCATGACTTATTTAAATTAATTGTTAATTTAAGTGGTCAACATAACCAGGAATCTAATGGATCATACGCATTGGAGATGTAAAAAATGAATAAAATAGTCTTGGATGAGATCCAAAAATATGAAAAAATTATTGTGAAACTGATCACAATGAAATCGCACGAAAAAGTCTTTCGGGAGGATCACGGGTCTACGTAGGTTGTTGTCCTACCAAGCAAGCCAACTGGGCTGCTAGCCAGCAACTAGCCTAATTGGCCAATTAAGGCAAAACCCCAATATCTATCTCATTGTCTTGGGCACTTTGTACCTAGAAAATTGTTGGGGTAAAAATATTTTTAAAAAATTTAAAAGTCTGAAAATTATTTTTGGAAATTAAGAAATTCAAAAAATAAAAATAATAGTTATTTTTCATATTTTCTCAAATTAAACATATATCATTGCTAGCACTTTGAGGTGTATTCAACCATTTTTCTTGTAGTTTCTTCTCATATTTTTGTGAGGATTCATATTAGAGACATCATAAATTGAATTGTTATTGTTTGTAATAACCCAACAAGATAAAAAATTGATGAATAAATCAATAACTTATAAGGTATAATTTTTGACCTTTATGTTTTGATAAATTAGTTTTAATTACAAGCAAGAATATTATTTCGGATTTTGAAAATTTTATTTTTTCGATATGTTTTATGAATGAGATTCATCTCTTAAAACCGAATAGGGTATCAGAGTCCTCTTGTGTCCAATAAAATTAATTTTAATTGATAGTGCAATGAGATTGCACAATTTTAATAGTTTTGAATAAATATATTTGAATAATTGAAATTAATTTGTAAAATTTGTTTTACACATTTTTTTCTTTAATCTGATTAAGGAAGATTATTTTGATTGAAAAATGGATTAAATGTGATTCAAATAATTAATTTCAGATTTATTTCAAAAATGCTAAAAATTACTTTATTTTTGAACATATGTTATTGTTTTGCTTAATTGATAGAACTGTTTATATTTTTTTAATTGGATTATTGAAAAATTATTCATACATATTAAGAATATATTTAATCATTTAGAAGTGTTTAATAATTAATTAAAAATTATTTTAATTAATTTTTTAAATGAACACAAAAACAGAACTGTTTTGATATATTATGTGAGATTGTTTTGTTTGATTTTTTTGTATGTGTTTATTTTATTTTCAGTACCTTAAAATATTTTTTATGTAATTAAAAATATATTATTTTTTTGTTCTATAAATGTCAAAATTATTTTTTTCGAATTTAAATTTAAAAAAATTTTAAATATCGAATAAGTCATTTTGAGTGTCTAAATGTATTGGTTCATTTGTCTTAATAATTTTGGCTTATACCAAAAATATTTTGATGAACTTGAGCTGACCTAAAGATTTTTAAAATGATGGTTTGAAATTCTGAAAATTTTAAAATTTTTGGAAATTAATTATGAATTAATTTAAGTTGAGTAATGGTAATTATAGTATGACTAGAAATTTGTATGTATATTAAAATTAAATTGTTTAATTATAACATCATAATATTTTGATTTTAAGGTGAATTAATTTTGAATTAATTCTGAAAATATGAAATTTAATTTAATTTTATTAAATATTAAATTCAATATTGAAATGACATACAAAATTAATTTAACTGAAACAACACAAGTAAACAATTTCGGTTCAAATATTGAATCGATTTTCAAATTGAAATCCAAAATTATCTATTTTATTTTATTTTATGCATTAGAGAATGCATGTTAGGGGTGTTTGAAAAAATATGATGGATGATTATGGACTTAAGCACAATGAAAATGAGCATGTATGATATTTTTATTTTATAGTAAATAGGGTCTGCGTGTCCCTACGTCTCTATCTTTCTCATATATTTTTCTTCTCATCTTACTCATATCAAATGTAAATTGAAATTTTATATATTTTGAAATATGTAATTAGATTATATAGGATTATGATAGAATGAAAATACAAAGGAGCAAGAAAAAAAGATGTGATGCCATAAACAAATAGACTTATAAATAAAAATTTGATTTCTATTTCGGGTTGTAAATTCATACATATACCAGTCAATTTCTCTTTGGCTCAAAAGATTGACTTTAGTATGTTCATAATCATGTCATATAGTTAATGTAACTATCTTTATATTTTCATGTATATAAAAGTATGCACTAATAACATGGTGAGACTTAACAAAGAAATTTCTTTATTTCGGGTTGTAAATTCATGCATATACTAGTCAATTTCTCTTTGGCTCAAAAGATTGACTTTAGTATGTTCATAATCATGTCATATAGTTAATATAACTATCTTTATATTTTCAGGTGATGAATGTATGATATATAAAAGTATGCACTAATAACATGGTGAGACTTAACAAAGAAATTTCTTGCTAAATAAATAATTAAGTCTTATGCATTTCATTAATATGGGAAGAACCAAAGTTCTTCTAGAGTTAGGGTTGTTGAGTTGCCTCAAGCTTGCTCTATAAGAATATGTTTAAACCATTGAAATTAGAATTCATGATTAATGGGTTGGACTTAACCGATATCATTAGCTTGTTGGATTTGTGCAAAAGTTATTGCGTATTAGAGGCGAAATTGGGTTAGTTTACATGAGGTGTACACATATCAAAAGTTGATAGTCCAATGTATTTGCACACATCAATTAGTTGATAGTATAAGATTCGATAGTTGCATAAATAATGCAGTCGGTATAAATTAGATACCTATCAACCAAACTAAGAATAACTTGTTGAGTTGCCTTAAGATTATTCTTAGGTAGTTGGATATCGACCCACTAGGAGAACTTCCATATAGGTTCTCTTAGATTCATAGTGAGGGCTATAAATTTGCAATAGAATAGTGGGAATCATAATGCGAATTATTAAAGACTTAATAAATGTGTAATTTTATGTACATTTTGACATGCTCTATTTTACATCTATGTTGCTAGAATTATCATCATGTTGACAAGTGTGAATTTGCAATCACTAATGGAGACAAATAAGTTGACTCAGCCTAATTTTTGAATTGACTAAAGAATTTGAGAATAGTTCTCAAATCTGAAAAGATTGACTATGTTCTAGATGAGGCACTCCCAAATCTTCCTATTGCTAATACTTCTGAAGATGTTCAAAATGCATATCAAAAACATCTCGATGATAGTGAGATGGTAAGCTATATTATGTTTGCTACTATGTCAGCTGAGTTACAAAAATAATATGAGGCTATGGACGTTAATTCCATAGTAGGCGATCTAAGAGAGTTTTTTGATGAACAAACACATTTCGAAGGGTTTGAAACTTCAAGGTTGCTCTTCCGCACTAAGATGGTTGAGGGGATATATCTAATGCAATATGCACTGAAAATAAATGACTATATTGAAATATTAGCCATCTTGGAATTTATGATGGATCATGAAATAAGTATTGACTTAATTCTAATTGGTTTGTCTGATAATTTTTCACATTTTTTGCTTAACTATAGGATGAATCAAATCTCCACCACTATTTTTGAATTGATTAACATGCTCAAAACAGTTGAGCCACCTATCAAGAAGGACAATAAGGCTATGATGCTGGTGGATTCTTCTGGTTCTAAGAAAAATAACCTTAAGAAAAAGAAGTTCATAAAGCTTAAGGGAGGTGTAGCCAAGAAGAAGTTCAAAAAAACTGCTCCAAAAGGGACATACTTCCATTGTGGTAAGGATGACCATTGAAAGATAAAGTACAAAAGCCTACTTGGAGTCCTTGAAGAAAAAAACATCTAATATCCCATTTATTTCAGATATTTTTATGCAAAATAAACGTATTTGAATGAAATGCATATGGAAAAAAATTGAAAATGTTATAATTTATAATTATAGTTAATCTAAAATTAAATTTGCTTAAATTATTTTAAAATAATTTGAATTTATATTTATTAGGTCCGACTAAGCTTTTACAAATGTAATATTCTTTTCAGTCATTTCTTCTTATCAACTAATTTTTGTTGAGATAATGATTATCCAACTCATTTTTCTTCCTTCAACGAGAATGTCGACATATGTTGACATTCACTATTTTAGATATTCTTTGAGATACAATTCTCCATTTCAATCAACATTGATTTTCGTGTTTCTCTTTAATCGTTATTGTTTTCATAAAATTATTCTGGTTTTAATCTCATCATCATGTCTCTTTTTGTTCTCGTCATCATGTATCTTTTTGTGATATTTCAATTTTTCTCCCCGAATCAAGTGGGAATTGATAATGTCAATTTGCTTTACACGAGTTAAAAGAGGATTTTTTTTTTCCTTTTTCGAAAGTAAAAGGATTTTATCTTTTATTTCTTCTATAGGGTCTATTTGGTTCAATAATAACAATCAAACAAATAGACTTTACAACTTATCATAAAAGTTAATTTTTAATATAAATTTCAAAAATTGACTGTTAAAAATTGCAGATATTGACTTTTATATTTTTAACTGAACACTTAATTTAGATTTTGAATTATTGAACCAACATCATTCAAGAAAATAGGTGTAAAGTCAAAAAAAAAATTTCATAATTTATCCAAATCTATATTTTAATCTTTTCTATAATTTATTTTATTAGGTGAAAACAAGATAATCTCCCCAAGCAAGAGTCCATTTTCCAATTTTTTTTCTCTCTAAAATTTTTTTTCCTTCTTCATTTGTTTGAATTTTTTAACTCTCCTTTTGCTTTTCTTATGTTTAAATTTTTTTAATTTCATAATAAGTATCTACATCAATTATATCACTTGGCCAACAATTGTTTGGATATCCAGGCAACAAGCTTCAACTTCTATATCATATGGTATGCTAAGGCATAAATTGTATGCTGATTAAGAATTTAAGATATTAGTCTAATATATTTATTAATTTTGTATTTCATAATTAATATAAATTTAAAATGAAAGTGTTTTTTCTAATTCATATTGACTTACTCGATCTTCAACTATTGTAATTGTATATATATCTATCATGGGTTAAAAAAATTGAGTTCATCCAATCTTGCCAAAGTTTCTACAGATGTTGTGTAATTTACTTTATTTTTATGATATTCTATATGAATTGGGTACAGGTAAATATTTTTTTTTTTCATAATTCTTCTGCTTAACATAAACCTTATATGTTATGCTCTTAGTAACTCGATCATCTCATATCTCGATTAGTTTGTTATGATTGGCACCATGATGCATATGCATGTGCTCTCTTATCAATGACTGAAAATAGCTACTTTATGTAAATTATAACTTTGAGAAGGTTTGTTTGGTTTGCCAAATTCGATTTAATTTTAAGTAATTATATTCCATTTAATTACTAACATATATACTATATACATGAATTTTTTCCCTAGTATGATCTTATAAACTAAATCTATATATGCTATATAAATTATGAATTTTTTTATCCTAAGGCAACTTTGTGGGCTAAGTGGCTTGGTAAAAATAAACTCAAGAGATTGAGTTTTTGGGGAATCCTCAAGTCTATGGATTGCAGCTGGAGCTAGACTCAATTACTTAATTTGAGGAGTATTGTTAAAGGGTTCTTTAGTTACCAGTTTGGTAATGGTTACAATTTTTCTTTCTAGTATGACCCTTGGGGCAATGGTTCCTCTCTTGTTGACAGGTTTTATGATGTAAATATTAAGGAAACAGAGATTAATAAATTCTCTTTAATTCATGATGTTTGGAGAAACAAATATTGGTATTTTTCTGACCCGGTGAACACATATACTTTACAGATTTGGGACTACATAAAAAGTAATGTTGTGGTTATTCAGGCAAAGCAATATGTGATTAGATGGACTCTAGGGCAATCCTTTTATGTTTGTATTTTGACTGATTTTGCATAATAAACTTCATACAAAAAATATGTTGACTCATTAGAAGTTGTGTACCTATGCTTTTTGTGAGCCTTGTCACAATAGTAATTGATCTGTTGATCATCTATTTTTTACTTGTTCTTATTTTGTGTCTATTTGGAAAATGGTGCTGCTTGTTTGTGGTATTCACAGGAATCCTCTAACTTGGAGAAGAGGTATTAGTTGGTTCACTAACCATACTAAAGGTAAAAGCCTTCTACCTAGAGTTAGAAAGATTGCTCTTCAGACTATGGTCTACTGCATCTAATAGGTAAGGAATCCTTTGATTTTTCAACAAGTGAAAATCGATGAGACTGTTGTAAATAGAAGAGTTAGGAATTTTGTATTTTATAAATTTGATTCTTTTTTGCATTGTAATAATTCTATTCTTAGGTGGTGACTTGTAGATTCTTGCTATTGAACATTTATTTTCATATATCTTTAGTTGTTAAAATATCATGAGTAAACTATAATTTGTTCAATTATTTTACTTATGTAGCATTTGTTCATTAACTTAATCTATATAGATCCCATCTAATAAGTAGAGTTTGACATCCTATACCTAATTAATTCGGCACAGGTTTCTTTCTATAAATAGAGTTGCATCTTGTGGGTTTAGGTATCAAAAGTTGAAGTTACTTTGATTTAGCCTCGGCCGCAATTCTAAACTAACCGGTTCCACGGTTCCAAAAAATATGGATCGGACCGGAACTGAGGCTGGGCTGGACTATTTTTTAATTAATAACAGAATAAGTAAAATACAATTAAAATTATTAATTTGTTTAAATTATAAATTTGTACTATTAATATGTTATAAAAAATGAAAACTTTTAAAAAAAATAACTTATTGAATATTAATTTGTAATTTTATGTAATAACTTAGACTGTTATAACAAAAAAAATGATTTAGAAAAATTATAAGTTGGAATTTAGAAATGATTATATTTATTTGATAAATTAATAAATTATAAAAATTATAATTATGCTAAAAATTTAATTAATTTAATCTTTTTATTTAAAAAATAATTTAATTATAAAAGTTTGAATTTATATTGAAAAATTTATAATATTAATAATTGGATTTGAACTTAATTTTTTACCATTAATTAAGTTGTCCACGTATCCTCTTAGGATTTAGATGAATAAAAACTCACGTAGTTATCTTACCTTTTAAATTTTAATTGTTGACTCCTTTTACTTCTTTTTTTTTTTTACTTGGAACCGCCAGTGCCGGACGTACCAATAGTTCCTTTGATGGTGAAGTTATATTGGTCATCAAATTGATATTTCTCTATTTTTTGTTGTCTTAATGTCGCTTTGGTACAATAATTAATACAAGTTTGAGCTTCTAGGAATTCGGGAGTTAAGCTCGATCGCGTTTCATCCAAAATATTACCTCATACATTAAAAACTTGTTTAACCGCAACAGTTGAAACTGGACTTGCAAAAATTTATTTTGCAATTTGGAAGAGTACCAGATAAGTATTTTGATGTCGATTCCACCAATTAATGACTGAAAAATCTTTACATGTCCTACTGTTACCAAACTCAAATGAAGTTGTTAGATAAATATCAAGTTCGGGTGAACCCGATGAAGATCTTGGTTTTTTATATTTTTGCATCATCAAACGATCACCCCCTCTAATTTTTATTGATTCACCCGAACTTTGACTAACAATGTCGTTAGTAGTAGTAGTAGAAATATTATAAATCAAAATAAATTTTATAAATAAATCACAAGTTAATTTTTTTATATCATTAATTATAGCTTCAATACTAATATTTTCATCTAAACCTAATAAAGATTTAAATAATCAAATAAACCTTTTATTTTATATCTAGGATAAAAAAAAACACAACATACAAGTTTAATCAAAAGAATATATTTAAAATAATTTAACAATTTATTTTTCATCATACAAATAGAACCATACAAAATATGATCATTAATATAATTTTGAAATGTATCAACAATATTAATACATTCACACACTAATAAATAACATGTATCATTAAAAAATATATGTTGTATCATTAAAAAAATTTAAAATATCTAAAAGTTGTTGACAAACATCCCAATATTATGGATATAAATTAATTTATGACATATTATTAGAAATAAATATGCACAATAATTTTCTATGTCCATATGACTCATTGAGTAATTTATATGTTGAACTCCAACGATTAGGAATATCCCTTGAAAATCTTTTAAGTATTTTGTCATTTTCACAATAAAATCGAGCATATAATTTCATTGTTTATGGATGTTACCATAAAAATGAAATTGCTACTTTAATTAGAGCAATTATACTATTCAAATATTTTAAACTATCTTGAACATATAAATTTAACATATGACATGCACATCTAACATGGAAAAATCTACTTCTAATATTAGATTGACATAATGTTTGAAGGTCTTGAATTGATGCGGTATTCGTCGTTGCATTATCAAAAGTAATTGAAAAAATTTTATAAACTAAGTCATATTCTTCCAAAATATTTTTTATCATTTTAAAAATATTATTGACGGTATGTCGATCATCAAATACTCTAAATGTAATTAATTTTTTTTGTAATTATCATTCGCTATCAATCCAATGACATGTAACACTCATGTAATAATGCATTTATCAATGATCACTTTAAATATTACTACAAATACAAACACATCCATTCAAAAAATAAATATTTTGCTCAATTCTTTTTTTTCTTTATATAAATTATATAAAGCACGTTTAAGAGTATTTTTAGGTACACGTTTAACAGATCAATTTAATGCATTTTGACAATAATTAACAAAACCTATTTTTTTACCAAAAATAAAAGATAAATGTTTCATACTTATCATTTTTGCTAATTTTTTTATTTTTTTCATCATTATATTGAAATAATTGAAAAGAATAAGAAGATGTTACATATCCGAAAATTTGATTTTGTCTTTTATCTATTCCAAATTGAACAGCATGTTTATTTTGCAAATGCTTTCGAAATATGTCATAATCACCTCAAACTTTAAATTTGTATGTTTGTGCACAATTATTGCACACAATATCAAATAACCTATCATTTTTTTTGAATTTTCTTGAAATGAATTTGAAAAATATCGGATGTTCAAATTTTTGCCAGATGATGCCTCCGCTGGAGCAAGACCCAGTTGTTCATCACCATATTTCTTTGACTTTTTTCAGTTGGAATTTCAAACTCTCAATTTTCATCCAAATTTTCAATAAAATTTTCTAAATCAACAATATTTTCATAAAAAAAATTGTCCCTTCCATTATGACTTGCCATTATTTATGAAAAAAATTGTGAACAAAATTTAGAGAATATTAAAAAAAATGTAGAGAAAGATAATGAAAAAAGAATTGTAGGATTAAAAAAATTGAGAATTATAAAGAATTAAAGAATTAAAGAATTGAAGAAAAAATTGAAATCATGTAGAAGTATAATTAGAAAGAAATTAGAGAGAAACAATAATTGAAATTGTAATTAGAGAGAAATTAGAAATATATATAAAGATAATTGAGATTGAATTGTAGGAAATGAATTTGGTATTTATAAAGAAAAAATTTAAAAATTTAAATTACAATAATATTCTTAAAAGATAATTGTTATTTTTATATTATAAGGGTATTTTTATCTTTTTATTTTATTAAAAAAACAGTAATATTACCGTTTGAACTAAAACTGTCAGTTCTAATTTATGGAAGAAGGGTCCGAACCAGTACATTTTCCAGCCGGACTACAGTCCAGACTGGATCCGAAATAGGTCTAGCCTGGTCTAGACCAGTCTAGACCGGCCCGTCGCCAGGCCTACTTTGATTTAGCAAACCAACTAAGTAGAATGCTTGAAAATGGCCGTGCAGTAAGCAGAAAATGAGAAAGACTTTTTCTGTCCATTGCCAAGTTTTCCCACTTCCGTTTGGGGTTGTAGCTTTGCTTTATATAAATGTGCTTTAATATGTTGTTTCTCAATAGAATATATATATATATATATATATATATATATATATAGCAAGTTCTTTCCTTTTTTTTTTCAAAAATAATTTACATTTTAAAAATTATAGTACATTTATGTTATTTCTGGAGGAAGTCATCGCAAGGACGGGTATCTGCATTCAGGTCCTTTTTTTAAAAAAATGTTTTTAAGTATTGTGTTGTTAACAAAAAAGGGAAAAAGAAAAAAAAAATCTCTATTTTCTTGAGAGTTATAAAAAGACAAAGTATTTTGGCATAAAATGGACCTAGAAATTCACATATAACAACTCACCTCTAGATTAGCCTATAAGAGGAAATCAAGTTATATATTATACTCGAAAGTAGTTCTCTCTTTGAGTCGAGATGAAAAATTTGTGCATTTTTACAGTAATAAATTAAAAATTGATAATGGAATAATAGAATTGTTTGTATTTATTTATATAGTAAAGAGAGTAGTACACAGTATTATCAAAAAGTTTCACATATTATATAAACATTAATAAAGTTTTACTAGGAAAGAGGAAAAAAGATAGGGACGGCAAGTTTTGTGAATAATAATAAAAAGAATATAGTTTTTTCATAGTATTTTTTATCTCTCCCTCATATATAGTATAAAAAAGTATTCATTTTTATTTTTATCATACAGATAATTTATCTATATATAATATTAAAAATAAAAACTTTTCATCGCATTTTTAAAATTTGTCTACATTACTTAATGATAGATTAATAAATCAGAAAAATAATAATTTATACCTGTTAATAAATGAAAAAATATTAAACAAGTTAATTATATTTTTTAAAAAATCAAAACGATTTATACTTTTAGTTAGATAGGAAAAAAATAAAATTATTTTTATGTAATAAAAAGCATTACTGAGAATGATCTATATAGCAAAGAAACCATCACCATTATTATTATTATTATTATACAGGATAAAGTAGCAAACTTAATGGCTAAATTTTATTGATTTGTTAATTCTCTTTGAGCCATTGCAACTCTGGTATATTTCGAAGCTTTGCATCACTAATCAAGATCTTGTTCTTGTTTTTTCAAAAAAAAAAAGATATAACAATATTATTATTATTATTATTATTATTATTATTATTATTATTATTATTATTATTATTATTATTATTATTATTATTATTACAGAGTGGGATCTTTATGTCAATGCCACTTGAATTGACAAATGCAGAGCCATTGTTTATTCCATATTAGCTCTGTCTTGAATTTTGACTAAAGAGGTATAATGTTATTGCTGGACTTTAATTCTGATTCCCCTCTTGGAATTTCGCCAACACTTGTTGGTTTTGATACAATACTAATTTGCTGCTGATTTCCATCTTATTTTGAAAATTTGAAATCCAAATGTCTATATTTTTTTATAAATGAAATTTTCAATTATTTAATGCTTTGGACTGAATATTCTTAGGGTCTGTACATTTTCATGTCAAATAATTGGTTTGGACTTTGTAAATTAAATACTCCACGATTTGAAATTAAATTCATGAACAATTGAATGCAACTTATTATAATTGCATTGATATATAAGCTCATTTCTATAAATACTTTAAACAAATATTGTATAATATAAAATCTGTTTGAACACTAAAAATCCAAAATAACTTTAGTACAAGGTTTAAAGCTTTCATCAAATTTTGGTATTACTGAACTTTATATTATTTTTCACACAAAATCACGAAACTTTTTTTTCTTGTTAAAAAAATTACTAAACTTAAATTTAGTTTCGCAAAAATTATCTCCGGTTAGTTGACAACAGAAATACTAAGATAACACATAACATGACAACTGAAATCATCCAACATCATTATCCACCTAAGTAATAATGTCATCTCAGTTGTTATATCGATGCCACATAAGTAATAATACTACATAGATGACACGTTAATAATTTTAAAAAATTGTCATGTCAATCACCATATGGTATATTCACCTGAAAAACGATAACACATCATTGTTAATTTTACTGATAGTAACTAAATTTTATTTCAATTACAGTAAAAATCACTGGTTTTTTTTAAAGTAAAAATTAATTTTCTTTCACTAATATAACTTCAAGCTAAATTTGATTAATATATAACCAAAATTTAATTTAGCACCTGATGTGGCACCGAATTTTAGCAAAAAAATTGAATATATTCTCTCTCTTTCAAAAATATGATTTTTAGTGACTCTAGCAATTGAACTTTTTTTGATAGTGCTGAATTGAGACTAAATATTTCATAATTTTATAGTAAATAATAGAAAGTTGAGTAACCATCATAGCAATTAACCATCATAGCAATTAACTCTCAAATGTCATGAGAGTTCAGCTCGTCAATTGAAAAAAGTCCAAAAAAGGTTTGTAGATGAATTTTAATCCTCCAAGTACAATTATTCAATAAACATATTGATATCAATATGATGAATCCCAATAGGCATCATTTTACCTATATAAATTTCTTGAAGTTTTATTAGTTAGACATATAAAATGTTTAAGATTATTGTTAGATATCCAAAAATTAGGTTTAAAATTTTTTTGATTTAATTGACTAATTTTTTTTATTTTTTATAAATTTTTTTTTTCAAATCTGTTTCTGAAAAAAATATCTATTTACGTATTTCTCTCTAAAATCAGTTTTCAAAACTTAAAAATAAAATTTTTTTCTTCAAAAATATTTTTTTCAAATGCAATGTCAAATTGATACTTTCATATTGAAGGCGCACACAATTTATTTAATTTGATTCATGATAAAGTAATTAAAACAATCATAAAAACAAATAGATGTAGTACATCACCATAATATATTGTATAGAAATAAATATTAAAATATTGTTGCTTTTTCTCTATAAACAACAGAGGTACTTTTAACAAGGGGAAAAAAACACCACACATTACATGAAAATTATTAAGTCAAGTTACATCAGATTTTGGCTGAAGGCATATATAGGTGGCCTAAGACAACCTCCAAAGTTGGTGAAAGTGGAACACAAGTAGACGTCTATAACAGAGGAATCATTTTTTTAGCCAATATTAATAAGATAGTACCAATAACAGTAGTTTGAAGGGGTAAACTCATTATCTAATTGTGTTTTTAGACCAAAAACATATAACATAATATCATGTAAAAGAAAAATAGAGTCATATATAGAACAACATGATTGAGATTCAATGGAAAATAAAACAAATTTGAACAGCAGAATAATAAAGAAGTCTGACCCTAAATTAGAACAAGTATTATATCTCATAGCCAGAAATATTGAGAAGAGAATAAAATATTAGACATGCAAAATGGAAATTAGCAATCAGTCTTATTTTTATTTTTTTAGGATTCTTTGCTAAGTGAAATAACATTTTGAATAAGTAAAGACTACCCACCTTTAGATTATAAGCAAATAAAAAAGCTAGAGATGTGCTAATACAGAATATGGGGCGGGAGAGGGCTGGTATTTATAGAGGAGTATCTAAGTTGGGTTTTTCAGATGTTAGTTCACTAAATGTAGCCGACTCACAAAAACTAAACTAAAAATATTACCATAATCCCAAAAAACCAGTCTAGTTTAAAAGAAACTATTGATTAAATCAGGATGCGTGAGAAGGCGGCCAAAGTTTAAAATCAAACACTGGAAATTCAATAATTCAGATTTAATCTCTGACAAAAATTCTCAATCCTCACAAATAATTAACACATATCACCCAATTAAACCACCAATGTCAAATCTTGCATATCAGACAGTGCATGAAGAAATTTTAAACACTAATGTATCTAGTAAACCACAGTTCGATTAACATGCACAGCTATTAATGCCCTACGCCAGCCTATTTCAATGATTAGAAAGACTTTTCAAATGGATCTCCTACCAATTAAAAAATACATATGCAAAATAATTTCAATTAATATCTGCCCATTCAAAGATTTTACATGAAAATAAAACAAAGACCGTCGAAAAAGAGATATTTTTATTGTTGATCCGAATTATCAATCTCAGGTGCTACATAAGCTATTCTGATATTAAGATTCGATATAGACGAAATTGTGGAAGCGGATCTTTGATTTCCTTGGACCACGTAAGAAGCTCTTGACACCCAGTCTAGCCTACCGTCATTTATCGCCTCTCTTTTTTGGATCTCTTCATTGAAAACCAGATTACGAATATAGTCAAATTTCAATTTGTTATTTTTCGATGAGTTATTTAAAATTGTGAGAGTAACATTACAGTCTTATGGTAAAAAAGATAAAAGTATCAATGTTTGTAGTTTTTAATCGAATTCAATTCTAACCGAATTGAATCGGATTATGACTGTATTGAGTTCATTGATATGTTGAGTTGCCGATTTCTCTTCCTTCATTTGCAAATTGAACAAATGTCTTATCAGGTGCAATTTATTTGAGGTTGATGACTTCTCATACGTACTTGAGAAAATTGCTATAAAACCTGCAGTGATATTTTCTTTTGCTATGTTGAAAGCAATATTGTGTGATAACGTTAATCGGATAACTCTGACGGTTTGTCTGTCAAGAAGACTACAATCTTATTCCTTCATAGCCTCTGACTTCTTCCTTAAGAGAGATTGATATAGATTTTTTTGATACAAATTATCATTTATTTGCATTTTCCAAAAGTTAAAGTTCACACTGTTGAACTTCTTAATTTTCACATTTCTTTTGTCTACGGCTATCAATCTCACTTACTCTAAATTGTTTCTCATAATTCATGTGAACCACCGTATACTATAACACATCAGTAAACAAATCGGTACCACTGACCAAAAATTACTATTCACAAATTTTACTGTTCATATAATAGTAATTGCCTGAAAAATACAAAAAAATGCAACTAAGGCTTTGATACCATTTATTGGAAAATTTACTCAAATTTTTCTAAAATCAAATTTGTAAGAAAGCGAAATAAATGTGGAATAATAAGAAATACAAAATTGATAATAGAGTTCGGTCAATTACACCTACGTCTTAGGATTGTTGTAGATCTTTTATTGAAAGAAGAAAAATTTACAAAATGTTTATAAACATTCACAAATCACAATGCAATTACACTCTGAAAAATTTGCTCTCAATTTTCTCTCACTAAAGCATTTTTCTTTAAACTTTTCTTTTTTTCTCTGGTTTGGATTAATTTTAAGTGCTTATTAGTGTGTTCTATTTATAGATACAAATATCCTCCTTTTGTATGTTTTTCCAACTAATTTTTCTCTTATATATGTTTTGCCAACTAATTTTTAATTGATTTTTTTTATTTTTCAATAAAAGAATGGATCGTCCATCTTTTTTCAATAAAAGGATACATCATCCATCTTTTTTCAATAAAAGGATACATCATTCATCTTTTGTTTTATTATTATACTTTTAGTACATGGAAGTTTGACCAACATTCAATCATGTTTATTATTTTCGTTGATGGTCATGTTAGCTCTTAAGAGTTCGGATTTCAACTCCTCCTTTCTCTAGAAAATCCCACAAATTAAAAGCCTTCAAATAAGACTTCATCTTGATGGCCCAAAACATCGGAAAACATTGGAGGTCCCATAGTTATAAAACTTCTAGAAGCCTTAACACTTACCCAAAGAAAACTTCAAGAAAACAAGAAAGTAGAAGCCTTAAACAAATAAAAAACAAGCTAGGGCCCTTAAAGAAGACAGTTTTGATATCATGTTAAGGGAGAGACATAACAGAACAAAAAATGGAGTAATAATAGCTAAAACAGAATAATAGTTGTATGTGCTATAGTAAAAAATGAAAATGAGGAAGAAGATGAAGAGAGAAGCTGGAATTGCAGAGAAAAATCTTGAAAATCATATTTCTATCTCTTTCATTTGATTTAGATTTACATTATAAAAGAGTACTTATGTAAAACAAAACAAAGAACACTATATAAACCTATAAGGGTTATTTGTATGTTACAGCCAAAACCCACTTACTTTTATCTCTAAAATATTAATTAAAGAAAAATCTTACTCACAACAAAATGGTATCAGTGGTAGATGAAACGTACGATTCATATAGCACAATTGATGAACTCAAACCATTTACAGCTACTTTTGAAAGGTTTGTTTGATCTACAACACTTTTTTTTTCTCCTTTATTTAGATTTTTATTTTTATTTTTTTAACAAGGGGTAAGATTGGGAGTTCAAAATTGAGACCCTATAGTTTTATTCTCAATATTAATTAAAGTGAAAAAAAAAATTATTATGAGAAAAGTAAGCTGCAAGTTGTTAAAATGCTGAGTGTAATCTTCACCAATTTACTTTTTCACCAAATTCTCAGTACACAATTGATGCTATTGATTAGCTGCCAAATTATATGAAAGTTCTTTATAAGACTCCCTTGGATCTTTTTGGTGCAACAGAGGAAGACGAAAATAAAGGAATTTGTTACAGAGCCTCTAATGCCAATGTGGTAAATTTTGCTAAGGCTTTTCCTAGGGGTGGTCTTTTTATTTGATTATTTAAACAAATTTAAATATTTTATTTAGATGATAAAAAATAATTAAAAATCAATTACTTTAGTAAAGGTTAAAAAAATGATTTTATTATTTTTTTTCTTTTTTTCTTTTCTTACCTTGGATGAAATTTGTCCACTAGAAATTGTAATTTGAGTTCACTAAAGGTCTAGAAAATCACTAATTATATAATCTAGTAATCTTTCTTGCCTTGAGTGTAGAATCACTAATTTTTCTTTTCTTTCCTTTTTTTTCCAACTGAATTTTTTTTAGCGGTATAGTTCCTTCATGTCCCATGAAGATCCGCCACTGGTTCGTTGACCAACTCCCGCTGTAGTAATGGATAGGATTGTTCCATTTGCGTGGATTTGTCTAGCTAACTGGACAATATGTGATCAGCTACAGTACTCTGGCTGCCGTTTGGAGTTTGTATTGGTTTGGTGTCCTAGCTTTCATGGTCTTATCATCTATCAATAAAAATGCTTGTAGAAAGTGTTTTTTGCTTAATTGAATTCATATTCTTATTTCCAACAAAAAGTAATACATTATGCTATGATTTGTAGCTTAACAAAGGACAAAAGTGGATAGCCAAACAATTTAGAACAACCTGAAATGTGTATCTCCCACTCGTCAGCTAGTCGTCGATACTATCAATTAAAGCTAAACTAGTCTAATAGAAACTTAGTTTTTTTTTTTTAATAAATCATTGGAGATTTGCTAATCATTTTGATTATAGAAGATTACATTATAGGATAGATAGGTAAATCAATATGCTAATATTATAGCATTAAAAATAAAGGACAACATTTGTTCAAATTCAGTTTACGACTTTTTTATGGACCGAATGAATAATATATAATATATAATACCACGTAATTGAAGTGATTATTAATTAATTTATATTATATTCTATTATCGGTGTGAATTAATCCATGAAAATTATATATATTACCGATGATAATTACATTCAAAAAAATAATACTTCTTGTTAAGAAAATTTGCATGCAGAAATTCGTTAAATAGACGCATGAAAGCACAAGTTCAGTATAAAATGAGGTGGGTTAGTGATTACGCCCAATTGGTTCAGAAATTAAAGTTACAAATTCAATTGAATGAAATAGATAATAGAGGGCCATATTGAACAAAGCTTAAAAGTCCATTGCCTAAAAGTAGTTCAAAATTTTTTGCTATTATTAACGAACCGAGCTAAAACTACAACTCGAAATTAATACTGTTTGGTTCGTTAACTTGCGAACGTGTTCGTTTATGAACTTGTAAACGTATTCGTTTAAAAGCTCACAAACGCATTCATTTAAAAACTTACTATTCGTTTAAAAACTCAGAAATTGTTCATTTAAGACTCATTTATGATATATTTTGTTATCAAACTCGAATTTTTGTTATTTTTACTTAACAAACCGAATTCAACTTAAACTTGTTAAACATAATAAATTAGATTTTTACGAGTCAAGTTCGAACCGCTCACGAACTTTAAACGAGCTGAATTTGAGTTCAAGTATAAAAGTTCAAATCGAACTCGAGCATATGATAAACTTAAACGAATCGATATTGAGCTCACTAGTATTCAGTTCAGTTCAATTCGTTTATAGTTATACCTAAAAGTATATTTCCTAACAGTAATTTCATTTTTCTTTTGAGAATAAAATTCTAAAGCTTACATTCCTATTTTGTTTCAATTTAATAGCTTCATAGCGGTAGTTGTCGAGGCCACTTTAAGTTTAAGTAGGAATAAATTAAAAATAAATCCTTTAAAATTTTAATGTTGACAGGTAGAAACAAGTTTTTAAAATATTAACAGCATACCATTATATTTTTTGATAGAAATGTTATTTGAGGTAATAATTAGAAAAGTTAGGAATTGAATGAACTGACTATCATGTAATTACAGTTATTGGTAATAAGTAAAAATTTTAAACTCTTATAAAAGACCATTAGTCTGTATACGAAATCTTAAAAAATTTATAAAAAAAAATCTCAAATATGGAAAAATATATGGTATATTATATTGCAATATTTGAAATTCATATAATATCAAATGAATGAATATTATTTCAAACGACAAAAAGTGTACAATTATTTTTTAAAAATTTATTTTTTATTGTAATTTATTAAAATTTAAGAAAATTTATTGTAATTTGTTTTTTAATCAATAAGTTGACATTCCTTATTTGAATATTTTAGCCATCAACTTCAAGCATATATTACAATAGTTTCTGCACTAGCCACAAATTCTTTTTCTTAACTCATAACCAAAAGTAGTAGCAAATTGAAAATATCAGCTCTAACAGTAACTTTGAAGTAACTGTCACTATAATTTATGTACTAACCACTAAATTTTAGCATAATTAATTTAGTGGGTAATATGAAATTTTAGCTGTAATTTTTAAGTAATAGTTGCAATAACTTTTTACTGGTTTATTAGTCACAACTAGGTCGAGTCATGGTTCCGAACCGGCCAATTCCAGTTTAGAACCGCTAGTTCTGCGGTCCCAAAAAATAGAAATCAGATCAGAATTGGTTCAGATTCAGCGGTTCGATTGGTTTTTTTAATTAATAACATAATAAATAAATACAATTAAAATTATTAATTTGTGTAAATTATAAATTTGTACTACTAATATGTTATAAAAAAATAAAAATTTTGAGCAAAAAATAACTTTTTGAATATTAAAAAAATAATAAAAAAGAATTGTTGAATGAAGGAAAAATTGAGAATTAGAGAGAATTAAAAAATTAAAAAAAATTAAGATTATGTAGAAGTATAATTAGAAAGAAATTAGAGAGAAACAATAATTAAAAGTGTGATTAGAAATAAATTAGAAATATATGTTGAGAAAATTGAGATTGAATTGTAGAGAAATCGAGAATAAGATTATATAGGAAAATAGGAAATAAATAATATTGAAATGAATTTAGAATTTATAGAGAAAAAATTTAAAAATTTAAATTACAATAATATTCTTAAAATATATTTGTTATTTTTTAGTTATAAGGAGTATTTTTATCTTTTCATTATATAAAAAAACAGAAATATTACTGTTGGAACCGAAACCGTTCCAATTCAAAGAGGAATGGCTTGGACTGAATTTTTATCCAGTCGAATCATGGTTTGGTCCGAATTGAACCGAATCAATTCAACAAGCTGGTCCGATCCGTTATCAGGCCTAGTCACAACTCATTAGTCTCCCTCAGTTTAGAATTAAAAAAAAAAAAGAAGCTTTTGTCTCCCAAAAATTTTAAGCCTAATTGAAAATTTTCTAGTTATGACTTTGTTATTTTGCTTTTCCTTCATATCCAACTGATAGATTTACCTTCTTTTTATTTTTCAGCAATTCATTATTCTTTTTGAAAATATAATTGTTTATTATGCTCATAATTAATTACTTCTCGTTATCAACAAATATAAATTACTCCTAACTTGTTCCATTTTAAGTATCTTTTTTTTTGATAAAAAATTTAAATGTCTTGTTAAGAAATCAATAATTTTTTTAAAAAAGAAAAGAAATCAATAGCCTTTTATGATTTTTTTTTTCAACTTTATCCTTATTTATTGTGCTTCATTATATTAATACGAGCTCTACGATCTTCATTAAGAGTCTTATATATATATGGTAAAAACTAAATTATCCAGTTATTGAAAAAGATAAAATTAATGTAACAAGAGAAAAATATTATGAAATGTTTAGAGAATTGATAAAAGAGTAATTTCGTTATTTAAAAGTATTATGGAGTAAAATTAAGATTATTCAATCATTTCTATATTTTTTTATGAAAACGAAAAATATTTATTTAAAATAAAATAGAGGAAGTATGATTTGTTAATTTCTTAATAACTCTCCTGATTAATGTATCATATACCTATATTAGCAAGATATACAATTCCAATATTAGTTAAAATTTTTAATTTGCGTGAATAAGTGTTATAATTATTTAAAAACATAGCAAATTTTCCCTATTTAGAGATTAAAAATCCCGAATAAATCGAAATAATGCGACTTCAAGTCCTTAGGACCTCTTCGTAGAGAGACCCAAAGCTAAACAAATTCAAGAAATTAGGGGTTAAATTGATATGCAGTTATTTAATTTATATTCAAATTACAATTCAATTAAAAATTATAACAAAAAATAATAAAATTTTTTAAATTTAACACAAAAATTATACACGAATTAATGCTGAATTCTTAATTATATGCAGTTTAATATATTACCTATAAACTAATTTAATCAAATAATTATTTGTTTAATTATTTTATGGTAGATTGGTTAAAGATATAGTGTGAGTAGAATAATGTATTTCTTAATCAGTAAGAAAAAAAAAATGATGTGATCTTGAAATGGCGCATGAAAGAGTGACGTGAATCATAATCCATGTATCTTCAGCTGACAATTCAATATAAACGACCAGACATAATTTTTATGTTAAATTTAAAAAATTCAATGAAAATTTTTCCTTACAAAAAAAATTGTTTTCTCAAATTTGTATATTAGTTCAATCGCAGCTGACAAAATTAACACATAAATTAGATGTAGAACTCCCTCTATTCTCCTTTCTTTTGATTGCACGACACCCATCTCCGCCGCCGACTGGAGAGACAAATAGCAACAGCAAGTTATAATACGTCGCTCCACCTCCACCGGACGTCTTACAACCCACGCCAAAGGTACAGATTCTTCGAAATTTAATTTACCAAAATTTCGATTTCAAATTGCCATAATTCAACAATTTTCACTCATAATCTACCATGTCGATGATTTTCGCGGATTCATTCCGGCGACTCTTCCACCATTAATTGGGCCGTTTTATCCCTTCTTTTTCCCTGTTTGATTATTAATATCAAAAGCTTTGAGTTATTGGTGATCTTCGAGGTTTCGAGGTGCTGAATTCACTAATTTTTCGTTTTTTTTTTTAAATTCTCGATTTCTAATGATAGAATTTCCTTGTAGATTGATTATGATTTTTTTACATGGTTTTGATTAGGGTGTGGCAATTTGCGAAGAAAAGTGGTTTTATTTGTGCTTGAGTGAAGTATGAACAAAAAATCTACTTGCTGTGCCATTTGTGAAAATTCAAATCGCGCTTCTATTTGCGCTGTTTGTGTCAATTACAGGTAATTTGCCTGTTCATATCCCGAATTCAGAATCATATTAGCAAATTTATGTTGAAGCTTTTATGCATAGCTCAGAAATCGTAAGAATGGGATCAGTTAGTGAATCGGTTCTTGATAGTTTTTATAATTTTTTATCATATCAGATTGAACGAGTACAATACCTTGTTGAAATCATTGAAGAGTCGTCGGGATTTCTTGTATTCAAGGTTGAGTGAAGTTCTCGTGGCAAAGGTTTTATTTTGCCCCTTGCTGAGCATTTAACGCCTGCTGTTTTGTGAGGCAAATCTATCCTTTTCTACATCTTGCTGGACAATTTAAGAACAATTAGGTCATGCTTATATGCATAATGCTGAGCAGGGCAAGGCAGATGATCAATTAAATTGGAGAGTTCTCAAAATGAGAAGCTTGCAAGTTTGAGGGAGAATCTCCATCGAAACAAGGAACAATTAGTTCAAGGTTGGCTCCATTAAATTTCGGATGAATCCAATTACCCATCAGTCGTTTTTTTATCTTATTAATCATCTGGAACTTTGCAGGGAAGGCTAACACTGAAAAAATATCTCATGAATTGAATATCAAATATGGGGTTCTAGAATCGGCTCATAGTGCGGTATGGACAATTTGCATCTTTTTCATATTTACATTATAGTTTATGTATTATAAGCAACATAGGTTTTGTTTTCAGGCTTTCAGCAATCATGCCTATGACTTAATCGTAGTTTTGTTGTATTGCAGTTAGAAAAACACCAAGTAGAACAATTGGAGAAGTTCTTCCCAAACCTTATTTGCACTCAGAGTTTAGGGCATGTGAGGACTATTATTTAATTCATTTTGACTTTGTTCCTTACACACACACACAATGACGGCTTCTATGTGGCACTTGCACTTTTCTTGTTCTACTCTATCGTTCTTTTGTGTAAGCACCACATTTATTGCTTAAGAATTTTTTTTTTTTTTTTTACTGCAGATGGCAATTACTTCTGAACTACTTCATAAACAATCAGTCATCATAAAGCAGATTTGCAAATTATTTCCCCAACGGAGGGTAAGCACATAAATAAGGAATGTGTTATTTTCCTAAGTGACTTACATTGCGAATAAATGTAAGTGATAAATACAGAACAGAAGAAACCTTAATTTGATAGAATGTGCAATCATTATTGGCTGGGAATAATTGAGATATTGACAATAATTTGTCTGACTGTTGGAATGAGCTTCTTGCATTTAGTTATCATGAGGAGAGGATCTGACAAAATCAATGGTGGGGAAATTTAGAGGACTATACCATCAACTTGTTCTTCCATTAAAGAACTACATGTATATTTACCTTGTCTGTATTTAGTTAAAATTGGCATATTTTGTAAACTAATTCTTTTATGATGTCTTAAAAGGTTTTTGTGTTTGTGTATGCTTGTGTCTTCAAATGTAGGAACTGTCTTCCTTGGTGTCCTTTTGAAATCTGTTCGGTGTTTTATAGGTGATTATAGAAGGAGAGCGAAAAGGTGGTTCTAGCAGTCCATATGATCTAATATGCAATGCTCGCTTACCAAGAGGACTTGACCCTCACTCTGTTCCATCAGAAGAGCTTGCTGCATCACTGGGGTAAATTTTTTTTTTTTCCTTGGCTTAATCTCCAAGAATGCATGATATTCTTTCGTGTGCAACATTTAGGTATAATCACTCTTTTTGGTTAAGATTTCTGCTGATGTTAATCAATAGTCCCCATGGTTGGAAAGCAGATACATGGTGCAACTACTAAATCTTGTTGTTCATAATTTGGCTGCCCCTGCACTTCATAACTCGGGATTTGCGGTAAACTATTTTCCAACTCCATTAGATGGTAACAATGTCAAATTTTCCTAACCATTATCTTGTAGATTCCTTTCTAATATTTATTTGTATAAAAATTTTGTGGATTTTTTTATATTCATACTTTTTCAACATCTTGTAATAATGGAGAATTATTTTGGCTTTTGTTAAGGGACATAACTTCAAAACTTGAAGAGTAAATTTAAGTCTTATTTAATGTCGTTTGGAATGACTATTGGCATTATGAGTCATGTTTCTAGTGGGCTTGTGCAAAGGATATGAGATAATACATGGGCTTGTGCAACCATTGCATATAAAAAATTTTATTTGCATATTGTATTGGGAATGGATATCCTCGTAATTCTGATGCAAGGTGGCTAAACAAATAATGTGCTTTCAATTCTTAAACTTACTGAAGTATTTGTGGATGGGTCAGAAAGCTAGAGTTCTCCGTTGTTGAGAAATCAAGGGATGCAACAGAGGCTCCAGAAAGCATTGGAGAGCTTTAAGTCAATAACATAATTTGGTTTAACCAAGGAACATTACGTTCAGTGTAGGGAAGCCTTAGGTGCATCATCCCATGTCCCTACTGTATTACGACCATTCAGTTAGACCAATTCCTAGGTGCGGAGGAGGTGCAGTGACCACTTATTTTGAATACAGCACACTTTACGTGTGCAAATAGAAATTTTTTTATGGGGAAAGTGAATGAATTTTTATTAAAAATTCATGTATGTAGATGAATACTGATAATTATACTGAAGATCTTATAATTTTCGTAGTTCTTCACATGTAAATATTAACTATGCTTGGATTTCCATTTGTTCTTGTGACATTTTCTGAGACTTTTTTTTTTGTAATGTTAAATTCTAATATATCTAAAGAATTATGCTTAAAACTCAATTAAGTACCAGTGAATAAGTATTTTCAATATTATTTTATTGGTGTAAAATGCATGTTCATTTTTTTTTTGTCAGGGTTCATGCTCTAGAATATGGCAGCGTGATTCTTATTGGAATGCCTGTCCTTCTTCCCGAAGGTATAGTGTCTCGAAGGATTCTTTTTTCCCTACCCTTATTGTATTTCTTTTATCCAGTTGCTAACCTAAAGTTCAATAACTTCTGGCAATTTGATATGCTTTTATAATTCTCTCTTTGTGTGCTATGCAGCTATGAATATCCTTTATTTATACCACGCCAAAACTATTGCTCGACTAGTGGTGAAAATTCATGGATTGATAGAAGCTCAAGTAATTTTGGTGTTGCCTCAATAGAATCAGAAAGAAGGGCCCGCCTGGATTCTTCTCGAAGTAGTAGCTTCAATTATTCTTCTGCCTCTCCACATTCTGTTGAAACACACAAGGATTTGCAGAAAGGGATTCAACTTCTTAAGAAAAGTGTAGCATGTGTAACAGCTTATGGTTATAACTTGCTATGTTTAGATGCGCCTTATGAGGCAACTACTTTTGAAGCATTTGCAAAATTGTTGGCCACACTATCCTCTCCCAAGGAAGTCCGTTCTGTTTTTTCTATGAAAATGGCTTGCCCAAGGTATGCCATCTTTGCATTTTTATTCAATTCTACCATGCATGAAATTTAAGAACTACTGTCATTGTATTCTATTTTTTGTTGGCATGACTAAATAGAGGGCAGGAAAAAATGTTATAGAACTTTTAGACAATAACCTTTCATAATTGACGTAATATAAAAGTTAGCTGAGGTTCTGCAAGCTTATTTCCAACAACACAAACGGGTTATGACTAATTCCTGTCCTATTCAGCACCTTATGTTGGGAACATTCAGGTCCATGAATGAGTCGATTGGCTTGCATCAGTAATAGTTGGCTTTATGATTAAGCCTTCGCTAAAACTTAGCTATTCAAAAGAGACTGATAGTTGCTGGAAAAGTGAAACTGAAGTGACCAGAACAAATGAGAGGAAAAAGATATTGAACTGGCAATATGTTGTGTGAGAATCTCAAACACGAATACAACCAATAAATCTGTCTGTATGGAGAGGACAAGACTCCAAATACTAATTCTCAATAACAAATTCAGTAATTCAAAAGTTAATCCTAGTCTGACATTTATAGGAAACATCCTAGGACATTATTTGCAACAAACAAAATAGGAAAGCATGAATTGTGGCAATCTGGTCATGTGAACATGTGCTGGAGAAAGTCAATGGAGATGACTGTGCCAAGATTAATGAGATAGCTGTGTTATTCCCAAAAACTGAAAGAGCTGGACTTGGTCAATATTCTTCAAATCCTTATCCTTAATTCCAAGTTTTTGTTCTAGAAGAAGTCTTCAGATTAGATGGACTTGTATCAGAGACCCATATCAGGGATGGGATGCATGTGCAGAAGTTCATCTAGTGTGCCAATGAGTCCCATAATGCAATAGATCAACTTAGGTTGCGTTCAGTACCATGGTGGGTTTTTTTTTTAATGAAACGTGAAATTTATTTTTACTTTTGGTTTTTGTTTTCAATAAAATGCTTTTCTTTTCCTTATTCATTTCTTCTTTGATCCAAAAGACTGTTTCTTCACTAAGAAAAGCTACAATTGAGGCAGATCCAATATACAAGGATTTATCACAACCTGTGCATCTATGTCATAAGAGGCTCATAGACTTGGTTCTTCCCCAAAAGATTATATAGCAGCACATATCTGTACTAGTTGGCTCTTATTGCCCCGATCAATTTTTTGCCTTGATGCTACAAAGAGGACTGCCCTGCAGCTTGAAGCAAAGGAGAACATTGATTTGGTATTTCATTGAACGTATACTTGTTTTTGTGAAAACAAGGGTGGGCAAGATTGGTACAAGCGGATAGAAATTCATCAAACTGACTCCTGCCTGGTTGGCAAAGCAAAATCTGGTCCATGTTTTAGTTTACCTCCTTTTCAATTGACTCTTGCCTGATGAAAGGTAAGCTGCTGATACTGGGTATGCAAGAGTGTAATGTGTCTGCGGTGGAGAAAGGGGGAGGGTGAACAATGCTGTCAGTCACAGATGAGGATAGTGTGGAGAGTGTGGGTGGCAGTGAGAACGAAAGGGTATTTGGTATTAGATAGATGGATATTGGGAAAAAATAGAGATAGACTGTAAAAGAAAAAGATGGAAACTTAATTTATGGTTTCTCTTTTTTTTTTTTTTAATTTCAAAAACAATCAGAAGTGGAAAAAAAAAAAAGAACAAGCAACGTGGAATGGTCTCTATGTTTCTTCTTTGAGAAAAACAAAATGCATCTCAATGTAGCACTATCATAAATGTTTGTTTCTCATGTTAATGATATCAGTTGTGCTCAATGTCTCATCTGAGATGCTTTATGTATTTTTGCTCTGCTATATTGCCAAATGGATGAGAAACATTTTGATCATGTCAAACATTCTGTTGTCCCTTGTGTGCTGCTTTTGAGATTTGGATAAAATTGAACCCCCAGTGAATTTGCATGCACTTACTAGAAACCAAACTAAAATCACAGGCTCAATGCTTTCTTAATGTTACCCCTTATGATACCCATTAATTACATGTAACTTTTTGAAGCTCAGTAACAGTGATATTCTATTGCATTGGCATCACAGTAAGATAGTCCTCTAGTACTAAGTTGCATTACAAAAGACTGTTAAACTGAAAATTCTGATGGTAATTTCTCATCAGTCCATTATTGTTGGTTGTGAAGACTTCTGCAAGGAGTAAAGGATTTATGGGATCACGTTTTGGATTGAAAAGTTGGGAAATCTTGGTCCTAAGATTTTCTGAGAAATTTCAGCAGTATATGAAATTCATTTGTTTTATGTGCTTCTACTGATCCTATTTTTGCATTTATAAATGTCTCTGTGTATGAGGTTGCAGAAGTATAGGTGAAGGATTATCTGAAGAGTGATGGTTGAACTGGAAAAATTTATGAGTGCTTGTACAAAGTCTTCTGTATTCTGGTCTTTTAACTTTGACAGTATATATTTGATGATTAATTTGCACCCTCCCAATTAGAGGGTTTCATCATAGGACTTCTTGTTCAGTTTCAGTAGTATTCTTTACCATTTTGATAATAGAAATACGCTATTCTATTTCTTTACCGTTCTTAATTCATTCTCTTCTGAGTTTCAGGTCATGTAAACAAGTTCAGAAGTTGAATAAATCTATGTGGAATGTGAATTCTACAATTTCATCAAGCACATTGCTGGACAGTACACATGCACTGCATCTTACGGTATGCTGTAAATTTTGGCTTCTTGAAAAGGCTATGAAAAAAATTAACAGAGTACTTTGGTTACATTAACAAAAGACACTTCTTTTGTACAATTTCCATACCTATAATTGACATTTATGATTTTATTGTCTTTCTGAAGCATCTTTTCAATGTTTTTTATTCCCTCTTTCCTGTTCTTTTCTTTTCCTTTTTCTAACCATTTTCGATGGGGTTTCATTTGACTGCCTTTATCAGAAACCAATTTCTATCATGTTCAATTTACAGTTTATTTTGTAGGCCGCAATAAAATTATATGCACCTTGAATTTTAAATAAATCCAAATCCACTAGCATTCTTGTTGGTGTCAGGAATGGGTTTCATTTATGGCTATAAACATAATTTCTTACAAGTTAGGAACAAATAAAAATCTGCTTTCCTACTTTTAATTCTGTCTAGATAAATAAGATTGACAGTAATGTGTCCTACTATTCCTGTCTTTTGGACCTGATTTATGTTTATGCTCATCTATTTCAAAAGAATTAAATTTGTCTTATACGATTTTTTTCCCCTTCAAATTGCAATTTTGCAATTCCTGAACGGCATTCATATTTTTTGTGTTGCCCTGCAGAAAAACGTAATTGATAATAAGCTTCCAAATTCCACTACCAGTTTTCTTTATGCCACTCAACTATCTGATACTGGGAAAAATGAAAGCCTTATTGATGGTTGGGATATGGTAGAACATCCCTCTTTTCCTCCTCCCCCATCACAGAGTGAGGATATTGAACATTGGACTCGAGCCATGATTATTGATGCCACAAGGAAATGAACTGGTGATATGACAATCTTCAATTTTTTTTGGTAAGTGATCATGTAGATATTCTTCCACATTGATTTTGCTTGACTACTTAGCATTGCAAAAAATTAAATCTTTTTATTCAGCTCTTATAAACAGTCAACAACTCAACATTGATTTACTCGACTGACACACAGAACTAGTAGATAGTTGTCAAGTTATCTACTAGTTCAGTATCTTATTACTCAAGTGTGCACATGCACACTTGCATTTTTTATGAAGTACAGCAGACAGTCCTTCTGTTGAACTTGCAGAGTAGTAATTTTGTCTACTTTGAATTGCACATGTGTTGGGGATAAATCATAATGAGCTTTGCACAGTGGCATTACATGTTGGGGATCATATTTATACTGCCAGAAGTGTTCTGATAAGTTTTTCTTCCAATGCATTTTCTACGTGTCTTAACCTTGTGGATATATACATATGCTCTCATACACACACTAATCAATCCATAGGTATTTGACAATTTGCTAAATGTGTGCATTTATTCATAAACGAGAAACATTTCACTGTCTCATTAACCTAAGTTCTGAGACTGCTTTGTTTTCCACGGTTGAAGCATTGTTATTATATTATTGTTTTCAAGTATTTACAATCTCTCTCTTAAATTTCTTTGTTTTTTGCTTATCGATTTAATTAGTGGAGTTGGATAATGGATTTTATTGCAATTCTTTTTTCTCTCCTCTTTCGGGATGATTTCTGTTCCAGGCATGGATTAGTTTCTTCATGATCTTAGTATTACTTGTGTTATTTGTTATTTTTTACCCACATTTTCTGACAGCTTAAGAACTTAATTCGTCAAAGCTGATAGTTCTTTTTCTTAAAATTGATAGGTTGAACGGGTTGCAGTGAATCATTAACTGTAAAGTTCTTAACACACTTGGAATTTAATCTGGCTTTATGTGTAATTGACAAAACATAGGTAGATATGTACATATGCGGTTACAAGTTGGAAAATTGTTTTATTGCTTTTCATGTAATAGCAATATCAATATCATTTGCCTCTGGATTTTATATGAAGAGTGCTAACTATTTTATCCCCTATAATATTAAAAACAGGGTTATGTGGCGTTAACTTTTGTGCTCTCTCTAATTCTGTTGGTTCTATTTGTGTGGATGGAATTGATTGCATGTAAAAAATTTTGTTACTAAACTTAGGTGGGGAGCATTGAATGGTTCGGTTTAAAAATCAAATTGAATTTGAATAGTTGAAAAACCAAAAAATCTTAAAAATTAAAAACTTGAACTGAATTAATATAGATAACCGAATCAAAACAAACAGAAAATCTTTGGATCCTTTGAGCCATTAGGGCTTCTGTTGTGCAACTTCTAGTAAGCATGCTTCTAAAAGACCCAACATATGAACACCCAGTATCCATGATCTCCAACTTTGGATACAACTTAGAATTTCAATATCAGAAAAATTAAAAAGCTTTAAATTGACAAAATTAAAATCAGAGATTGTTCATCTCAAAATGATTGTTCATCATTTGCTTGTAAACAGCTTCAGTTGACAATGGATGCATATTTTTAGATATACGTGAATTTAAAGAATTTTTTTTTTCAAACCCTAAACCAATTAAATCAAACGAGATTTTAAGAATAAAAAAAAGCCTCAAATTCACAGTTATTTCAAATTTATTAGTCCAAAATTATTCAACAAACCCAAATATTATAAACCTAGTTTTTATGCCTTGAGCTCACATTTTGCAATTTTGTTAATTACAAGATATTTGAGGATATGCAAATTACCCAGTTTCATATGCCACAAATATACTGTCCTAGAATAGGCTATTATAAACCATAATCTCACTTGGGTATTTTAAATCCAAAAATCAAAGAGTTTCCAAAGAAATAACCTTAGTTTCCAAAAAATCATGAGCCCTGGCATCCCTATGCTGTGTTTGAATTTGAAAACGGACAACATGTTCGATAGTGGACCTATTGTCTTCTCCCACCAAAAGAGTATACCAACACCTGGGTATTCTAACACTACTGATGGCGTAACTTATAGAAACATTTAACTTTCTGCCAGGATAATCGTCTTCATTATTAATTCAAGAAACATCAAATAATTTTATATCTGAAAGTTGGAATTTTTAATTTTTTTAAAGAATATTGATAGGATAAAATACATGAGTAGAATAAAACTTGTATAATATGAGACTATTCATATATAGGATTCTATGTCAACTGATATTATATATATATATATATATATATATATATATATATATATGTCGTCTCTGAATACCATCAAATGCTTCTAATACAAGAAAATTTTTTTTCTCAAGAGTTTTGGATCCCAAAACAGACACTAGTCTGCAAAATTACCTTACTTTACCTGCGAATTTAATTTTTTATTGCCTACACTACAAGAAGATCTAAAATTTATATTTAATCGGGCAAACTTAATTTAATAGATAACAAATTAAAAATTATATAAAGGCAGCTGATATATAAAAAAAATACAATTTTTCGAATACTATAATGATATAATAATATTAATTCTAAATTATTACAATTATTCTTTTTGAATACTTATATTTTGATATATTTGTATGATTTTTTCATTATCGCTGGGGCTAGATATTATATATAAGATTATTTTCTAGAGACTAAAGGGATAGTAGAAAATATTTTAGGAGGCAATAGGATACTCTCTAGATCCGTTTTTGCTACGCTATGAATTTTAACATCCAATCACCATATGAAGTACTTTTTTTTTTTAATTTTCTCAAAACTTTTAATTTTGGTTTTCACAGCTTATTTTTTAAAAGAAAAAAGGAATGAATTTAGGATCTGTTCGATTAAATAATAGCGGTTAGCTATTAATAGTAAACGATCAATTATTAGCATTAGCAGTCGGTTATTCATAATTAATTATAGTCTTTGATATTTTCAATAGTTTATTTTTGATATTTTTAAAAAATAAGCTTAAAATTTTCAGTACTTAATTTTTTTTTTTTTAATTTTGTCAATACGTGTGGTTGACAATTAAATATCCAATTGTCAATCGCGGAATATGTACACTCCCATACGTACGAAACTTCGTGAAATTTGCAACTAAAGATATGATAGGAATTGCCATTTATTTAATGTAGATACCGTAGGAATTGATAGCGGCCTACAGTGTCTAAGTTTATAAGCTAAGCCCAGTTGGTCTGCAACAAATCAGCAGCAGTAACATACAACAACAGTGCAACACTTAGCAGCAGGGCTTTATAGTGATTTGAAGATAGCTAACTTGTGCAGAAGTGTGAACAATAGCAGCAGCTCTGTTAGTTATGTAACAGTTCTGTTAGCTAGAATATCGAGTTTAGCTTTCAGTTATTTTCCGTTAAGTAGCTGTTAATGAGGATAAGGTTGGCTGATGTGGTTTAATCTTATTGGTAGAGTTTATTAGAAAAATTTAATCCTTTTCTGTATAAATACTTTAGTTGTACAGTTTTTCAGCTCAATGAAAGTTTTCATTCAATCCATTCTTCTTTTTTGCTTTGATTTTATAACCATTTTTCAAGGATCACATCAAGATTCTTGATTTGCACAAGCCGTAAAGGTCAATTGTCGGTGGACAACAATGATGATGAGCTTTAAACAGCCAACAACAATTACTAATTTATTTTAAAATATTTAGTAAATAATGGTTGACAATTAATTATAATTTATATTTATGATTTATGCATATATTAATTTTTTATTTGTTCATACTGCATATTATATATGCTATAAAAATAATTAATTAAATATAAAAATATAATATAAGATATAATTTTTAATCAATAAAAAATTATTATAAACTAATTTAAATACAAAGGAAAAAAATATTTTATGAATTAAATATTTAAAAGCTTGATATGAAAAACTGAAAATTTCAGCTTTTTATAAAATCTAACTTTTAGAATAAATTCTAAGAGTTTGACAATTGAAATTTCCAACTTTTGTTTAACCAAATGTAATTTAACTGTTAAAAGTTAAATTAACTAAACATCTAATTTAATTTTTTATTTGTTAGATCGAAAGCAAAAATTCAACGAGACAAACACTTAATTTAATTATTGAGATCTATTTTCCTTAGGGCTATATTTGTTACAAATATGATGCATGTTTGGTCCATTTCAAGAACGAGGATAAATAACAAAAATTCTGAAAATGTTTATCTGAGATATTAATTATGATCGATAAAACGGTGGCCACCGCATAATCTTCTGCCTAATCGATGTCTATTTCAATTAGTCCTTAGAATGCAACATTCAACTGCCTCATTCAACTCTTCCATGTACTATATCCACAAACCGACACTTTTTATTGGATGGCAATCTTTCACGATTGAGCATTATTTTAAAGTTTAGTTATATAAATTTTTAAAATTTAGAGATAAAAGTATGATTTTTCCCTAATTATAATTATAATTGATTTGGTGCTTTTTGAATAATAATAATAAATTTTAATTGAATACACTAGTTCTGCCATTTATTTTTAAAAATATATTATGATGTCTATGAGTTATAGAGCAATTTAGTTTATTTTTGCTACAGACGAAAAAAATATCAATTTGATATTAAAATATCAAATTTATTTTTTTAAGGTTAACAAAATGTCAATTTTGTCAAAGTGGATTTTTCGTATTTTTAAGTTATTTTTTACTATTTCCAATAAGATTATAGTTAACTAATATAATATTTTATTCAAAAGTAAGAATCAGTTTTTTTAGTTAATGGAACCAAATAAAAAGGACTTTATAGTATATTTCAAAAAATGGATGCACAAACTAGTGTACTCAACTGATCAGGAGATTTAGAGCAATTTACCCTAACAATAATAATAACAATGTCGTAGTTTTATGGGTAAAAACTTTGAAAAAAAAATCAATTTTGATATAGTTTAGGAGAAATTTGCAATTTCAATTAGTTTGAACTTTGAAATGGGCATTTGGTTAACCGAATAATGTCTATTTATAATCTTTGTGAAATTCATCTTAAACAAAAGCTAATGGGTATGAAAATTAAAGATGTCCCATTTTCTCTTTTAAGATGCATAAAATTAGCCTAATGTTTGTTTTTTTTACTACTTCGTTAAGTGCTATTTTTCATAATTTCTCAAAACATAATTTAAATATTTGTCATAAATAACTACTAATGTTGATTTAAAGTTCTTCTATACAAAAATATTATTAAAAGTAAAAGGGGAAATAGTAGAATTCCATCCATAAATCTTGTTAGTCAACAACCTATTAAGAATTAATGAATAATATTTGAAATTTTGAATTTTGATCTATTTTATAATTGAGTTATTAGTGTAGTATTTGAATATGTGCCTTGCTATAACTTTTATTCTATTGAGTTATTATAGAAATTTGATTAAGATTTGAATTTGCAGTCAAATTTGATAAGGTTAATATCAAGCTGATTCGAGTTAAAACTTTCATTAACTAAATTATATAAGCTATTGTTTAATATTCATTTGATCTAATTATAATTTTATTTTATTTTATTTTTTGAATTAATTCTCATTATATTTCTGAATAAAAAAAATTATTCATCATAGCTCATATATAGAATTTGAAATTAAGAATGAATTTAAAAAAAATTAAAAAGTAATAGGAAAATAAATCATAAATAGTTATGACTTATTAGAGTGAGCAAGTGGTGAGTGAAATTGAATGTATTAAGTGAGTGAAATGGGCATCCCATCAACCTTCTAAATGTCACCTTCAACATATTGACAACGATAACTATATATTAAAGAATTACTGTACTGCAGCACTTGAGTATTTTGATTTTATGTGAATACAAATAAAGGCATTTAAATATTAGCTGAAAAATATCTAAGCATTTATTTTTCATATAAGATTTTTATTCCAATAAGAAATTTTTCCTTTCTTTGAAATTGACACATTCAAGTTTTTTTTTTATATTTATCTCTCTATTTTCCTTTTAAATGTGCATTTTAGATTTTTCAAATAAATTAAAAAAATAATTAGATTTCCCAATTTTAGAAATTTATTTTTATGTCATTTTATAAATACTAAAAAAGGAGTGTAGAATTTCAATGAATGAGGGTAAAGTAGAAAAATCTACATTAAATACTCTCTTAATTTCTGAAATATACATTTAAAAGATTCCAGTAATTTATTCAAAAATAAAAATAACTTTAATTTTTATTTTTTCAGTTACTAGTTTGGTCCATTAGTAATAAAATTAAAGCCTGAAATTAATAATGAGTAGTCATCGTGAGTTTGAAACTTTGAATTCTAAAAATTCTTCATATTTCTCTCTTCTTTTTTTTTTTTTTTTAATTCAGGAACTTTATAAATTCATGCAATTAAGTTAATTAATTGATTTCATAAATTATCAGATTTGTTCAATTACCTCTTTGTAGTATCGAATTTATTTAGGTGGCTCTCTCAATTATTTAGTTTTAACTAATTTAATCTTTAATTATGAAACATTTGACATCTAGTTAAACAATCATAATTAAAATTTTATATCTGTAAAACAAAAATTTTAATTAATTAATGATAGTTAATGGAACAAGTTTTATATTGATGGACTAAATTAGTTTAAAATTAGTAATTGTGTGAGTTAATTGAATAAATTTTCAATTAGAAATTGCACAAAAATTTTAAATTAAAGATGAAAATCTGCAATTTGTTTTCCTAATTTATTATGAAACTTGGGAAAAGAAGAGTATATATGCTTACCTAGGACTAGTTTTTTTAATTAGTGAACTCAGTATACTAATTTTAATTTAGTGGCATATGTTAGCATAAGCCGAATGCATGGAATCAACAAGTTGAAGAATGTGAAGGTTGGGCAGTATGTTATTTACCATCTCAATTTTATTTTTATTAAACTATATAATTATTTCGTCAATTTTAATGGTTTTTCCGTTAATATAAGAGTTAAATAAATAAAAAATCTCAAAACTAACCATAACCTCAAGGAGCAAATAATATAAATTTTAAAATTTCTGGGGGTATTAATATAATATATCAAATCTCAGAGGATAAAAAATAATTTTTTAGTAGGAAAAATTATTATAAAAATGTTTCTTTGTCATTTCACTGTAATTTAATGTTTTTCAAACAGAAAATCAACAGAAATACTTATTAGTAATTAATGAAACAGAAGATGAGATAAATAGTATAATTTTAAAAGTTTAGGAGATAGTAGTGTATTATGGACTGTGTTGCTTCTCTATACTTTTCGTTGTGACATTAAGACAAGCACATAATGACTATAGATATCATTATGTTGCTAAACTTGGATACACTTTCATTTTCATTTTTATGTCAATCTATGTAGAGAGATAGAGAGATTCTTGTTGCTTTATATATATATATGCATTAATCACCTACCACACGAGAATTAAGAAACACAATGATGAAGCATCTAATTATATATGGAGAATATGTAATTACTAATTAGCTGGGGAAATTTAATAATAAACTTCCAATTTTATAATAATAATAATAATAATAATAATAATAATAATAATAATAATAATAATAATAATAATGAGATGTGCACAGTATTATATTGCGATTTTCTTTCTTTCTTTTTTTTTTTTATATGAAGTGATATTATAAATTAAAATTCTTGCATTATTTGTAAATTACTTCTTTCAATAATTCAAAACACATTTTATATTCATGCCATTTCTTGATAATAGGTTCACGAGGATAATATCTTGACATGATTTGCAATGATTAACAGGTTTCTCCTTCCAAACTGTTTTTAAGGTTTTTTTTTTTTTTAACTGATGAAATTCATTTCAAGCAAAGCCTATTATTTTCCAAAATAAATAAACAAATTTAAAATGCTTGGCTGCCGCTGCTATATTATTATTATTATTATTATTATTATTACTACTACTACAGAAACAAAAAGGTGAAGAAAATTAATTTATACCACAAGTGACAATCTTAATAATATTTTGATTTCAATGATATGTTTGCATGGCATAATAAAGGAAATGGAGCTAGGAATGGCAACGGGGCGGATTGGATACAGATACTCTCGGTCCTGCCCCATTATCCCGATTTTTATTAAAAAATTTTATTTTATTTTAATATTAATAATATTTTTTATTTTAATTAATTAGTTAAATATATAATTATTTAATTAAAAAATATTTTTATTTTAAATGAGTGTTATATTTTTATTTTATTATTTTTTAAAAATATTAATTATATTAAAATATAAATAATTTATATATATATATATATATATATATATATATATAAATCGGGGCAACTGAGTATATATATATCATCTCCGCTCTATTCTTAAAATACAAAAAAATTTGTTCCATTTAAAGCGGAGTCGGGATGGATCCAAATTATCACCCCTAAATGGAGCATTTGCTCATTTGGCATACATAAGGATAAAGATGAAATGTACATGTTTTGGAATGCACCTGGACACATGCCAATACAAGAGCTTATATAGATCATTATTATGAAACCATGATACAGCTTGAAAGAGTTGGCCGAATAGTGGCCATCATCATTCTATGCAAAATGTTTGGGCTATGATTCGGTCTTTTATTTCCTATGATAATGGCCAAGTGAATTGACCGAATTTAATTTGAGATTTTACTTCATTTTTTTTTTAAATTGAGGATATTTTTATCAGTGTTTATAAACAAAACGATCCTTTAATTTCATTGGGTTAATTAATTAAAGGATCATAGGGTAATGTTAATACCTCGTCAAAGTCTCCCAATATTTTCTTTTTATGGTGAAAATTCCACATTACTACAATTGTCTTCTTTATACTCTGGAAGAGCTTATAAATAGGCTTTTGCTTCATTTTGAGAGGGAAACATCTACACACATCAAGTCAATTTCTCATTTATTTTTTATCTTTCTTTTTATTCCTTTCCTTAAGATTATGATTAATATAATTTAGTGTAGTATTTATTCCAATTTCTTTGTAAACCTTCATTTTCAACCTTAATTTTTTTCAATGAATCATGGCCATTTGTTTTCTCGTTTGCCTTCGCATTTAGACAAGGTCTAGAGATTAGTTATTCGCTTATCATTTTACCTCGTGTAGATCGGATCTTTTATTAGATTTAGGATTGGTTTGTCAAGATTTCAAGAAATAGAATATAAATACTGAAGTCATGCTCCGACGCACCAAGCATCAGACTATATTTGGTTGATATCAGCAACTAACACAATATAGCTATCAATGCTCCAATGGATCAAGCATCCAGATCCAATTTGGACTCCATCTAAATGCAAAAACAAATGACTCCGAAACCTGTGTAACTGGGGGCTATGATTGGCTACATAGCAAGCTAGCTGGGACATTGCATAGATGACTGCACAACAGATTGCCTCCGCTCCAGACCAATAAAAGGACAATTCTAAATAATGTAAAATACCGTGCACATATATAATAGAAATATAATCCACTCTAGCTTTTCCAGATTTTTACAAGCGTTAACAAGTATATCAAAGACAAAGAATAGTTTGTCCATACATAATTAAACTTTAGGGTGGATCTATTATTCATCACGCCATCTCTACACCATTTGCGCTTAATTAATTTCACCAAGAAATAGAATATACATGAGGTCGCCTTTCGATCGAAAACATAAATAATCCCATTGAATAGATCCCACTCAAAGATTATGTATGACTCAAAGTGAGAATATTCAACTCTATGACATCATTTCTTCTTTTTCTAAGAAAGAAACAAGAGAACAAAGCACAAGCCAAAGGACATCATTCCTTACTATATAGTCACAGACTTTGGATGCAAAATATTAATTATATTAATTTCCATGCTAAGTAAGAGGATATATTAGACCAACTCAATTTGTGGAAGAAAATGACAAATAAAACTAATACTTCTAATACTAAGGCTGGTATGAGATTTTATTATTGAAAATCACATTTGATCATGCTAGAATATCAAAATATTTCAGATCTTCTAAGGAATCCGGTATTAGGTCATTGGAATTAATTCTTGTGAATGACTACTTGTTAAAGACTATATACTTCTGGAAACTACATTAATAATATAATAAAATTGGAATGTTAGGTAATTGAATTCTAAATATCAATACTCCATTAAATACATAACAAATTATAATTGAATTGATCCATAATTACTTGTGAAACTACTTTAATTAAGTATTCTAACTTGGTGCAGCAGATTATAAAACATACCCATTTCAGAATCCTCCATGAATCGAGCATAGGCTAATGTTCTTCATCTATTGGGTTTCAGAAATCATCATACTATTAGTTATGAAATTTAAGCACTATTAATCACAAATTCATGCCCCTTTCAGGCAAAGGTACATATCAAATTAGTAATAGGAATCTGCTAGACCTAAGTAGTACACCATAGTGCAATTCTTCTTAAAAAAAAGAAGAAAGAAAGATAACAAGTAATTGGACAAATGGCAGGTTCAACAACCTGCTATACGCATCCCAATGCCCTTCAATAATGCAAGTGTCAAATTAGAAATATAAAATATGAAATTCTGTACCCTATATATGCATATAAAATAAAAATTTATACTGAACAAAGTCAAATTAAGCTGTCCTTGTCTTGTGGTCCATGATCTTGTTCCCACATGGGGTAATGTAAACTTCACTTCATATTCTCATTGCCATCACATGCAATGCAGCAAAGATAATATGATAATGCATAATACAAATCTTGGTAAAATAAAATTAAATTGATAATATAAGTTAAAACAGTAATTAAACTCCTCCTCATTGATTAATATAATTTAACACTGTCAAGCCTTGAATCTTTTCAAGTCATATTAACATATAACAATAACTCAAATTTAAATACCTTTTCACAGAAGAACATGAATTCAAATCCAACAAGATGATGATTAATTGATGGTGAAGCTGATGAGTTTAGGTCGATCGGCGAGTAATTAGATCACAAGATGCTCTGTTTGATCGCGGAAGATATACTATAGACTCAGAAACAGCACAAGTTCTTTTACAGGAAGTGTAAAGATTAATGAAACCAAACCTGTCACTAATACTTCTTGACACTTTTATCCCTTGCCAAAAGTGATTATTACTAGTAGATTCATCAACATCATCCTTTGAGCATTCAACTAAAGCAGCAAAGAATGGATCCCTGCCTGAACTCTCATCAGAAAAATTTTTCCGGATTCGCATTTCTTGGAAATTTAATCGTTTGGAGACTTGAGGAATGGCGGGAGGCAATGGAAGTAATTTTGCTAACGTGGAATCCTTTTTCATGTGACTTGATTTTTTAGGAATTCCTGGCGAATGTTCCCAAGAAAAAGGAACACCGGAAAATCGGAGCGGGGTGGCCGGACAATGAGGTGATTCCTCGGGAAAATTGGAAGATGACCATGAAGAGAAAGAGGACGAGGAGGAGAATGAGAGAGTTCGGCGGGAGGAACCCTGCATGGTGGCCGGAATTGTGATGTCACATTCTTTTGTAACATTTTTTTGGGCACGGTCATTAAGAGTTGATGATGAATCCTTGGTGTTAGAGGAAGAAAGAAGAGACATATTTCTTTGGGGTTGTACTAGTGTTTTTCAACTTTATGTTTACTGTTTTCCTTGATCTACTCTGCCTCTATATATATAGAGAGAGAGAGAGGGAGAGAGAGAATGTGTATGATTTTTTTTTTTTGAATATGAGTTTGTGGTATTAGTATACGCTGTTTAATATCAATTTTTGGAACATAAAAGGTTAGATAAGATATTATGGACAAATTAACAAAACGGTCCCACGCTATTGATGACAAATGGTAAGGGAAGAGAAAAGGACTCAAGGACAAAATGGGAAACTAATAATATAAGAGTGGTGGTGGAGGTCATAACACCATCTTCTCTTCTTGCATTAGTTGAAGAATATGGATTTTTTTTTAATAGAAAAACTCAATTATAATTGGTTATACATGTAAACAAAATAATAATCATTTAGTTTTATATATAACAATTAATTTGATTTATGAATTAATTTTTTTTGTATAAATCTAATTCAAATAAATGATTTCAGAAGAATATCACATATAATAATTACATGGAGTTAACCCTGAAATAATAGAGCTTAATTTAATTAACTCATTTCAAAACTATTCTTTTGTTTATATGAAGAAAAAAGAATTATGAAAAAAAACAATGTTTTTAGCCATCAAAATTAAAATTATGATCGTATAAATAGTATATTTCTATTTGTGAAAATATATACATGTGTTTTACTTTGGTAACAGAAGAAAGTTATGATGGATTGATCCTAGGCATGCCAAAATTAAATAATTGAAAGTTATACATACGGAAGTTAAATGTGTTACAAATGTAAATTAATGGGGTACAACTACTATGATTGTGGCATAATGCAACTTCCATCGATGTAATTTCTTCTTTTAATTAATAAAATTAACTAATTGCGGTAAGAAAATATTATATAACTCCATTTTTGCATAAAAACTGTCTAGCTTACTACTCAATATTGTCAAAATAGACCACTCCACCAATTACTAAGGATGAAAATACTTTTATTATGGTTAATGTCTCAATTTAAACATATTTTTCCTTTTTTTTGGTTACATCGGATATATTTGAAAACCAACTAATATCAAAACAATTTGAGAAAAATACCATATGGTTGCAATCTGATATGATTACCCTATATAGGTGTCATATTACCTATTTGCAACCCAATGAAAAAAGTATTTGATTCAGTAATTCCGATGCATATTGTCACGAAATCATTACTCTCTCCCCAAAAGACTAATTTGTCAGGGTGCGCAGCGCCTTCCGCTTAGATGGGCCCATGAGGCAGGTGGGTCATTACCCTCTCCCCACCCTGGGATGTGCAGCGCGCCAACTAGGCTCTGATACCATTTTATCACGGGACCATTACTCTCACCCCAAAATATCGATCTGTCAGGGTGTTCAGCGCCTTCTGCATAGGTGGGCCTATAAGTTAGGTGGGTCATTACCCTTTCCCCACCCTGGGGTGTGCAGCGCACCAACCAGGCTTTGATACCATTTTTGTCATAGGGTCATTATTCTCTCCCCAAAAGACTGATCTGTCAGGGTGCGCAGCGTCTTCCGCTTATGTGGGCCCATAAGCTAGGTGGGTCATTACCCTCTCCCCGCCCTAGGGTGTGCAGCACGCCAACTAGGCTCTGATACCATTTTGTCACGGGGCCATTACTCTCTCCCCAAAAGAACGATCTGGTGGGGTGTGCAGTGCCACCCGCTTATAGCTAGGACTCGTCTCTTTCATCTATCTGATGTGAGATTGAAGTCTGTGACATTCTCCCCCACCCAACCCTGTGACGCGCTTGTCACAGTGGGCCCCCTGCCTACCCCAAACCCGGGGTGTTTGGCGAGACATCATAGTTGGATCTAGGTCGGCTCTGATACCATTTTATCACGAGATCATTACTCTCTCCCCAAAAGATCGATTTGTCAGGGTGCGCAGTGCCTTCCACTTAGATGGGCCCATGAGGCAAGTGGGTCATTACCCTCTCCCCACCCTGGGGTGTGCAGCGTGCCAAACAGGCTCTGATACCATTTTGTTATGGGGCCAATGTCACAGACTTCAATCCCACATTGGATAGGTAAAGAGGACGAGTCCTGGCTATAAGCGGATGGCACTGCACACCCCACCAGATCGGTCTTTTGGGGAAAGAGTAATGGCCCCGTGACAAAATAGTATCAGAGCTTGGTTGGGGCGCTGCATACCCCAGGGTGGGGAGAGGGTAATGGCCCACCTAGCTCATGGGCCCACATAAGCGGAAGGCGCTGCGCACCCTGACAAATCGGTCTTTTGGTGAGAGAGTAATGGTCACGTGACAAAAATGGTATCAAGCCTGGTTGGTGCGCTGCACACCCCAGGGTGGGGAGAGGGTACTGGCCCACCTGGCTCATGGGTCCATCTAAATGGAAGGCGTTGTGCACCCTGACAGATCGGTCTTTTGGGGAGAGAGTAATGACCCTGTGACAAAATGGTATCAGAGCCTGGTTGGCGCACTGCACACCCCAAGGTGGGGAGAGGGTAATGACCCACATGCCTCATGGGCCCACCTAAGCGGAAGGCGCTACGCACCCTGACAGATCGGTCTTTTGGGAAGAGAGTAATGGTCCCGTGACAATATTTTCTTTAATTAGCTAATGTTTATTCCTCTGCTACTTATCGCAGTTTCATATCTCCGAAAGTATTTCAGAGTGGCAAAGTATGAAGATACTCCTTGATTTGAGAAATTTTAGTGATGTTTCGTCTACAACAATCGATGCCGACAATCTGATATGAGTGCAGTAAGCTACTACAAGAAATTTTGTTTTGACCAAAATGGCGTTGCTAAAAGTCGATTGGTGTCGCTAAATAGTAACAGCGACGCCAAAGAAGCCTCTCTACAAATTCTATTGCAAAACAATTATAGCGTCGCTATTTAGGGGCACTCAAATGGTGTCACTAATTAAAATAATGGCATTGCTAATGTTGGTGACCAGAAACATAAAGTGTCGCATTTATTGACTCCAATTTTCATGGCTAATTAGCAACTTTGCTTTGCGCCTCGCTAAACGGTAACACAAATTAATGTCGCTAAATTTTTATTTTTTAATATTTTATTAAAAATTGACGTGATTATAAAATAACAATCAATTTGGATATTGTATCAATTATCATAATCACACAATTCAACATTCATCATAATTGAACATTTATTATTTCAATTAACTCATATAATAATTCATTCAATTGCAACATTTATCCAAAGTTTTATCAAACAATATCTCTAAAAAAGTCTATACAAGAATAAAATTCTAATATAAGTTAAAAAAATATCATGAAGTGGATGGAAGATCTTTAGGCGAAAAAGATTGAGTAATACCTGTAAATTGCAACTGTGTGCTTTGTGTCAAATCACATATTTATTCCTCCATGATAGCCTATAGTCGTTGTTTAGTTTGTGTCTCCCTCTCTCAAATGCGTTCGTTAACTAGTTGCTCAACTTATTAATTCCGTTCTTGAATGAGATGATAAAATTGCTCAACCAATTACTCATGCTCCCTAATGAGGTCTTGAAATTTCTCTTCTATATGTTGTCTGATTGTCCTTTTTATCTCCTCCATCTAAGTGCGAATAGCTTCTAGATTTACAGTGGAGTTAACAATAGGTTAGGATGAAGAATCTTGGTTTGGGAATAATAATGAACGATGACTGTGAGGCTAGGCACCCACAACTTTTACGAACACACGTTAACTTTCTATCGGAAAAAGTTCAGTGGGCTATATGGACTAAGCAATGATTTGTTGAATACGTTTCTGCTGTTAATAAACAAGTGATTATGAAATAACACAATATTATTTAGTTTTATAGTTGATGAAAATGCACTAAAATTTTTACTCCAATTTATTGCGACTGGGAATCGATCCATTTACCGTCTTTCTTCATATGACACTTCTAGAAAAAGCGAATTAATCCAAGAACACTGCCCTCCTTCTGAATTAGACAAATGAATAAAAGAAATAAGTATTTAAGGTAGATAAATTATATAACATCCAGATTATGAGATTTTTCTTACTATACGATGTCTATTGTAAACTTCAATTAATTTAATTTTTATTGTTCAATGCAAACAAAAGAGCTACTCATAATCCTACAAATTTGAAGGGAATATCTTAGTTACTCTTTAAATAAAATTATTTCTAGTTAATTGAAAGAGTAAAATATAATTTTTTTTCTTCCTATACTACATCTAGTGGAACTCAATGATGCAAAATAATTAATTCTAACAGTCCTTCCTCCTCATGCAAATATTACTCAAATTAAAAATAAAACCATATCAAAATAATTTCATGGCTAAAGATCTGAGATGGCTCGGGACTAAAAAGAAATGGAGGAAAAAAAATAATAGTCCCACTCAATCAAACCCAATAAAAACAACAAAATCAACATAAAAAAAAAAGAACCTAAAAATCAGTTTTATGCAAGAAAAAAATAAAAAATGGAGGATGAAAGGTACATGTGTTCTATGTGAGATGTGAATAGTGAGAGAGGACAAGAGATAGGGACAATGAGAAATATAGAAGAAGTGAGTCAGTAAGAGAGAACACAAACTCCAATGTGGTAGCAAAAGGGGATGGCTGAATGCAAACGGCAAAAAAAATGACTGATCAATGATTTCCTTAGGGACTTCGTGATTTGGAAAATTTTTCAGAATTGGAAGAGTTGTATATATGGCTCTCGGCGTCGCTATGGGTGTTGAAGAGTTATTAAGTGAAACAACATGTTTCATTTAATAACCAATGATGCATACTACTTATCAGTATCCTCAATAGAGAGACTTGGAAAAGGCTTAACCTTTGACCTTTTTGTTTGTTTTCCATAGACTGTACCAAACTGATATAAACCATGCTTTCGACTAGTAGGTCTACCCGTTCCTAATAAAGTCTTATGAACTTCAGAATTTTGCCCTTTCCATAAAAAAATGGTGTCGCACAAGAGAGAGCCATTATAAGCTTTCATGTTCCTCCACTCCGTTACTGATACACCATGCCAAAAAAAATGCCAATCACCCATTAGAGGCATCCACAATAAGCCAAATCAGATATTGACTAAAACTTTTGAATTTTCATTCTTAGTATCTTGAAATTCTTCATGTTTGGGGAAACAAACTTAACAAACGAGCTTTTAATATCTTGTAATCACTTGATCGATTGGGATTATTCCCTCACAATTTTTGCAAATTGTAGAGTTGCTTCTCACTTCTCTTTTCGTGAGGCCAATATAAGTTTGTATACAAGTCCATATTACGAAAAAAAATTTTTTTGAAAACATTCAAGTTTTTATATTGCTCAACTTCAAGAAGGTTTTTTATAATTTTTCCAAATTCTAAATCCATATCAAAGTAAAATCTATTCATCATTTTTCTATTCAAATTTGATTTTTCTTCTTTAATTTTTGAAAATCATTTATGCACAGGTATATTACTTGGATTCTACAAGATGAAAATATTAATTATTTGTGACAGTTAGCTAGCGCCAATTGAAAATTTTCCAATTAAATTAATGTTTAATCAAGCAACTAATATATGTGGCCCCCTTTGTTAAGCCATTAATATTTAATGTTTTGAAAATGGAATAAGATGAATGGTAATTTGTAAGATAAATTAAGCCAAGATGAATGTTAATGGTATTCTCTTTTTTCAAACACTCCTCTGTTAATTGGTTGGTGAAAAAAGATAAATTTTTAAAAATATTTTTTCTTTTTTCTCTCTCGTTATTTTTATATTTTTTTCTCTACTCACCAATCAATCAAGAGATAAGTGTTGGAGAATAATTGAAAAATAAAAATTTTATTAGCATTCCTCATTAAGCTAAATGACATCAGAAAATACTTGGTTTTATCTAGTATTCATGTGCATGCTTGCTTTCATTGCTTTAGGACTTTAACCTTATATTATAAATCATTTATGACACAAACATTTTATTATTAAATTAATACCCTTAAAATTCATTGTTTGTTATATATATAATATAAAAAGATTAGAAGTTTTAAATTCTTGATGCTATAATCCTTTTAAGAGATTTTATTTACATATAATACATAAAAGAAATCTATAATTATTCCCAAACTTTAAACATAATCAATAAGGCAATGATTTGATGCGTGTCGAAGTCATTAAAAATAAAACTATTCTTACTAGAAATCATAAATTAGTAGGAATAGTAAGTCTAGGTCGAATTCTAAAGACTAATTTTTTTTATCAATTCAATAAGAATGAAATATAAAGTATGAAGGATTTTTAATTCAGCTAGAAATTCAATAATAGCAATGAAAGCAATAAAACAAAACTGAAAACTGAAAATTAGATTATAAAATATTCGTTACATATTTTGCACTTTTATTCTTGTTATTTTCATGAGATATATGGGTTTGATGTGCTTAATTGGTGATTTTTGTTTACTTTGTATCTTATGATTGATTATGGAATATGAGGTTTATTTGTGCTTAATTTTGCATCTAATTGGAAGAGTTGGAATGTGAAAATTCTTGTTTGGAAGCTAATAGAAGATAAAGTGAATGTTCTTAAGTCAAACCTGCTATTCGATTATAGAAGAAAACTTGAGATAATTTCAGATAAAGCGTGAGCGCATTTTTATTTTGAGTTATTTTTTAATTATAACTCTAAGGTTAACAAGTTGTCTAGGGTTAATAGAGGTATAAATATTCTTTTTCTAGTAGTTGAAACTATCTTTTGACAAGCCACCTACAAAATTTTGAGACCTAAATTTTTTTCTTTTGGCTGTAATCTCCAATTTTATATATCATTAAATTTTTATCTAATTGAAGGTTAATCAAGTTGTTGGAGTTTTCATTATGAGATATATGATTAATTATCTTATCTTTTCTATTTCAAGTATTCATATATTTTTTGAAATGATGTTGATTAATAACTTGAACTCTCAAAGCTCCCTTTAAAACTCCAACTCTCACTAATTACCAATCTAATTTATAGACTCCAAATAGGGCGTTATAGTCATGGTGTGTACACGACCAGATATCACTCGTGCAGTTGTAATGAGCAAATTCCTTTCAAATCCTGGAAAGGAACATTGGGGTTACAGTAAAGTGGATTTTTAAGTATTTTTAAGATACTTCCAAAATATGTTTATGTTTTGGAGATATCTTGTAATGGTCCAAATATTGGATTAGTCGTAAACTGTAGTTTCTGAGATTGATCAGATAATTAATACACCCGTGAGTGAAAAATATTTTATTTGATCATCGCAAAAATATAGGTTATCATTAGTCTTAGGGTAAAAATTTGGAGTGAAAATAAGGTCAAATAAGTTCTCAAAAGTCAAAATTAAGAAAAGAAAATGACCTGGTTTAATTAAATAATTGGTTGATCATACTTTGATCGGGCTATGAAAAATAGTAAACGACATCTAAAATTTATTTTAAGACATGGATAGACTTTATATAATATTTATGATTATTTAACAAGAAAAAATAAATTTTACGATGACACCGAAAATTGAATTATCAATCTAATTTAGGTGGGCTGGACAGAAAATAAACTCCGATTGAGTTAAAAAAAATTTGTAGATATATAAAAATATTTTATGAATTATGAAATCAAATTTTTGTGAAATTAAGCTTGAAAAGTGAGAAAAATACTTTATAGTGCATAATTGGGCCTAAATGGATTGAGCTTTGTTTGACCCAAGCTCACCCATTTAAGACCACTATAAAATTGACCCAAATTATCAGATTTCTCTAGATAATTCTATTTCATCTCCTTCCTCTTCCCCCTTTCTTAGCCGAACCATTCCTTCTTTGTTTTCTTCAAAATTTCTTCATTTTCCTTAAATTATCACACCAAAATCAACCACCCAAAATTAATTTCAGCCTCTCTAATAGCTAATAGAAGTTTTTAATCTTCATTTGTGGAGGCTAAAGTGGAAGAAAATCAAAGGAGAAAGTTTAGGATATTAATTTGAGGTAAGCAAAATTTATGGTTTTAAATTAATTTAATGGTTCAAATAGGTAGTTTAAGATATGTAGATAATAAATATGAAGTTTATTTGAGTTTAGGAAGTAAATTAATGGTAAATTAATGGAAGGTGAAGTTTTTTCCAATAAAAAGGCAAAGGAAAAGGAAGCTTAGGAAGTCCAAAATAGCAATTAAGGTTAGTGATTCCATAATCTAATTATTTTCATTAATTAAGTATGATTTAGAGTTATGGAAATTTAGAAAATTATGTATTTTCTATGTAATTGTTAATTAATGCTTAAAACATGATTAATGGATTATGAAAAGTGAATTAGAATGATTAATTTCAATTAAAAATTAATTAGTAGAAATTGTAAAATGTGATCTTATTATGTGAAAAATAAATATTAAGGAATAAATACATTTTAGTGTAATATTATGATATATATGGAACAATGAATGTATTAATTAGTGGAATGAATAATTAGAAAGTGAAAGAAAAATCTTAATGATGAAAATTAAATATAGGCCAATAAATGAAAGAGGAAAAATTAATATTTTTTTTGCTAATTAAATGAAAAATTAGTCATGAAATGCAAGAAAATATGATTTTAAGTGTATAGAAATTTATTGAAATTTTTTTAAATTAAATATTGAATATTTTTCTATTTATTGATAATCTTATGTATAAAATGAAAAATAATGAATAAAATGTATTTGGTGAGTTTATAACTTAATTGATATATTAGAATGAAAAAAGTGAAAAATTTTGGTAGTGATAAAATTTTTATCAAAGAATAAATTATTAAGTGATTAATAATGTAAAAATAATGAAATTTATGATTTTAATAGAAATTGAATTGAAGAAATAAAATAATGTCCTTAGTTATTTTTCTGATGGTTAAATCTAGCTCAGGATATAATTGGCTAACCATAGGGATACTATTACCGCGGTGCGGGTCATGGTTACTTGCTTATGTAGGTCGATGATGGTCTACTTCAATGATTGTAACTCAGTGATTCAGTATACAGTGTAGTGCTCGGGTGATCTTTCGAGATTACTCTTCAATATAGTGGATTCTTGGGGTCCACATCCCATGTATCTAGTCCGAAGATTTTTTATCGGATTAAAACTAGGAGCAAATGTGAATAAAATGAGTACAAATGATTTAAGTGAAAAATATGATAAGAAAATATGCAAGTGAAAAATATGATAAAAGTAGCAAATGTGAATGAAATAATTAAAGTGACAATTATGAATAAAATATGAGAAAAGTGATTAAAATGGAAAATATGATAAACATGAAATAAGAGAAAAATATAAGAAAAATAATGAAAGTGAGAAATACAAGATAAAAAATATATATATGATAAAAAAATGGTATAATCATAATAATGATAAATGGGATAAATGTGACAAAAAAATAACAAAGTTGAAAAATGAAAAATAAGTGGAAGATAGATATTAAATTGTGTAGTAAAAATAAATAATCAAAAAAATAAATACAAATAAATAAATAAAAAATAATAATGTTAGTGGCAAAAATTATAAATAATATATAGTTAATGGCATAATTGTAAATAAATAGAAATTTAGGAATTTAAGTGAAATTTGTAACAAATTAAATTAAAAAAATTCAAAAGAAGAAAGAAAATAAGGATTAAAAAGAAAAAAAATTATTGAGAAAAAAATTTTGATAAAATTAATTAAGGTATTAAATGGTGAATTAAGAGTACTTAAAAATAATAAAATGAATTATATATTAATGAGAAAAATTGAATAGTATACTAAAAATATAATTGCATGAAAATATAATTAGTGAAAATTTTTAGATTAATAATCATTACTGAGTATATTAATGCTCAACACGTAGTTATTTGACTGCGTGCAGATAGTAGAGGAAAAAATATGAGCAAGTATACAAATTTTGGGAGCAGACGGAAAAACAAAATAGTAATAGAATATTACTAATAATAACATTTGTATATATGTATAGATATAGAGTTGTAAGAATAAATCTTGTACATATTATGATAAAATGGTATTTGTAAATTATTATGTGTGTGAAGAATGAAAGAATGATTTGTGGATGAATGTAAAATATTTTGTATTATATGTGAATTGTTGTGCCTAAAAATGGGTTGTGGATTGTTTGCTTTGTAAGTGGATGAGTTAGTTTATCGCCGTTATGCTGCCGAAATTTTTGGAAAAACGAAAAAAGATTAATTAAGTGTTGATAATATTATGGTCATTAAATTAAAATAAAATAATTTGACATATGTCGGCTATAATCGTATTTATCAACGTAACGTACGTATAGAATAAGTGTTATAAAGGTGTCACATACCGAGCATGTGTTTGTTGGATACATAGATGCAAATATGGCTGATGATGTAAGAAAGTTCACGTTAAGATACCTAATCACTTTTACGGAGGGAGCTATGTCATGACAGTAAAAATTACAAGAGTGTGTTACATTGTTCACTACTGAAGCAGAGTTTATTGCAGTAATAAAAACATATAAAGAGTTGTTGTGAATGAAAAAGTTCTTGAAAAAACTTGGGTTGTAATAAGACTGATATCAGTTGTTCTACGATAGTCAGAATGTTATCCATCTTAGAAAAAATATCTCATTTCACTCGATTTAAAAACATATTGATATGAGATATCACTAGATAAGATATGTGTTGAAAAAAAACTATTACAACTTGAGAAGATCCATACAGAAAAAATGGATCAAACATGTTAACAAAAATTATACCGATATTATATTTTGAGTTATGTCATTTAGCTGCAGGAATGGTGGAAGCCCCATGTTGTAATGGCCCAAATACCGGGTTAGTCGTAAACTGTAGTTTCTGAGAGTGATTAGTATACCCGGGGGTCAAAAATACACCAGTGGGTGAAAAATATTTTATTTGATCATCGGAAAATATATGTTATGATTAGTCTAAGGGAAAAAATTTGGAGTAAAAATGAGGTCAAATAAGTCTTCAAAAGTCAAAATTAAAAAAAAAAGTGACATGATTTAAATGATAGGTTGACCGTACTTTGACCGGTCTATGAAAAATAGCAAACGACATCTAAAAATTTACTTTAAGATATGGATAGACTCTAAATAATATTTAGGATTATTTGAAAGTGAAAATGGAATTTTACGGTAACACCGAAAATTGAATTATCTGTCCGATTTAAGTGAGCTGGACAGAAAATGAAATCCGATTGAGTTAAAAACTTTTTTGTAGACATATAAAAATATTTTATGAATTATGGAATCAAATTTGGATGAAATTGAGCTTGGAAAATGAGAGAAATAATTTATAGTGTTTAATTGGGCCTTAAATTCACAAATGGGCCTAATGGATTGAATCACTTGTCTTGGCCCAAACCCAGCCACCTATATAAGCTCAAAATATCAGAATTCACTAGATAATCCAGCACCTTCTTCTTCCTCCCATGCTTTCCCCTTCGACAAATGGGTTTCCTCCATTTTCTCCACCAAATTTCTCTCATTTCTCCTAATTTTGCACCAAAATTAACCACCCTAATATAAATTCAGCATCTCTAGTTGCTATTTGAAGCTTTTGATCTTCATTTGGAGGGCTAGAGTGAAGGAAATCAAAGGAGAAAAGTTGAGATATAAATTGGGGGTAAGTGAAATTTATATTTTTAAACTAGTTTAATGGTTCAAATAAGTAGTTTAAGTTATGTAGATAATAAATATGAAATTTATTTGAGTTAAGGAACTAAAATATTGGTGGATTAGTGAAGTGAAATTTTTGGCTGTGGTAAGGAATCAAGGAAGAGAAGGAACTTCAAAGGAAAAAGGTAAGGAGAATGAAGCATAGGAAAGCTAAAGAGAAGAAATAAGGTTAGTGATTTCAAAATCTACTTATTTCCATGGATTAAGCATGAATTAAGGTTATGGAAATTAGAAATTTTGTGTATTTTTCATGTAATTGATAATTAATGTTTAAATTTTGATTAAGGAATTATAAAAAGTGAATTAGAATGGTTAATTTCAATAAAAAAATTAATTAGTGAAAATTGAAAAATATGACCTTATTATGTGAAAAATGTAAATTACGGTATAAATACATTTTATTGTAATATTATGATTTATATGGAACAAGAAATGTATAAATTAGTGAAAAGAATATTTAGAGGATGAAAGATAAATTTTAATGATGAAAATTAATTATAGGCCAAAATATGAAAAAAAAAGAAAAATTAATATTTTTCTTGCTAATTAAATGAAAATTTAGTTATGAAATGCAAGAAAATGTAATTTTGTGCGTGTATAAATTTATTGAGAATTTTCAAATGATATATTGAATAATTTTCCAATTATTGAGTATATTATGCATGAAATGAAAAATAATGAATAAAGTGTATTTAGTGATGCTTGATGACTTAATTGAATGTTCATAGTGAATTATTGATATATTAGAATGCAAAGTGTGAAAAATTATGGTAGTGATAAAATGGTTATGAATGAATAACCATTTTAAGTGATTAATAATGTAAAAATAATAGAATTTATGAATTTAATGAAAAATGAATTAAAGGAAAAAAATAAATAATGTCCTTGGTTATTTTTCTGATGGTGAAATCTAGTTCAAGATATAATTGGCTAGCCATAGGGACACCATTACCTCGGTGCGGGTCATGGCGACTCGTTATTGTAGGCCAATGACGGTCTACTTCAGTGATAGTGATTCAGTGATCAGTGTATAGTGCAGTGCTCGGATGGTCCTTCGGAATTACTTTTCAGTGTAGTGGATCTTTAGGTCCACGTCCCATGTATCCGGTCTGAAGATTTTCTATCAGATTGAAACTAGGGGCAAATGTGAATAAAAGTAGTACAAATGATTTAAGTGAAAAATATAATAAAAAAAGATGCTAATGAAAAGTATTTTAAAAATGAAGTATGTGAGAAAAATGATAAATATAAAATGGAAAAAAATGTGAGAAAAACAAGATAAGTGATAATTATAATAATATGATAAAAGTGACAAATGTGAATAAATATGATAAAAGTGACAAATATGAACGAAATGATAAAAATATATATATAAAAAAGATCAAAATGACAAGAGTGAATAAAATAGAAAAATATGATAAAAAGGATAAATGTGGAAAAAAATGATAAAAATGATAAATGTGAAAATATATGATAAAAAAGATAAATGTGAAAAAAAATTATGATAAAAATGATAAATGTGAATAAAAATAGTAGATATAAATGAAGTGAAAATTATGATAAAAAAATAAAATAAAATGAAGTGAAAATTATGATGAAAATGAAATAAGTGAAGAAAAATAAAATTGGAAAATGTGATAAAGTTGATATAAGTGATAAATATAATAATTATAATAAAAATGATAAAAATGCTAAAAATGGTATAATAATAATAGTGATAAATGTGACAAAAATAGAAAAATTTAAAAACAAAATTAAAGTGGAAGAAAAATGTTAAATTATGTAGTAAAAAAATAAATGAAAAATAAAATATTAGTGGCAAAAGTGGAAATAAATGTAAAACAATGGCAAAATTGTAAATAAATGTAAAGCAATGACAAGATTGTAAATAAATGGAAATTTATGAACTAAAGTGAAATTTGTAGCTAATTAAATAAATGATTGAAAAAAATAAAGAAGAAATAAAGGAATGGTTAATTAAAGAAATAAAGTGAAAATGGGCTAAATTGAAAGTTCAGGAGTAAATTGAAAAAAAATTGAATTGAGAAAAATTGTTAAAGTTAATTAAGATATTAAAAAGTGAATTAAAGATAAATAAAAGTAAAGTATTGATAAAAAGAATAATAAATATATTAAAGAGAGAATTTGAATAATGTTTTAAAAATATTATTACATGTATAAATGCATGAAAAAAACATATGTCAGTGGAAATTTTTAGATTAGTAATCACCACTGAGCATATTAATGCTCAGCACGTAGTTATTTGACTGCGTGCAGATATTAGAGGAAAAGGCAGGAGCAAGCATACAAAAACTTGGGAGCGAAAGAAGAAGAAATAATAGAAGGTTATTATCAAAGATAGCATGTATATATATGTTTAGGTATGAAGTTGTAAAAATAAAATGTATATATTATGATAAAAAAAATATTCGTGAATTATTATGTGTGAAGAATGCGATGTCGAAATGTGATTGAATGGAGAATACGTTACATATTATATGTACTGTTGTGCCCAAATATGGGCTGTAGATTGTTTGTTTTGCTAGTGGGGTAGATATGTTATAGCCGTTATGTTGCCGAAATTTTTGAAAAAATAAAAATGATTAATTATGTGTTAATATTATAGTTATTAAATAAATAGAAAAAATTTTTGGGCACACATCGGCTATACTTGTATTTACCCACGTAACGTACGTATAGATATGAATAAGTGTTATAAGGGTGTTACACATGTAGTCGAAAGAGAGAGATTTATTGTTTTTTTTCAAAGTCGATAGTAGCAATTATAAAAAAAATGATATATAGGTTCATCCACATGTAAAGCATACCACATATTAATTTTAAAAAATAATTAAAAATAAAAAAATCAACAATTTTGAATTTTTTTGCAAATTGTGGCTACAATTGTGGACTTTTGGGCATTCTCATTTGCCTAAAAAAGGCACTACAAGCAAGAAGAGGAGGCACTACAAATCTCATAAAAAATTAATAGATTCAATTTGAAAGAGGAACTCCTGTGAAAAAGTTAGACTTTTTGGAAATTTTTTAAAAATTAAAAAGTGACAAAAATAGTAAAAATATATTTTTAGAAAATACTTGTGTGTTACTATTTTTAGATTTATCCCAAAATTATTGTATTATCTATAGTCTATGTCTAGAAAAAGTTCTCTTTTTGTATCAATTAATTTTTATTAATGGAAGAAAAATATTTAAAGTTTGTTATATAAACTAACTCAAATTAAAAAGTGAATCACGTTTAATTATTTACTGACTATTTTTATTATGTATTTATTTATGTTATTTTACCTACAAGTAGACTTGTCAAAATCTCAGCATATATGAAAGCTCTTTTCAACATGGTGTTAAAGTTACTAGAATTATCATATTGAATGTTTGTATTGCTTGTTACTACTAGCAAATGTCTAGTCATATTATCTTTACATTCTAGAACTTCTACATATAAGCGTGTTAAGATATCTCACTAGTTGATTTGTTATAAGTTTAAGTGTTTATTATAACTTAGACAATCCTTGTTCTTAAACTAACTTTGAGAGTGAATTTAGGTACAAAAAAATATTTTCAACATGTTATCAAAGCCACAAGCATTGGAAATGATGGTTCACTTGCATATATTCATATTTTTTACAGCTACTAAATGTTTAGTCTTGCTATTTTCTTTCTCCAGATTTTTCACATGAGTTCTACCATAGGCATGAGGAGTCCTTACTCTTTAATGTACTTATGACCCAACAGAAAATAAAGGTCCTGCAACTTCTATTTTTAATTTAGATACCATTTTAATATTTAAAATAATATTTTTTTGTGATTTTTGAGCAATAATTTTAATATAACATATATCCTTATAATTATTTAATAATTAGATATAATAGTTTTCAACAATTAAACAATATATGCTCTAATTTAATGATATAAAAATGATAAATAGTTTAAAATAATATTATTTTATACAATTTAATATATAATACAGTAACAAATATATTAAATGAATCAATTAGATTGCGATACAACAATAAACAAATTGAATATGAATTAAAAAAATCAATACAAATATTAATTTGATACACCATACAAAATTACAACTCCACTCAGTATTATCCATATATTCAAAATATTTTCATTTAATATTTATTAGAGCTGACAATTCGTGTCTTACATATATAACATGTTGTATTATAAATTTAAATATATCGGTTTATGTATTTACATTAATATAATTAATTATAATATAAAATATAGTATGATATACTTTGAAATGTATCTAATTATATAATAAATAAATTAAACATATTTATATTATATTGTGAAAATTTTATTCTATATATTATTGTATAGTTTAATTGGATTGTGTCCAAAATTTTCTTACTCCAATATTTTAAAATAAATAAGCGGTGAGGCACCCTTTATAAATGGTGAAAGAGTGAGTACACAAGCGGTGTGTGTGACATCTGTTGGACAGGACAGGTACCGTTCTCTCTTATGGTCACTCCAATGGAAATTGGTGACACAAAACGGAGTCCCTAAAATTGCCCCTCCCTTCAAATATGGACGTGGATTATATGGTCCAATACCATTTTAATATTTAAATATTTTTTTTGTGATTTTTGAGTAATAATTTTAATATAACATATATCCTTATAATTATTTAATAATTAGATATAATAGTTTCAACAAATAAACAATATATGCTCTAATTTAATGATATAAAAATGATAAATAATTTAAAATAATATTATTTTATACAATTTAATATATAATACAATGACAAATATATTAAATGAATCAATTAGATTGCAATACGACAATAAACAAATTGAATATGAATTAAAAAAATCAATACAAATATTAATTTAATACACCATACAAAATTACAACTCCACTCAGTATTATCCATATATTCAAAGCATTTGCATTTAACATTCATTAGAGTTGACAATTCGTGTCTTACATATATAACGTGTTGTATTACTATTTATATCGATTTAAATATATCATTTTGTATTATATAAATTTATAAATAAATTTATATTAATTTAATTAATTATAATATAATATATAGTATGATATACTTTGAAATGTATCTAATTATATAATAAACAAATTAAACATATTTTGAAAAATCTATTCAATATGTATTGTATAGTTTAATTGGATTGTGTAAAAAATTTTCTTACTCCAATATTTTTAAATAAATAAACGGTGAGGCACCCTTTATAAATGGTGAAAGAGTGAGTACACAAGCGGTGTGTGTGACATCTGTTGGACAGGACAGGTACCGTTCTCTCTTATGGTCACTCCAATGGAAATTGGTGACACAAAACGGAGTCCCTAAAATTGCCCCTCCCTTCAAATATGGACGTGGATTATGTGGTCCAATACCTGATGGACATTTGTTTCATCCCTCATAACTCCGCTGTTTCAACTCCTAATCTTTCATCAACACGCGCCACAAAATTTAAGAAAACAGCTCTAGAAAAAACAGGAAAAGCTGCTATTTGATACTTGAATAATATAAAATAAAGACACCAAGAAAAAAAAAAGTAAAGAGGAGTAGACAGAGATGGTGGGGGTGTTTAAAGAAAGTGAGCGGGGCAGGACGTGCCACATCGTCGTTTGCTCGACACGCGTCGCCGTTTTTTCTAAGTGCTACCCGAGAAGACTAATACAGAGTGGGGACCACCACTAATACTCTTTCTTTTGTCAGTGACAGCCTAATGCGGGAAGCGAGAAACAATCAAAAGTCACCTCAAATGAGAGAGCTGTTAAGTTGACCAATAGCTTCAATGAGGTTAGTTCTCACGTCACAGTCAATAAAGTAGAGCGGTTACGTTAGCCAAAGATCCGGGAAGGGAAGAGGAACACCACAAATAAAGTGACGTGTCGTTTATGTAAGGTGCTACCCGAAGGGCCAAGATTCCGGTCTGCCTTTTACTCTCATTTATGGATTAAACTTACTTGCAAACTTGGCTATTTTAATATGGGGGAATATTACATTCATAGCCTCAACTTTCGTATTTGTAACATTTTAATTCTTAAATTTTAATTTGTAACCCAAAAAAATTTAAAATTTAATATAAATAAAATATTAAAATCTGTTAACAGATAAAATTTTATCTGAATATGGAATAATAATATTTTTCTATATATGTCAATTTTTTTTTTAATTTTTTTCTTCATTTTTTATCTCTAAAATTTTGCTAATTATCCAATATTCATAAATATATAAAATTTTATTTTATCTTAATAAATAAAAATATTTTCATATTTTATATCAATTTAGAGAGTTGAAAAATATTTAAATATTAGATTTTTTTATTTTAAATAACCAAATAAATAAATATTATTAATGATAATTTACTAAAATATTTTCCTTCTTTTATTTTTTTATTTAATTTTTAAATAATATTTTTTTAATTTTTGTACATTATAATGAAGTTTATAATTTGATTTTTTTCTAATGAATAAAAAGAAAAATAGGGATTTAAAAAAAATACTTACATATCAATATATAAGAAAAAATTATCATGATTATATTCAGATAATAATTTTACTTGTAATCTACTAAAAAATTATCATATAATATTTAGATAACAATTTTACCTATAATTTGCTAATAAGATTTTTATGTTATATTTATGTTAAGTTTAGAAACTTTTTTTTAATACAAATTGAAGTTTAAGGGTCAAAATATTATAAATATCAAAGTTCAAGAGCCATGGGTTTAATTTACCCTACAATATGATCATTATTTTTATTAATCATTAACAAAGTGGCATCAAATTCCAATTATTATTTGTTTGAATTTTTTTCCTTCAATTTTTAAATTTTGTACATAATAAACTTTGAAGTTGATATTTAGCAATTTGATCTTTTTATCCTAAAATATAATTGACTTTAACAATACATTTTATTTTTTTAACTATCCTTAGTAAATATTAATTATATTTGTTAATATTAGTACCTAACTAAACTTATAAAAAATAATAAAATGTTGTAGTTAGTATAAACAATCGATATCCAAAAACCTATTAAATCCTGACCAAATCCCATTCGAGTTAGATTGAACTACTAAAGTGTAAAACTTTTTCAGTATAAATTTTCTTCATTCACAAAATTTGAATCCATGACCTTACTTAAAAAAAAAATGAAATACCAAATTAATTGAACCAACTTGTATTGATAATAAATTGCTTTAATTGATTGTTTAAAACTATTTTTTTAATGGATAGAAAGTTAATTTGTCTCCCAAATTTATAATTTTAATTCAACTTCTCTAATCAATTTATTGAAATATTTCAACAATTCAAATTTATAAGTATTTCATGAGAAATTAGACTCAATGAATTACTTATAAATTGATTTTTTGACTAAATCTAGTGAATATAAATTTACAAGCTAGGCCATGATTCTTTTATTTTTCAAGTAATTTTCATGGTTAGTCTATTTAATCTGCCGAGAGAAAAATACTAAGTTTAAATTTATTATCACAAAGTATATATAAAATATTAAAATTAGTAAGAGGAGTGGAGTTAGAAAGAAATAGACCACTCATAAACCTCATGATAGACGGAGAAAAATTTATTGGGCATGATCATAGTGTCTAATGGGCCAAAAACAAACTCCTCTGGGGTTGAACGATCATATTCGTTGAACTTGTAAAGTGATGTAAACATAAGCTCATATAATGCTTTATGTCGGTCATTACAACCCAAGACTATTATTTTTTGACGTTACCGATATCCATAATAGTCAATTGAATAAATTTTTAAGTAAAAAATTTAACTATATCAATTTATAAAATTGAAGGATAAAAAAGGTCTTTTTTTCCTAAAATTTATGTTATCACTAGTATTTTTAATTAGATCGTAAAGATAAATTTAATACAATATACATTTATATAAGTTTATTACCAATGCCGTTTGACCCTTTGACCCTAGTATAAAAAGACAAAAAAGTGGGCAGCTCATCCATTATGCTCATCCGTTATTTCTCCCTTACATTTCTGCCACCCTCACTCCCTTTCTCACTCCTTACACCAAAACCCTCCCTTTCTCCCTCCTTACACCAAAACCACTCCTCCCCCCTTCTTCTCCATTCTTTTCATATCTTCACCCATCTCTAGCAAAAACTCAAGCTTCATACCACCCATTTTTGCTGGAAAATCGAAGGAAACAAGGAAAGAACAAAATTTTAAGCAAGTGGCTATGGATTTAAGAGGAAGAAAGGAAGAAAAGGAGCTGGATATTGAGGGTCATGACCAGCCCTTGAAAGGAGAGATTTTGTTCTTGTAGATGACCTAACTAGTTAAGTTAGGATTTTAACACAAGTTAAAGCTTTTAAGAATCAAATTGGAATTTTGAGTAGAGAGACCCAACTAATATACCTATTAAACTAGTAAAAGAGGAACCTTAAAGAATATTAAGTTATAAAAATGGAACCTTAAATTGGAACCATAGAGTTTGAGCTTAAAAGAGTAGTTTTATGATATAATAGTGAGTTGGTGAGTAGAAATGGTATTTTTACGTGATAAGATCACTTAGTGGAGCTGGAAACACTATCCAACGTGAAGGAAAGACTTGAACCGAAAAAAGAAGTGATTAGAAAAACTCCATTTGAGCTTAGTACATAATGACAACCCTCTTTTGTTTTTAGCATGCTTTATGTGATGTGTTATATGTTTGGACATGGAAAAATTATGCTTAAATGATATTGGAATGAATATTTGATGTGATAGAGTAATTAGGAGTTGATTTTGGGTATGAATTTTGAATATAGTTGCAATGGCATGATTTGAGGTCTTTTATATATATATATATATATATATATATATATATATATATATATATATATATATATATATATATATATATATATATATATATATGCTAAAATTGGCATAGAAGCATAAAAATGATAGTGTATGTTCATATGTATGTGAAAGTGGTTGTTGGAATTGGCCAAATGATGTTTGAATGTAAAAATGATAGATGCTCTGTAATTTCACGATTTTTTGCACAATTCCTACTCAGATTCACGACCATGAATAACCATGAAGACTTATTTACGGTCGTGAAACATCACTTATAATTGTGACTCTTTTTTTATGGTTGTGAATCATGAAAGTTGTAAATGTAAAATATGAACAAATCCTTTCATGATTTGGTTCATTGCTTTGTGCATCACTTGCATCTGTGAAGTTTAGCTTCATACCCATGAATACTAATTCACACCCGTGAAGCCCTCTTTCACCTTTGTGAACACACTTTCATGACCATAAATGTTGACTCTTAAATTGTAAGTGGACATAAGCCTTCATAGATGGGGCATGCCCAAAATCATAGGTTGCAACCCTAGATGAAAATATCCATGCCTATGAATATAGTATTCACGATCATGAATCTAGAAATAATTATAATGTGTTAACTTTTAGACTTGTCAACCCCAAAAGGATTGCAGAACTTGATACTATATTACCTAATTATTTTAAAAGTATATTTGTATGATGTTTATTAATTAGAAATGAGCTAAAGGTGTTAGTAAAATATGTCATATGGATATGTTGATACTATGAAACGATGTTGAACATGTGAATTTCTTATAAAATGAGAATAGAATGATAATGATGTATAAAACATGGAATGGAAAATGAGATAAGTTATGTATAAGCCCATAACATCTAACTTAGGACCAATGATAGGGTAGATGATATTATCACTAAAGGCGTAATGGTACTATAAATATGAGATCATGTGTTGATTTTGGCATCCTAGCCTGTGATCAAGCACTCATATAATAGTTGATGATTTGGTAGCATAAGAAAATACAATTGTACTTGAAACATAGCCTGTGATTAGACATTATTACTCTAGCCGATAATCCGATAATACATATATTGCAATCAGTCAACTCATATTCTAATTGTCCAATTTAAGATGTTATTGGGCTAGTCACTAAGAACCATCAATATGAATTATCTTGTATGAATTGAAAGATGAGTTGTACATATACGTATGATGTAATCATTCTATCTACTTGATAATGGTCGTGATTTATATCTGATTGATGAGTTTGTGTGTGTCTGTGTGTGTATATATATATATATATATATATATATTAGAGAAGTGCTTGAAAGACAATCACTTTTAGCACTTATTATACAAATTTATTTGATTAATAAAAGATATTTTCATTAATTTTATAACGCTCGTACTTAGGACCTATAAATTATATTATTGGTTAGTGGGAAATGGGGAATTAAGTGGAGTTTTGAGATTTTGAGAGTAGTTGAAATCTTATGTTTCACACCCGTAACAATGGGTGTCACAGCGTGAATATTAGGGTTTAGTGCCCAATCGTGATGAGGTTCTTCACAGTCATGAAAAGTTGCTTCACAATTATGAAGAAAAGGCTCATGCCCGTGAAAGATGAGTCACAATTGTGAAGTCTGGGCAAACAGAGCTGGTGAGACAGTCATGTTTTTCTCTTTGCCATTCCCTTTAAATCTGTCATTCACTCCCTATTAACCAACCTAACATGTCATATGCATCTTCTTCTTTCTCCAGAGCTTTTTCCATTGTTGAAGCTTGGAGAGAGCTTGTTTTTATAAGTAAAGTGAGGGAAAAAGTGATAAGGAGAGAGTTGTGGGTTACAAAGATAAAAGCTTAGTTTTTTTTTTCTAGACCTTGGTTTGTTTCTAGAGGCTAAGAGAATGTTTCTCCATCTTGCTTAGACCTAGAAGGAGTGCTGAAATCCTTCTCAAGGGATAGGACAAGTTTGAAGAGATTAAGCTTTAGCCAATCTTCATCCTAGGTGTAAGGTTTTTACATAACAACACTTAAGGCCATTGCATTGTATTTTTCTGTGTTCTTTACTTTAAAGGAATGTTTTAGATGATAAATGAGTAGATAAATGGCAAAATATGGGGTTGATATGCATGATGGAAATTGGTATGAACATGGATAAATTTAAATATTTGAGGAACAATTCTGATTATTATTGATGATTATAGATGATATTGTCATGATAGTTAGCTTAATGCATGCTAAAATGTTGATATGGTGGCTGACATTGGTTAACCGTAGTGAGTATTGCATATGGTATTGGCATGATTTGTGATGCTCTGTTTTTCCAAAAAAATTTCCAGATTCACGGTCGTGAAGGGTGAGTTCACGAGTATGAATGTCTGAGATGCATTCTTGATTGTTGAAGCAGACTCTTTCATGGACAGCTTCATGGTTGGGTTCACTCCCGTGAAAGGCTTACCACGGCCGTGAACGTGTACTGATTTATGGGTTGAATCACAATTTGTGTCATGGAAAGGACTATCCGTGAAGTGGTGTTTTATGGTTGTGAATGGTTATTCACGGGTGTTAAGCTGTTTATGATGAAAATTTTATATGTTTGGTTTCGAATTGAATTTGATTCGTTGAGAGATGGTAGGCCTCAGATGCATGCTATTAGCATGGTATGGAAATATATAGTTGTGGAAATCATGAGATTTATATAAAATATGGTAATAGATAATATGAATACGCATATGATAACATTATAAGCCCAATGCTCTTACTAGAATTAGAGCTATGATAGATGGCATGCCATTGAGAAGAGAATTCGGTACTGAGTGACCAATATTGATCATATATTTGAAGGTCTAGGGTTAGCGAACAAGAGTATTTCGGTGGGTTATATAATTATACTACCAGAGATTAGCAGACCAGAGCACCTTGGTGGGCTGAGTTACCTATATCCATTTTAGTCTCGTTATGGGTAGGTGGGCAAAGGTAAGATAATTGATAATTTATTATGTGTGATAAATATGTGTATGACATTGAGGGATTATTAGATATGTCATGTAGTGATATTTATCATATATATATATGTTTATATATGTATGTATGTATGTATATATATATATATATATATATATATATATATATATATATATAATTTGGATGACATATCATGTAGTATGTGAGCTAGTGCATTGTGGACTTTGAGGTAAGTCGTTATAGTAGTTTGGTAAGTATATCATGCATATTATTTATATTTGTTAAATACGTTGCATGTTGTTGTACACCACTAGGCACAAGTTGCTTAGCGTATGGATTTTCCATGCGTAGGTTTGGAGCATAAGGGAGGACCAATAGAGGAGAACACTTAGTGATTAGAGTCGAGGATATTCATTCGGGGTGGGCGGTACACTGTTGTATCTTATTTTTGGTTGTTTTGTCATGGATTTGGTAGTTATAGCTTTACATACTATATTTCAGAGACACGTAGTTTTATAACTACTCATTTTGTAAACTTGGGCTTGTGTATGCCCATATGATTTGTATTAAAATCTACTTTATTGAGCTCGATATCATGACTAAAGAATGCTTTTTATTTGATTAAGTCATCATGGTCGTGGTGCATAAAAGTTTTTTTTTTGAAAATTTTGATATTTTAACTCATGTGCATTATAACATCTTTTAGTATAATTGGGTTTAGTCTTAATTATATCGAAGGGTATTACATTTAGTGGTATCAGAGCCTAGGTTTAGGCGGTTCTGAATCTAGGTAGGATGGGTGTATCATGTGTGCAAGTGTTATCCTGTATGACTATGATATGGGCTATACTTTATCAATGTGTAGGATAAAGAACAGGTATGGAGATCGAGCCATGTGATGCAGCCAAGAGTAACAGTCCTTCGAATGTTGAGGCTTAGAATCAGCCAAGCCAGACTAGTGCGCAAGGGCCAACTGGCGCACCTCTTTTAGAACAATTGATGGCTAGTCAGTTGGATTAGACACATGACCTGTTGATGCAGAATCTTGCTGTTCTGCTGCAACAATAAGAACAGGTTATGTCGTTGCCACCTCTTTCTCCACCGCTGCCACCTTTACCATCTGCTCAGTCACTGCCAAAATGTAGAGTTCAGATAGACCGGCTGACGAGGCATGGGGCTACAAACTTCACAGATGGTATTAAGGACAATCTGGCAGTTGTCGAGTTTTGGTTAGAGAGGACCAATAAGGTATTCGAGGAGCTGGATTGTGCTGAGGAACATAAAGTTAGGTATATTGTTTCACTTCTCCATAAACATGCTTATGATTGGTGTAAGTTAGTTTTGCAGAAACCGCAGAATCCAGAGCCGATTATTTGGAAGTTCTTCATAGCAAAGTTCAAGAAATAGTATGTTTCGATGGCGTATACAGATGAAAAGAAATGAGAGTTTTTGAACTTACGATAGGGAAACATGACCGTGACAATATATGAGAGAGAGTTTACCTAGTTGAGCATGTATGCGACCAGTATCATTAGGGATGAGGTGGACAAGTGTGACCAGTTTGAAGACGGTCTGAAAGATGAGATCAAGTTCCATATGATCTCACAACAGTATGAGGACTTTGTGAGGTTGGTATCTTATTACATTTCTATAGAGAAGACAATAAAGTTGAAGAGAGCAGAGGAGTCTTCCAGAAGAGACTTCAGATGGTTAGTGTATAGTGCTACACAGTCATCGAGTAAGAAGGCTCACATCAGTTCTGGATCCTTCTAATCTAGGGGATTTGGACAGGGTTAGGGTCAGACAGGGTACACCAGGCAAGTGCCATTTACAGTGACAGTTTCCATTACTGTCAATAGTCAGCCCTAGACACAGAGAGAGACAGTACCACAGTGTACAGTGTGTGGGAGGATGCATATAGGAGAATGTTGGGGACGCACTAGGTATTGCTTTAGGTATGGGTCTCGTGATCATTTTAAGAGAGACTGCCTATTACAAATGGTGGAGACTCCCACTTAGATTTAGGGTTCAACACCGACACAGGCCAAGGGTTAGGGACAGGTTAGTGTAGACAAATGTGGATCTAGATTGGCTATATCAAGGAAAGTGAACAGGCCAGGACCTATTAGAGCACCAACAAAGGCCTATGCTATAAGGGCCAAAGAGGAACCGAGTGCATCAGATGTGGTTGTTCATAAATTTCTTTTTTTTTTACTCAATTTTAATTTCTTTGATAGATCCAGGTTCTACACATTCTTATATATGTACCAACATAGTTGAGCGGTATAATATGTTAGCAAAGAACTTAGATTATAAGATAAAGGTGACTAGCCCTTTGGAGCATAGCACAGTGGTAATTTGGGTGTATAAGAATTGTCCGATTATGGTTCAAAGGATAGATTTCATAGCATAGTTACCCTTTCGTGAGTATGACGATATCCTGGGTATGGATTGACTATCTCGACATAGTGTAGTAGTGGACTGTAGAATGAAGATGGTAGAATTAAGAATGTTAGAAGAAGAGATAGTGGTTATGCAGAAGGAAAGATCTTCACAACAAATAAGGATCATCTCCATGATGCAAGTAGAGAAGATTATTGAAAAAAGGTGTGAGGCCTATTTAGCTCACTGATCGACAGCAGGAGGGAGAGCCTAGATCGTAGGGTTATTCTAACAGTAGAAGGATTCCCATATGTATTTCAAGATGAGTTACTAAGGCTACCTTCGAAAAGAGAGATAGAGTTCTCAATTGAGCTTACTCCAGGTACAACTCCTATATCAGCAATACCATATTGGATGGCTCCATCAGAGATGAAGGAGTTAAAGGCATAGTTACATGAATTGCTAGATAAAGGCTTCATCAAACCGAGTGTATCTCTATAGGGTGCATCGCTGTTATTTGTTAAGAAAAAAGACGGGTCTATGAGATTGTGCATGGTGACTGTCAAAAATAGATATTCGTTACCACAGATTGATGATCTCTTCGATCAGTAGAGAGGTGCAAGGATATTCTCTAAGATTGACTTGAGATCGGGGGTACCATTAATTGAGAATCAAATCGGGTGATATAGAGAAGACAACCTTTAGAACCAGGTATAGTCATTATGAGTTCTTGGTTATGCCCTTTGGGTTGACCAATGCTCTGACAACTTTTTATGGATCTGATGAAATGGATATTCGGACCATTTTTGGATCAGTTTGTCATGGTGTTCATAGACGACATCTTGTTGTATTTTAGAAACAGGAATGAACATAAGCAGCATTTGAGAACAATTTTACAGACTCTTATGGAGCAGAAGCTATATGTCAAGCTCTCTAAGTGTGAGTTTTGGCTAGATGAGGTTGCCTTCTCGGGCATGTGATATCAGCTGATGGGATTAGAATGGATCTGGGCAAGGTCAAGGCGATCTTGGATTGGAAACCCATATGGAATGTTACCGAGATCAAGAGTTTTCTTGACTTAGCAGGGTACTACAAAAGGTTCATCAAAGGGTTTTTCATGATTGCTTCTCCGTTGACTAGGTTATTGCGGAAGGATATTAAGTTTGATTGAATGAACAAGTATCGGAACATAGCTTAAGAGTCTTCTGATAGAACCTTTAGTATTGACACAGTCGATTTCGGACAAGGAATATGAGATTTATAGTGACGCATCACAAAATGAATTGGGTTGCATGTTAATGCAAGAAGGGAAAGTTTTCGTCTATGCCTCTAAACAATTAAAGCCTCATAAAAAGAACTACCTGACGCATGATATAGAATTGGTGGCCATTGTCTTTGCATTGAAGATATGGTATCATTATCTATATGGAGAGAAGTGTTACATCTACACTGATCACAAAAGTTTGAAATATCTTCTTACACAACAGGATTTGAATTTGAGATAGAAAATATGGTTAAAGTTGATAAAGGATTATGACTGTGCAATTGATTATCATCCAAAGAAGGCCAATATGATGGTCGTTGCTCTCAGTAGAAAGATCATGGCAGAGTTGGATATCCAACCAATCTTGAGTCAAAATATTAGAGATACATAGAAGCTTGATGGCATCCAATGAGGAGAGACCGGGTTTTTCAGTCTAGCCAGATGGTAGTTTACACTACCAAGGTAGGTTATGTGTACCAGAGGTCTTAGAGTTAAAACAAAGATTATAAGGGAGGCCCATGAGATGAAATTTGCAATGCACCCAGATAGTAACAAGATGTATCAGAACTTGAAAGAGGTGTATTGGTGGTTAGGGATGAAGAAAGATATCACAGAGTTCACAACTATATGTCTTACATGTCAGCAGGTAAAAGCCAAACATCAGGTACCTTTAGGGTTATTACAGCAGATCACAATCTAGTAATAAAAATGAGAGAGTATCACTATAGATTTTGTGATTGGATTACCGTTGACATCGAGGAAATGTGATGTTGTATGGGTAATCGTGGATAAATTAACGAAATCGGCTCACTTATTTCCTATTCGGAGAGATTATCCTTTTGAACCGGTTGGCAGAGTTGTATGTGAATGAGATAGTGTGTCTATAAGAAGTTCCCTTTTCCATCATTTTGAATAGAGATCTCTGGTTCACATCTCAGTTTTGGGTTAGTCTACAGTGAGCTTTGGGTACCAAGCTTAGCTTCAACACGACTTTTCATCCCCAGACATGTGGTCAGTCATAGAGAGTTATTCAGATCATGGAAGACATGATGAGGTGTTGTGTGATGAAATTTGAGGGAGGTTGGGATAAATATCTACCGTTAATGGAGTTCTCATATAACAACAGTTACCAATCCAATATTCAAATAGCTCCGTATGAGGCACTTCACAGTAGAAAGTGTCAGATACCATTGTGTTTGGCCGAGCTCAATGAGAGAAAGTTAGTGGGGCTAGATCATATACAAGAGACAAAAGAAAAAGTGAAGATCATTAGAGATCGACTGAAAACAACTTTTGACAAATATAAATTCTATACGGACCTCAAAAGAATGGATGTGGAGTACTTAGTGGGAAACAATGTGTTTCTCAAGGTATCTCCATAGAAGAAGGTTCTCCAATTTGGTAAGAAAGGCAAGTTGAGTCTTAGGTTCATTGGACCTTATGAGATCCTAGAGAGGATTGGACTAGTGGCGTATAGACTTGCCTTGCCACTAGAGTTGAGTAGGATACACAATGTCTTCCATGTATCCATATTGAGGAGGTATCGGTCAGATCCTTCTCATATCATCACAGCTGAGAGCATAGAGTTAAGACCATATTTTTCGTATGAAAAGGAATCAGTTGAGACCTCAGCTCAAGAGGTTAATGAGCTCATGAACAAATGAGTTCCACAAGTGAAAGTGTTATGGAAGAGTCATACCATTGAAGAAGCAACATGGAAAAGTGAAGAAGTGATGAGGGCACGATATCCTCAGTTATTCTGAGATGTCATGACAGGTAATTTCAGGGATGAAATATCATAAGGGGGAGAGAAATGTAACGCCTGTAATTAGGGCATATAAGTTATGTTATTGGTTAGTGGGAAGAGTTTTGAGATGTTAAAAGTGGTTAAAATCTAATATTTCACGCCCGTGACAATAGGTGTCATGGTTGTGAATATTGAAGTTTAGTGTACAACCATAATGAGGTTCTTCATGGCCATGAAGAGTTGCTTCACGACGATGAAAGAAAGGCTTATGCCCGTGAAAGAAGAGTTGTGGCCGTTAAGTCTGGACAAATAGAGCTAGTGAGATAATCACATTTTTCTCTCTGTCATTCCCTTAAATCCACTCTCCACTCCCTGTTAACCAACCTAACACGCCATATGCATATTCTCCTTCCTCTAAAGCTCTTTTTCTTCCATTGTTGAAGCTTGGAGAAAACTTGTTTTTATAAGTAAAATGAGAGAAAAAGTGAGAATGAGAGAGTTGTGGGTTACAAAAAGGAAAACTTAATTTTCTTTTCTAGACTTTGGTTCATTTCCAGAGGCTAAAAGAACGTTTCTCCATCTTGCTAGGACTTAGAGGAAGTGCTAGAAGTCCTTCTCAAGGGAGAGAACAAGCCTGAAGAGATAAAACTTTAACCAATCTCCATCCTATGTGTAAGGTTTATACATAACAACACTTAAGGCCATTAAATTATTCTTTTCTGTATTTTTTGCTTTAAAGACATGTTTTAGATGATAATTGAGTAGATAAATGGAAAAATGTGGGATTAATATGCATGATGGAAATTGGTATGAACATGGTTAAATTTACATATTTGAGGAACAATTATGGTTATTATTGATGATTAGAGATGATATAGTCTTGATAATTAGCTTGAATGCATGCTGGAATGTTAATAGGGTGGCTGACATTGGTTAACTGTAGTGAGTATTGTATGTGGTATTGGCATGATTTGTGATGCTCTGTTTTTCTTGAAAAATTTCCAGATTCACAGCCGTGAAAGGTGGGTTCACTGGTGTGAATGTCATGAGATGCATTCTTGATTGTTGAAGTAGACTCGTTCATGGGTAGCTTCATGGTTGATTCACGGTTGGGTTCAAGCTTGTGATGGGGTGATCACAATCAAGAATCTATACTGATTCACAGGTTGAATCACAACTTGTATCACATGGAAGACTACTTGTGAAGTGGTGTTTCACGACCATGAATGGTTATTCACGGGTGTGAAATTGTTTATGATGAAAAATTTATATGTTTGGTTTTGAATCAAATTTTATTCATTGGGAGGCGATAGGCCTCAGATATATGCTATTAACATGGTATGAAAATATATGATTGTGGAAATCATGAGATTTATATAAAATATGGTAATGAATAATATGAATATGCATATGTTAAAATTGTAAGTCCAATACTCTGACTAGGACTAGAGCTACGATAGATGACATGCCATTGAGGGGAGAGCTCGGTATGTTGGTCATATATTTGAAGGCCCAGAGGTTAGCGGACTAGAGCACCTCAGTGGGTTATATATTGAAGGCTTAAAGGTTAGTGAACCAGAGTGCCTCGGTGGGTTATGTATATTTTACTGCTAGAGGTTAGTGAACCAGAACACTTTAGTGGACGGAATTACCTATATCTATTTTAGTCTAGTTATGAGTAGGTGGAAAAATGTAAGATAATTAATAATTTGTTATGCGTGATAAACATATGTATGACACTGAGAGATTGCTGGATATGTCATGTAGTGATGTGCATCATATATATATATAATTCAGATGACATGTCATATAGTATGTGAACTAGTGCATATGCGGACTTTGAGATAAGTCATTATAGTAGCTCAGTAAGTATATCATGCATATTATTTATATTTATTATATGTCTTGCACGTTGTTATGTACCACTAGGCACAAGTTGCTTAGCATATACACTTTCTATGCACAGGTTTGGAGGAGGACCAATTGTCACGTCCGTCAATTTAGGCCATGGTCGACGTGTGTGTTTCGCGACCGGACGCTCCAGATCGATCGAAAATAATGCGCGTGCTCAATCAGAATTAAGCCGTTACGACTGAAGTTTAAATTGGGACCGAGAATAAGTGAAAAAATTTATTTTTAAATATGTAACACTAAATTTTTTTACGAAAATCAATGAAAATGACGTCCGACCGTAAAATACACAATTTTTGCACTGTTAGTGAATCACGAACGGAGTACATCGTGACTTAAAGAATATTGAGGCGGACCTACAGGTATAATTTGGTGTTAAAACTCAAATGTTTATGACACCAAATTAAAGAGATAAAATTTAACTTACGGTATTATAAAAATACTCAGAAAAATATGATTTTTGATTGGTACTCCAATTGTGAAACCGAACATACTAGAATGTAGAGAAAATTAATTCATGAATAATAGTATATTTAATTGTTGAAGATTAAATTGTTTCGGGCTTAGAATTAAGAGATTTAACAAATGTGGAGAAAATAAATTAAGATAATAATAATAATAATAATAATAATAATAATAATAATAATAATAATAATAATAACAACAGCAACAACAACAACAACAACAATAATAATAATAATAATAATAATAATAATAATAATAAAGGAGAATAAGCCAATTTTGGCTAGGAAGCAAAGAAAGAAAAAGAAAAGATAAGTGAAAGATTGATGGAAAATCCCTCAATCAACATCACCTCCATAAGTCATAATTAGCATAAATTAAAGAGTTAACTAAGCATTGTTTATTTTGAACAAATTTTGCAAAATGTGGTCGACCATGGTTAGCATGGAACTCATCCCATTCTTTGCAAACCATCTAGAAAATTCTTTCAACTTCTTTTTTTCCTCTTACAAAACCGTGTACTCTATCCCTCCATCTCTTTCTTTCTTCTCTTATTTATTTCATTTTCTCCCTTTCTCTTCTCAAATTCAAAACACCTATCTCCTCATTCTCTTCATTCTTTTATTTATTCTTTAAATTTCTATCATCTAACCATAAATTATAGTCTAGCAAGTGATAATCTTAGGAGAAATGAGATAATTTCCTTGTGAAGCTCAACCTAGCCGAAACCTCTTGGTGAAAAATTGTATGGGTTGGTTCAATCAAAGCTAAGTTTGTGACTCTTTGGTGATTGGTGATGCATGCCATCTTTGAAGCTTTAGAAGAGCCAATCATACCTTGCATGCAAGGTTGAGTGAAGAAGAAAAACCAAAGGAAGCAAAAAAGGTCAAAATTTTGAAGGAAGCCTCTAAGTGAAATTTTTTATTTTTGACTTTAATCTTGTTTTCCCTATGTACTTGAGAGCTTAAGCTCTCTTATTTTGTGTTGTACCAATTAATTTTGTTTCCTTTCTTAAATTCCAATCTTCATTTGTATTTGTTGTCATAGATATGTTGTGAAGATTGAGATGTTAGAGGTGAAGAAGTAATGAATCTGTTTTGGAATGGAGATCGTAAGCTTGAGGTAGAGTTTAGAAATGAGTTTTAACTTTGTTTTAAGAAGATGGTAATTTAATGGTGGTTTGGAGGTTGGCCGAGAACTATAGAGAATGGTAAGGTAATGGTTACATAAATCAAGATGAAGGAAGGAAAATTTGTAGTTAACTAAACAAAATTTGGTTAAATAAAAAAAACTTAACTTAATTAAAATGAGTAATAATGGTGATTAGTGTTAATGAGGTTGATTAGCAAGTGAGCTTAAAAGAAATATGGGGTTAGCCGAAATGTGCAATAATTTCAGAGTAAAATGATAAGATAATAGATTAGTGTTAATCTCAAATATTAGTGAAGAAAGGGTTAAGAATTATATTAACCGAAATTTTAAGGTGGATTGGAAGTTAATTATGTATGATAAAGTAAATTAAGTTGATTAATGTTAAATGAAGGTTAATTAATTTAATGGAGTTTAAAATTAAGTTAATCAATATACTAATGAGTTAACTAAGTGGAGTTAGGCCTGTGTGAATAACAATTGGGCTGAAACATATATAATAAAATTTAGATAATTTAGATAATATTATGAGTTAGTAATAAAGAATTAAACCAATTAATAAATTAAGTGAAAAATGTAAGTAAGGCAAAAAAAATAAAATAGTTGAGTTAATTATTGGGCTAAATGAAGATTTAAATAAATTAAGGAAATATTATGAGTTAATTATTTGCCGAAATTATTTATGTCAGATTATTTATATAAACATAAATGTTATTAAAGATATTGTCTTATACAAAAAGAATTTCAATGATTTTCAGTTATATATATATATATATATATATATATGTATATTGATTATTATTATAAGTTATTGCACCACTGAGTTAAAACTCAGAGTAAGAGTTTATTTGTCCTCTTGCGTAGGTATCAGGACGAGGGTGAAGAGCAACGAGTTATCTAAAGGTGTCGTTAGTCCAGTGAGCCCTATTCATAGAATATAGCAGCAGTGGCAGTCACCCAAATATAGTTGGTTTATTTTTGTAACTACATCTATATGTATATAAAAAGTTTGTAAATATTTATAATTCGTTGGAGTCGTATAAATTTTTTGTATAAATGTAAATACATAAATTAAGGTTTTTTCTATGCATAAATGAGACGTGAAAATATTGTATTACATAAGAGATTGTGAGTAGGGATGAATATATGGATATACTCATATGTTAATATATATATATATATATATATATATATATATATATATATATATATATATATATATATGTTCATTTTTACAGGGATTTATATGTATGCATATATGTATCATGAATGATACATATATATTGAGACATATGCACAGATACATTTGATACAAATTATATGTGAATATATATATGTGTCATGGATGATACATATATATTGATATATGCACATGTATAAGGGATTATGTAATATACATGTTTGTCTATACAGGTAGTTGGCGATATCATCTTATCTGACTGTGAAATAGGAGGGTAAGGGGTATTACACCAATAGAGGAGGACATCCAGTGATCAGAGTTGAGGATATTCATTTGGGGTGGGTGGTACACTGTTATATCTTATTTTTGGTTATTTTTCCATGAGTTGGGTAATTATAGTTTTACATATTGTATTTCAAAGACATGTAGTTTTATAACTACTCATTTTGTAAAGTTGGGTTTGTGTATGCTCGTATGATTTGTATCAAACAGCTATTTATTGAGCTCAATTTCATGACTAAAGAATGCTTTTATTTTATTAAGTCATCATGGTCATGGTGCATGAAATTTTTTTTTGAAAATTTTAACGTTTTAACTCATGAGCATTGTAGCATCTTTTAATATAATTGGGTTTAGTCTTAATTATATCGAAAGGTGTTATAAATTTGATATATGAATTGATAGTGATCTTAAATTAATTAAAAAAGTTTTTGATACATAACATAACATGAAGAAAATCATAATGAGATCATGATATTGAGATTTTTATCATGTGTAATTATATTAGTATCTAAATTATCCCTAGTCATAGGATTAATGAAAAAAAACTTTATTAATCCGGACATACTAACACATGTTATACTTTTTGATTTGATCAAACAGTAGATCTCATAATTTGTAAACATGAGATGTTTAGAGTTAACATGTTGATACATGTTAAGTGTAGTTAAGTACACTAGATAACCTAATATGAGACAACCATATGAATAATCTATTCAAATGTCAATGATAGTCTCATCATAGAAATGGTGCAAGTATCCTTAGACTTAAAGTAATCAAGGATATCTTGGATACTGGTTTTGTATTTTGACACTATTCTTCATTGGCTCAGGGAGGTTGCTCATAGGATGGTGATTGGGTATATATTGAAGTATTCGAAGGTAATTGAGTAACTAACAAAAGATTCACCGCTCTTGATAGAAGGAGTGTATACCAATGATCTCTTATTGGGGTCATTACTTGGGAATCTTTGGCCAGAGTGAAAATGTCATGAAAATAGTCTTTAATGATATATCTAATAGAGTAATGAGCTTCAAAGATAAGAATAAAATTTACTTGGGATAGATGTGACGTAGTTTATCTAGTGGGAGTTGACATATCTCCATACTCTAAACCAAGTGGAGTATAAAATGGTGAAATAACTAATTACAAGAAAATTATCTATAGAAAGGTTTGTAGTCAAAACACTAATTTTTCGGTCAATTAGGATCATGATGTGTTGCTAGATACTGCTCATAACTTACTTAAATTAATTGGCCAATATAACAATGAACCTAATGGGTCACACACATAGGAGATATGAAAAATAAGTAAAATGATCTTGAATGGAATCCAAAAATATGAAAAAATTATTTCGGGTCAAATCGCGATGAGATTGTACAAAAAAATTACTTGGATGGGTCACAGTCCCATACGGATTGCAGGCCTGCCAGTTAGGCCTAGCCTGGCCAGCAACTAGCCTAATTGGCCTTAATTGTCCAATTAGGGCAATAAACCCCAAAATTCCTTCCATTGTCTTGTACACTTTGTACATAGACTAATTTTGGAATAAAAATATTTTTGAAGAGTTTAAAAGTCTAAAAATTATTTTTTGAAATAAAAAAATAAATTTAAAATAAAATTAAGAGTTATTTTTCATATTCTCTCAAATAGAGCATACACTATTGCTAGGAATTTGAGGTATATTTAACCATTTCTCTTGTAGTTTCTTCTTATATTTTCACGTTGATTAATATTAGAGACGTCTTACTATGGATTATTGTAATTTGCTACAGTCTAATAAGGTGAAAATTTAAAAAATAAATCAAGAAATTACAATGTATAATGTCTAATCTTTATGTTTTGATGGATTAGTTTTAATGGTACAAATAACATTATTGTTTCGAGTTTTAAAAATTTTAATTTTCGCTGTATTTATAAATAAGATTTGTCTTCAAAATTTAACAATATATATTTAAATGTTGTGTATTTATTTTTGTCATTGTCTACCACTAAAAAAATTGCTTAGTGTGTGAGTTTTTTTGTCTCATACATAGGTAGAGTAGATAGAATGGTCACAGAAGACAGAGCCCACCATATAAAGTCCATAGAGAACACACAAGGTATATGTCATATTGGTGATATTTTTACAATCTTCATTGATTTTGTCCATGTCATTTGGGAATATTAATTTTTGTATTTTATGGCTTTTCTATACAAACTCTTGTATTTTTGAAATGATATCATTTTGCAAACCTTAAAGGCTAATTGACGCCCAAAATATTAATGTTTAATGTATTGATGTTGTTCTCTTCATTTGTTTCCCAATATTTTTAAAAGTAGTAATCATTGTCATAATGTAACAAAATTTGAATTTTATAAGTTTCAAATTTTACGAATTTCTGTCATATGACATTTATAACATTTTCTTATATAGTTAAATAAATCTAATTATATAAGAGAATGTTACAGAAATAATTGAAAAAAAGGCAAAAATTATAAATAATCTTATTGTTAAAAAATATACATATGCTGGGATGTATATTCATATATGCGAGAATGTCTCTAATACATGCACGAATATCTCTCCCCAAACAAAAATAAAACAGAAGATACTAGTAGAAATCACAGTATATAAAAAATGATTAGATGCATAAAAGGAATTTGGAAAACAAAATAGAAAGACAAGAATTAATATAATAATAAATACAAAAAAAAGAAATAATTATATTTTTCACTGTCCAAATATCATGTCCATGTGGACATGGTTAGCCACAGAAATTGACATATCACTAAAAATTGAATAAATCTTAAAAAAACGAAATTAAACAATAATTAGCATTTTAAATAAATACAAACATGACAATAAGAAAAATTAGAAATACAACAAAAATAAATAATTAATCTCACTGTCTCAATTTATATGTTTGTATGTACATAGGTCATATTCATGCGAATATGCCTTAGAAAAGATATGTCATAGAAAATAGGCAAAATTCCCTAAAATGTAAAAATAAAATGAGAATACAACAAAATAGATAAAATAATAAAAAATAGAAAATTAGAAGAAGAAAATAAGAAGAAAAACTGGGGCCTTCAAGCCGATCTTGTTTGTTTGATTTACCTTCTTCAATATTGATTGATTAATGTAAAATATTTTGTTTGTGTTTGATTCGACATAATTTTGGTATGATTGTAAATTTGTTGATGCATGTCTTATGAAAGAAATGAGTATTTATATGTGAAAATGAGTTTATAAATATGAAAAGTCAATAATTTGATAACAGTTGTGGTAGGTGGGATATCCGTATGGATATAGAGGATGTTTGCACAGATAACTGCGTGGGTAAGATATCCGCGCGAATATAGACTATACCTCTACGAATATTTGTAGTTTTAGAAAGAAAATCAAATTGGATAAGCAGAAAATAACTGTATAGGAGTTGATGGTGATGTTTGCGCTAATATAAAAATTGCCGCCCGGATGTCAATTCTAAAATGGGTTCTAGCAAGTCACCAAAAATTTTGAGTTTTAGTGATTTTTGTTTGAATTTATGGTGAATACCTTGATGGGTTTGATGAAGTTTTGGTCGTTTGCTTTTGATGGGTTTAGTGAATTTCTAGTCTTCACATGATTAGTACCCCCACTTCTCTGTCTTATTGGAACTCACCACTATTTAGCATTGAATCCTCGGTTCTCAAGTTTCCTTGGACCTTAGAAAGTTTTTATGTCTTGTCTTTTTCAAACTCACTTTTTCTTCCTTATTATATATATATATATATATATATATATATATATATATATATATATATATATATATATATAGTCATAATATTTGGATTTTCTTTATGACTATATTTATTTGTGGGTTTAACACCTCATTTAACTTGTAATTAAATTTAGCAAGTTTCGATATGCAGTTTTCAGACTTTTTGAATAATAATAATAATAATAATAATAATAATAATAATAATAATAATAATTATTATTATTATTATTATTATTATTATTATTATTATTATTATTATTATTATCATTTTAATTTGGTCTCTTGTTACATTTTAAATATCTTTATTAGTAAAAATATTGATATGGACTTACAATAAAATGCAGTTTACGTAATATAATGAAGTTGTATTGGACATTTTTATTAGTTTTTCCACATAAACGGGCATGTGATTCACATGCAATTAATTTTTTAGAATTGCTTTCAAAAGCGTTTAAAAGGTTTAAAAAATTAAGATGTTAAAGATGAAAAAAATAAAAATTGAAGTAGGAAATTGGTCATTCAAAAATTCTGATAACTGCATATATATATATATATATATATATATATATATATATATATATATATATATATATATTAAGAATATATTTGATATTTTATTTGGAAGAAACGTTTTTTGAAAAAAATTATTTTTTATTTTTTAAAATTTGAAAATTAATTTAAAAAATAGATAAATAGATATTTTTTAAAATAATTTATAAAAAATTTAAAAAATCAGTTAATTAAATTGAAAAAAATTAAACCTACTGCATAATTTCAAACATTTTAAAATTTAGCACGAATTGATGTGTTAACCAGTATTTCTTCTTTTATCTTGCTATGCTTAAAGTGTCTTGGGTACGGAGAATCCATATGACCATATGAATGAATTACATGATGCAAGTTCTTAGAAGTTGGGTTTTCTTGACCCTATTCACAGGGTATTTTTTGATAACAAAATTATGTTTACTTTGCTTCAACGGTATGTATTCTGGGTTATGGGTGACAATTCGTGTTAGTATAACGTATTCATATTGTATATTGATATATCCATAATATTATAAATGTTAATCCAAATATTCTACGATAAGTTTATTATGTTTAAAATTCAAATACGAATTTGACTTATTTAATAAATGAATTAATACGATATTAATATATAAATTGAATTGAATTAGTCTAACACGATCTAATTAACTCGATATAATTCATTGACACATTATAAACTCAATATAATAAATAGTGATGAAATCCATTTAACTAGCATTTTAAATAAAATTCATCATATCAAATTTTAAATAAAGAAAACTCAAATTCACTTAATTAATATTAAAAAAATAAAATATTAAACTATATAAACTATTATTAAACAATTTAAAAAAAATCTTAATAAGAGTATAAATTGAAATTAACTAAAATGAAATATAATTAGAGATTGAATTCATTTGTTATTAGTAATTTAGTTAATGTGTATATATGTTATATATGTATGGTATTATATAAACTCTGGGTTCTTGAATTGCTCTCAATATTATATATCTTCATATCAAACCTCCCCTCTACGTTGCTGTCTCTCCCATTCACACTACCTTCTTGCAGGAAGATAATCCATGAAGGCATGATTAAATATACGATACTGTATGGAAAGAGTTAGAGAGTTAGGAATGACGTTGGTCAAAAAAAATTTCTTAAAGATTATGAATATTATATTTCACACCTTATATCATGAAATTAATAATATATATATATATATAAATTCTACCTAAAAATTGTTATGACAATTAGATATGATAATATTGTACTATATCTGTAAACTTATTTAAACATTTTTCGAACTTAAATCTAATTCGAAAAATTTTAATATATATAAATCCTTAAATGACTTGTAAAATTTTAGATCGAGCAAGAGTCGACATGACAAGTCGGGTCATAAAGTCGACTCCTTTGATGTATATATTTTTTAATTAAATTTATTAGAGTTATCATATTCAAATTACACTAAACACATATTTGGAAGGAAACGAAAAATTTTAACTGTAATTAAACTTCAAATATTAACAGTTTTAGACTATTAATATTTGGAGTTTAGTTACTCCAAAATTTTATTACTTTGTCATATCCAATACACCTTTGGAGTTCAAAAGCAAAATTTTTATTTTTTTTTTAAAAAGAAAAACTTATAAGTTGTAGTAGAAAATATAATATTATGGCTAATTACCAACCATCACTTTTTAATTAAAATACATAGTATTTTTTTGGCACATAAAATATTTTTAAAAAAAGCAAGTAAATTTACTTTTCTATACATGTCAAAGTTTTTTTAAATTTTATATCTATGCATGCTAGGAAAATTAGGTTATATTTGCTAAGATTAATTTCTAAATTAATGAATTTTCACAATAAAATAATTAATAATATTTTGATTAAACATAATTTAATTGTCAAATAATTTTTATTTTAATTGAAAATTTGAGTAATTTCTTGCGTCCTTACAAAATAATACGGAATTATGTGTCATTCTTGCACAATGCAATATTTTGATAACATGAGATGAAAAGTTAAATTTTATCTCAGCCATTCTATTAAATAAAACAAATTATATTATTTCTTAATCATCAATGAAACATATTTTTTTTTAAAAAAAAAAATTGATCGGAAAATAGATCATCTCAATAATAAGTTTCAAAAACAATCAATGGCTAAATGAATGATTCAATGCGACGAGAAAAAAAGATTATTGAAAAATTGATTCAATGGGAGAACTCATCGGACAAATTAACTTAAAATCAGAACAAATTTAATCTAAAAAATGATCTGAAAATAAAAATTGATCTATTCATTAACAAGGGTCAATCCAAAACTGACTCAAACATGAACTTACCCAATCTAATTCGTTTGATAGGTCTACGACAGAGAGTAAATGGCATCGCAAATTGGTATAATTAATATTACAAAGAAAGAAATTTCTGCTCAAGAAATAAGAGAATGCTATAAATACTCTTAAACACCCACATTTTGATTAATTAACGAAGAGATAGAAAATTTTAAAAACACTTGCAAATATTCACCTTAATGTGGAGATAAAAATTTATTTTTAAAAAATTTATTTTTGTCCTCAATTAATTAAAATATGAATACTAAGAATCTGTCTCAAATGGAAAGTGTGTTTAATAAATTTGAAAGCAAAAATGAAAAACTTGTCAACGTATCCAACTGTGCAAATACCAAAGTGTCATGATTTTTTGCGAATCCAGCTATCTACATTGAATTGAAGCAACTGAATCCAAATCATCCAAAGCAATAATTGCTCATCCACTTTATCCCATTCACCATTACTGTCTCTTTGCAATATTATTGATTTAAGTATTGCCAATATCATCATCATCATCAAAAAAAAAAAAAAAAGGTTTTATCAATATCAATTTAAATAACAATATTAATAAAATAATAAAACAGAAAGTGAAAGGTGCTCTACCTAGCTACAGCTGATTTGAGATGAAGAGCACTTTGGCTGTAAAGCAGCCAACTGGCTCCTAAACCCGCCACGTTTCTTTCCTTCTGTAAGCGTTTCCCTTTGACGTGGCACCCATTCGCCATCTTTTCTTCTACATAAATACCTCCTCGTCACTCTTCACTTTATTCTCCTCCGTTCTCCCTCTCTCTCTCTCGTTTCGTCTCTCATTTTTCTCTCTAACATAAAATCAAATACTTTATAAGCAAATAACATTTTTTCTTTTTCCTTTACTTTTTTTTTAACTCTCTAATAATGCCAATGTTCGACAGCAGTGCCCCTAATGGGGACTCTCTCAATGGCTCAGATCAATACAAAGATGGTCCTCGAGATCCGCGTGCTCTCCCATCTTTAATGTTGTCTTCTTGTTGCCCTATTACTCTCAAGGTATACATTATTTTCTTTTTTTTTAATAAAAAAATGGCATCTTAATAATAAAGTCTCTTCATTTAAACTACCCGAGTTGACTCAGTTTGACTGATGATTTCATGCAGTTCATCGACGTCTCTTATAGGTTGAAAATTGAGAAGAGGGACAAAGGTATCAGACGGATGTTAGGCTATGGACCCATACAGAGTAATCAATCGTCAACGGATGTGATTCAAGAACGAACAATCTTGAATGGGATCACAGGCATGGTTTCCCCAGGAGAAATATTGGCCATTCTTGGTCCATCAGGGAGTGGGAAATCAACGCTCCTAAATGCACTTGCAGGCAGACTTCAAGGGAACGGATTCACCGGAACCATATTAGCCAACAACAAAAAACTCAACAAACAAACGTTAAAACGCACCGGTTTTGTTACTCAGGACGATATCCTCTACCCTCATCTCACAGTCCGTGAAACCCTAATCTTTTGCTCTTTACTTCGGTTGCCCAACACTTTATCAAAGAAAGAGAAGACATCAGTGGCTGAATCGGTGATATCTGAGTTGGGTTTAACCAAATGTGAAAATACAATAATAGGGAACAGTTTTATACGAGGGGTTTCGGGCGGGGAAAGGAAGAGAGTGAGTATAGCCCATGAAATGCTAATTAACCCTAGTTTACTGATCCTCGATGAACCCACGTCCGGATTGGACTCGACGACGGCGCACCGACTGGTTTTAACTTTAGGATCACTGGCGCAGAGGGGGAAGACGATTATTACATCCATGCATCAACCTTCGAGCCGAGTTTATCAGATATTTAACTCGGTATTAGTTTTGAGTGAAGGGAGGTGTTTGTATTTTGGGAAGGGAAGTGGAGCTATGGGTTATTTTGAATCGGTTGGTTTCTCACCGTCTTTCCCCATGAATCCTGCTGATTTTCTCCTTGATCTCGCTAACGGTACATATATCTTTAATCGCTGTTTTTGTCTCTGTTATTTCTTTTTTATTTGGTCGGTTTGATGGGTCGTTCTTGAGCTGACTCCTAAGGCTAGGATTCGTTTTTGCCTATAGCTACAACGTGCTTCATCTGGTACTTTAATTTTCTTGTTCCCAGTTTGAAATGACAGATTTATATTTGGTTTAATTAGTCGCGCATTATTAGAGAAGAATAAACACCACAAGATTAATTTAATTCAAAATTCCAACTGGATCCTCATAATTCCTCAATTAATTCTGATTAAGTTTCTATTTAATGATAATGTTGAATTTTTAGTGGTTAAATTTTACGTATAAATACTAAAAAAAAAAGATAATTTCATATACAAGTTGTGCAGCAAGTTGTCCATGAAGTTAGGATTTTAATTTGTCATTTACAAAAGATAAAAAATGTCAATGTGGGCATGTACTCATTGTATATGGTATGTACATGTACTACTTCTCTAAACTTTCTATTTTCCTTTATTAGTGATTAGATAAAAGCTCTAGGACATGGGCTATATCCATAGCATGTCCACAAGTATCACTGGGTACAGTGTCCCACTGCGGGGGGCCGCACAGTATTAGCTGTTGCCTGAGAAGTGGTCTTTTATGTGTAATCGATTGGGACTTGGCATTCTTAGAGACTGCAGGATTTGAAATTGCATACTGTTTTTCTTTTCTTTTCTTTAACTCCACTACCTATAGCTATACATAGCTTTTTACTACCCACATAATATTTACTATTAGGTCAAAATTTTAAAAAGTCTATGGCAAATGATGGCGGTGGCAGGAAAGGATGGTGGTGGTGGTGGTGGTGTGCAAGATTATTTTATTGATCAGATAAGGTGTAAAGTTATGGCATGTGTTTTACTTTTAGTAGATAAAATTAATTACGGTGCAGAGTGATTTTTATTTATTTATCTATTTATTTATTTTTCCTCTTAGGATATTGTTATGGATAGTGTGTTTTAGTAAGGTTTGTAGCGCACTTGTCCTCTTCTGTGCTTGGACTTTACGGTCTTTTTATTACAAAGGGTTTGACGGAAAACTTAAATTCGAGATCTTGATGTTCTAACCAATGCTATTAGGCTAAAATAGCTTAATATTTATTGGTTCATGGTGTCTTTTAGTGTTTTCTTTCTTTCATAGTTTTACTTTGGACCAATTAGATAAGACTATTTCTTTTATAGTTTTACTTTTGACGAACTAGATAAGACTAGTAGAGTCGTATGACTCTGATTATTGCTATTATTTCTGGCTTTCTCTTTCTCTCATTCATTTTCTCACCTTTCTAGTTGAGAATAGCTAATTAACCACGTGCTTAATCATCCACCTTATTTTCCTTGAAACATTCCCTGGATTTTTTTTGCCTGCGAAAATATAGCCATTCTTAGTACGGATAGAAAATTAATCACTTCATGGTGGGTTTTCATCATAATTTAATTTAATTGCTCGAGTTTAAAATTCTAATTACGTATCACCAAATTTCTAATATTTTCTTATGATTACTAAATTCTGATAAGTGGTTATTATTTTACGTATATTTATAAACCGAATGTAGTTAAGAAAATCTAAACCTTTTTCAGCCTTTATGGCAGGTTAGATAAATAGCACTGCTCTTTGGGCAGGAGTAGAGTTTTTTAAGCTCGCGTATTATTTTATTTCCTTACTGAGGTTGTGTGACTTGGATATTATTCGGTTTCCACAAGTTAAAAGGAGAATTGCGTATAAAGATCTAGTGCTCTTTATTAAATTATTTTTCTTATGAACACTTTATTAAACGCCTTTCAATGTTGAGTTTTGGATCTTTAGTTGTTAAAAATTAGGGGTTGTAATTCTGTGAGGTCGCATGCATTAGAGCATATATGCAATTACTTAATTTTCTCCAAGTATTTTTCTCACTTGAGAACTTGAATTGATGTATGGGACCCAATATATGTAAGCCCTTTATTATGAATAAGAGATGATTAGTATGGAAGGTGGACCCTTCCATCACACCTTGTTCTATAGTATTGATGGTATAATGGTCCATGATATTGTGGTATTGTGTCCTCATCAATGAATTATATGAAATTAACTACATTTTATTGGCTTAGGATATATAGTGAGAGAAACCCAGGAAAACCATTTTAGGACAAGATCCTTAATTACATTATGGTTAATACCCTATTTGATTTCTATGCTATCTAACTCTATATTAGGTATCTAATTAGTATTAAGTAAAAAACTTAGTGATATTAGTCTCTTCTCACATCTCAAAGTTCGAATTTTAGTCAATTCCTTATAATAAAAAATTAAACAAAAATTTAAAATAGATATTGAATAAGATTATTTGCTCGTGTTTCATTATTGCTTCAATAGAGGAGGCAGCATTGTCATTGTGAGCAAATACATAATTGTATGTGAAAAACTCCAAAAATATATTAGCTTTAATCTGGGTTTTGATTATATTTTATATTTAAGAACATTATATAGTGTTGTTTCCATTATTCGTTGGAGAATATATTATTATTGGTGGGGTATGTCACTAAATTCTAATTCTACACGTAAATTATGCATATACTAGTGTAGATTAAGTGCACTTTGACTGGATGTTTCTGTTATTTTTCAACCTTCTTTTTTAGGCTATATGTACTTGCAACTTTATTGAATGCCAATAAAAGAATTTTGATCCTTATTCAAGTTCTCTTTAATTTGTTCTCTTTCACTATGATAATAGGGTGGATTGAGGTGGAGAAAGTATTTCTTGACGACATTGATCACGTTAGAAACCACATGTTTTACTTTTAAATGAGCACTTGAGAGGTCTAGCATCATTGTCCCTTGATAATTAGTGTCATTAACCTTTGTCGTCTTAAGGTATTCTTTTTGGTCTTCAACTTTTTATTTATATGCTGTTAATTGATGGTCCTCTTGATTTTTAAATTTAAAAGACGATTCTCATCGTTATCCAAACTTTTATTTCACCTGATGTAAATTTTTTTTCCTCTTTTATCTGTCACAATCTTGAGTTTTTAGTAATCAACATTAGGTTGCCATTAGCATCTTAATTTGTGTTGACCTAGACAATATATATGGCATTACTCTTTCTACTTATGTTGATTATGCCATCAGATCTACCGATTAAGTCGAACTCCATTTTGGTGAATTTATCAATATGAAAGGCACTTGATGATTAATCACTTGATTCTTAGTTTTTGGTCCATTAAATTATCAAATTGATTGGACTGCTCAACCTCGAACAGCTTGTTCGCTACTTGATTTAACTTTTCTTCCACTTAATTCATTTTCTACTTTTCATGACCAAATTTGCTATTCATGCATTTGTTCAATATTGAGAAGGCTTGTAGACGAATTAGTATGCATTTGATCTTGATTTGTGACTTTATGGTCAGTGGTGACGCATGGATTATAGATAATGGCCAACTTCTTTGATCCTTATTGATTAGCTACCCTATGTGATTTTAATAGTAATTTTCCTATTCGTGCATCTTTTCTTGTTCTGGAACATAGAAACTGGTGTCTATATCTCTCTTTGAGTGGCCAAAATTTCCATTTCTCCATTATTAGTGTTTTTTTTATATATCCAAAGCCACCCACATGCATAATTACACTTGTCAAGATTTGACCTTAGTATATTTGAAATTTGATCTTTTTTTTTTTTGCCTTAAATTAGTCTTGAAAGTTTTATTCCTCCTTTTTTTTTTTTTTCCAATTCTTGAACTTAGTATATCTTGGAGACTTGCACGTGTTGGGTTACTTTGCATTTTCTTTAAGAATTCTTCCCATAAAAGTTGCTAAAGTGATCTTGATTTTTTAATTTTTTTGCAAAAAAAAAGAAAGAAAGACTTATATATATGATATTAAAAATAAGGAAAAAAAAAATGAAGTGGTGACCTAAATCTAAGTGGCAGCACCAACATTAGTGGACTCCCACCTGACCGCAAAGATCGGTCAGCTTTTGTTAGCCATGCTTTGCTACTCATTACGTATGGTATTAGTTACATATCACTAATATTTTCTCCATTAAACTAATCACTATAATTTACTTGTTAATTTATGGTGCGTTTCCTCCATAAATGTTTGTTCTTTCAAATCTTATATGCAATAAATATTTTGTCCCTTTTTTTATTCAGTGTTGTCTTTAGGGTCCAATGGTGTCGTTTCTTAATTAGAATTTAACTGGCTAAACATTTGTTTAGTATTAATATTTCCTTAAGATATATTTCACAACTGATTTTATTTTTTAATTTTATCACTTTTTTGCTTCTAAAGAAAACATAAAGCAACTCCACTTGTTTGTATACTTATCCTTAATTTACTATGCTATGAGATTCCAGGAATGCTGTGTCCTATGCTTAATTAAATTCTATAGATTAATTATTGTTAAAGGATTGCTTCCCTATCTTCCACGTGTTTATTCTCTTCTAAAGTTTATTATTCCTTTGTTCTATGCCCCTAATATTAAACTTGAATTATATTTAGGTCTTGCTAAGATACATGAACTTGTTCGTTTTTAGACTTGCTTAGCTTCTTGCTAAAATAATATATTCTCGAATACTATTTACTTAAATAAACATAGAAATGTGCATAAATTCTTCTAGATATATAAATATATATAAGAACACTATATCTTATAGATCCAGCTTACAATTTAATAGATGAATGTGGTTCTTTTCTATATCAACAATTGGACTGCATCGTTTATACATGAACATTGAGCAAATTACCTTAGGCTTTTGATTGCTGGACAGATAAAGGTCCCAAGAGTCTCATTGATCTAGTTTGAAAGAGAGGTTTTGGTCCTATCAATTTCAAAGCTCTAACAATTTGAAGCTACTCCTAAATCATTTTATTAGTTCTCCAAGACTGTACTACAACTTTCTTAATTTCATCCATTATCTGAACATATCTAAAGGAATTTGAGTAATTCTTGACTGTAGTATGATTATGATTAATACATTTGTTGTCGTTATTGCAGCATTTTTATGTTGTTTTAAATCTTCTTAGTCGATAAGGAGAACAAATATACATGATATGAAATTTGGATGATATATACATACAGAGAAACTGCAGTTTTTATTGAGATGCTAGTTTTCTGCTAATAAGGGAATTTTTCAGTCTCCTTTTGGCTTAGTTATTTGACATAAGACGCGCATCACTTTCAGACATGCTAGTTGTCAAGGTTAGCAGAAATTTGGTGCTGATATATTGGATTTGGTTAATAATGATAAACATTGACTTAAAGCCAATATTTTATCTAATTTGCTTATATGATTAATCTTGAGCAAATGATTCTTGAAAACAAATCATAATATCTTTGATTAAATTTAATGCAGGTGTCTGCCAAATAGATGGTGTAAGCGAAAGAGAGAAGCCAAATGTAAAGCAATGTCTAGTTGCTTCTTTCAACAGCTTGTTAGCCCCAAGGGTGAAGGTTGCTTGCATGGAGGCCACATTGACTCCAGCAAAAGAGACTGTTGTAATTGGAAGCCATTGTTCAAAAGAAAATCGGTGCTGGAACAGAATTGGCTTAGCCACATGGTTCAACCAATTCACCATTCTTCTTCAAAGAAGCCTCAAAGAAAGAAAGCACGAGTCGTTCAATGCTCTTCGAGTCTTCCAAGTAGTCACAGCTGCCTTATTAGGCGGCCTAATGTGGTGGCACTCAGATTTTCGGGACATTCGGGATCGATTAGGTCTCCTTTTCTTTTTTTCCATCTTTTGGGGAGTTTTCCCCTCTTTTAACTCTGTCTTTGCCTTTCCACAAGAACGAGCGATCTTTATGAAGGAAAGAGCTTCCGGAATGTACACACTTTCTTCCTACTTCATGTCGCGGATAGTAGGAGACTTGCCAATGGAGCTCATTCTCCCCACCATTTTTCTCACTGTGGCATATTGGATGGCTGGTTTAAAACCCGATTTAGTGGCTTTTCTCTTGTCTCTGTTGGTTCTGCTTGGCTACGTGCTGGTTTCTCAGGGCCTTGGCCTTGCTTTAGGTGCAGCTATCATGGATGCAAAACAAGCTTCAACTTTTGTCACAGTGACAATGTTAGCATTTGTCCTTACGGGAGGATATTATGTGCATAAGGTGCCATCATGCGTGGCTTGGATTAAGTACATTTCAACTACATTTTACAGCTATAGGCTGCTCATTAGTGTCCAATATGGAGAAGGCAAGCAACTTTCGACATTGTTGGGTTGCTCAAATATTCACAGCAGAGACGAAGCAAGTTGCAAGTTTCTTGAAGAAGATGTTAGAGGGCAAATTAGCCCTGCAGTTTGTGTCAGTGTCCTCCTATTCATGTTCGCGGGGTATCGGTTATTAGCTTACCTTGCATTAAGGCGTATCAAAGCTTGATCATTTGTAATGAATTAACTAAAGTTTCTTGTTCTTCATTTCGTATATCGATCGTAGGGCCTATAACTGTAGTTCTTTAAATGAACAAACAAATCAAGATGCAGAAAGATATGGATTTTTCTTCATATGCTTGCTGTGAAAGACTGCAGCAAGTAAAGGATCTAAGCGGAGCTGTTATTAGTTTACATGCTAACTTTAAATGCAATTTTAGCGTTCAATTCTTGAAACTGTAAAATTTTTTTTGAAGTTAAAGATGGTTCCTTCCCAACTGCAAGAACATCAAGTTATAGAGATTTTCCCTGTTAGCAAACTTGTCATTGCAGCAAGAGCCAGTAAAAATTGAGGCAATTAGTCATAGAATTTAAAGAAACTCGAGTCAAAATAGCTGTTTATAGGAGAAGTCTTCAACCTGAAGAGTTTTCAGTTCAAGCTTAGAAGCATTTGATGATAAAAATTGGAGTTTTCCAGTAAACAAGTTATTATATTCGAACAGAAGTAACCTGAACTTGGGATTGAGGCCTGTATCAGACCGGATGCTTCCATTAAAATCGAAGTTAATTCATCCGTTAATCTCATCAATTAAATTATATTCTGCTAACATCAACTATATACCTGAGAAAGGACAGATTTCCTATATCAGTTAATACTGATTCTACAAAGCCAATGACATAAATGCAGTAAATCCGTCTGACAACTCGGGACTCGAAATGGGTTTTTCTATGGAACGTTTGCAGGATATCAAAGCAAGTTTATCACTCTTTTTTTTTTAATATTTTTTTTGGAACAGAAAGTTGATCAGTCTCATTTTGCAAGATTGTTTTGGTTCAATAAATGATTGTTTAGTAGTTAATCTATTTGAGACGGAATCGTTTTTTAGAAATTGGTCGTTAAACCCAATGGTTAAATTTCTCTGTTTTTCTGCTGGAAAATATGCAGGAGTTTACATTTTCTTTCATGGAAGCAAAAGGGTTAACTCAAAAAATATTTACCAAAATAATGTTTTTCCACTGTAAGATAATTTTGTCTTTTTCTTCAAATTTATTTTTAGTCTATTTTTAATTTTCTTTTAATCGCTGAAGAAAAATTTTTTAATCTTAAAAATTAATATTTATGGCTCTAATACTATTCAAGCGAGTTTGTTGTACACCAAAGAGCTATTCAATGAGCTTTTACTAATTGATCTAAGATTTCTAACTTTTCTCAACTTTTTGTACTCATTCAAGTAAAGAAAGTCAGCAACAAACTCCAAAGGTTTCTCTATTTTTGAGAAAAAAAATCTCAAATTCACTATCTTCGACTCAATTCCCTGTCTTCATTTTTTTTCTTTCTAAAAACTCATTGAGAGAATTAATATGATCAATAATAAAGTTTAATAAACCTATTATTGGATCCTTGCATACTATGTGATTTAAATGGAAATAATTAGGATATGGACAGTTATTCTTCATAAAAATAATGTACAAAAACACTAAGCCATTCTAGGTAGTAAAATCAATTGAACTCAAGTTATTGATCTAAAAATCTCTTAAGTTCTATAGCTTCCCTTGAATGTCTTTCCAAAGCTTTTGATCCTACTTTGAGTACTTAATATTTGTTCAATATTTTGCTCAGAATGCAAAGATAAGATCATATGACCAAAGCATTGCACTTAATTTAGCTCGTCTAGCTTATACTAAAGCTAAATCTCGATGTTAATGGTTATTGACAAGTCGACTACTAGACATAAATGACAAATACTAATGCAACAAACATATACCTTATTGTGAACAAAAATCCACCAAGCTTCCACAAAGACTTTAGCTTTCCTTCACACTCGTCATGAACTTTACCATAAAAGTTGGAAGGTTTTTTTTTGTGTTATGGTTATCTTTCTCACTCTCATGGATTTTGTGATCAATTTCTTCCCTAAAACCATTGTAAAGATAAATAAAGTATATGGTAGCAGAAACTCTTACAAAATAATGGGAGAATTATGATAAGAAAATTTTGAAATATTATTTCTACTCCCTTAGCATAAAAGAGCTTAAAAGTATTTATAGATACAAAACTAATGCCTCTAGTACTATTTGTCAGCTCAAAAGATAAACAAACGAATAACTGATGTCTCTAGTCCCATTTTCCAGCTAGTAGTACAATAATTTTACAAGAATCTTATCTTGTAAATAAAATTAGCTAAAACTACATCCTCTAGCAACATTTAGCTTTAAGGCATATAGATTGCCTTATCTCTTCTGATGCTTAAGGACAATAAGTGCCCCAATAATACAAGTTGAGGCTAGCCTTAGGGGTGATCCTCAATAGTTGTCGTTAACTTGGATGTCCATTTTTATTTTATCTTATTTTTTCTATTTATGGGTCATCCTTGTCATTTATGCTTCAAAATGTCTTTTGCTATTGTTAGCCACTTTTTTTAAGTCTCAAATATCTCAAACTTGAAATCCAAACTAGGATCTTTATCCTTTAGTCTCAAGAATAGCTCATCTGTTTCCTTTTTACCTTTCACTACACCTTTGATCTCGTGATATGGATACTAAAGTTGTTTGATCATGATGGTTATAAAAATTCTACCATCCCTAAGAACTAGATGTTTCTTATTAAAAGCAATTACTTTTAGAACTTTTTTAAAGTATTCACTTTAAATTGCTTAATTAATAATCTTAGTCTTTATTAACCTTTTGGGGTTCTGTAAGTTCTCTCGCTATAACAAATGTAAATCCTACATTTGATAAAGATAATGAATTTTACCATCTTTTCTATATTCCATGATTATGTTGAGGATTTGAAATGAAACAATTTTAACATCTTTTTCAACTATTGTTATTGTCATCTTCCACAATACTAGGGTGTGATGAACATGCATATTTATCATCTAAATTAACTTTGATAATTTATAAGTCTTGCTTCAATAAACTGGATAATTTCTATCACCCTTTCTGAGTTTATCCTTGAGATAGGTCTTCCATAACTTTGTTAATGGATATAGGGATGTAGCAACAAACATTCTTGAAGAGAAATATCAATTGAGGCCATTATCTTCTTTTTAATAGTGTACTTTACATCCCCAAAAAGTAAAGAAGTTATTTCATCTCAAATTCTCTCTTCTTGAGACTTGTAGACAAAATTCTTTTTTTTTTTTTTGTAGGACAACAATCAAGCTGCAGTTCTAGTCTCTGGATATATGTATAACTTCATCAATAAAATGTTCAAGTTATTGGAAGTCCTTATAAAATCTTCCTTTTAATCCTGAACATTCTATAAATCCTTCTTTAGATAGGCCAATATCTTTAATATTTTGAGAGAGGTTTTTTTTTTACCTTAAGAATTCAATCAACTGTTATTGTAAATTTTTTCAAACTATCATTTCTAGATTTTATATTAGAATTTTTTAATTTAGATTGCTCTCAAGATGATGTGACTTTTGGTTGAGCCCATTTTGTGTTAAATACTTGAATTTAAAGTTATACTTTCTAAATGGTTCTCCCAAAATATTTCATTCACATCTCTTGAATAGTTATCAAAGAGATCTTCTCTAGAATTTTTATCGAACTCTTCATTAGTTGAAGATTGATTTGGAACCTTATGGGATACACTGACACTTTCATCAGCCTCACGACTTGATATGTCATCTTTAATAATTTCAAAGCTTTGTATGCTCTCCTTCTGTGAATAAGTTGGGCTTTTAATACTTTCCAAAATGCCTTTTTCGACTTTAACTTCAGCTTGAAGCTCAACACAAAATCTTATGAGTTACTTCTTTATTGTGTTAATTTTAAAACAAAATTTACAAAATAATCTCGTGCTTTTACACTCTGATAAACAAAGGATTTCTTCCTCAAAGGTTTAGAATTTAAGAATTTTTTATCCCTACTCTGGGCTTTACCTTCCTTAGCCTTTTTGTCTCTCTTCTCAGGGCTAAGCAATTCTTTTAAAACTCATTCTTTCCTTCCTTAGATATTTTGAAATAAGATGTCCAGGATGTTTACATAGCCAACAAATGTCATCCTTTAATGCTTTTTTTTTTGTCCCTTTGGGACCATAACTCTTGCTCTCATTCCTTTTCTTTCCGAGTAGACAATCTTTCTCTAATGCTCTTTCCTTTTGCATGTCCAACATAGTTTTTCTTTGGAAGCATGATCCATATGCAAGATTAAAAATTTCACAAGAAAATCAGCTATAACATTTTTATCAAAAGAAATATATCCAATATCAAACTGAAAAATAACAAAACCATTATTGCAACATTAAGAGTCTAGACTATCCAGTCTTCGTGAATTTTAGATTCATAAACCTTTTGACATAGGTTGAATATGTTTTAAGGACAAACCTTTTTGGTCAAAAAGATAAAATAAAAAAATTTTGATGCCATTTTTTTGTTGCAATTAATACCTTTTTTTCATGAATTGTGTAGTTGAGTTTTGCAACTTTAAAGGTTCAAACTAATACTTATAGATAGGTTTGGGTTTTCATTCTTTAATTTTAAAAAATGCACTCCATTACTAACTCATCTTCATCAAACAATAAACTTAAACAAGACAATTTTTTCATAATTTTTTTTATCTAAATTATAGCCTGAGTGTCTTCATCATCCCAATACCATGGAATTTTAATAGATGTTTTTTTTGTTATCCTTTTAGGTACTTTGAAAGGTATTTCACAAATTTTTTTTGTATAATTAGCAACTCCACAAAACCTATATACTTGCTTCCTATCTTTCAATTCATCAAGAAATTGAATAATCTATTTAGAGATATGATTCAATAACCAAAAATTTCCTTTCGCTATTCCTATCCCTAGAAATTTTACTCTTTCCTTAAACTGTTCCATCTTTCTTTCAAATAGAATCATACCTTTTTTTGAAGATATCAGTCATTTATTCAAGGTGACTCATTTGTTCTTCTTCAGTTTGACTGAAGACTAACACATCGTCTATATAGACCACATAAAATATTTTCAATATTTTAAAAACATTATCCATTTTACATTGAAATATGTTTAGGATATTTTCAAGTCTAAATGGCATGATCAGCCATTCATACATTTCTTGAAGGGCAATAAATGTTGTTAAGGGTATTGAGCTTTCTTTTATCTTTATTTGTTAATAACTACTTTTTAGATCAAATTTAGAAAAAATTGAAAGTTGTTTAAGACTTACTCGATCTATGACATCCCCTGTTATAGGAATTTTATAGTCATCATCTTTGGTAATTTAGTTAACCTGACAATAATCTATAATCATTTGTATTTTTTCTTGCACCTATTTTGCATGTTTAATTACCATAAAAATTGGACAAGAGAGTGGGCTTTCATTATCTTTAACTAAACCTTTTTAGAGCAATTTAGGAATTTGTTTGTCAATTTCCTCTATCATCTCATTTTTGTATGTTATATTTTTAGTCTTGCTGATAATGTTGGGATCCTTTAATTCTAACTTAACTTTCATAATATTTAGAGCTCATAATTTTAGTAGATCTTCACTAAAATTATCAAATAATTTAACTAGGAATTTTTTCCATTTTGCTCCATTTAGTTGCAAAATAGGCCTTTCTATTGCATCATATGTTTTGAAGCACAACTCTTCATAACAAAAGGTATCATTTGAATCATGCAATGCAAATAGACATTCCATCCACGAATCATCATTTTCTTATGACTCCAAAAGACTATCTAACCAAGACTCCACATGTTGTGCTCACACTTTGTAAGTAGGTTCACAAGGAATAAAGCCATATATTTCTGAGATTTTTATGGGATAAAAACCAAACTTACACTTTCATTTGGGTTTTTTTCAGAGTCTTGATTTTTACTTCTACAAGAGAAATGTGTGATTCATCTTGCACAAAAAAACAATTTTCTTTTTGTGCATTTAAGATTGTATTGCCTAAAATTGTATTTGCATCTAATTCTAGAAATGCTAACAACTTATCAATGATGAATTCTTTTTCGTCAATAATAATAGAAACTTTTTGCATTTGATGCAATAGTAGGTTTACCTCATCTCTTGCCATGCGTAATAGCATTGGCTAAGCCAATGGGTGTCACCATTCATTAAGTAATGCACTACTGACAACCTTGTACCTATTAATGTATTCAAAGTGTAATCATAATTATCATATCCGTTAATTTAGGATCTGAGTCACGCATGTCACTAAATTGACGCGTTAAATCAATTGGAGTCTAAATTCATATTTTAACCAGAGAAACATTAAAATAAATGTAAATAATTATGAAAAATGCCTAATAAGTTTTTTAAAGTGCTTAAAGATGTTATATTACGGTAAATGACTAAATTACAAATTTTGATAAGTTTTGAAGTCAATTTACAATTTATCAAAAATCGGAGAGTCATATGGGAAGTTTGTTATTTAAAAACATAATTTTGGACATTTAGTATGCATGTTGGCCGACCATCCTTAAGAAATAAGAGGATTAACATGTTAATTAAGCTAATGTGATGTTATATGGTTAAAGTTGTGGGTCCCACATGAGGACTTTTGGGTTTATTTTATTTCTTCTTCTTTTCTTTCTTTTTCCTTATATTTTGTCTTCATTTTTTGCACTCCAAACTCAATCACGCTAGCCCCTCTCCAAACCACCATAGCCAAGAGCTTCTAGAGAGAGAAAAAGAAGAGGTAGAGAGAGAAAGATCAAGCTAAAGTGATCTCCATACACAACAAAGCTTATAGAAAGCTAAAAGAAGGGAAGAAAAACAAGTTTTGAGGAGAGAGAAATCTCCAAAGTGGTGATCAATAGAAGAAAAGAATATAGGTAAGAAGTTTTTCTTCTTCTCCTTAGTTTTCATTAAAGGAAAGTATGGTTTTGAACTCATTTAGAACTTGTCTAAGTAGAGACAGAGTTGAGGATTTTATAAGAGAGAAGATAAAGTTTAAACAATTTGATGAAAGGAAAGGTTTTGATAGTTGTTTTATGTGTTTTAGGTGTTCATAGTGATAAAGAGCAAACTTAAGCTAGCAAAGGTAAGGAGAAAGATACCTAGAGAAAGTGAACGAGAAAAAGAAGAGGTTTGTGCATAATCTAAGATAATAGCCTATGTTTATCCTCAAATTTCATGATTTGAGCATTTAACATGTTAATGATTGTAAATTAATAGTATTTTCTCATCAAATTATGGGGATACATGCTTGTTAGACTTAAGAGTATATTTGGTAAAATTTGAATTAAGTGATGTAGTGTTCTTTGTTGGAATGTAGGGAGCAATCAATATATATATTACTATAACTCAAGTTCTAAAATTCAGATTTATATGTTCTTTATTGGGTTTAAAAGCTAAGACATAGAGTTTTAACTTTTATTTAGATTATAAAATCTAAATATATCTACATTTGCCCAAACAAATGCATAAAGTTCGGACCTAGAATCTATCATGAAATTTTAAACAAAATTGTTAGTGATCGGTTAATGTTAAATTGATCATATATTTTTCTATAGAACTTTAAATTTAGTTATTAAAGTTTCATATTAAATTTAAGATCATGGGCTAAAATACAATCTAATCTAATTCAGATGGGAACATGCCTTAACTTTAGGCGTAATGTAGGGAACAAATTCTATCAGAAATAGGGCAGACTGAAAAATGAAATTTAAATATTTAAGTTATATTAGGTTAATTGTTATAATATGAATTTTACCCAAATGAGGTATATGAGAAATCCACTGAGTTATTAGGCTCATAAAAATGATGTAAAAATAAAGTCATAGTTGAGTATTATATGATTGAGATAATAAAAGATAGAGAAATACATATTTTTATTTTCTTATAGTTGTGTATTAAATTTTGAAAATAAAATTAAGCAATTATAATTATTTATCAAACATTGAATATTGTTATATTATGAAAAGAATATTTTTATTAAGTAATTATGTGATTAATTAAGTCATTAAACACATAAAATTGGTGAATTTAAGAGTTATAAATTTTAATGACATTAATTAAGACCTAAAACATCTAGCTTCAAATTAAAATTTTGGATAGTTTGACATACCAATCAAGAAAATTATTAATGCCTATAATAGAACGATTAACGAAGCCGGTGATTGCACTATAATTAAAATCAATAATGACACTATTATTAATGTCAGTGATAACACTTATATACGCATACCATAAATACCCAAATGACACTCATAAATGCCTGAATGACAATTTTGTTATCCTAATTGGTAGTTCCTAGGTGATATGAGCACAAATGAGTTAATTAAATTAAAAGATTTCATGATATGTGAAATGGTTGATTATATACGAATATGTAATGATAGTATGATAAAGTAAAATGAATATGAGATATAAATATATGAATTGGTATATATATATATATATATATGCTAGTAAACAATGAGAATTGAAAATGTATGAAAAGTGTGCATCATAAATGCATAATAAAGCATGTTGCACGACATAGTATATTGCCTTATCCTTATACACCACTAAGCTTAGAGCTTAGAGTGGGAGTTTCCTTCCGTACAGATATAGAGAGGCAGTTGAAGTTGTAAATAAAGCTAACGATGTCTCAGTTCAGTAAAGTAGCCTACATTGAAAATTGTGGGTCACGACTTTTTGTATTTATATTTCTTTATTTTGGATTTGTAAACTATCTTTTATGGTTTTGTAATTAATTTGATGTTTTGTAAATATTATCTTATGTAAAGAAAATGTACATTATCTCTTTTATATCATTGAGCTTTGAGTTAAAAAAATAATGTATGACTTTCTAGCATTTATTAAAATAATAATTTGAGAAGTCAGTGTAACGCTCCCTTATCCAGACACGTGTTGTTAGAGTGAGAGGGTGTTACAGTTTTTGGTATCAGAGCTCGGTTTGAGTGGTTTTAAGTTTAAAAAAAATTGAAAATATTTATGATATGTGTGTACCCATATATATATATATATATATTATTGCTTATTGATTAGGGTCGTTACTTTTTATGGTATAGGTGGGGTATGACATTTGGATCGCAACAGATTATGGCTAAAGAGGCCGAAAGTAATGAGCCTTCAGAGACAAGAGCTTCATCTTGTCCAAGTCGTCACTAAGCTACTGCATCAAGATTCCATGCCAGCTCATCACATGAACAGTTTGTTGTTGGTTCGAGACAGATAAATCTTTTGAGAAACATGATAAATCTACTACAAAGAGCATCACATCCAGCCTCATTTAGGTTACAGTTTGAGAGATTGAGGAAGATAGGGGCACCCAATTTTTATGGTAAATGGGAAGATGACCCCTCAGTGGTAGAGTTTTTGTTATAATGGGTAGAAAGAGTTTTTGATTAGCTTCATTGCACAAATGAGCAGAAATATGAGTATGCAGTGTCTTTAACGTAGGATCATTCATATGACTTGTGGCAGTCAGAGTCATAAAGCATAGAGGCACCTGATCCCATGACCTGAGAATTCTTTTTAGAAAAATTCAATGAGCAATATATTCCACCTATCTACACAGATGACAAGAAAAAAGAGTTTTTGATGCTGAAACAGGGGGGCATATCGATAATAGAATATGAGAGAGAATTCACACATCTCTGCAAGTATGCTGGTGGCATTGTATCTACAAAGGCTGATAAGTGCTCGAGATTTAAGGATGGTTTGAGAGATCCGATTAAGTTATAGGTCTCAGCCCTATGCCTGATGAGATTTTCTAGTTTGCTAGCAAATACCAGAATAGTTGAATGAGTCTTGGTAGTACAATTGCCAACATAAGATAAAAGGTTCAGGAGATCCATACCACAACTGAATGGGGGACAATCGAGTGGTAAGAGAGCCAAATCCTTTAGTGGTCGATTTCAGGCTGGGGGTTCCAGCAGACCTCTTTCATACAGGCAGGGACAACCCGCGAAATTTGTTTTATCAGCAACCAGTGCACTAACACAAGCATTATGCAGATCTACCCCTCTACCAATGTGTCAGCATTGTGGTTGTCCTCGCCCAGGAAAGTGTTGATGGATGACAGGAGCGTACTTGAGATGTGACTTTAAAGACCATCTGAGAAGAGATTGTTCATTGCTACAATTTGGCAGATGTTCAGGGAGTGTTGAGTCAATACCGATATAGACTTCAGGACAAGGCAGAGGGCAAGGTTGAAGGCAAGACAGAGAAGGTCAAGTAGGGCTAAGCCAGTTTAGATCAGACAAAGTGGAAAGGCTGGAAGGCAATAGAGCTGCTCCAATAAAAGCTTATGCCATATGAGGCCGGAAGGAGCAGAATGCATCTGACGTCATCGTGGGTAAATTCCTTCTCTTTGGCTCTTATATATATGCATTTATAGATCTGGGGTCAATGCATTCATACATATGCACACCATCACCAGGTCAAGATGGTTTAGAATCAGAAACTTTAGAATATGAGATCCTTGTGACTAACCCGTTAGGGCATAGTGTGCAGGTAAGCAAAGTGTTTTGGGGTTATCCAGTTTACATACAAAGCAAAAAATTCTCAACAAATATGATAAAGCTACCATTCCATTAGTTCGATGTGATATTGGGAATGGATTGACTATCTCGATATGAAGTGATAGTAGATTGCAGAATGAGGCAGATGAGAATTAGAGTTTTGGAACAAAAAGAGATAGTGGTGAAAGGTGGGAATAGAAGATATCCAGATAATGTGATATCGGTACTAAAAGCTTAGAAACTCATCAGTAGGGGATGTGAGACTTACCTGACATATGTGATCGATACGAAAAAGGGTAGTCCGAAGTTGGCTGATATCCCTACTGTATGTGGATTTTCAGATGTGTTTCCTAAGGAGTTGTTAGGATTACCATATGATTAGAAGATAAAATTTGCTATCGAGTTGATACTTGGCACAACTCTTATTTCCATTACAGCATACCGGATGGCACCTGCGAAATTGAAAAAATTGATGGTGCAATTGTAAGAACTGCTAAATGAAGGTTTTATATGGCCCAGTATATCACCGTAGGGAGATCCAGTATTGTTTGTAAAGAAGAAAGATGACACCTTATGGTTGTGCATCGATTATAGGCAACTTAATAGGGTGGCTATTGAGAATAAGTATTCATTGCCTAGAATCAATGACCTTTTTTTATCAGCTAAAAGGAGTAGGTGTATTCTCAAAGATAGATCTTCGATCAGGGTATCATCAGTTGAAGATTAAGGAGTTTATATGTACCAAAGACGACATTCAAAACTCGTTATGGTCATTATGAATTTCTAGTGATGCCATTTGGTTTAATAAATGACCAACAACATTTATGGACTTGATGAATTGAGTGTTTAAGCAATATCTTGATCAGTTTATAGTGGTGTTCATTGATGATATTTTGGAATACTTTAGAGATAGAGAAGAGCATGATCAACATCTCATAATAGTGTTGCAAACATTGAAGGAAAAATAATTATATACTAAGTTATCAAAGTGTGAGTTTTGGCTTGAAACATTGAATTTTCTGGGTCATGTAGTATCAGAAGAAGGCATTCAAGTTGACTCTAACAAAATCGAGGCTATCCTTAATTGGAAACCACCTCGTAATGTGGCAGAAGTGAGGAGTTTCCTTGGATTAGCTAGATATTATAGGAGATTCATAAATGGATTTTCATCCTTAGCGACTCTCTTGACTCGGTTACTATGAAATGATGACTGATTTGAATAGATAGACAAGTGCCAAAAGATTTTTTATAAACTCAAGGCAATGTTGACTGAAGCACCAATCTTGACTCAACCTACTCTAGAAAATGATTATGTTGTGTACAGTGATGCAAGTCACAATGGGCTAGGTTGTGTTCTTATACAAGAGGGAAAAGTGATTGCATATGCCTTCAAACAACTCAAGCTTGATGAGCTTAACTATTTGACGTATGATTTAGAGCTTGCAGCGATAGTCTTTTCACTCAAGATCTAGAGACATTACTTGTATGGAGAAATATGCTACATTTATACAGACCACAAAAGTCTTAAGTACTTGCCTTCACAAAAAGAGTTAAGCTTAAGACAACGGAGTTGATTGGAGTTGATTAAAGATTATGATTGTGTGATTGATTACCAGCCAGAAAAAGCGAATGTGGTTGCAAATGCACTAAGCATGAAAATCTTCGCTGGTAAGTTATAATAACTTTCCTCTTTAAATTTGTGTATTATAGGTAATAATAAGACTGCACATATAATTAACTTGGATAATGGTAGAGATGCGAATCGAATCCACCTTGATGCAGAGAATTAAAGATGCTCAAAAGCAAGATGAGAAGTTAGTAAAGATAGTTGAGGCAGTGAAAAAGGGAGAAAATTCTGAGTTTTGGTTGATAGAAGATGTCACAATGTACTTCAAAAATAGGATTTACGTGCCAAGTATAGAAAATTTGAAGTTAGATATCTTAAAAGAAGCATATGAGATGGTATATACTATGCATCTAAGTGAAAATAAAATGTACCAAGATTTGAAAGCATAGTACTGGTGGCCAGGGATGAAGAAGGATATCACCGAGTATGTTGCTAGGTGTCTGACCTATCAACAAGTGAAAGTTTAACATCAGTTACCTATAGGATTGCTACAATTGATTCCCATACCAGAATGGAAGTGGAAAAAAAGTCGCGATGGATTTTGTGTCTGGTTTACCAGTAACTCAGAGGAAGCATAATACAATATGGGTGATAGTGGATTGACTGATGAAGTTTGCATATTTCCTATCAGTCCCAATGGACTACACCTTGAACAAGCTAAGTGAGATTTATGTGAATGAGATAGAGAGACTTCATAGAGTACCTATGTCCATTATCTCTGATAGGAATCCCAAGTTTACATCACAATTATAGAAGAGTCTATAGCAGGCTATGGGAACCTGACTCAGTTTCAGCACTATCTTTCATCCCCAAAAGGATTGTAACACCTAACACCTTATAATTCTATATACCATATTTATATTTATATATTAAGTTATTATGTATGGAATAAGAATAAAATAAAATTCATGTTTACAGCGAGAGTAATTTTTTTTAACTCATCTCATATTATCATCAACAATTCCATAATCAATACAGATGTTTTAATCATAGCTTATAACATCACATATATTAATAACTTAAACATTATGTTTAAAAGTTAGTAAATTTACAAGTTGAATCCATTTATATATCCTAGTATATATTCATTGTAATTATACAAATGCAAGTATTCAACCTCCAAATATAAATGATATGCTATTATGCTTGTGTGGAATACAAGGATAGAAAGTGAGGAGAATCGGCTGGTGACCTTTGATCAATGACTTTTATATACACCTCAATATGAACTACTACTCTTCTTTACTTGAAAAATAATACAATTTGGTGAGTTACGACTCAGTGAGAATAACCATCAAATGAGCTCTAAAGTACCAAACATTCCATACTAGCAAATAATAAGTATACTTAATATACGCTTTATATTCTATTTTATCCTTCAATAACATATAAATGTAAATAAAATCAAGTATTCAATAATTGTTATTTACTTATTCTTATGATTATTCATTTTATTTTGTTGTGACTAGGTTAAACAGACATTGCCCCTAGTTTCCATGTGAATATTTGTCACATGAACATTTGTATTTGCTAGCTAGCTTGATCATTTCTTTCATTTGCTCATTTGTTGGGCCATAGGCCTCTTCTTTTGCCTTGCAATGTCGATTAACTAATCACAACGCCTTTTAAGTCACTATGCATGTGGATTTGTAACTAAGCATTTATCATCATACATATACATACATCTATGTATACATATATACATTTATCCCATTTTATTAACCAAGCAAAAATATAATTTAATCACTTATTTTAATTTAATTAAATTAATTATATCAAATTTTTATTAATTTAATCTAGTCACTTTATTCACTTAAATATTAATTTCATATCATTTTCATCTAAATTATAAAATAGACATGTGCACCTTTATACAATTGTAAAACATTTGAAAATAAACTAAGTGTATATCATGAATTTATTTAAATAAAAATGCATATTATGCATGTGTTCAAGTGATGTATATGCAAAATGCAAATGCCCAAATGAAATGTTGTTGAAATGCATATAGAAAAAGTCGAGGATGTTACAATTCTCCCCTCATTTTAAAAATTTTGTCCTCAAAATTTAGTACCTGGAAACATATGTGAATATTGTTTTTTCATATTTTCTTCCATTTCCCATGTTGCCTTTTCTTGTAAATGGTTTCTCCATAACACCTTAACTAATGGTATTTCTTGGTTTCTCAATTGTTTAGTTTTGTATCCAATATTTCCATTGGTTTTTCAACATAACTCATGTCATCTGCAATCTCAATGGCTTTATCTTTAAGTACATATGTAGGGTTTGACATATACCTTCTAAGCATGCTCACATGAAACACATTATGAATCTGATTTATCTCTGGTGGTAAAGTCGATCTATATGCCAATGGACCAACTCTCTCAAGAATTTCATAACGTCTTATGTATTTTGGGCTCAATTTACCTTTCTTGCCAAATGGGATTACCCCTTTCTATGGAGATACTTGTTGAAATACCTTCTCACCCAACTCGTATTCCATCTCCCTTCTATGTTGATCAGCATAACTTTTCTGTCTGTCTTGTGCTGCCTTTTGCTTGTTCTTGACAATTTTGATTTTATCCATTATATCTTGTACTATTTCTGACCCTTCTAATGCATGTGCACGTGCACCTTCTTCATCCCAGATGAAAGGACTTCTGCACTTTTTGTCATACAATGTCTCATATGGAGCCATATGAATACTGTTATGATATTGGTTGTTGTATGCAAACTCCACCAATGTTATGTACTCATCCCAAGCTCTCTTGAATTCCATAACACATGCTCTAAGTATATCTTCCAATGTTTATATAGTCTTTTCTGATTGTCCATTAGTTTGTGGGTGGAATGCAGTATTGAAATTCAATTTTGTTCCCAATGCATTATGTAAACTCACCCAAAAATATGAAGTAAATCGTGGATCTCTATCAGACACAATGGAGACTGGAATGTCATGCAATCCGACTATCTCATTCACATATAATTTGGCCAAATTCTCAAGTGTACACCTCCATTTGATAGGTAGAAAATGTGCTAACTTGGTTAATCTATCATTATGTAAACTCACCCAAAAATGTGAAGTAAACCGTGAATCTCTATCAGATACAATGGACACTGGAATGCCATGCAATCTGACTATCTCATTCACATATAATTTGGCCAGATTCTCAAGTGTACACCTCCATCTGATAGGTAGAATGTAATGGTTGGACCAGCCCTTTGCATAGCAGACTGCGCCCACCCGCCGTCTCACTGAGACTAACGGGCTGCCGAGGTCCATGGCCCAATACCTCCAACCCATCACTGTCATACCTTTGCATCACAGTAGGTTGTTGGAGATGAGAGTCGAACCCAGTTGTACCATGGTACAATTGGTAATCTCTTACTGAGGCTAAGGTTGAGGGTTCGACTCTCATCTCCAACAACCTACTGTGCATATTGTGATGCAAAGGTATGGCAGTGATGGGTTGGAGGTATTGGGCCATGGACCCCGGCAGCCCGTTGGTCTCAGTGAGACGGCGGGTGGGCACAGTCTGCTATGCAAAGGGCTGGTCCAGCCGTTACATAAAAGGTACAACTGGTAGTCTCTTACTGAGGCTAAAGGGAGGTTGAGGGTTCAACTCTCATCTTCAACAACCTACTGTGCATACTGTGATGCAAAAGTATGGCAGTGATGGGTTGGAGGTATTGGGTCATGGACCCCGGCAGCCCGTTGGTCTCAGTGAGATGGTGGGTGGGCGCAGTCTGCTATGCAAAGGGCTGGTTCAGCCGTTACATAAAAGGTACAACTGGTAGTCTCTTACTGAGGCTAAAGGGAGGTTGAGGGTTCAACTCTCATCTCCAACAACCTACTGTGCATACTGTGATGCAAAGGTATGGCAGTGATGGGTTTGAGGTATTGGGCCATGGACCCCGGCAGCCCGTTGGTCTCAGTGAGATGGCGGGTGAGCGCAGTCTGCTATGCAAAGGGCTGGTCCAGCCGTTACATAGAAAATGTGCTAACTTGGTTAATCTATCAATAATTACCCATATTGCATCATTTTTTTTGTGGAGTTCTGGGCAATCCATAAACAAAATCCATTATTATCTTTTCCCATTTCCATTATGGTACTGGTAAAGGATGTAGTTTACCAACTGGTGCCTGGTGTTCTATCTTAATCTTCTGACATGTTAAGCATTTAGGAATATATTCAACTATGTATTTCTTCATCCCTAGCCACCAATAATGAGGTCTTAAACTGTGATACACCTTAGTCATCCCTGGATGTATTACATAAGGTGCATTGTGTGCTTCTTCCATTATTTCCTGGCGCAAGTTGTCAATGTTTGGAACACCTATGCTTGACCTTAACATCAGTACATCATCTTGCAATTGAAAATCTTTATTGTTTTTCTGCCTTACAAATTCAATTTTCTCACACAATTTAGGATTTTTACTTTGTGCAACTTTGATCCTATCCTTCAATATAGGTCTAACCTGAAGAGCAATAATTAATGATCCACCATTATGCATATTCAATTGAATATTCATTGGTCGTAATTGAATCAAATATGAAAAAGTTGATGCTTGCAAGCGAGCTATACTGCTGCTACTGGACTTTCTACTCAATGCATCTGCTACTACGTTGGCCTTCCCTGGATGGTATTCAATTGTAAAGTCATAATCTTTTAACAGCTCTAACCATCATCTTTGTCTCATATTTAACTCTTTTTGTGTCATCAAGTAACTCAAGCTCTTATGGTCTATGAAAATTTGAAATGTCTCGCCATATAAATAATGTCTCCAAATTTTCAAAGCAAACACAACTACAACCAATTCTAAATCATGCACTGGATATGAAATCTCATGTGGTCTCAACTATCTAGATGCATAAGCTATCACCTTACCACGTTGCATCAACACACATCCCAAACCCTGATGAGAAGCATCACTATATACCGTAAATCCATTTCTACCTGTAGGAATTGCTAATACTGGTGTTGAGTGTAACCTTTATTTTAGCTCATCAAAACCCCTTTGACACTCTGGAGTCCATTTGAAATACACATTCTTCCTTAGCAATTTAGTCAAAGGGCTGACAATCAATGAGAATCCATCAACAAATCTACAATAATAACCGGCCAAACCCAAAAAACTACTCAACTCTGACACATTCTTGGGTGCTTCCCAAGTCACTATGGCCTTAACCTTTTTTGGGTCAACCTCTATGCCTTTTCTCGATACTATGTGCCCAAGAAACACAGTATTGTCAAGCCAAAATTCACACTTAATAAACTTTGCATACAATTATTTCTCCTGTAGAGTTTGTAGCATTATTCTTAAATGCATTTCATATTCCTCTTTACTTTTAGACTACATCAGAATGTCATTTATGAAGACAATAATAAAATTATCCAAATAAGACTAAAATACCTTATTCATCAAAGCCATGAAAATAGCCGGTGCATTGGTTAATCCAAATGGCATGACTAGAAATTTATATTGGTCATATTTAGTACGAAATGCATTTTTAGGAATATCTACCTCAACTATCTTAAGCTGATAATAGCTCAATTTTATATCAATCTTAGAAAAATCTTGAGCTCCATGTAACTGATCAAACAAGTCATCAATTCTAGGTAAAGGATACTTATTCTTCACTGTCACTCTATTAAGTTGTCTATAGTCTATACGCAATTTCATCATTCCATCTTTCTTTTCTACAAACAACACTAGGGCTCCCCAAGGTGATATGCTAAGTTGAATGTATCCATTATCAAGAAACTCTTGTAATTGAGTTTTAAGTTCCTTTAACTCAATCAAAGCCATCATGTAAGGAGATATAGAAATAGGTGCGGCTCCTGTCACCAAATCTACAGTAAATTTTATCTCTCTATCTGGTGGCAACCCAAGCAAATCCTTTGGAAATACATCTAGAAACTCACAGACTACTAGAATATTCTCCAGTATAATAACTTGAGTTCTTGTGTTTATCACATAGGCTAAGAAAGCCTCACACCCTCCTTTCACCATCTTAAAAACTTTAACTGCTGAAATCAAACATGTAGGTATCAACTTCGTTTCTCCTTTAAACACAATCCTTTGTTTATCAGAAGACTCTAAAATTACCTCATTAGAAAAACAATTCACTATGGCATGATGTTTTGTTAACCAATCCATTCCTAATATTACATCAAATTCACGAAATAACAATAAGATCAAATCAGCTTTCAAATCAGCTTTATTAATAAATATCGAACAATCACAAGATATATTATTCACAACTACTACTGCTCCCAGTGGAGTACTCACATTTATATCAAATCTCAATGGCTCGTGATTTTGATGTAGTTTAGATGCCATATGTAATGATATAAATGAATGCATGGAACCTAGGTCAATCAATGCAAATATCAGTATATCATAAATATAAATATTATCAGTAACCACTTCAGGAGCATCAACTGCCTCCTACCTAGTCATAGCAAATACTCTGGCCTGTGAAAGAGGTTTAGAACTCTGACCCTTAAATCTGGTCACTCATTTGCCTACTGCACCAGTTCTTCCCCTGCCTCTGCCTCTGACATGTGTCCCACTAGTAGTGTTAACCCTTGGTGTTTCAATTGTAGCCTCTGATACTCCTCTGCCTCTACTGGTTTCTATTAATTTAGCTCTTTCTGGGCAACCTCTATACATATAAATAACTGTGTGTTGTCTGCCTCTATACATATGATCTAATGACCCATATAAATAACAAACTCCTGTGAGCCTTCTGCATTCACCTGTGTGTTGTCTGCCACAATGAATACAAGTAGACCTATGTTCTGTATATTGCTTTGTCCTTTGCCTGGATAAGGGAAAGTCATACTTCGACCTCTAGAACTGGAGTACCCACTTCTATTGCTAGACTAACTCAACATATGTCTAGCTTTCTTTCCATATCCTATACTAGACTCCCTAGTAAACTCTCATGTCTCCTTTTTTACTTGTTGTTCTCCAGCTTCTTTCATTTATTTTTCAGCTCTAATTGCAGCAACTCTAAGTCCGGTATAACTGTCAAGATCAGTAATTGTGATTCTATTTCTGATCTCATATTTGAGGCCCTCTCCAAACTTCCTTCATTTGTCTTTTTCAGTAGAGACCATAAAGGTGGCATAATGGGAAAGTTTGTTGAACTGCACCTCATACTCAACAACTGACATGTTCCCTTGTTTTAGATTTAGGAATTCCTTTCTCTTCTCGACTTTATATGCCTCAGGCATATAGTTGTTCTGAAATTCTTGGAGAAAATCATTCCATGTCAAAACTGGAGGTTGTGCATCACTATCTAGGATTGTCTCCCACCATTCATAGGCATTACCTTAAAGCAAAGATAATGCATAATCAAACTTCTCCTCTTGAGTGCATCTCATCATATTCAATACCCTCTGTGTCCTTTTAAGCCATGTCTTTGCTTCAACTGGATCAGTCGAGCCATATAAATCAACTGCACCCTGCTTTCTTAGCTTATCGTAGCATCTTTCTCTATACATTTTAGGCCCTTTACTTCTTGTTCTGAGTTTTCATATGGAAATTTTGCATGTGATGATTGTGATGCATGCACTGGAGCTCTAGCTCCTAGTGCCGGTTAATCTCTATGCAAATGAGGTGATGCCTCATGAGAATGCATTTCGGCCGGCATCTCTCTCCTTGGTGAATCATGTGTTATGATGGCCCTAAAATAAATGAAATTATGTCACTACATAATGTTCAACACATATTACGCACATGTTATCATACTCATATGCATGTTTCCATGAAACCTATCCCTACTCTAATACCAAAAATGTATCACCTAACACCTTATAATTCTATATACCACATTTATATTTATATATTAATTTATCACATATGTAACAAGAATAAAATAAAATTCATGTTTACAGCGACAGTAAATTATTTTTTTAACTCATCTCATATTATCATCAACAATTCCACAATCAATATGAATGCTTTAATCATAGCTTATAACATCACATATATTAATCACTTAAAATTTACATTTAAAAGTTAGTAAATTTACAAGTTGAATCCGTTTATATATCCTAGTACATATTCATTGTAATTATACATATACAAGTATTTAACCCCCAAATATAAATGATATGCTTTTTATACTTGTGTGGAATGCAAGAAGAGAGAGTGAGGAGGCTCGGTTGGTGACCTTTGATCCATGACTTTTATATTCACCTCAATATGAACTACTAATTTTCTGTACCTAAAACATGATGCAATTTGGTGAGTTGCGGCTCAGTGAGAATAACCATCAAATGAGCTCTAAAGTACCAAGCATTCCATACTAGCAAATAACAAGTAAATTTAAGATATGCTTTATATTCCATTTCATTCGTCAATAACATATAAATGTAAATAAAATCAAGTATTTAATAATTGCTCTTTACTTATGCTTATGTTTATTAATTTTATTTTGTTGTGACCAGGTTAAACAGACATTGCCCCAAGTTTCCATGTGAACATTTATATTTGCTAGTTAGCTTGATCATTTGTTTCATTTGCTCATTTGTTGGGCCATAGACCTCTTCTTTTGCCTTATAATGTTGATTAACTAGTCACAACGCCTTTAAAGTCATTATGCATATAGATTTGTAACTAAGCATTCATCATCCGTTATGTCCTTATTACATATACCTCATATTTACTATACATATACCATGTATATATTGTATATGTCAAACATATACCTCAAATATACCATATATATACCACTTATATATACCATGTATGTCACAAATATCCATAATCTTATCATAAAGGTCAAATCAGGGCAATTATATGAATCACATAACCATAAATCACTTCACATATCACATAGCAAGCAATGGTTATGTGTACTAAAGAAATCACTTGATAATTAAACTCACCTTTTTTTTCTTTTGATTCTGACTCTTAACCTATTGTCTAACCCCTCCTTATAGGTCTCCAATTTGTTGTGAGCCTAATATGAAAATATAATTGATTAAATCATGACTAGATAAACTTAATGTGCCTTAAATAAATTAATATGTCTAGTTCATATCATTAGTTAGTATTTTTTTCTTATGAGATAGTGTAACCTTATGAGAATGATTAATCCATAACTTTTTCTATAATTGACCAATTAATTTAATTTTCAATTCTAATTAAATTTAGAATATAATTACATAACATAAAATTTCAGAACAATTAGAGCACTGTACAATTTATGGTGGAATTTCTAATTGTATTTTATGTTCTGACCTATTTTTCCCTTAGGTAGTTTTAGCTTTGATAATTCATATCTTACAATACGTAAGTCATATTATAGTGAAAATTTACAAAAAAACTTAGAGAGGTAAATATGAAACATTTTTTATATTTACAACTTTTGTCAATTCTCTCTCTAAGGTCCAAAAATTATAAGAAATATTTTACTGGTCCAAAATAGAGTTGTCTTTCAGACCAGTATAACTCGTGAAGGATATATATCACTCTATACATAACATATTAAGGTGAAATTTTTACCAATATTTATCTAAGATATAATTATTTAACTTTTATGTTTTGAAGAATTAAAGATTATGTCTATAAAGAGCTCAAAATAATTAAACAAGTTTCTAGAGCTGTACAGGGCACTAAGCAATTATGGAGCAGCTATGGTTCTCTTCATCATAACTCAAAATCCACACAATATATGAACCTAAAGTTTGGTAAAAAGCTAGATAATACATGTATCTAAAAATTTTATGTTTTATGTTTCATAAAAGTATATCTCTAAGATGGTCAAAATAGACAACAACCGTAAGGTAGTCTACTGAAAATTGAACCAAAACCAGTTTTACTCAAAGAATAATTTCTCTTAAAATACATCAGTTCTAAAAAAATATTTTAGATACACATATATGAGACATAGATCTAAAAGTTTCATGTTTTGAAAATTTTCAAATTCCCTCTCTAAGACCACTAAAATTAAGGATTAATATTATGCCATAAAAACATAATTCACATCTTCAATTTAATAGTTTATACCCCATAAACCCTAATTTATCTAATCTTTAATTCAAGATTAGTAATATGTGGAGAAATAATTAACTTATCAAAGATTTTCTTACTTGATTTGTGGCAAAACTTTGAAATAAAATGAAGAAATGAAGGGAAGAAGAAGAAGAAATGTTGATAAAAAAAAAAAAAAACTTGAACTTTGACTAAGCCAACCTTATCTCTTTTCCCTTTTTTTCTGTCCATTTCCCTCTTTTCCCTTTTATTATTATTATTATTATTATTATTATTATTATTATTATTATTATTATTATTATTATTATTATTATTATTATTATTATTATCATCATCATTCATACATATACATACATCCATGTATACATATATACATTTATCTCATTTTACTAACCAATGCAAAAATATAATTTAATCACTTATTTTAATTTAATTAAATTAATCATGTCAAATTTTTATTAATTCAATCTAGTCTTTTTATTCACTTAAATATTAATTCCATATCATTTTCATCTAAATTATAAAACATACATGTGTACCTCTATACAATTGTAAAATACTTGAAAATAAACTAAGTGTATATCATGAATTTATTTAAATAAAAATGCATATTATGCATGTGTTCAAGTGATGTATATGCAAAATCTATATGCTCAAATGAGATGCTGTAGAAATGTATATGGAAAAAGTCGAAAATGTTACATGATGGACAATTAGAGCAAGTTATTCAGTTACTAGAAAATATGATAAGAAGTTGTGTGCTTGAATACGAGGGAAGTTTGGATCAATATCTATCTCTTATGGAGTTTGCCTATAGTATTAGTCATTAGACAAACATTGTTATAGCTCCTTATGAGGCTTTATATGAAGAAAGTGCAAGACCCCAGTTTATTAGACCAAGTTGAACGAGAAAAAATCAATCAGATTAGAGATAGTTCAACAAACCGAAGAGAAAGTTAGAATGATCAAGGAAAGAATTAAAGTAGCACAAGATCAACATAAGTCATACAATGATCTTAAGATGAGACATTGAATATACTATTAGTGATAAAGTATTTCTCAAAGTTTTGCCTTGCAAGAAGGTGTTGAGATTCGATAGAAAAGGAAAGTAAGTTAGAGGTTCATTAGACCCCATGAGATTCTAGAAAGTATCGAACTAGTGGGCATATCGATTAGCCCGTCCACTAGAGTTGGATAGAATTCACATTGTTTTTCATATTTCGATGGTAAGGAGATATTGTTCAAATTCGGCTCACATTATACCAACTGAAGAGATAGAACTGTAGACATACATGTCTTATGAAGAGAAACTAGTGGTTATCTTAGCACATGAAAAGAAATTTCTTCTGAATAAGAAAGTTCCTCTAGTCAATGTTTTGTGGCAAAATCATGTAGTTGAAAAAGCCACATGAAAAAGTGAATAAGTTATGAAAAAGCAGTACCCCCAATTATTCAATGTCATATGAATAGGTAAAATTTCGTGGATGAAATTTATTTTAAGTGGGAGAGAATGTCATATCCACTAATTTGGGCCCTAAGTCGCGCATGTTACTACACTGACGCGTTGAACTGATTGGAGATCTAAATTAGAATTTTGACTGGAGAAAAATTAAAATAAATATAAATAATTATGAAAAATGCCTAATAAAGTGTTTAAAGTACTTAAAGATATTATATTACGGTAAAAGACTAAATTGCAAAATTTGACAAATTTTGAGGTCAATTTGCAATTTACCGAAAATTTGAGAGTCACATGAGAAGTTTGTTAATTAAAAACATAATTTTGGACATTTAGTATGCACTTTGGCCAACCATCCTTAATAAAAAAGAGGATTAACATGTTAATTAAGCTAATGTGATGTTTTACGGTCAGAGTTGTGGGTCCTATATGATGACTTTTGGGTTTATTTTCTTTCTTTTTCCTTATATTTGGTCTTTATTTTCTACACTCCAAACTCAATCACGCCAGCCCCTCTCCAAACCACCATAGCCAAGATCTTCTAGAGAGAGAAATAGAAGGGGTAAAGAAAGAAAGATCAAGCTAAAGTGATCCCCCCATACATAACAAAGCTTGTAGAAACTAGAGGAAGCTAAAAGAATGGAAGAAAAGCAAGTTTTGTGTAGAGAGAAATCTCCAAAGTGGTGATCAAGAGAAGAAAAGAGCATAAATAATGAGTTCTTCTCCTTCTCTTTAGTTTTCATTTAAGGAAAATATGATTTTGAGCTCATTTAAAACTTGTTTAAGTAGAGAGAGCTTAGGGTTTTAGGAGAGAGAATATAGGATTTAGAAAGTTTGATGAAAGGAAAGGTTTTAATAGTTTTTTTAGGTGTTTTAGGTGTTCAAAGAGATAAAGAGCAAGCAAATCTACCTAGGAAAGTGAAGGAGAAAAAAAAAGGTTTGTACATAACCTAAGACAATAGTCTATGTTTTATCCTCAAGTTATATGATTTGAGCATTTGACATGTTAATGATTGTAAATTAATAGTATTTTATCATAAAATTATAGGGATACATGTTTGTTAGACTTAAAAGTATATTTGGTAAAAATTGAATTAGGTGATGTGGTGCTCTTTGCCGAAATGTGAGTAATTAGTACATATATTACTATAAACTTAAGTTTTAGAATTCCAATTTGTATGTTCTTTGATGGGTTTGAAAGCTAAAACATGAGCTTTAATTTTTATTCAAACCATAAAATCTAAATATGTCTACATTTACCAAAAAAAAAAATATATAATTCGGACCTAAAATTTGTCCTGAAAATTTTGGGCAAAATTGTTAGTGATTAGTCAATGTTAAATTGATCATATTTTTTCTATAAAACTCCAAATTTAGTAATTTAAGTTTCATATTAAAGCTAAGATCATGGGCTAGAATGCAATCTAATTTAATTCGGATGGGAACGGGGCTTAGCTTTAGGCGTAACGTAGAAAACGAATTCTGCTAGGAATAGGGCAGACTGAAAAATAAATTTTAAATATTTAAATTATATTAGATTAATTGTTATAATGTGAATTTTACTCAAATGAGGTATATGAGAAATCAAATGAATTATTAGGCTCATAAAAATGATGTGGAAATAAAATCATAGTTGAGTATTATATGATTTAGATAATAAAAGATAAATGAATATATATTTTTATTTTCTTATAGTTGTGGATTAAATTTTGAAAATGAAATTAAACAATTATAAGTATTTATCAAAAATTGGATCTTGTTATATTATACAAAAAATATTTTCATTGAGTAATTATGTGATTAATTGAGTCATTAAATGTATGAAATTGATGTATTCAAGAGTTATGAATTTTAATGATATTAGTTAAACCCTAGGATACCTAGCTTAAAATTAGAATTTTGGATAGTCTGACACATAATCAGGAGGATTATTAATGCCTATGATGGCACGATTAACGAAGTTGGTGATGGTACTATAATTAAAATTAGTAATTACACTATTATTAATGTCAATGATGACACTTATATATGCATACCATAAATATCCAAGTGACACTCATAAATATCTTGATGACAATATTGTTATCCTAGTGGATAATTCCTAGGTGTTATGGGCACAAATGAGTTAATAAAATTAAAAGATTTCATGATATGTGAAATGATTGATTATATATGAATATGTAATGATAGTATGATAAAGTAAAATGAATATGTGATATAAATTTATGAATTGGTATGTATATGCTAGTAAACAATGAGATAAGAAATTATATGAAAAGTGTGCATCATAAATGCATGATAAAGCATGTTGCATAATGTATTTATTGTCTTATCTTTATGCATCACTAAGCTTAGAGCTTATCGTGAGAATTCCTTCTGCGCAGATATAGAGAGATAGCTGAAGTTGTAAATAAAGCTAACGGTATTCTAGTTCAGTAAAGCAGCTGACAATGAAAATCGTGGGTCACGACTTTTTGTATTTATATTTCTTTATTTTAGATTTATAAACTATCTTTTATGATTTTGTAATTAACCTGATGTTTCATAAATATTATCTTATGTAAATAAAATGTATTTATTTCTTTTATATCATTGAGCTTTGAGTTAAAAAAAATAATGTATAACTTTCTAGCATTTATTAAAATAATGATTTGAAGAAGTTAGTGTAGCACTCTCTTATCTAAGCATGTGCTGCTAGAGTGAGGGGTTGTTACAATAATTGTCACTAAATTTAACTATAAGTGAAGCATATATGCTTTTATTTTTTATTTTTGAGGCTAAAGATACTTTGATATGCCACTGAAACTTTTTTGAAAGGAATTGATCGTTGTTTAATCAAGGATAATTATTAGTTTCTTTATGACTTTTATACTTCCTTGACTATCATCAACGTCTACATAAATAGGTTGACTGCAATCCTTATATCACATTATCCTCTTATTGCCTTCAAATGAATGATTTTTCTCCTTAAGAGATTCTTTTGGTTTTTTAGGTATTATCGATGGTGTAGATCTAGGATTTTTACATTGAATCTTTTTTCACTGACTCTATTTGATAATGATCTTTTAGGCATTCGGTTATCAATTCTAAGACTCTTTATAGGTTCTTCTAACTGTAGAAATATATTTCTCCTTCTCTAGGTGATATAAGAAGATCTTATTTGTGTAGAATGCTCAGTTGGTTTTGTAAAAACCCAACTTTTAGGCTAGCTTAATTCTATTGGATTTATTACTTTCCTATGAAACTACTTGTGTTATTCACTCTAAGACTTGTTATGTTTATGAGTCTAAACACTATCCTAGTATGATATGTTAAATATTTGGCTTGAGAATTCATTCCACTCTTTTTAAGATGTAATTCTCAAAGTCAATGAATTACAAAAACCTTTACCATTCAAAGCCACCAAATAGTTTGGATAGGTCAAGAACCATACAAAAACCATAGCTAGGTTAGTTTGTACTTGTAATATTAGCTGATCTTTGAATTATTCCCATCTTTTATCTAAGACAACTGCTATCACATGACTATCTATTGGCAAATTAAGCAGTAAAATAAGTCCTCCTTAGACAAGTCCTATGTGAATGTATTTATATTCACCTCTAGACTTATTAATCATTTCTCTTATCTTGGATAGATTAATTAAGGACACATATAATGTTTTTACTTATGTACTAGAAACTTGAGTCATTGACTATGATTGAGAGACATCTATAATTGATTAAAAGTTAAATCTTAATTTACTATAAATATTGTTGATGTCTACCTTAGGCAGTTTCCATTCTATGTAGCTCCTAGATAAATCCTCATACTAGAAGCATTCTTCATGTGCTAGAGTATTTTCTAAAGGGAGTCACTCTTTATCTATGACAGCTTTTGTGGCGTTCATCATGAATAGATAAGTTGTCCATGAATCAAATGCATCTATGTAAGTTTCATATTAATAAACTATTTTGCAAATTGAATATATTTCATAGTCTAAATCAGATAATTCATTGTCATTTACAAGTTCAAATGCTAAACTCTTTTCTTCAAAGAATGTTCTTTTAAGATTTTCTTTTCACTTATTCTTGTGAGAACAACAATTAGCCTTGTGACTCTTTAAGACATAAATCCAACAACATGAACAACTATTCAAAAAGCTTACCTTTAGTACATTTTGGTTCTCTTCTATATTTTTTTGAAGGCTTCTATCTTATCTTTGTCTCTAAGATTTGTTCTTCTTCTTTTATCTTCTCTACCTCTTATTGATATCCTTCTTTTCCTATATCCTTTATTTATTTATTTTTAGTTTTAGAAGGATATTTTGTTCTCATTTGATTATATGTACTAAGAGGACATTCATATCTTCCAACAACTTATTCAATTTGAGAACAACTCTTATACAAATAAGGTACATGTTTTGCATCTTGCCTTTCTTGAAGCTCACTGTATGCCTATCATATCTACAGTTTAAGGCATGACCATCCTATGCAAGTTCCGTAGTTGTCTGTACTGTGCAGGGCAAGAGCGTTATGATTAGAGTCAAAATACGAATATTTTAAGTGATAAAATATTATTTAATCATGGTAATAATATGTTGGGTATGAAGATTAAGTTAATAAGTCATACCATTACAATTTTGTATTTGGCATACAAATCGAGGCAACAACTCGGATCGAGATAAGCAAGTTTCAGTTGGTAACATAATGATAAATTAAATATACCAGGACATAGAGGATATTAAATTGAGATTTTAGGTATAATTATGAGGCAAGATTCATAGATTTAAGGCATGAATTTGTGGAAATACGATTCAAGGTGTAGAATCATGATTCGATTGTTCGATCAATAACTATAGATGTGCATTGATAATTGCAATATAACAAATGAAATCACTATCTAAATCTAAAATTTATGGAAGTGATAATTTGAAAATTGGATTTCAGATGAATTTTTACAGGTGTGATTTCAAAAAATGACTAAATTATAAAAACATAATTTTTACACCGGTAGTTGTTTTGCAAAATAAAAAAAAAAACTATTTTGAAGAGAAAATTTTTCTGAGAATATTGGTATGTTCAATTTGAGGAGATAAGGTCATTTGAGATATGAAATTTAGAAAAATAAATTTATTTAAGTAGTAAATTAAAAAATTGGAAAGTTTGATAGAAAAAGACTAAAGCCAAAGTTTCTTTTAAATTAATTTGGATTAAAGCCAAAATATCTTCTTGATTAATTTTAATTAGCTAATTAGAGCAAGGAATAACCTTAATTAAGATTTATTAATTATTAATCAAGTATATAAGCTAAAAAATGGACAAATTATACAATAATTTCATACTAAAATTAAAAAAAATTGTTGTTTACCAATGCATGTGAAATAAAGTCCACTAATATATACGTACTCAATTATTGGATTTATAAAAAAAATACAACCTTTGGCAATCATACACGTAACTTTCCATTAACATTTCTAACACAATTAATTATCATGTAAAAATGGAAAATAGACTCATTTTGGCAAAAATATCATTTTTCATCTTCTTCCTCTTTGATTGAACCATCACACTCATTTTTTTTAATTTTTTTCATTTTTCTTTCACAAATTTCTACCAGCTAAGTTTAAGGGAGCATAAAGAATTAAGTAGAAGTGAAAAAACAAGTTTTTTTGGAGGCTGGATTAAAATTCAAAGAAAGCATAAAGGTAAAATTCTTCACTTTTTTCTGAAATATTACTTGATTTAAATTCTTTTTTTCTCTTTAAGTTAATTTTAAATTGATGATGATTTGGAGTTGAATTAATATAAAGGAAAAATGAGGGTTGAAGCAAAAATGGTGGAATAATTGAATAAAAATTTGAAATGAGTTGATTCAAGGTGGGGATGGATAAAAGTGATGAGAATTGAGAATAAATAATTTTTAAGAATTTTTGAGAAATTTTCTATTAATAGCCGAATTTTTTTGAAATATGAAATAATTAAATCTTTGCTTGTTTGGATGAAATTTGAGTTATTGGGATGATTAGAAGTGAGTAAATAATTTTTGGATTAAAGAAAAAATTTAAGAAAAGTTTTTGAAGAATCATTTGGGAATTTTTGGACTTTATTAAGTGAAATTAATAATTGGAAATCAAGGAAAATGAGATTGAAGTATTTTGGAATTTTTGGTAAATTAAAGTGAAATTATTGGATGGAGTATATAAGGAATTTGGAAGAAAATGAAATTAATTATGGATAAAAATTAACTAAAAAAATTATATGAAGAGAAAATAAGAGAAATGAAAATTTTAATTTAATTAGAAAAATTGGAGATAATTTGTTTGATATAAATTAATTTTATGAGGAAATGTAAAGATAAAAAAATATTATTAAGGTTGTTAGGAAAATAAATTAGTGACATCATAATATGGGTTGACAAATCAAAAATTTGAATTAGTCATAAAATAAATACTGATATAAAAATATCGGTAAATATGAGTGATGGAGGAATTTAAAATGTATAATTTTAATTACAGTCAAAATGAATATTATTTTATAACCGGAATTTAATTAATGTTAATGCGTCAATGACAAATAAAGAGAAGAAGTCGATGGACTCCACTAGACTCTAATAAAAGGTATGTGCAATAATTTATAATAATATTCATTAATTAAATTAGTTTGATTTTTATATGATATTGGGCATGAAAAATAAATTGGTATGAAAATTTTATAGAATACATTTTTGTATGCTATGAAATATAATTTTGTGAGATATATTTTGAGAAATGTATCTTTAGACAAGAAATGAATTTGCACTTTAGAAAATAATTTTATGCAATATTTATGGTTATTTTAAATATTTGAAAATTTATTGAGAAATAGAATTTAAAAAATTAGTAAATTTTAACCCATGTATTAATCTAGACGTTGGATTAGGGAGTTATTGACATGTCAATAGAATAGTGATTCCAAGGCCTATGGTTATCTTGGTTATGTAAAATTATATATTTTTGGTCATGTGGTTCTCTTGGACTATGTATTTATTATTTCTAGTCTTATAGTTATCTTGGACAATGTGATATATTTTTGGATTATGTGGTTATTTTTGACTCGTTGATTGGAATCTTTAGTATAGATTACCCCTTGCCTAAGGGCAGATCCATAGCGTCTTAATATATGAGTATGATAAAAATTTTAATTAGAAAATGAATGTGGTGTATTATGAATTTGCTATGAAAAATTTTGGTATCATTAATGAGATTGTTTTCATAATTTATTTAGTTTTGATTATAGAAAATTTAATATCACATTCATTTACAGTAATATATTTTCTTTTCATTACTATTATTATAATATAGAATGATTATTTTATAAATGAATTTAAAATGAGAAACTTCTTTGAATCGTAGTAATTTTTAAAAAAAATTTGCGTTATGTTTTATATTATATAAATATTATTATAAGTTATTGCACCACTGAGTTTATGATTTTGTAAGAAAATATATTTCTTTTCGCGCAAGTTTTAAAAGTAAGTAAAAGCGACGAACATATGTATAAGACATCGCTAAAACCAGTAGACTCCATCGATAAAGCATAGTAGTAATAGTATCCACTCGAAGCGGGTTAGTTATATTAAATTTATTTTATATATTTAATGTATTTTTGAATATTATATAACATGTTAAACTTATTAGCTTGTAAATTATGAATAAAATATGAGGAATGTCAAAGTGAGAGAATTTAGTTAATATTATATTTTTTTAAAAATGTAATTTAATAATCTTTTATGCTTTGTATATAATTTATAATTTTTGCTTATAACTATTAGTATATATATTTTCCAATGAAATTAATGTTAAAAAATGTTTGCTTCTTGTAGCATTCCCTATTTGACAATATATGGTAATGTATAAAGCGGATAAGGGGTGTTATAATGTCTTCCTCATGGCATACCAAAGCACCCGTATCCTTAATCCTAAACTATATATCACCTTGTCTTCATTTAGAAGTTGATAGGTCAATTTTTTTTGCTTTAGACAAAAGTTTTGATAGCTTAGTGAAAAACAAACTCAATATATATTTTTAAGACATTATATCAATACTATAGTAATATTTTTGAAATTCACAAGCACGCAATTGAAATAGCACATATCATAGATTTGTAGTTTCATCAAAGCCATTATAGATTAATCTTTTTCTAATGAATTTTTTTGACAATGAGAAACTACAAATTTCTCTTTTTAATGGATCCACCACTATGGCTAAAACCCCATCAGTTGTTACCTCTTTGTTTATTTCATCTTTGATGTTAGTGCAGGTTACTAACAACTCCTAATATTTTTAGGCATTTCCTACCAATATGGATTTGCACAAGTCATATATTTGTTTGGAAAAATAATAATAACACCCCTTATATAACAAGAATATTCTTCTTTATATTTAGGATATTATGCTTACTTATGGTCAAGATAATTAATTTAAAACTTTAAAATATGAATTTGTAAAATTTTGAAAACTTTATTAACATCGTAGAAGAGTAATTTTCCATAACAATTAAAATACTTATGTTTATTTTGAAACTGAAAAGAGTATCATCTTTATTTTTCATGTTATATGCCAATAATTTAAAACTGACAAATATTGTATATGAACATGTAAAACATTTTATGAGCACTTCTAAAAATAAAATTTCCATGCTAGAACAATATAAAGAAATAAGAACAATTCACATATATATTTTTCCTACTTAAGCAAAATATGTGGTTTGGGCTTCAACTTGCCCTTAAGTACCTAAAAAGAGTTTAATTTAAAATTTACAATTTGTGACATGTTCACAAATTACATGATCAAAACAAAATTTCAAAATATAGTCTATACCCCTTTCGTATATGACATGAACAAAATAAAAAATATATGATTATACATTAAAACTCATCAAGTCCATACTATTCAATAAACAGTACTTACGAAATTCCTTTGTTGCCTTTAATTTTGTCAACAAAATGGTGTTGTTCTCCTATTCTTTTCTGCCCCTAAAATCACGTTTCAAAATGTCACCATTTGGGACAACCGTCAAAACAAAAAATCTAACTCTAATATTATCTTTATTTTTTCTTCCTACATCTTTCTCCCTCCAACTATCTTCTCTCGTTTTCTTTTCCTCTTCCTTTCTATTCTTACCACTCTTGCTTTTATTACTGAGTTTAAGTTTATGTACATATTAAGTTTAGGTTTAATAATACTACATGCTTTTATTATTGAAAATATGTGAAAATTTAAAATTTTCTCTTTTCTTAAAAAACTTTATAACACAAACTTTTTACATGAAAAACTTGTTAAATCATACTCAACACATGCACAAAAGAAACATCTTTATCAAAACGTACATAAAATAATTTATTTGATCCAAAGATCCATAATATATATAATATCATATTTGGACTCAACTGGCCCAGTATTTATAAAAATACCTGACCCTTATAAAATTACATGTTTCTTGAACTTTAAAGATATGTATAAAAGTAAACAATTCATAACCATATGTCATGTACAAAAATGCAAAATATGACATGAGATATCACCGATCCGAGTCGGGTCTGCCCTGTTGTCTCTGAATGGGCTAGCACCTAGGATCAATCCTTTACCTCTATATACTAGGCTCCAAAAGTTGCATACAAAAACACCCACACCTAAGCTACTTAAAGTTTATTAGTACATATGGGCATAAAAATTTATACAAGCATCATACAATTCACATCATAGCAATTCATGATCATATACAATCATTTACACCAAAGGAGAGCACTACCTTATATTACATCTCATATCATAAAAGTTGTCATAATCTTTTAACCATGCATAGGTGATCAATCATAAATATATTACATATAAATGGTGTACCATCATGTTACTATGATTAAACCTTTCTCATTGTATCATGTTCATTATGTATTTTTGGCCCAAAAACTCTTTAAATGAACTATTCAGATATAGATTGTGAATAAAAGCGCTCTCTGAGTTTAAGTCATCCTGTCATTCTCTATCACTAGTATAGAAAAGGGTTATATGTGTCTATCAATCTGTACTTTATGCGTTTATTAAATAATAAACACATCTGCAGGAAATGTATATGATGTGAATTTTATGTGTATGACATTATGACAAATGCATATAACTTGATTATACGTGTCTATCGTTGAGCAATAACAAACATATATAATCAAGTTATACGTGTCTGTTATTACTTAATGATATACACGTATAATCAAGTTATATGTGTATGTTATTACTTGGCAATAGATACATATAATCAAGTTATACACGTCTGCTGTTACATAACGACAAACACATATAATCAAGTTATACGTGTTTATCACAAAGATATTAAGAGACATTTTTTTTAAAAAAAATAGAGTTTATATTATGTAACAGCCATTCATAACCTACTGCAAGCCACAATAGACATTTAGCACACAACTCACAAATACTCAATAATCAATAATTCACAAAATATTCACGATACAACACAAACTACAAAAATTCAAGAAATCAAAGTAACACAACATGCCTAAAATAATTCAAAGATAATATGCTCCATTTGAACTCTTATACACTCTTTTATAAAGTAATTAGACCATATATGTCAATTTTTTCGAATTTAATCTTAACCATATTATTATTAATAAACTAATAACTAGTTATGTATTATACTTGTAATATAAATGGACTAGCTAGTATTTGAAAAGAACATATCTTAAGCAATGTTTTATTACTATTATGATATACGATAATTTCATACATATACCTTTTGACGTAATATCCATATTTTCTTATTCCTTGTTGTTGAGGGCACTTAGAATAAAATGATGAACTGATAAGTATTCCCAATATGGAATATCCCAAAATATTAATCTCTTTTTCTAAGGACCTTTTTTAGCAAGTTAAAAAAGTTTGCCAAATAGATTATCAATATCTCTAACTCGTTCAAAAACCTTATTTCCAGTTAATGGCAAACAAGCTACTTGCATTTTGGCATATCCATTGTAAAACTTTTTCTTCTTACCATATATGTCTTTACATCCTAAATGAAATTTGGTATTTAAAATAGTCCCAAAATAGGGACTATTCAAGACTTACTCCTTTTGAATAAATTTTAAATGAATATCTAGGCTCATTAAAATTTTAATATTTTTTATATTCTTAATGCAAAAGGTTTTTTCAAATTTAAGTTGCAACCATTGATTCCTAAATTACATGTTGCTAAATGATAAACATTTAGTATAACTACTACAAAAATATGATAGGGGTTGAATATATTTCAGAGTTAATAATAATAATAATAATAATAATAGCATATTTTTTCTGTATGTTCATATATATACTTGGCACAAATATGTAATTAAAAAAATTTACAAATTAAAATAAAATAAATTTTAATTGATTTTTATTTATAAAATAATTAGAATATAAATATACTTTCATAAATGTGGATTTAATTTTTTTATTTATATTTTTCGGTTTTTAAATAATAAATTTTCTGTTGTGTTATATTTTTGGAGGTTTAACTTAAATTTTGAAACGAAATTTAAATTAAATGGTTCTTAGTTATGAATTGTGGTTTTTATGTTTCAAAATCAGATTAATTAGTTAAATTATCGAAACTAATTAAAAATTAGTTTCAAAATTTTCTATTAGTTGATTTTTCTGTTGGTTGAATATGTTTCAATTAATTGATTTTTTTCAGTTTGGTTAATGGCTAGATTTTTATGGAAAAATATCAAACTGAAATATTTTCAAATATTAGATATATAAATAATGATAAAAAGTTAGTTTTTGAATTAAAAAATGAGTAAAATGTTAGGTGTTTTTTGAGATTTTCCTTTAAAATTATTATTTACTTTAACAATAAAAGATGGAAAATTTAACAAATATCAATTATAAATATATAGTAAAATTTTAGATTTCTAAATCTCTAATTGTTTATATATAGGATTTGATTATATATAAATATATAAAGTTCAAACTAATTATTTTTGGATAAAATAAATTAGAAAAAAATAAGAAGAACTACACTTGAACATATTTAGTATCAAACTAAACTAAATTGCTTTACGATTTGAACATGGTTGTAGAGAAATGGAGGTTCAAATTTGAACATGGTAGTAGAAAAATGGACGAAAAAAGCTAAAAATGAAGAAAATAAAAAATACCTTTACCACGCGTATTTCCAACCATAAACGAACAATGTAGCTCTTGTCGCCGCTATTACAACAAGTCCAAACTTAGTGAAATGAAGGTATTATAAGTCAGATTTATGTTGAGATGAAGATGGTTTGCGTAATTGCATTTCAAGTTCTAAAGTAAGAGAAAAAAAGATAATAGTTGTTGAGTTTCAAGTAAAAGAGATAGAAAAAACCCGATTTTTTGTTTAAAAAAAACTATAGGTGTCTTCATTACGCACAATAGACGCCTATTGTAAACTAATATACATTTGCTTTAATTAAAGCTAGACGCATATGAGTGATATTACGCATCTATCATTTCTAAAGATAGACGCCTATAATCTTAAAAAAAAATTAAACACGGTCATTTGTTATTATTTTGCTTAAAATTAAATTAAATTGAAATATTATTTAATTAATTTTTATAAACATATTTTTGACTAAATATATATATAAATGAAATTCAATTTTGACAAAATAAAATTAGTTTAATATTATAAATTAACTCAAAATTATGTGAAACATTTAAAATATTTTGCATTAATACTTAGTTTTTATATATGCATGCAAATTTAATTAGTTATTATAATTATAAAAATATTCTTCAATAATATTAATTCAAAATTGTTGCTCAAATAATGAACCAAGAAAGGGGGATGAATTGGATATTAAAAATTCTTAACTTTTAAGTGCGGAATAAAAAGTTAAATAGAGTAGGGATAGGAAGATATCACACAAGAAATTTATAGAGGTTCGGGTATTAACAAACCTTACTCCTCTCCTCAATCTCAATTGAGAGTTTCACTAACACACTTAGTGTTACAATGGAGTTTTACAAGCTTACTCCCAACTATGGTGTTTCTATCAATGACTCACACCTAACCCAAAAATTCCCTTATGTTTTAATGACTCACACAATAAACCAATATCTTGTATTTTATGGCTCACACAAATAACCCTTATAAGTGTTTTACTCTTAACCCAATATACCCAAACTCACTTGAATAGTAGATTACAAAGAGAAACACTCATCAATCTATAATACTCAAAAATTATGAGCAAATAGATTTTAACAGAGAATAAGAGTTCTGTTGAAAATAATTAATGCACAAATGGCTACAACAAGATTTTAATTTGAAGTAATTGCTTGTTCTCTTGTTCTGGATTCATAAATGACTTACATTTATACTTTCTTAGCGAATTATAGCCATTTTGATGCATTTAATGCGAAAATAGTCGTTGCACCAACTCTTAATTTCGTACTTGACATGTTTCTCTTTCCTCATTCACGGTCGTGAATATGTGTGTCACGGTCTTGAATGTTCTTCCAAGTGGTGACTCTGACCGTGAAGCATTCTGAAAGGAATTGAAGTGTTTGATCATAGGCATGAATATCCTTCCAAGTCGTGGTCCAAGTGGTGACTCTGGCCGTGAAGCTCTCATGAGGAATTTGACATGTTATCTCATGAACGTGACTATCTTTCATGGACGTGACTGATATGATCATTCACGGTTGCTATTATTCTTCATGGTCGTGAACTTTAAATGTTGATGAGTTGGGGCTAAGCTACATCACGGGCATGACATAAACAATCACGGGCGTGAACATGTTATTTCTTCATTTTTTGACTTCCAAAGTTAGTCTTTCATTCTTGCATCATATTTCATACCTTGTTCAATAAACTTAGAACATAAGTATTGTTAAATAAATTATTGTTATTTTATTTGTTAGCATTAAAATGATGAAAATACCCTTCAAGGATCAACAATCTCTCCCTTTTTATGGTGAGAAATAATCTAGCAATATGTATTTTTGAGAAGTCTCCCCCTCAAAAGATGCTTAAGAAAAAAAATAATAGAGTGCAAGAATCTTTAAGAGTTGAGAAAGTATAACATGAATGTTTGCTTGCTAGTTAAGGTATATGCAAGGTATATTCAAAATATATCAAATTGTTTGCTTTAAACTAGTTAAGTATATACAAAGTATATTGAAAGTGTATCTCAATACTATATTCAAAATATCAACACATTTGCATTTGTTTTTAACTAGTTAAGTACATGCAAAGTATATCAAATTTTTGCTTTTAACTAGTTAAGTATATGCAAAGCATATGCAAACTATATTGAAAGTATATCTTAACACTATATTCAAAGTATATCAACACATGTACTTGCATATTCATCTATATTGTTAGGTTCTCCCCTTTTTGTCATCAACAAAAAGAACATAAAAGATAAATCATAAGGCAAAAACCAATGCAATGATATTAATACCAAATGTAAAAGTACAAAGTTTGGAAAAGTAAACTAAAATCCTATATTTGCAATACTAGAAACTAGTAGACAAAGTGAAATAAAAACTAAAACTCTAGCTACTTGGAGCCGGACAACCCATCTCTAAGGCGTGCTACTTCCGCCTCGAAGCTATCCATGCGAGACTCCATGAAATCTTTGAGGTTTTCCCACCATCTCATCGATCGAAGCCTACAGTTGGTCAAAGCGAGGTGCTAAAAGATCAGCCACCTACTGAGCCAAGTTAGGTGTGGAGGCCGAGGATTGACCAACCTCCTACTCAACCTCTGGGGTTGCCGTCTTTACTCGAACTTTTTTTCTTTGTTGGATTCCTTGGAGGCCAGCTTTGAAGTCGTCCGGATCCTCGTCTTCCCAAATAATTTCACCAGCTGGAGTGGTGAAGTGGTAGTAGATGTTATTCTCATGAATTATGCGAACTGTTGCTCCCATTTTTATAAAAGACTTGACGTCTAGCCGGTCTCTAGGATGTGCTGGTATGAGGTTGAAGTTATGCTCTTCTAACTTCAGATATCCATGGTTGATAGCAAGGTGAGTCACGTACCCACCAATTAAGATATCTCCTGATGGTTTCATTGCAATTGAGAGTAAATGGTTTGTAAACCATCGAGATCGGGCCACTATTAGACCTTTTTAGGCCATCTCCATGAGAAAGAGCTCGGATTTACAAATTGCACCATTGTTATCCCCTCTTGCAAAGATGCTATAGGTCAAAAACCTATGTAAGTATTTATGCACTGGAGATCGAAGATGGGTGCTCTTCATCTTCTTGACGTCCCAGCTACAATCTTGTCCAAAATGAGTTCATGTTGGATTGGCATAGAACTCCACCTTACTCTTATTAAGGATACCATCTGAGGGAAGTTTGAAAATGTAACCAAACTCCATTGCTGTGAGAGTGCTCGGGTGCTTGCAAAGTTGAAATTTTACTGTGCCGGTGGAAAAGACTTGAAGGGTGCTAAGGAACTCGAAAGTTGGTTCCCTTAGCGTCGATTGATGGATATCTACAAACGCTTTGAGATGACAAGCTTGTAGTTGTTCCTTCATGCTTGTCTCAAGACCGAGGGTCTTAACAACATGCCATTCGAAGGATAAAAAAGAAAGTAATGGTATTTTCTTGAGAATGGCATACCTCAGATGACAATGCTCCGGAATAATGTTGAGAAGGTAGTCCGTGTACCTTCTTGGAGCATGAGATTTCTTTCTTGTGCCTTTTGAGGAGCTGAGTTCCATTGTTGAGTTGAGAATGATTTTTGAAGAGAATTTTTTATAAGGATTTTGAAGAATACCTTGTGATGTGATTTCTGATGAAAGAAAGTGTTTTTGAAGGTAAATATAGATGGAAAATGCTGTTAGGGGGCCGGAATCTGTGAGAGGTATTGAATGTGGTGATAAATGAGAGAATTTGTAGAGTTAGAAATGAGAGAAAAAATGGCAGAAAATATTTTATAGCCGACATCGTCATGGTCATGAATGCTAAGTCATGGGCGTGAAATATCGTGTTCACAGTTTACTGAAAAAGCGCTCTACCCGTGATGAAGAATATGAAATGATTTACAGTCATGACATTTAATAGTCACGGGGGTGAATAATGAATTTTCACGGTGGTGACAAAATGAGTCATGGTCGTGAAGTACAATTTTTACTATTTTTGTTCGTGAGACAAAGTGTGAAACAAAGCGTGAACGCTTTTGTAATTATTTAGTGTTAAGGTTCTCGATCATGAACACATAGTTGATAGAAAAAGGTTATGGGCGTGAAACATAGTCTTCACTACTTTCAACCATGAAGCATGTCATGAAGCAAAGCGTGAAAGCTACTGGAGCTTTTAGTGATTATGATCACGGCCGTGAATATATGTCACGGGCATGAATTGCCTAAAATCCTCATGAAATAAAACTAAGTCTAAAACAAGACTAAAGAATTTCTAAGGTGTTTCTTTCCCTTATAACATATATTTTCATCAAGTTTTTCCACTTCATACCTTAAAAGATTAGACAATAAAAAGACAACATATGAAGGAAATTAACATTCAATTTTGACAATCATACTTAGGATAAGGTTAATCCATCAATCATACCAAGCTCTCTTCTTATGAAGTTAAATCGTTCTTCATTAAGAGACTTAATGAAAATATCTGCCAATTGATTGTTTATATTGATAAATTCTAATACAACATCTCCATATTGAACATGATCTCTAAGAAAATGATGTCTTATGTCAATATGCTTACTTTTATAGTGTTGAATGGGATTCTTAGATAGGTTTATAGCACTTGTATTGTCACATCTGATAGGTATATGGTCCAAACTATGACCATAATCCTTAAGTTGTTGTTTCATCCAAAGGATTTGAGTACAACAACATCTTGCTGCCACATACTCTGCTTCAGCGGTAGAAAGAGCAACTGAGACTTGTTTCTTACTAAACCAAGAAACCAAACATTCACCAATAAAGTGACAAGTGCCTAAAGTACTCTTTCTATCCAAGAGACTTCCAGCGTAATCAACATCTGAATATCCTATGATATGAAAGGATGAATTTCTAGAATACCATAAACCTAGATGCAATGACCCATGTAAATATTTTAAAATTATTTTCACAACATTCAAATGTGATTCTTTAGGACACGATTGAAAAAGAGCACATAAGCATACATTATACATTATATCAGGCCTAGAGGCAGTAAGATATAAGAGTGATCCAATCATACCTCTATAGAGTTTTTCATTAATGCTCTTACCATTTTCATCTTTGTCCAATTTTGTTGATGTGCTCATTGGAGTCTTGGCATTTTTGCATCCTTCCATTCCAAACTTCTTGATTAAGTCTTTGGCATATTTGGATTGGTTGATGAATATGCCCTCATTTCTTTGTTTTATTTGTAGACCGAGGAAGAACTTTAGCTCACCTATCATGCTCATTTCAAATTCCCTAGTCATACACTTAGCAAATTCTTGGCAAAATAATTCATTAGCAGACCCAAATATGATGTCATCAACATAAATTTGAACAATTAGAATATTATGCTTATGCTTTTTAATAAACAAAGTAGTGTCAATATTTCCCTTTGAAAAATTGTTTTCTAGAAGAAAAGAACTTAGTATTTCATACCAAGCTCTTGGGGCTTGTTTCAAACCATATAAAGCTTTTGAAAGTTTAAATACATGGTTAGGAAAATTATGGCTTTCAAAACCTAGTGATTGTTCTACATAAATTTCTTCTTCTATAAAACCATTTAAGAAAGAACTTTTGACATCCATTTGAAAGAGTTTGAAATTCATATGGCATGCGTATGCTAAAAGTATTCTTATGGCTTTTAATCTAGCTATCGGAGCATAGGTCTCATCATAATCTATTCCTTCTTCTTGATTATATCCCTTTGTAACTAACCTAGCCTTATTCCTAGTTATTGAGCCTTGTTCATCTAGTTTATTTCTAAATACCCATTTACTTTCAATGATTTGATGCTCTTTGGGTCTAGGAACTAAGGTTCATACTTTACTTCTCTCAAATTAGTTGAGTTCCTCTTGCATAGCAATCACCCAACTTTTATCATTAAGAGTCTCATCAATATTTTTAGGCTCAATTTGAGAGACAAATGCAATATTAGAATCTAAAGGTTTAAGATGAGATCTAGTACTTACTCCATTTGTAGGATCATCAATGATTTGCTCCTTGTGGTGATCTTTTGTCAATATCCATTCCTTTGGGAGCTCTTGCTTGTTTTCCTCTTGAGCTGGAGGTAGAGAGTCATCTTGATGTGAATTTTCTTGATCATTTTCTCCTTTTTCATTTTCAAGATCAAGTTTTTCCATTGTACCTACAACATCATCAAGAACATTACCTTTCACAAGATCAAGTTTACTAGATTCATCAAAAACAACATGCATAAATTATTCAACAACTAATGACTTTTTATTAAAGACTTTATAAGCTTTGCTAGTGGTGGAGTATCCTAAAAATATACCCTCATCAGATTTAGAGGCAAAATTTTCAAGGTTTTCCTTGGTATTCAATATGATACACTTACATCTAAATACTCTAAAGTATGATATCATAAGCTTTCTTCCATTCCATAACTCAAAAGAAGTTTTGTTTAAGAGAGGTCTTTTGAAAATCCGATTTGAAATATAACATGCAGTATATGTAGCTTCAACCTAAAAGTAAGTTGGTAATCTATACCCATTGAGCATTGTTCAAGTCATTTCAATTAAAGTTCGATTTTTCCTTTCAACCACCCCATTTTGTTGAGATGTTCTGGGAGATGAAAAATTTTGTGAAATGCCATGTTCTAGACAAAAATTTTCAAAGTTTTCATTTTTAAATTTTTTGCCCTGATCACTTCTTATTTTTGAAATACAATATCCTTTTTCATTTTGAACTCTTTTAGCAAAGTTTTTGAAAGATTCAAAAGCATCACACTTTTAAGCTAAGAAAATTACCCAAGTGAATCTAGAGTAATAATCGACGATGAAAAAGGCATAGTATTTACCTCCTAAGCTTGCAACTCTAGTAGGTCCAAAAAGATCTAGATGCAAAAGTTGTAGAGGTTTTGAGGTACTTACAATGTTTTTGGATTTGAATGATGACTTGTGCTGTTTTCCTCTTTAGCAAGGTTCACATGTCTTGTCTTTTTCAAATTTGACTTTTGGTAGTCCCTTTACCAGCTCTCATTTGCTGAGGTTTTGAATTAAATCCATGCTTGCATGACCAAGCCTTCTATGCCACAGTTAAGATTCATAACTAATAGTCATAAGACACTTAGAGGAAATGTTAGATATTTTGTGTAAGTCTATTATGTAGGTATTGACATCTCTACTTCCTTTAAATATCTCTTCGCCATTTACAGAGGTTACAAGACATTCGTTAGAAGTAAAGATTACTTGGTTTCCCTTACCACATAATTGACTTATACTTAACAAGTTATGTTTCAAATATCAACAAGTAAGACATCTTCAATGAAAGTAGTATTATCAATACCAATAGAGTCAATGCCAATTACCTTACCCTTAGCATTGTTTCCAAAGGTTACTTTACCTTCATCAATACTTTTGATGTCATTGAATAGCTCTTTGTCTCCAATCATATGCCTTGAGCATCCACTATCTACTAGTCAAGTATTTTTATTTATTGTGGACTTAAGGCATACCTATAAAATCACAATTCAAACATTGTTTTTAGGTACCCAAATGAGCTTGGGTCGTTAGGGGTTAGCACATGAAAGTTCCCAATGAACCTTCCTTATCCAGCAATGTTTATTGATATGACCAAATTTCATACAATAATTACATTGTTTAGCTCTAAATATGCTTTTTGGTCTTACCATGTTTTTAACTACCATTTTCCTATTAGGTAGAGTTTGTGAGCAGTGGCATGCACATGCATGATGACTTGATGCTTTCCTAGGTGTATGCTTCTTATACATAAAAGCATGATTGGCCTTTTGAGGTTTCCTTCTTAGGCTTACCGACCCTTGATCATTCCTTTTATGTATAGAAGGTTTAGTGTATGTTGTGCACTTAGCCCTTGGGGCTGTTACTTCTAATGTGGAGATGTGTGGTTCACTTGACTTAACAAAAGTGGTCTTGTGAGATGAAGATGATGTTCCCTTAAATCCTAAACTATGTCTTATTAAATATGGTCTTTGAGATACAATGAGAGTATCTAAACTCTCCTTGCCCTTGTAAAATTTTGAAATGGAGTTTCTAAGTTCCTTAACTTCATTTTTCAAAACATTGTTATCTTTAAGCAAAGATTTAGTTTAGGGTCTTAAAGAGTACTCACCTAATGACTTTTGAAGAGATTCATTAGAAGATTTAAGCTCATGATTCTCCTTTTCTAAAACTTCCATTTTGTTTTTCAAACTAGAAATGTTATTTTTATAAGTATTGAATTTACTTCTATATTTTTCTAGTTCCAGATTCAATACTTCTATTAAATTTTGCTCATCTTCATCTTCACTGCACTATCATTATCACTATTATCATTATTGAATGAGTATGAGTAAAGTGATCCTACCTTATCCAAGATGTGAACCTCTATAGCCATGAAGCATAGTTGACCTCTTCACTTTCATTATCATCTTTTTTGCTTGAAGAGCTTTCGTCATCCCATATGGCTTTGTGACCTTTCTCCAATGGTCTTTTTGGTATTTGCTCTTGTGTTTCTTGAGCCTTGGACATTTTGGTTTAATATGTCATTTCTTCCCACACTCATAGCACTTTACCTCCTTTTTATTCCTTTGAAAGTCATTTGAGGAACGTTTGAGATTTCTTTGCTTGAAATTTCGAGAGTTGCATATTCTCTTTTCAATTATTTTTTTCAGTCTTCTAGAGAGCATTGTTATGTCCTTATTTGCATCATCACTCTTTTCTTCATCATTTTCAACTTCTTCTTAAAATTTTGAAGTAAAGGCTCTTAGTGCTAGAGGCTTTCTTTTTTCTGGCTCGGCTTCAAGTTCTCTGTCTCTCTTTACTGCCATTTCATATGTTAGAAGTTTGCCAATAAGCACATTGATATTCATGACGCTCATGTCTTCATTGGCTTTTTCTATACCAGCCACTCTTGAACCATAATCTTTGAGAGGAAGGCTTCTCAGAATTTTGTTATTTACATCTTCCAAGCTCAAGTGTTTTCCAAGCTTTCTCTTTTCATTTATGATGGCTAGAAGACGGTTCATCATATCAGTTATTGACTCATTGGATTTCATCGAAAAAAGTTCGTACTCTGAAGTGAGAAGTTGAATCTTCTTGGATTTAACTTGCTTTGTTCCTTCATGATAATTTTTCAATGTTTTCCACATACTATACGCGGTTGGGCAGTGTTTTATTCTGCCACATTCTTCAATGGATAGTGAGCTTGAGAGAATTGTCATTACTTTTTTGTTTTTGAAATTTGCTCTTCGTTGAGGCTCTGTTCAATCATCTTTTGACAGGATTTCTTCTTCACCATCAACTCCTCTTTTGGTTGGTGGTATTCTTTTCGAATGCTATCCCAGACTTCAATTCCCTCACTATCGAGATATGTCTCCATCCGGAACTTCCAATGAGCGTAATTTGCTTCATCAAAGTAAGACTTGAGACTTTGGAATCCTTCATTGGCCATTTCTTGATCTTTGCTAGCGCTTTTTAGACTTCAATGCTAGACTAAGCTCTGATACCAATTGTTACCCAGATAATGAACTAAGAAGGGGGGTTGAATTGGATATTAAAAATTCTTAACTTTTAAGTGTGGAATAAAAAGTTAAATAGAGTAGGGATAGGAAGATATCACATAAGAAATTTATAGAGGTTCGGGTATTAATAAACCCTATTCTTCTCCCCAATCTCAATTGGGAGTTTCATTAGCACACTTAGTGTTACAATAGAGTTTTACAAGCTTACTCCCAACTATGGTGTTTCTATCAATGGCTCACACCTAACCCAAAAATTTCCTTGTGTTTTAATGGCTCACACAATAAACCAATTCTTTGTATTTTATAGCTCACACAAATAACTCTTACAAGTGTTTTACTCTTAACCCAATATATCCAAACTCACTTGAGTAGTAGATTACAAAAAGAAACACTCACCAATCTATAATGCTCAAAAATTATGAGCAAATAGATTTTAACAGAGAATAAGAGTTCTGTTGAAAATAATTAATGCACAAATGGCTACAACAAGATTTTGATTAGAAATAATTGCTTGTTCTCTTGTTCTGGATTCATAAATGACTTGCATTTATACTTCCTTAGAGAATTATAGTCATTTGGATGCATTTAATGCGAAAATAGCCGTTGCACCAACTCTTAATTTCGCGTCTGACATGTTTCTCTATCCTCATTCATGGTCGTGAATATGTGTGTCACGGTCGTGAATGTTCTTCCAATCTATGGTCCAAATGATGGCTCTGACCATGAAGCATTTTGGAAGGAATTGAAGTGTTTGATTATAGGCGTGAATATCCTTCCAAGCTATGGTCCAAGTGGTGACTCTGGCCGTGAAGCTCTCTAGAGGAATTTTACATGTTATCTCATAGGCGTGACTATCTTTCACGGGCGTGACTGATATGATCATTCACGGTTGCTATGATTCTTCATGGCTGTGAACTTTAAATTTTGATGAGTTGACGCTAAGTTACATCACAGGCGTGAATATGTTATTTCTTCATTTTTTGACTTTCAAAGTTAGTCTTCCATTCTTGCATCATATTTCATACCTTGTTCAATAAACTTAGAACACAAGTATTGTTAAATACAATATTGCTATTTTATTTGTTAGTATCAAAATGATAGAAATACCCCTTAAGACGGCTGTTACATGTAAACATTAGGCGTATGTTGTTTGTTAAGATAAACACCTAAATTGTATCATATGCATCTGTTGTTTGTTAAAACATACATGTTAAAGTACAAGTTGAATTTTACATGTCTGTCGTTTATATTAATGTATACGTATATCTTGTTATTTTATCATATATTTATAAAAATATCAATGTCTTTATTTTATGCGTTTGGTATTTTTACAACAGACACGTATAACATTTGGTTAAAGGTATTTTGTACTAGTGATCATGTGTGCTCATTCAAGCTACTCAAGTCAAGAGTGTTATCCTAGCTTAAATTACATTGACTGAGTAAAACATATATAATTTGTATGTAATATAGGATTAAGGATGTTTTCTGAGCTTATGCTACCTGTTCCTTAAAAGAAATATATATATCTTATCACTACGATATCGTAAACCCCCTTAATAATATGTCACATATCCTACTTCTAGTCCTAGTATAAGCTTGTGCATAACTTGTTCATATATCTTTTGTTATACTAGTATATTAAACATTCATTTTATAGCATATACACTTTAATCATATGGAACTTTAACATAGGTCATTCATATAATTTATTTAGAAAAATATGTATTTCTTACTTATAACATATTATTATGAATACATGTTCATAACCATTACATTGCATTATTGAAGAAAAGCAAATGACATTTAAAATAAGTTTTATAGGCGTGAACTATATGTTCATGGTCGTGAAGTTGCATTCATGAGTACCCCTTTCCACGAACATGGTCATAAATGGTTCTACCCGGTAAGTGCATATTCTTTACGGGAAAAAACTGTGTTCATGAAGTCAATATTCACAGTCATGAACACTTTGTCACGGGTATGAATCCTGATTTTTCAGCTGTTAATAGCATCAAACAAGGCATTTATTACAAAGCACATGTAAGTGCTCTAATAGTTGTCCATTTACAATTTCTTTCTATCAACACTTTCATTAATTCATGCAATCAAACATGTTATAACATCAGTTAAATAAGAAAGAGTACATAATCATCACAATTCAACTCAAAGACCTTAAGATACATTCATTTTCATGCATTTATACCTTCTTAGCTTACTTCTTTCAACCGTTATAAGAATCATCATATATACACCTTTGACATATTTATTACAAGATTTTCTTTTAAGCCTTATCATTAATACATTTCATTCTTAACTTAACATTTATACATATATCATTCAATTCTCATATTCTCATGACTTTAATTACATCTTCCAAGTTTATTACATCAACAACTAGCCTTTATGCATACCATAGCCTTTAACACATACAACATACAACAAGTCTGGAATTTAAATGCATATATATACATGCCTTTATGAAACTTCAAAATCAAGATTTAACTCAAGCTTGCCTATTCTCTTAGTGGGTTTCACTACCTCATCTTTCAATTCCTATTTTCATATAACATTTCTATGACATCTACAAACTATAAACTTAACTTAAAAAAATCATAATAGACTAAACCCTAACTTTAAACTCTCTATACAACCTTAAACTCACTTGACCCATTTCTAAAGTATGATATAACCTTCAATCGAGCTTGAAAAAGAGTTTTTAGCTAAAAAACTCAAGTTTGAACTAAAACCTAACCCATTTAAAAATAAGTTTCTACCAAAAACAAAATAAACATGAAAAAGGGGAAAACCTGATTACTTATCAGAAATTGAGGAAATACAACTTGGATGAAGATTTCAAACTCTCATTCCCTTCCTCTAGGTCTGCCTCCTCAAGAATACAAGCTTCTTTTCACTTTTCTCTCTCAAGAATTTGATAAAACTTGGTATTTGCTTTAGGTTTAGGAATCAAAGAAAAACAAAAGATATTTTTCTTTGGTGTGAAAGAATTTTGAAGTTTCGTTTTATACTTGATGGTGTTTACAGGCATATCAGATCAATCACGAGCGTGAAAAGCATCATTTACGATCATGACATTAACATCACGAGCATGAACACGTAACTCTTTACCTTTTTAACTATTTTTTCCTTAATTAAACACACTTATATCTTCTCTAAACTATATTATAAGCTAAGCCCTGCTTAACGGGCATTATATTATTAATGATAAATTATCTTTTAATTGGTATACTGAAATTGTTGTTCTAGTTAATAGATAAATTAATTTATATAGAAAATTATATAAAAAAATTCATAATATTGAGTATCTTTTCAATTTAATCTCATTTTATGGAAAAAAAACATTAAAAAAATTACAATGACATATTGTAAACTTTTTTCTCAAAATTATTTTACTTTTTTTGGAATGTTTCAAAATATTTTAAAAATGTGTTTTTCTTAAAAAAATATAATTTAAAATATCCCATATAAAATTGAAAATACTTGAAATAATTATTAAAAATTAAAAATTCTTTATTCCCTATCTTAAACCCAAATGTCATTTGCAGTCACCTCTTCTTCTCCACACTTCCCTTCCCTTTTCTCCATAGACGCAGTTGCACCGCAGCTCACTTCCATCGTCTTTTCTACATCTACACTTTCTTCTTCTCCATAGCCGCTCCATAACTTAATAAATGAACAATACCTTTTTTCCATAGGCTTAATCGAATTAATTTTTTTAAAATTTTAAATTACCTTTGTATTGAACTATTTGTATTTTATTGTTTAGCACAAAACGACCACAATAACTGTATTGAATTGTTCCAAATTTTTGGGATAATACAATATCAATATTTTTTTCTAATACAATACAATACTTGTATTTAAAATCTCCAAATTTTTAAGATAATACTGGAGATTTTCTAATCTCTGAATTATACCATACTGTGTACACCCCTACTTTTGAGTTAGACATTACCTTTTGCAAATATTTTATTCTTTCATGAACAAACCCGAACAAAACCTCTTTGTATAAAAGGTGCAAGTTAAATCTAATTTGAACTAAGCTATACTTTAATTAAAAAAAAAAGCCATTACTTTTTACCAAACACATGAATAGTAGTAATATGTTTTCACCACTGTATCTTTATTAAAATAGTGATTATGTGAAGAATATATTAGTAAATTAATTATTTTTACGTTGTTTATATTCATCATTTAACAATTTAGTGGGAAATGATTTTGGGATATGAAGGGAGATTGAGAATTCAGATTTCCCTTTTGTTTTTAATGATTTTCCTTCTCATTCAATAAACATACAAACACGAGAAAAGAAAAGTGAAGTCACTTCTCTTGTTTTATTTCAATTCAGTTTCTTCAATCCTTACAAACTTTTATAGTTTCTCTGATTCCAACAATGAAGGAATGGGAATAAGTTTTGACAAAAAATGATATATTGACACCTAAAATCAATTTTGTTGAAAAATATTTTCAGTATGGGCTAAGTCATGGACTGGAAAAGAATAGGGTCTGGCCCATCCCAACCCAGCCCATTGATTGCCCTTTCACTCCCTAAAGAAAAAGATTATGGAATTCTGAGGGTTTGTTTATTCTAGGAATGACAATGGAGCGGAATTTCCTGAATCTTGTACCCCGCCCAGATCCCCGTCAGAAAAAATTTTAGGGTCCCCATCCCCGCACCACACAGGGATGGGGATCTGGATTTTTATTAAAATTTTTTTATTTTATTTTAATATTAAAATACTTTTTATTTTAATTAATTAGTTAAATATATAGCTATTTAAGTAAAAAATATATTTTTTACTTTAAATGAGTATTATATTTTGTTTTAATATTTTCAAAAAATATTAATTTTTTTAAAATATAAAATAATTGTTTATATATATATATATATATATATATATATATATATATATATATATATATATATATATATATATATATATATATATATATATATATATATATATATAATTCGGGTGGTATGTGTTGGGTTTTGAAGACGAATCTCATTCATAAAATGCAACAGAAAGATAAAATTTTCAAAATCTGAAACAAAAATCTTGCTTTTGCCATTAAAACTAATTCATTAAATACAGAAGTTAGAAATTATATCTTGTAATTTTTTAATTTGTTATTCAAATTTTCATTTTGTTGGATTGTAACAAACTACAACAATCTATACTAAGATGTCTCTAATAATTATTCACGCAAAAAATGAAGAAGAAACTAACAAAAAAAATGATTTGAACAAATTCAAAATGCTAGCTTTGAAAGTGTTCTTGAAAGATTTTTTCTTGTGTCTCAAAAATATTTTTTTTACAAAAAAATATTTTCATGTCTATTTTCTGTCATTTGATGTCTTTTCTATTTGAATCATATTTAAAGAAAATATCAAAAGTCAAAAATAGAGAAAAGAAAACTTGATGAATATTGAATGCCAATTATGGCCTAATTAAGGCCAAAGAAAGCCAAGCGGTACTGGGCGTGTTGGGCCTGCTGCGGGCTGTTGCTGAGTAGGCCAATATCCTGCCTAGCTAGCGCGGACCTGTTACACTCCTTAACAAATTTTTCGTGCGATCTCATCACAATTCATTCTGAAATAATTTTCTCATATTTTTGAATTTCATCCAATACTATTTTACTCATTTTTCATATCTTCAATGCGTGTGACCCATTAGATTTCCAGTTATATTGACCACTTAAATTAGCAATTAATTTAAGCAAGTCATGAGCAGTATCTAGCAACACATCATGACCCCTAATTGACCGAAAAGTTAGTAGTTTGACTACGAACCTTTCTGTAGATAATTTCCTTGCAATTATTCATTTCACCATTTTATACCCCTACTTGATTCAGAATATGAACATATGTCAATTCCCACTAGACTAATTACGTTACGTCTAGTTCAAGTAATGTTAGTTCTTGTTCCTAAGGCTCATTACTCTATTATACATGTCATTGAAGACTATTTTTTTTATATTTCACCATTCTATTATACCATTCATTTCACCATTTTATATCCCACTTGGTTCAAAGTATGAACATGTGTCAACTTCCATTAGACTGATTAAGTCACGTCTAGTTCAAGTAATGTTAATTCTTATTCCTGAGGCTCATTACTCTATTATACATGTTATTGAAAACTATCTTCATGATATTTCCACTCCGGCCAGATATTTCTAAATAATGACCCCGACAAAAGGTCATTGGTATATACTCATTCTATCAGGAGTGGTGAATCCTTTGTTGGTTACTCAATTACCTTTGAATACCTTAAACTGTATCCAATCACCATCCTATGAGCAACCTCCCTGAGGCAATAAAGAATAGTGTCAAAATACAGAATTAGTATTCAAGATATCCTTGAATATTTTAAGTCTAAGGATACTTGCATCATTATTATGTTGAGACTATCATTGATATTTGAATAGATTATCCATATGATTGTCTAATAACAGGTCATCTAATGTACTTAACTACACTCAGTAAGCATCCACATGTTAACTCTAAACATCTAATTTTTACATATTATGAAATTTACTGCTCCATCCAATCAAGGAATATAACATGTATTAGTTTATCTGGATTAACAATGTACCGTTTTATTAATCCTATGACTATGAATAATTTAAATACTAACATAATTACATATGATAATAATTTCAATATCATAATCTTATCATGATTTCCTTCATCTTATGTTATGTATCAAATACTTCATTAATTAATTTAAGATTACTATCAATTCATATATCAAATAAATATCAAATTAATGAAAAAACTTTTTATTAATCAAATAAATTTGTACAATAAGTATTAAAGATGATTTCTAATAGTATATATATATTATCCCCGTCTCGTTCCCGATAAAAAAATTTCGGGATCGGAGTGGAGAAAAAATACAAAAAATTCGTTTTAGGGCAGGATGGGACACCGCAGTTTAAGTCCAAATTGTCATCCCTAATTTATTCGTAAAAAACTAAAATAGTTTTTTAAAATTTTTTTAAATGAAACCAGAAAATATGATTTTGTATTTACTTTTGCAATTTTTCTTAAATAAAAATAGAAAGCAATTTTTTTATGTTTTCTATAAGTTTTAATATATTTTTTATTTATTTTTATATAAAATATGATTTATATTAAAAAAATAAAATTTGTTCACTTTATTTATTTCAAATATATTCTTTAAACTTAAAATATTATAGAAATAAGAAAACAAAAGTTTTTATGTAATAACAAGTAAATATATTTTACAAATTCTACAAATATGCTATAAAAATGAAAACAAAAAAAAATACAATAATTAAACACACCCAGGGTTTCCTTCTTCCGGTGAGTTCCAGAAGGGAGGAGAGCATAATCAACCAAACAAAATCCAAACCAAAACTCGCAAACTGATTTTTAAATTGAACCGGAAAGAGAAAGTTAGCAAAGTAAAAATCCATGGAGAAACCGTCACCTCCATCGTCGCCTTCGAGTTCCATCGATGGCTCTAGAGAGCTTCAATGCATTGGGACGTTGGAAATTGTTAGGCCTAAGCCTGTTGGCTTTCTCTGCGGCACCATTCCTGTTCCCACCGATAATTCCTTCCACGCCTTCAATTCCGCTCTAGTTCCTTCTCGCCAAAGGTTTTTTTTTTTTTTTTTAATTTCTCTATCTCTATTTTATTACTTTTGTGTATGCGTGTGCGTGTATGTTTGTATATTTATGTGATTGATTTGTGACTTTGGTCGAGTAGGGTGAGTGCACCTAGATACCGGATGCTGCCGACGGAGACGGATTTGAATACGCTTCCGGTTGTTTCCAACTTGCCGGAGAAGGTTCTTCCTATTGCTGCTGTACAGACTAGGGCTACTGGAGGTATGCATACTTTGAGTTCAATGTCTTCTTTTCTTTTTGCTCTTTTTTTTTCTTCTTTTTCAGGAGAAATTTTTTTGAAGTTGTGTGAATTGTATTGTTTCTTGTACATCTGCATTGGTTTTGAGAGGCTGTTGAAGAGCATTAGTTTCAATTGGTTTTTCGTAGAATAATGGAAATGTTCTTTCGTTGCTGAAGTAGAGTCGATGTTAGATGTCTGTTATCAAGCATTTGTAATTATAGGAAAATGCTTCATTTCTATACAAAGGTGGGCGTTAGAAAGATGCACATGTAACTGTGTTTGTATAAAATTTAATTTCGTTTATCTTGCATGCCAAAGAATTTGTGTGATCTGGTTCTTCATTTGTTTTTCTAATCCAAAAATAAATTCCAAAGAGAAAAGAAGATTACTTGAAGATCTTAAGAATATTCAGTATAAAATAAACTGCACAAATTCATTCTTATATTTGCTTAAGATAACTGTTACAGAATCCTCGAAGAGCTTACAAGAACAAGAATTCCTATTTGTGCTGGCACCTGAGGATTGGAAATTTTGATGTAGAAACTGACCTTTGGAGTTCACCTTTAAACCTGGAACTCGTTCTAAACTTCCACAACCAAATTCAATTACTTGCAAATTAAGAGTCATGGAACTATTTTAATAGTTATGATTTTGTTGTGGTAACAAATTTTATGCATGTTGTCATATGTGAGACTTGAATATATTCATGCAGCTTATAATGTGAGATTAGAGATGGTCTTAATTGAGCGCTGCATTGCCTTTAATCTAGTAGCTTTTTGTTTTATAATCTGGCTTTTTTGAGTTTTCTAGATTGCATCATGTTGGTCTATATTGTTACACGCTACATTTGAAAGCTGACATGATTCTTATATTATGTTGTAGTAATATTGGGGTTGATGTATTCTCGACTGCTTGTAGTCCCTAGGAAGGATGTAGATTTAGGCCTTTATTGTGAAGTTCAGTTACAAAATAAAACTGAGTTAATTTAGAAATCGGAGAAGTTTAATATGTAATCTATCATCTTATGATGGCATGGCTGACATATAACTGGAAGGATAAAAAAAGGTGACACCACCTAAATTGCTTCTCTTTGATCCATGATAGTGTCATTATTTCTGCGGAATTATTTGTTGTTTAGGCTTTCTGGTTTTCCATGCTGAAGTTGATATCTGCTTGAAGCTGAAGATTAAAGTGTCCTATTCTGACTAGATTAATTTTAAATTGTTGGTTATATATCTGATTTTGTCATTCTAATGAAATGACATATATTTTCTTTCATTTGTTTCCTTACCTTGAAGTGCAACATTTGAAATTATTGATTTGGGATCATATCTTGCAGAATTACCTTGGGAAGGAGATGCCATTTCATCAGATCTTACTAGGAAATCTGAAGCCCTAGCCGTATCTGGTTTGGCAGAATATGGAGATGAGATAGATGTGATCGCTCCTGCTGACATTCTGAAACAGATATTCAAAATGCCATATTCTAAGGCTCGATTATCAATTGCAGTTCGTCGAATTGGACAGACTCTAGTTCTGAATGCTGGGTTTGTGTCTCTATATTCTATGACTAAGCTTCATTAATTGTCCTCTGTAATTCATTCATCATCTAGAATATGTTATTTTGCACAGGCCTGATGTGGAAGAGGGAGAAAAGTTGGTTAGAAGACACAAAAACCAATCAAAATGTGTGGATCAATCTTTGTTTTTGAATTTTGCAATGCATTCTGTGAGAATGGAGGCTTGTGATTGCCCACCTACGCACCAGTCCTCATCAGAGGGGCATTCAAGCTCATCTGTACTTCCTGGGGCTGATGCATCCCATTTTGTGGGGCAGAGTGGTGGCACCTCTGTGAATAAAGAATACAACCATTTTTCAGAGTATCCACAGGTCAAACAAGAAGGTTATTTTTGGGAAAGTAAAAAGAATAAGAGAAATAAGGACCATCATCCTTTGAAAAAGGCCTCACATGTTGGTGAAAAGCCTAGATGCTTTGTACAAGAATCTGAAAAGAATAAAAGAATCAGTAATGATGGATTTTTAAGGGTTTTGTTTTGGCAATTTCACAATTTCCGCATGCTCTTAGGTAGTGACTTACTTCTGTTCAGCAATGAAAAATATGTTGCTGTAAGCTTGCATTTATGGGATGTAACAAGACAGGTGATGACTAACTTCCACACACCTTTTACTGCTTTTGTGCTTATCAAATCTTTTATTGTTTTACCTCCCCTGTTTAATAGGTCACTCCATTAACTTGGCTTGAAGCCTGGCTTGACAACATCATGGCAAGTGTACCTGAGTTAGCCATATGTTATCATCAAAATGGAGTTGTTCAGGGTTATGAGCTTCTTAAAACAGATGATATATTTCTCTTAAAAGGCATCTCTGAAGATGGGACTCCAGCTTTTCATCCTCATATTGTCCAGCAAAATGGCCTTTCTGTTCTGAGGTTCCTTCAAGAAAACTGCAAGCAAGATCCTGGTGCTTATTGGGTACACATAATTTGGTTTTCCTTTATTAAATGTGTTAACTTTTCATATTTTCAAGTGATTTTTTATGCTTTCTGCTTTCTTTTTACAGCTTTATAAAAGTGCTGGTGAAGATGTGATTCAACTTTTTGATATTTCTATTATTCCCAAGAACCATCCCTCCAATAATTGCAATGATAGCTCAAGCCCCTTGCCTTCTTTATTGAATAGAGGGAGAAATGATTCCTTGTTTTCATTGGGAACCCTCCTTTATCGTATTGCTCACAGGCTTTCACTTTCTGTGGTATGTCATCAACAAAATTCTACATTGGTTTCCAATTTTGTAATACATTGTGATGTTGCTTTTACTAATTATTAATTTTTCTTATATAGGCACCTAATAGTAGGGCCAAGTGTGCAAGGTTCTTCAGAAAATGTTTGGAATTCCTGGATGAGCCAGATCATCTGGTATGCAGAATGTGTTGTTCTCTTAGTATCCCCTCTTTTTGGCTATACCTTTTTAAGTTTTCAGCATCATACTTGGTTGTGGACATGAACTAGAACTCAATTATATAAACAGGTGGTACGTGCATTTGCTCATGAACAATATGCAAGGCTCCTTTTGAATCATGATGAAGAGCTGGAATTGAATTTTTCATCTGAATCACTTTCAATAGAATGTGAAGTTATAGCTCCGATAGAATCCCTGGACTCTTCTTCTAGTTTCTCTGAGTCAGTTGTTTATGAAAATCTCTCCCCGCTGGTTCCAGATGACAGATTAAGTGAAGATGGAAAAAGTTACTATACAATATCAGAAGCTTCAGTTAAGTTGACTTTGGAGGCAAATGTATCTGCTCCCAGAAAGTTGATAGCATCTTGCAGCACAGAGTCGAATGATTCAGAAGGATCTCTGCCCAGTTGTACCAGTGATGAAAAGTCTGCTGTGTGTAAAACATCCCCAGAATCCACATGTGTTGTTCAAACTGTTACTGATCCAATCTCCTCTAAATTAGCTGCAATACATCATGTTTCTCAAGCTATTAAGTCTCTTAGATGGATGCGCCAACTACAAGGTTCTGATGTAGAGTTGCTTGATGAGGAAAGTAGTATTCATGATGGATCACATTCTTCTGCAAACTTTTCTCTTTGTGCTTGTGGTGATGTTGATTGTATTGAAGTTTGTGATATTAGAGAATGGCTACCAACATCTAAAATAGATCACAAATTGTGGAAACTTGTTCTTCTACTTGGAGAATCTTATTTGGCTCTAGGGCAAGCTTATAAGGAGGATAACCAGTTGCATCAAACTCTGAAAGTTGTAGAATTAGCGTGTTCTGTCTATGGATCAATGCCAAAGCATTTAGAGGACACGGGGTTTCTTTCTTCAATGATTAAATATTCATCCCAAACAAAATGCAATGGCAAAAATGAGAAGATGATATCATATATTGGTGGTGCAAAGGAACTAAAAACCAGTTTTGGTGATGAATCTCTTGCTTTTGAGCGAATCTCTTCTACTTACCTTTTCTGGGCCAAGGCATGGACACTGGTTGGAGATGTTTATGTTGAGTTTCATTTCATAAAGGGTAAAGAGCTCACAATACAGTCAGACACAAAACCTTCTGCCAAAGAATTGAGAATGTCATCTGAGGTTGTGAAGGAAGTCCATAGGTTAAAAAAGAAGCTTGGTCAGTATATTGAGAATTGCAGTTCATGTTGCTTAGTGAATTGCAGCTGTCAGAGTGACAGGGCTAGCAGCGGTAGCAGTGCTAGCAGTAGCAGTGGAGATAAGCAGTCAGTAATCCATGGCAGGAAGCATGGTAAAAGATCTCATACAAAGAATGCCACTTACTCACCTTATGGAGATTCTGGTGATTGCTTCACATATCACAGAGGGGAGAATAGGAGTTCCAATGGTGAATATGTCCAACTTGATAGAAATGGTGATGCTCCAACTGAAGCTGATGGGGTTGAAGCAGATAAGCACGGCCTGAGTTCCTTGGCAGCTTCTAGTTCTAGCAGTGGAGAGATTAGTGGTCTGGAAATGCGTGAAGATGGGTTTATGGTGCCATGTCAAAGTGAAACCACCACAATAGATAAACCTAAATTGAAAATTGGTGGTATATTTAGTTATCTTAGGGATTTTGTTGTTGGAGATGCAGAACAGAATCTTTCTACTGCTCTAAGTTGTTACAAAGAAGCTAGAAAAGCATTGGTTGGACTGTCAACAGTCTCAGCAGAACTCCAGTCTGTTATTAAAAAAATAGGGTGGGTTTGCAATGAACTGGGTCGAGGTAGGCTTGAAAGAAAAGAGTTGACCACTGCTGAACTTGCATTTGCTGATGCCATAGCTGCATTTAGGGAAATTTCTGATCACTCCAATATAATATTAATCAACTGTAATTTGGGCCATGGTAGACGGGCATTGGCTGAAGAGATGGCATCAAAGTATGAAAGTTTCAAATCACATGCACTCTTCCAGGATGCCTGCAAGCAAGCCCTGCAAACTGCAAAATTGGAATATCGTGAATCACTTCGATACTATGGGGCAGCAAAGTCAGAACTTAATGCTATTACAGAAGAGGACAACTTTGTCTCAAACAGCTTGAAAATTGAAGTATATACTCAGTATGCTCATACATATCTGAGGCTTGGCATGCTTTTGGCAAGAGCAGATATGACTGCAGAAGTTTATGAGAGTGGAGCCTTGGAAGATAAAACTGTTGTTCATATTAGTCCTAATGACAGGAGAAACAGAAGAGAACTGAGGAAGCATGAGATTTCAGCCAATGATGCTATAAGGGAGGCATTGTCTGTGTATGAATTTCTTGGTCCTTTACGCAAACAGGAAGCTGCATTTGCATACTTTCAGCTGGCCTGCTATCAAAGGGATTCCTGTTTAAAATTTTTGGAATCGGATCATAAGAAAAGCAACTTGCCCAAAGGTGAAAACAGCATTATCCAACGTGTAAAGCAATATGCTTCTTTGGCTGAGAGGAACTGGCAAAAAGCAATAGACTTTTATGGCCCTACCATGCATCCCCCCATGTACCTAACTATTCTTACAGAGAGATCAGCACTTTTATTAAGCCTCTCTAGTGCCTTACACTCAAATGCAGTATGTTCTCGGACCTATTTTTTCTTTAATAGCAGCATACAGTTAATATCTTTCAATTTGAAAAATCCAAGTTTATATTTTTGCTTTAATTGCAGCGTACAATCAAAATGTTTCAATTTAGTGATCCAAGTTTAAATTTCAAAGAAAGACAGGTTGATTTCCTTTAGTATGTTTATCCTTTTTTGCTAAAGGTAGAAAGGTGCCAAGCATAAATATTTTCCCTTTCATGGTCTCAATTACCAATATCTGAATCTTTTAAAACCAACTTGGATTTATTAGACAGACTCGAGTAATGTCTTAATGTCTTACATCAAGCATTCGGTCTATTATATCTGATGAATATTTGCCGGTATTAGTTTTGTTCTTGAATATGAATATTGGATTGCATATAGCCCGTCAATGCTATTTGAAAATAGCGAATTCTACATACAAAGGCTATGATTAATGCTTGTGCAGTTCAATAGTACTATAACTTCCCCCTTCTTTATTTTAAGTCTTTTATTTGTTTTTCTTACTGAAAAATGCCTGTTGTCTTGTAAAATAATAGTAGTGTGGGGCTTGCTACCAAAAAATCTGCAGATTATGCTAAATTTAAAACAGTGGAACTCTTCCCAATTTGTAGGACTCCACTTCAATGTGATCTTAACCAGAGAATAGTGCTAGTAATGGAAAATATATATTTACAAATCTAGCAATAATGCAAAAATACTTTAAGATAATGTCTTGCTATACCAGGCCACATACTTAATATAGTTGAGGAAATGCAGTGTATATCGAGTACTTTAGGGAACTATATTATTGTGTGAACAGCAGTCGTACTCAAGTCATTATCTGAGTTCAAACTTTCTATTATAGTTTTTTTTTCTGGCATAGCACTGTATATTGTCATCTTAATTATAGAAGGATACTGATGATTGATAGCTATTGTTCCAGATGCTAGAATCAGCTCTATCTCGCATGCTTGAAGGACGCTATGTATCTGAAAAGATTTTGCATTCTTTTGCAAGTGATTATCCAGAGATACATGCCAAATTCTGGAATCATTTGCAGTCACTTTTAAAAAAAATGTTGGCCTCAGTACTTTCTGCGAATACAAATAGATCTTCAGCTGCTGTCCAGCCGACCACAGCATCTAACAAGCCTGACACTGGGAAGCTTAGGGAACTCTACAAAATGTCCTTGAAGTCTACTGATTTCAGTCAGTTGCAAGCTATGAATGCATTATGGACATCATAATCAGAGACTCGCCTCTGTGCTTTTGTGAATCCTATCGTGTTGTATTCGCATCTCATATCGTAAGTAACTTTGCATACTTGAAGGCTGTTTGCATCACATTGTTGTCACTACTTAACCTTGCAACCCTATGTTAGCTGCAATAGAGGGGAACCTGTGGAAGGCTTTGAAAATGAACTAGATGGCTGATTTTCGTACATTTAGCAGAATGTTTTATAGGGTTCAAAAATATTGTTGATGGGGCAGCCTTGTTTGGAGAATTACTGCAGAAATGATGGAATCAAGTACATATGACAATTTTTATCCTGCAGTTTGCCTGGTGCAGTGCTCATACTTGCGTTTCATTTATTTAGGTTTTATTAAGATGTCTTTCCATTCACTAGTAGCTATTATCTGCACGTAAATCCAGATATTTCGTTGATGTTCTTAAGCTGCACAAGAAAACTTTACAAAATTAATTTTGAGAATTGCTTCTACATTGAAGGCATTTGCATCTCCCTCTCTCATGTCAATTAAAAAATTAAAAAATTGTGTTTGTTCTTTAATGGACAGGAATTAGATCTATGAAAAATTTTAGTTGTCACATATGCGATCTGGACCTTGACTATAAACGCGTATTTCGGTTATTTATATTTCAGTATAAAAGCGTACCGATCAGAGTCTAAATATGTATAAATAAGTGTGAGAAAATTGATAATAAAAATGTCTAATATAAAAATTTAATTGAATTGGTTAATGGTTGCGATTTCGGGTTTGACACATGAATTGAAACAACAAATTAGGCTTGAAATATGAAATTTTTGTCCAACGATGAAAAATGTGATTTAAGCATATCAATGTAAAAAAGTATTATTTTAAAATTATAGGTGGAGTTATAAGGTGAAATTTTAAAATTAATGGCTCGCATTTTAGAAATACAGTTTTTAATGCGGGTTTATAGTCTGATTTTCTAATTGAGAGTTAGAAAGATATGTTTACAATTGCAAATAAGTTAATATAATCACAATTGAATTCTAAAATTTTAAAAATTAATAATTTTTAAATTGAATTATAGATGAATTTTTACAGATATGATTTAGAAAAATGACTAAATCTCAAAAATATAATTTTCATATTAGTATTCGTTTTGCAAAATCGAGAATTATAGCATAATTATTGAAAAATTATAGCCAAAATTTTGAAAAAATTATTTGTAAGTATTTGTGTCTTAAAATGATGATAATGGAGTTATATGAAATATTTGGAAGTTGAAAGTATATTTTGGTGTAGAAGAAATAATTAATATAAATTTTGGATTTTTGGCATAATTATTGAAAATTTTATTGGAAATTATTGAATATAATTTTGGTGAAATTGGTGATGGAAAATAGAGGATAATGGGTTAGAGTAATTATAGGAATTTAGTTGGAATTTTTAAACCATTTATTGAATTAATAGGAATTTTTTAGTTGAAAATAGATTTTTGGAAAAAAAAATTGAAAAATAAAAATGTGAAAGAAAAATTAAATAAATTGAAGAGAAAAATTAGAAAAGAAGAGAAAATTTAATTAATTTGGAATATTTGTAAATAATTGAAAATTTTGTATTAGTTAAGCGTAGCGTGAAATAAAACCGGTAGAAAAATATTTGTAAATATGTGAGCTGAAAAACTTAAATGAGTAGTTTAATTTCCTTTTAAATTTACTAATTTTTATTGGCTCAGGTGCGCTGTTAGAGCAGACAGTAAGAGTAGGAAGCGGAAAGAAGCTGGAAGTTTCTGGAAAGTTACTGTAAAGGTATGTGCATTAATTTATAATTTTCGCCAATTGCAATTTAAATTAATTTTTATATTTTTTGGCATGAAATGGATTTATATTTAAGAAAATAATTATATGTAACATTTATAAAAATACTAAATGTTTATAAAGTTATTGAAAATATATTTTATTATAAAAATAAAATATTTTGGAAAAAAAATTATATTGGTGTGAAATAAATATGTTTATATGATATTTTAATGAAATAAATTTATTTTTTCCATGTAGTGAATTTTTATGCTATTAAATAATTGTATAAGAAATTGATAACGATTATATTTATAAAAATTTTGATAAGATAAATATTTTGACATTATATGTATGTCGATAAACTCATATATTAGCTTAGACAGTAAACTATGAAATTGTTGACATGTCAGTAGGATAAAAACTCCATAACCTGTAGTTATATTGTTCATAAGAGGTATTGTATGACTTATTGGACCATAAAGATTATTTAATTACCGATTACATAGTTATTTTTTATCGAGGCTGATCTTGTAGTTATTTTATGTGATTATCTTTAATCCTAGTCACGTGGTTATTTTGGAACCTGAAATTTTTGTCATTTGACAGTACCTCTTATTTTCTTAAGAGTAAGTTTATGGTCTATTAATATATGAGTTGGATAAAGTTTTTATTTTAATGAATGATTAAAATTTTTATTGCATTTATTATATACTTGTGGTATGCATGCCAATGACTTTGGTTTTGGAAAATTTTATTTCATAATTTACATATACTTTTATGTATAAGTAAATAATTTATTAATAATTTTGATATATGAAAAACTTTTTTCAGAATTTTGTTGATTTTAAATTGTATATTTTCATTCAAAGTAACTTTTATTATAAATTTTTGCACAATTAAATTTTATACTCAATTCGGGAGTTTGTTTTCTCTAGCATAGATTTTAACATAGCTAAATAGCGACAAATGTGTATATAAAAGTCATTGCTGGTATCAGTGGATCCTACCTATGGAGCATAGCAGTAGTAATAGTCACCTTACTATGATGAATTTTTGCTATATATATATTTTATATATTTCTTTTGATATATTTTAATATATATAAGTTATTTGCATTAGCATGCAAATTTAAATAATGGGATGATAATAGCGATAGGAAGTAAATTTATATTATTTTAGTAATGTAATATATTATTTTATTAAATTTTTTTCCTGCCAATATATATATATATATATATATAACATATTATTTTAAATAAATATCTCATAACATTTTTTATTTGACCGTGTACGATAATGTATACGGGTAAGTAACAGGTGTTACAATTTTATTGGTATCAGAGTGAGGTTTAGGCAGTTTTAGGACAATAAGGGGTAGAATTAGGATTTCTTTTTTTTTGCTCATGCATTGGTGTTTGAAAAGTGTTTTGAATACAAAAATAAACTGTTGCTGCTTTCCAATGTAGGCTACTGTTTTGTTTTATAGGATTGTAGATTGCATTTATGAAGAGTCAAAAATATATTGTCGATGAGTATGAGCCATTACAACAGGATTGGGAGGAGACCCTTAAATCATATATACTACTGAGTATGGATGTCACTAATACTTCTAAGCAGTAGTGAATAGTAGAAGGTAGTACATCTATTGGTGGATCTGATAGATCTTATAGATTAGACAGACAAGATAGGAGAGACAGACATGCTCCAGCTTCGGGTTCAACTAGGGTGGAGTTGCTTGAAGACATGGATATATTATGCAAAGATCAGTTAGACATGCTATTACAGAGTTGAGGTTCGACAAGCTCCGTAAGCTAAAAGCCACTAACTTTTATAGCCGTAAAGAAGATGATGTCGAAGCAGCAGAGTATTAGCTCGAGAGAACTGAGCAAGTCTTTGAGGATATGGACTGCACATCAGGGCAGAAGTATAGATATTCAGTATCTCTATTAGAAGAAGGGGTGCATGATTAGTGGAAGATAGTGAAGAAGAGGCCCCAGACTCTAGTTCCTCCTAATTGGAACTTTTTCTTAGAGAAGTTCAGAGAAAAATATATTCCCAATAGTATGCAAACAAGAAGAAGCATAAATTTTTAGATTTGAGATAGAATAAATTGACAGTAAGTTAGTATGAAAATGAGTACAGTCGGCTTTGTAAGTACACCGAAAGAATTATTAAGGAAGAGATTGATAGGTGTCGACTGTTCGAAATGGGGTTAAGGACATTTATTAGAGGGAGAGTAGCTGCATCCCGGATTGAGAATTTTTACCAGGCTGGTGAGAGTTGTAGAGAGTGTGAAAGAAGTGTAGGTCGAGGAGATGAAGATAGCAGCTCAGAGTCATAGTAAGAAGCTTTTCCATCATCTAAGTATGGGGTTCTCTTCAAGTAACAGGACAAAATCTTTTGAAGGTAGATTTTAGACCGGGACACGAAGGCAGAGTGCAGTTAAAAGGCGAGGCTAGCCCGCAGGTATAGTACCTTTATCTACCAATGCTTCAACTCCAATAAAAGGAAGATCTATCACATACCCCTTGTGCTAGCAGTGTGGCAAACACCACGTTGGAAAGTGTTGGCTGTCATCTAAAGCCTGCTACTAGTGTGGAGCAATAGGTCATTTGATGAGAGATTTTTCATATCAGAGTCAGAGCACAGGGTCTGTTAGAGTGAGATCTGCACCGACTCAGGGATTCGTACCTGCTAGGGGTAGAGGTAGAGGCTAGATGAGAGGAGGCAAGACAAAATTTGTACAGGTTGGGTAAAAGACCGTCAATAAGCTAAAGGGAAGCACTAGGATACCAACCAAAACATATGTCTTAAAAGCCAAAGATGAGCATGATGTCCAAATGTCATTGTTGGTACATTCTTTCTATTTTTCTCAGTTATTTATGCTTTGATAGATCCAAGATCATCACATTGATATATATGCACTATGTCACTAGTTGGAGAGAACTTAGAGATTGAGATTTTAGATTTTGATATAGTGGTGAAAAACCCTTTAGGCCATAATGTTAAGGTGAATAAAGTACATCAACAGTTACTGTAACACCCCCTCACCCCAGCCTCAAGTGCTTAGATAAAAAAGCGCTACGCCGATTTCTTCAAATCATTATTCTAATAAATGCTAAAAAGCCATAATTTTTTTTTTAAACTCAAAGCTCAAAGTTATACAAGAGATAATGTATATTTTATTTACATAAAATAATATTTACAAAACTTTAGTTTAATTACAAAATTATAGAAGATAATTTATACATCTAAAATAAAAAATATAAATACAAAATACAAAAGTGTTGTAACCCACGGTTTTCACTGTTGACTGTTTTACTAGATTAGGCCACAGCTAGCTCTATTTACAAGTTTCAGCTACATTTCTAAATCTGCACGGAAGGAATCTTCCACGCTAAGCTCTAAGCTTATTGGTGCATAAAGATAAAAGCAATATACTATATCATGTTGTTCATAACATATAAATATTCATGCAATATGTTTTATCATACTTTTATGGTAAATATTTTTCATACAATTTATTATCTCATTGTTCACTAGCATGCATATATATATATATATATATATATATGTATATATCAATTCAAATATTTTTCTTATATTCATTTTTCTTTATCATAAACTCTTTTAATTTAATTAACTCATTTATGCTCATAAAACCTAGAAACCACTAACAAGGATAACAAGATTGTCATCCAGATATTTATGAGTGTCACCCAAGTATTTATGGTATGCGCATATAATTTCCATCACCAGTATATATATATTATAGGTGTCATCACGACATTAATAATAATGTCATTATTGGATTTAATTATAGTGTCATCACCGATTTCATTAATCGTGTGATCATAGATGTTAATAATCCCCCCGATTTGTATGCCAAATTATCCAAAATTATAGTTCTAAGCTAGGTGTTCTAGATCTTAATTATTGTCATTAAAATTCATAACTATAAGAAAATAAAAGTATATATTCATTTATTTTTTTATCATTTCAATCACAAAATACTCAACTATAATTTTATTTGTACATCATTTTTATAAGTCTAATAACTCATTTGATTTCTCATATACCTTATTTGGGTAAAATTCACATTATAACAATTAACCTAATATAATTTAAATATTTAATTTTTTTTTCAATCTGCCTTATTTCAGGCAGAATTTGAATTTTGTTTTTGACCTCAATTTTGGTCATGTTACAGTCTGAATTAAATTACAGAGTCTTCTTATGAATTTTAGACTTAAATATTAGCTTTAATATGCAACTTGAATCACTAAATTTAGAGTTATGTAAAAATATATATAATTAATTGAACACTGACTATTCATTAACAATTTTGTCCATAATTTTCTGGAAAAATTTTAGCTCCAAAATATATGTATTTTTCTGGGCAAATACAGACATATTTAGACTTTATGGTTTGAATAAAAGTTAAACTTTTATGTCTTAGTTTTCAAACCTAACTAAGAACACATTAATCTGAATTACATAGTTCAAGTTATAGCAATATATATGCTTACTGCTCCATAATTTTCAGCATTACACACACATAATCACTTAATTTAATTTTTACCAAATATACTCCTAAATCTAGTAAACATGCATATCCAGAATTTTATTACAAAATAATATAAATTTACATGTCAAATTCTCAAATCATGCAACTTGAAAATAAAACAAAGGCTTCTTACCTATACATAATTAAGCTCTAAATGAGCTCAAAACGATGTTTCCCTTTTATGGAAGTTGAAGAGGAGAAGAAGAGCTTCTTACCTATACTTTTTTCTCTTCTCGATCAACACTTAAAGGTTTTACCTCTCCTCTTATCTTCCTGTTTTTCCTCCCTTCTTCCTTTCCTTAATTTCTCCAAGTCTTGTTGTCCATGAAAATGGCTTTAACTTGTTCTTTTCCCTTAATTCTCTTTCTTTCTCTCTCTAGATTAAGCTTTAGCTACGGTGGAAAGGAGGGGCTGGTGTGGAGGCTGGTTCTTGAGCAGAAAAATAACTTAAGAAAAAGAGATAAGGAAGAAGAAAGAAAAATTAAGAGAATGGCCAAAAGTCTTATATGGGTCCCACATTTTTTTGACCAAAATCTTGACATTAGTCTTAATTATCATATTAATCTTATTTATCATGGAGTTTCCAGAAAACATGCATATTTGATGTCCAATTTAATATTTTAAATAGCAAATATCTTATTAAATCCTCAAAATTTTAGTAAATTGTAAATTGACCCCAAAATTTATCAAATTTTGCAATTTAGTCATTTACCATAAATCATATTCTTTAAGCTTTATAAACACTTTATTAGGCATATATCATAATTATTAATCATTATATTGATTAATTTCGGTCAAAATCTGAATTTAGACTCTAGTCGGTTCAACACGTCAGTTTAGTGACATAGATGACTTGAGGCCTAAATTATGGATATGACAGTTACCTCTATTAATTCCAGGTGAGTTGTATCCGGCTGATTCAATAGAGCTCCCATTCCATGAGTACAATGTTATTCTGGGTATAGATTGGTTAGCTCGACATGGTGAAATAGTTAATTGTGCAGCGAGGAAAGTTATCTTTAGAAAGCTTGGATGTCAGGATAAGGTGGTACATGATGTCGAAACAAGGTTACCAACTAATGTAATCTCTACCATGAATGCTCGATGGTTGATTTGGAAAGGAAATAAAACTTATTTGGCATATGTGGTAGATACAGGAAGGAGAGTCTGAGTCTTTAGAATATCCCTAATGTGCATGAGTTTTCAGATGTTTTCCTTGAAAATTTGCTTGGATTGCCACCAGATAGGGCGGTAAAAATTTCTATTGAATTGTTACCTGGTACCACACCCATATACATCACACCACACGAAATGACACAAGCAGAACTGAATGAATTAAAAGTGCAGCTACAAGAATTACTTAATAAAGGGTTTATTAACCCAATGTGTCACCTTGGGGAGCACCAGTGTTATTTATAAAGAAGAAAAATGGCATACTAAGACTATGTATAAACTATAGATAACTCAATAAAGTAACGGTAAAAAATAGATATCCATTGTTATGGATCGATGACTTATTCGACTAGTTAAAAGGTGCATGAGTATTTTTCAAAATAGATTTGAGGTCTGAATATAATCAGTTAAAGGTCAAGAGTAGTAATATGCCCAAGACAGTTTTTAAGACTTTGTACGACTACTACAAGTTCCTAGTCATGCCTTTTGGATTGACAAATGTACCTACAACATTCATGGATCTTATGAATCAGATCTTTATATCTTACTTGGATCAATTTGTTGTAGTCTTTATTGACAACATTTTGGTATACTTCAAAAATTGAGAGGAGCATGATTGACATTTAAGGATTGTAAATCAGATGTTGAAGGAGAAGAAATTGTATGCTATTGTCAAAGTGTGAATTTTGGCATAAAGAAGTTAGTTTTCTAGGTCATGTTGTGTTGACTGAAGGAATCAGAGTTGACCCTAGTAAGATAAAAGTTATTCTTAACTGGAAGCTGCCTCGAAATGTGATTGAAGTAAGAAATTTTCTTAGATTATCGGGCTATTATCGATGCTTTGTAAAGGGTTTTTCATCGATAGCTACTCTTAGGACTTGATGACTTCATAAAGATGTGAAGTTTGAGTGGACAGATAGGTGTCAAGCCAGTTTTGATTGGTTAAAGACAATGTTGACAAATGCACTAGTTTTAATGCAACTCACTCCCAGAAAGAAATTTGTCGTATACGAGGATGCTTATTTAAATAGTTTAGGTTGTGTACTGATGCAAGATGACAAGGTAGTTGCTTATGCCTTCAGACAGCTGAAGTCACATGAACGGAATTATCCGACATGATTTGGAATTAGCAATAATTATATTCGCTTTGAAGATCTAGTGACATTATTTGTATGGAAAGATGTGTTATATTTATATATATATCATAAGAGTTTGAAGTATTTATCCTCGCAGAATGAGCTAAATCTTAGACAAAGACAATGGTTGGAGTTAATTAAAGATTATGATTAATTAAAGATTATAATTGTGTCATTGATTATCATTCTGACAAAGTGAATGTGGTGGTCGATGCTTTGAGTCGAAAGATTCTAGCAGATAAATACGAATACTAAATAAGATTATACTTGAATTTATATGATAATGTATTGTAAGTAGACTTATCTTTAGATTGCAGAGCTCCGAATCCAACCTACATTGCTGCAAAGAATTAAGGAAACTCAGGAACAAGATTTTAGGCTTATAACAATTAGTGAAGCTATATCCAAAAGGGAGATACCTGAGCATATAGTGGAGGCAGATGGTAGTATTTACTACAAAGGCAAATTATGTGTGCCTAATATACCATAGCTGAAGAAAGATAAGACAATTTATACTATGCATCCTGGCAGCAGCAAGATGTATCAAGATTTGAAGTCTTACTATTAGTGGTTGGGTGTGAAGAAAAATATCATAGAATTTACTACTAGATGCCTAATATGTCAGTGAGTGAAAATAAAATACCAGCTACTATCAGGATTATTACAACCTATCTCCATATCAGAATGGAAATAGGAAAGAGTCACTATGGACTTTGTATCAAGGTTATCATTGAGTCAGAAGAGGCATAACATGGTATAGGTTATTGTGGATAGGTTGACAAAGCTTGCACATTTTTTGCCAGTCATGATGGACTATTTCTTAGATCGGTTGGTAGAATTTTATGTCCATGAGATAGTCTGACTGCATGGAGTGTCATTGACTATCATATCAGATAGAGATCTCTTATTCAAATCACAGTTTTGGAAAAGTCTAGCCGACTCCAATTTAGCACAACATTCCATCCTCAGATAGATGGACAATCAGAGCGGGTAATCTAGTTGCTAGATAATATGCGTTAGAGCTATATAACTGAGTTTGTAAGAAGTCGGGATAAATACTTGTCTCTAATGGAGTTCACATATAATAATAGTTATTCGGCAAGTATCAACATGGTTTTATATGAAGTATTATATGGTAGAAAATGTAGATCTCCAGTTTGTTAGATCGAGCTCAGTGAACAGAAGATATTAAGACCTGATTTGGTTCAGCAGATGAAGGAGAAGATTAGATATTAAGGACAGACTCAAGGCAACCATCAACAAACAAGTCTTATACAGATTTGAGACGCAATGACATCTAGTATGAGATCGGTGATAAGGTATTCCTGACAATATCTCCTTAGAAAAAGGTTTTGTGGTTTAAAAGAAAAGACAAACTGAGTCACAGATTTATTGGGCCTTATGAGGTGACAGAACGAGTGGGACCAGTAGCTTATAAATTGGCCTTGCCTCATGAGCTAGAAAAGATTCATAATGTATTTCATGTGTCTATGCTCAGAAAGTAACAATCGAATCCATCCCATGTGATCCAAGTGGAAGACATAGGGTACAACCAGACCTGACTTATGAAGAAAAATCGGTAACTATTCTAGTAAGGGAAGTAAAATAACTCTGAAATAAACAAATACCTATAGTAAAAGTCTTGTGGCGAAGATATTCAACCAAAGAGGCAACATGGAAGAATGAAGAGGTAATGCAGAACCAATACCCACAGCTTTTCTATGACAAACAATCATGAATGATTTTGAGGATGAAATCTTTTAAGGAGGATATAATTGTTACGTCCGCAATCTAGACCATGACTGTAAACGCATATTTCAGTTATCTATACCCCAGTATAGAGATGTACTGATCATAGTCTAAATATAGATAAATAAGTGTGAAAAAGTTATTTTCATATGATAATAAAAATGTCTAATATAAAATTTTAATTGAATTGATCTATTGTTGCAATTTTGTGCTTGACATGCAAATCGAAACTATATATTAGGCTTGAAATATAAAATCTTTGTCCGACAATGAAAATATAATTTAAACATATCAAAATATTATTTTAAGACTATATGTAGAGTTATAAGGTGAGATTTTAAGATTAATAACCCGCATTGTGGAAATACAATCGTCACTGTGGTTTATGGTTTGATTTTCTAATTGGGAGTTAGAGAGATATGTTCACAATCGCAAAGTACCGATGTGATCGCAATTGAATTCTAATATTTTTAAAACTGATAATTTATAAATTGGACTGCAGATGATTTTTTATGAGCATCATTTAGAAAAATGATTAAATCGCAAAAATATAATTTTTGTACCAGTATTCGTTTTGCAAAATCGAGAAGACTATTTTGAAGAAAAAATTATTATGAGGATATTGGTATATTCAATTTGAGTAGAGATATGAAATTTAAGAAAATAAATTTATTCAAGTATTAAATTGGAAAGTTGAAAAGTTTGGTGGAAAAAATCTAAATTCAAAGTTTCTTTTGAATTAAATTGGATAAAAGCCAAAATATCTTTTTTATTAATTTTAATTGACAAATAGGAGTAATGATTAAGCTAATTAAAATTTATTAGCCATTAATTTGACTCTAAAAGTAATAAAAAAAACCAATTATTCAACATTTTCAAACCAAAAAAGAAAAAATAAAACCATTTTCCTTCCTCATTTGCATGACCACTATAGCCATTTTTCTTATTTTTTTTTCAATTTTTTCTCACAAATTACCATCATCAAAGCATAAAAAAGTATAAGGAATTAAGTAGGAATGAAGAAAATATTTTTGGAGAAAATCACATATTGATTAAAAATTCTAAGAAAATTATAAGTGAGATTTTCTTCACTATTTTTCAAATTTCTATGAATTTAAGTTGATTTGAATAATTGTTGTGAGTAGATTTTAGTTTCGTGGATAATATTGCTTGGATTTTGTTGATGGAAGAATTAGGGTTTTGTAGAAAATTATAGAAAATTTTGATAAAAATGAAAAATAAATAAAATGAAGCTTTGATAAGAATAATTTTTAGAAATTTTTGTGAAATTTTTAGATATTTTCAATAATTATGGCCAAATTTTTAAAAAATATATTTTAAATGATTTGTGTCTTAAAATGATGATAATAGAGCTATATGAAATGTTTTAAAGTGGAAAGTAATTTTTGGATTTTTGGCACAATTATTGAAAATTATTGAATATAATTTTGGTGAAATTGGTGGTACAAAATGGAGGATAATGGGTCAAAGTAATTATAGAAATTTAGTTGAAATTTTTAGACCCTTTATTTAATTAATAGGAATTTTTGAGTTGAAAATATATTTTTGGAAAAAATGTAAAATAAAAATATAAAGGAAAAATTAAATAAATTGAAGAAGAAAATTAGAAGAGAAGAGGAAAGTTAATTAATTTGGAATATTTGAAAATGATTGAAAATTTCACATTAGTAGTGCATCGCGTAAAATAAAACCGATAGAAAAATACTTGTAAATATGATAACTGAAAAAATTAAATATGTAGTTCAATTTTCATTTAAATTTAGTAATTTTTATTGGTTTGATAACCAATTAGGAATTTAACGGTTATTTTGGTGCACCGTAAGAGCAGATACCAAGAGTAGGAAGAGGAAAGTAGGTTTGGTCATGAGGCTAGTCCAGCCGTTGAAACAGATTGGTTCGGACTAGTCTAACCCAGACCAGACTAGGCTACACCGGTTCTGGGTTCAACCCGGATTGTGGCCTGGCTGGGGAATGGTCCGATTTGAGCCCTTCTCCTATGAACCGAAACCGGTGGTTCTGGTTTTGGTTCCTACAGTAATATTACCGTTTTTAAATGAAAATACAAAAATATCCCTTATAATGGAAAAATAACTACTATATTTTAGGGATATTACTGTAATTTAAATTTTTAAATTTTTTCTCTATAAATACTAAATTTATTTCAATATTATTCATTTTCTATTTTCCTACCCAATCTCATTCTCAATTTCTCTAGAATTCAATCTCAATTCTCTATACATATATTTCTAATTTCTCTCAAATTACACTTTCAATTATTATTTTCTCTAATTTCTTTTTAATTATACTTCTACATAATCTCAATTTTTTCTTCAATTCTTTCTAATTCTCAATTTTTCTTTAATCATACAATTTTTTTTCATTATCTTTCTCTACACTTTTTTTTTAATATTTTTCAATTTTTTCACAAAATTTATTCATAAATAATGGCAAGCCATAGTGGAATGGGCAATTTTTTTTTTATGAAAATATTATTGATTTGAAAAATTTTATTGAAAATTTGGATGAAGAGAGGAAGTTCGAAATTTCAACTGAAGAAAACCAAAGAAATATGGATGATAAACAACCGGGTTCGGGCCCAGTGGTGATATCATCTGAAGCGAAATTTTGAACATCCGACATTTTTTAAATTTCTTTCAAGAAAATTCAAAAAAATGATGGGTCATTTGATATTATGTGCAATTATTGTGCACAAACATACACATTTAAAACTTGTGGTAGTTATGACACATTTTGAAGGCACTTGAAAAATGAATATACTGCTCAATTTGGAATAAATAAAAGGCAAAATCAAATTTCTGGATGTGCAACATCTTATTCTTCTTCTTAATTATTTCAATATAATAATGAAAAAAATAAAAAAATTTGACAAAAATGATAAGTATGAGACATTTATTTTTAGTTTTGGTGAAAAAGTAGGTTTTGATAATTGTTGTCAAAATATATTAAATTCATCTGCTAAACGTGTACCTATAAATACCCTTAAACGTACTTTATATAATTTATATAAAGAAAATAAAAAAATTGCTCAAAATATTTTCTTCTTTGAATAAACATATTTGTATTTGTAGTGATATTTGGAGTGATCATTGACAAATGCATTATTACATGTGTGTTACATGTCATTGGATTGATACTTAATGATAATTATAAAAAAAAAATTGCATTTAGATTATTTGATAATCGACATACTGCCGATAATATTTTTAAAATGATAAAAAATATTTTAGAAGAATATAACTTAGTTCATAAAATTTTTTCAATAGATTTTGATAATGCAGTGACAAATATCACTTAAATTCAAGATTTTCAAGCATTATGTCAACCTAATATTGGAGATAGATTTGTTCATATTAGATGTGCATGTCATGTGTTAAATTTATGTGTTCAATATTACCTAAAATCTTTAAATGGTATAATTGATTCAATTAAAGTAGCAATTTCATTTTTATGATCACATATACAAACAATAAAATTATGAGCTCGATTTTATCATGAAAATAGCAAAAAAGCTAAAAGATTTTCAATACATATTCTTACGTGTTGGAATTTAACATATAGATTATTCAAAGAGTTATATAGATGTAGAGAATTATTATGCACATTTATTTCTAATAATACGCCACAAATTAATTTATATCCACAATATTGGGATGTTTGTCAACAATTTTTTATATATTTTTAATATTTTCAATGATGTAACATATATTTTAAGTGGTGTTTATTATCCAACATGTCATTTATTATTATGTGAATATATTAATATTATTGATACATTTCAATATTATATTAATAATCATATTTTACATGATTATATTTGTATGATGAAAAATAAATAGTTAAATTATTTTAAATATATTCTTTGATTAATTTTGTATGTTGTGGTTTTGATCCTAGATATAAAATAGAAGACTTATTTTATTATTTGAATTTTTATTATTCATTGTTAGATTTAGGTGTCGATATTAGTGTTGAAATTAATTAATGTAAATAAAATTAACTTATGATTTATTTATGAAATTTAATTTGATTTATAATATTCTTATTACTAATACTGCTAGTAGTGACAATATTAGTCAAAATTCGGGTGAATCGATAAAAATTAGAGGGTGTAATCGTTTGATGATGCAAAAATATAAAAAAATCAAAATTATCATCCGGTTCACCCGAATTTCACATTTATCTAACAACTACATTGGAGTTTGGTAATAGTAGGACAGAAAAAAAAATTTTAGTCATTGATTGGTGGAATCGACATCAAAATATTTATCCGATACTTTCCCAAATTGCAAAACAAATTTTTGTAAATTCAGTCTTAATTGTTGCGGTTGAACAAATTTTTAGTGCGAAATATAATATTTTGGATGAGACGCAATCTAATTTAACTCTCAAATCCTTAGCAGTTCAAGCTTGTATTAATGATTGGACAAAAGCGACATTAAGACAACAAGAAATAGAAAAAAATCAATTTGATGACCAATATGACTTTACCACCAAAGGAATGACTGACATATCTAGCACCAACGGTTTCAAGTAAAAAAAAAACTAAAAGAGGTCAATAATTAAAATTTAAAAGGTAAAAGAACTATGTGATATTTGATTCCTCGAAATTCTAAGATGATACATAGCCAACTTAATTAATATTACAAAAATTAAGTTCAAACTTAATTATTAATATTGTAATTTTTTCAATATAAATTTAAACTTTTATAATTAAATTATTTTTTAAAATAAAAAGATTAAATTAATTAATTTTTTAGCATATTTATAATTTTTATAATTTATTAATTTATCAAATAAATATAATCATTTCTAAATTCCAATTTATAATTTATCTAAATCAATTTTTTTGTTATAACAATCTAAATTATTACACAAAGTTACAAATTAATATTTAATAAGTTATTTTTTCTCAAAGTTTTTTTTATAACATATTAGTAGTACAAATTTCTAATTTATACAAATTAATAATTTTAATTGTATTTATTAATTATGTTATTAATTAAAAAAATATGTCAAACTGCCGGTTCATGAACCGGAACCGTCGGTTCCTAACCGGTCCCTCTCCAGTTTCGATTTGGTCTCTATTTTTTGGGATCGCATAACCGGTCGGTTCAGAACCGTGGTCAAGACTAGAGAAAATGAGTCGGGAGTCTTCGACAAGTTATCTTAAATGTCTATGTATTAACATCTAATATAGATCAATTGCAATTTAAATTGCTTTTTATATATTTTTTTGTTATGAAATGAATTTATATTTTAGAAAATAATTATATGTAACATTTATAAAAATATTAAATGTTTAGAAAGTTATTGAAAATATATTTTATGATAAAAATAAAATATTTTGGTAAAAAAATTGTATTAGTATGAAATAAATACGTTGATATGAGATTTTAATGAAATAAATTTATATTTCCCTATGTGGTAAATTTTTATGCTATTAAATAATTATATGAGAAATTGATAATGATTATATCTACAAAATTTTTGCTATAATAAATACTTTGACATTGTATGTATATCGATAAACTCATATATTAGTATATATAGTAAGTTAGAGAATTGTTGGCATGACAATAGGGTAGAAAATCTATGACCCGTAGTTATCTTGGTCAAGAGAGGTATAATATGACTCATGTGATTATCTTTGACCATACAGATTATTTAATTACCGATCATATGATTATCTTAGATCAAGACTGATCTTGTGGTTATCTTGAATCATATAATATTATTTGGAGTTATATAATTATCTTTAACCATGGTGCTGTGATTATCTTGGAGTCTGAAATTTCCGTCATTTGACGACATCCATTGTTTCCCTATGATAGGTCTATAGTCTATTAATATATGAATTGGATAAATTTTTTATGAATGATCAAAATTTTTATTGCATTTATTATATATTTTGTGGTATGAATGTCAATAACTTTGGTTTCAGAATATTTTTGTTTAATGATTTACATATAATTTTATGTATAAGTAAATAATTTATTAATGACTTTGATATATAAAAACTTTTTTTTAAGAATTTTGTTGATTTTAAATTATATATTTTTTTATTTAAATTGACTTCAATTATAAGTTTTTAGACCACTGAATTTTATACTGAGCACGAGAATTTATTTTCTCTCTCATAGATTTTAGCAGAGTTAAGCGGTGACAAATGTGTATATAAAAGTCGTCACTAGTATAAGTGGATTCTACCTATGGAGCCGAATAGCAGCCGAATAGCAGTAGAAACTACCTTGCTATGGTGAGTTTTTGCTATATATTTATTTTATATATTCCGCTCGATATATTTTAATATATATAAGTTATTTGCGTGAGTATGTAAATTTAGATTATGAGATGAGAATAGAGAGAGGATGCAAATTTATATTATTTTGGTAGTGTAATATATTATTTTATTAATTTTTTTCTACCAATATATATATATATATATATATATATATATAAGTTTTTAATAATATATTATTTTAAATAAATATTTCGTAATATTTCTTTTCTGATCGTATACGGTAGTGTATACATTATTGCATTTTTGTTTTAATTAATGACCAAAGTGCATAATTTTAAAATAGGATGCATACATTCTTATATCAAAAGAAAAGAAATTTCGTAAACATCCCTTCAACAAAATAAATATTTTAACTGATTTAACATCCCAAAGATAACGTTGAGATGAGTAAGATCATGGTTGAATTAACATATAATCTCATAGATATTACTATAATTTCTAAAGCTATTTTATAATTCTTCGCTTTGTTTTAGCTAAAGCGTTTCATGAGGGAATTCTCAAGTAAAATGGATATGTGTCTCATGCCTCCACTTTTCTTTAAAAATGAAAAACTCGCGTATTAAGCAAAACTTAACGTACGACAATGTCAATATATTTCGCTGGTCTTATAGGAGAATAATTAAATACTAATTAAATAGTTAAATTGCATTAATTTATTTTTATGAAAACTATTACAATAATCTCAACCTTTTTTCTAGACTTCTTCGATGTAAAATCAAAATAATCATTTAATAGTTGAACTCTGTAATTTATTCAATAATTGTACTGTGAAAATGAAAAATGCTGAATTTTGAAAATAAAAAGATAAAATTTAAAAACTGTGTTTATTTATAGAAATTTTTTTATTTTTTCATTTCTAATTTAAGGAAAATAAAATTTTTTATTTTTATAGAAATTTTGTAAAATTTGTAAAACATGTTTCCTTGCTATTATATATAAAATTTCTTGTTTTCTTATTTAAATAACATTTTAAATTTAAAGGGTAAAATTGGAATAAATGAAATAAAACTCCTTATTTTTATTTAAAAACAAATAACATCTTTTATAAAAAAAATATAAAAAATATATTAAAATTTATTCTTTTAAAGTTTAGTTATAATTTATAAAATATAGAAAACTGTTATATTTTATTTTGAAAAAGTAGCATAAATAAATACAAAATTTTATTTTTTTTGTTTCCATTATAATTTTTTTTTTTTTTAGAAAATTGGAGAATTCTCAGTAAGTAAACATGTCCATAGCAACAGATGAGGAGAAAATAAAGAAAAACAACATAGATTCAAAAACAAATGGCAAGAGCAGGCCAGGCCGAGCCAAGCTTCGGAATCACAACGCGGACTCTCCAACACAACACCACTTTCTCCTTTTCTTCCTCGTAAATATAAAATTATATTATTATTATTAAGCTTCTTCGAATACAATAACTAGGTCGTAATGTTTACAATCTTTTCGTCCTTCCTCACATTATCTGCGCAATTTCTACTAATCCAAAACCCAATTTCTATATAAATTGGAAACGCATATAATCAATCAGATATGCAGAGAGTCCCAATCTCTTTGATTTCCTTCTTTTTCCTCATTTTTCTCTTCAAAATGGCCGAATCTTTTCCTTCTCCTGCTCCGGCGGTTCATATCGTTTACACCGAGAGGCCGCAGGATGAGCAGCCTGAGGCTTACCATCTCCGCACCCTCGCCTCCGTCCTTGGAAGGTAGGGTTTACTGTTTTCGCGCCTCAATTTGCCTATTTGAATAGATATTTTTGCTTCGTGTTTATTGATCGGATTTTTTTTTTCTTTTTTGGAATGTGATTTTGTTATTCAAGTGATGAGGCTGCCAAGGAGGCCTTGGTTTATAGCTATAATACGGCTGCTAGTGGTTTCTCAGCTAGGCTCACCCCTGAGCAGGTTGAGCGGATCTCAAGTAAGAATCTCTTTTTCAAATTGAATTATATGTTATTTGGTGTGATCTGAAAGTGGAGAGAAAATTGAAAAGTTGATTTTATTACCTTGTGATCTAGCAAATATGGTTGTAGCTCTGGAATTCAAGATATAATGCTTGTGTTTGGTTCTCGACGATGTCTGGAATTCAAGATATAGTGCTTGTGTTTGGTTCTCGACGATGTTTGGATTAATTGATTATACCTAATATCTCTGAACATAAATAAATAGTATCAAATCTTATGACTTTGTTGTAAATTGGCAGCAAACCTATTAATTGTTTCAAATTGATACCAATTATTTCAAAAAACTTTCAATGTGCTGTATAATTTCAATTTCCGGTACCACATTGCAATATTTTCAAAAAAATTGATATTAATTTGCAATAATTAAAAGTTTTGATGTCAATTTAGAACATAGCAATAAACTTTAGTACCATTTATACTATTAACCTTAATAGCTTTACAGTTTATTTATGTTCTTATCATTGACTCCGGTACTAAAATTGAAGAGATTTTCAATAGTTATATCTGCTCAATTGATTTTTTTTAATTAAAACTGGAAATGTTGGTTAATGGATATTGGAAATATTGTCTTAATACATCTCTAAATATCTGATTTAGAAGAAAACAAATAAAATAAAGTCATTTATACACTTCAATCTCAATTCTTGGATTATATTTGTATATTGTTATTGCAGGACAACCAGGGGTTGTTCAAGTTGTCCCTAGCAGGACATATCAGCTGCATTCGAGACCTGGGAATCGGCATTAAATTGCATGAAGCTTTGTGTGACTGAATAAAAAATAATAATAATAAACAGAAAGTTGATACCCCTATGTACAATCAAGTTTTCATGTTTTTACTGCTAACAAAGCTTTGGATCTCCAACTTACATACTTCTTCTGCTTCTCTACATGAAAATAAGCATCTGCGCAGCTCTGTATGCCAATGCATTTCGGGTTTCATTTAGGAGCTTTAAATGTGCAATAAATCAAATTATGCTTTGGAATTTTATATTACAGTCAATTTTTAAGTTAGATAAAAAAGATAACTTTATATTAACATACTAATGACATTAATATGTTTGAATCAGACTTACTCCGTCCCTACACCACACAGGGATGGGATCCTCAGTCCAGCCCTGTTCCTCCAATTTTTATTAATTTTTTTTATTTTAATGTTAAAAATATTTTTTATTTTAATTAATTAGTTAGATATATAATTATTTAAGTAAAAAATATATATTTACTTTAAATGAGTGTTATATTTTTATTTTATTATTTTAAAAAAATATTAATTATATTAAAATATAAATAATTGTTTATATATATATCGGGTTGGATATCGGGGCAGGGTATTGTATATATTATCCCTGCAACATCCCCGACAAAAAAAATTTAGGGTCGGAGCAGAAAAAAATACAAAAAATCAGCCTCCGTTCAGGGCAGAATCGTTGTGAGATACTGTGGATTGGGCCTAAATTGCTATCCCTAATCAGACTACTCCTTGACTTTCATATCATTTTATGTGCGTAGAGATTAAAATTGCTATCCCTAATCAGACTACTCCTTGACTTTCATATCATTTTATGTCCGTAGAGATTAAAGAATAGTTTGGCTAACAGTATGCAGAATACAAATACGGGATGTAGAATGATGCAAGGAAACTATTTATGTAGAGAAAAAGAAAAAAAATACAAGTTTATTATATTTTTTATTCGATCTGATTATGCTTAAAAAAATTGATTAGTACTTAAAGAGGAGAGATCATGTTCATGTAATTAAGAGCAAGCTTAAAACATCTTCCGTATATATGTGCATTTTTCGATTTGAAGCTGAAACCACTAGTTTAATTTTGATATACTGTTAGAAAAATCGAATATTTTTGTTTTAACTCTTTAACTCACAACTCCTACTTTTGTTTCTACTCTATCAGTGGTCGTAATTTCTACTACTTCACCTATATTGATTTTTGTCATCTCACCGATACCAACTAAATCGGTTGTGATTTACATATTTGGAGACAATCATCAATATACAACAATGAAAGGTTTAAGATATTTCACTTTAACCAATCATAAAATATGAGAGTTTTAGGATTTATGAGTTGTTGATTACCATATTGGTAATGGATAGAGATTAAAAATATTAAGCAACTCTTCAATTTTGTCCCTAAGTTTCATGATTTCAGTAAGGATTAAGTAGGACATTATGTTTGGTGATAGGTAAAGATTAGAATTAAAGTGATTTTAGTTTTTTTTAAGGATTTTTAAAATTTATTACTTTTTTTATTTTTTTAAATAAAATAATTTATATATTTACAAATTATTAAATTACAAGAGGGACACCCCTCCGTCCTATTATAATTAGACCTAAGGTTAATATTAATAAGTGTCTAAGAATATATTTAAACAAAAATGATAATTCAGAGAGCTAATTAAATATAATAAAAAGTTATGAACCGAGTCAAATAATTTTTTGTAACTTAAGAGACTTGGAAATGACTTCTGCCATTTAATTTCAATAAATTCTATTAGAATAAATAAATTACATTATTTTTTAATTATTTATACTATGAGATTTTTTTAAAAAGAAAAAATTAACCCAAAAATATTTCGACCCTCAAATAATTCAATCTAAACGTGAAAATCATTCAACACAATAAACACGGAGCTGACTTGATTTAATGATATATACCTAATCCAACCTGCAAACCAAATAATTGGACTTGAAAAATAGTAATTTCTCATGATGCCACTTTGAAATGATTGCCATATTTACTATGGACTTGTGCTTTTAAATTCGAATGAGTCATTTAAGCCCTTCCATGACAACAGCACCTAATGCGTCAAATTAGTTTTGTAAATCTAATTTCATTTAACAAATCCACTTTTCTATTTTTGTTCAGTTTATTTGGACTATTCTATTTGAATTGATTTTTTTTAAACAGATAATTTTATAGTTTACCGATTTTTAAATTTTAATTTCAAAAATACTTACAAAATTTTTTATTATCATTTTTACTAAAATATTTTTTAATTTTTATTAAAATTTTTTTATCATATTTCAATTTGTCTGATTTTGGTAGATTTGAGTTTTAGTATATTTGAAATTTTAAAAAGTTGATTTTGATATTTTTGAAAGAATTTTAAATGTAGATAAAATTGAAAGTTTATTAATATTTTTTATATTTTTGCAAATTTCTCTTTTTTAAACAGTTCATAATTACATTTTGGGCTGGGAATATATATATATATATATATATATATATATATATATATTATGTTAATTGATTTAATAATTCATTTTCAATTCAAATTGTATCAAATAAAATTGAAATTTTTAACTTTAGGAATTTCTAAACATTGAATCAGGGTTTTTAATTATTAAGATAAAATAGCATATTTGAAACATAAAATATAAAAAAGTTGTATTTTTAAAAGATAAAATTATAAAAAATAAAAATGAAATATTTAAAGAAATAATATTTTTTTAATAAAATAATTTAAGAAAGAAGAATTGATGTGATTTCCTCATAAATAAAATCTAGCTGGCTCTTATTATTATTATTATTAACACCTGAATAAAAAAGTAACTATTGACGAAGAAAATTAGAAAAACAATTTCAAGAATCGAAAGAGAGCTAACAATTTAGATCCAAATCCTCAAAAATCTTAAACATAGATATTGAATCAATGAAGAAGGAAACTACGGGAACGTCATCGACAACATCAAAGCCTGCATCAAAGCCTGCACACACTGTTCTTCCATATCAAACCTCGAGACTACGGGACCACTACCTAATTGGCAAGAAATTAGGCCAAGGTCAATTTGGTACCACGTATCTCTGCACCAGTAAGGCCACAAACAAGCAATTTGCCTGCAAATCAATCCCTAAGCGAAAGCTTCTTTGCAAGGAAGACTATGAAGATGTATGGAGGGAGATCCAGATCATGCACCATTTATCTGAGCATCCAAATGTGGTTCAAATCAAGGGTACCTATGAGGATTCCATGTTCGTTCACTTGGTTATGGAGCTTTGCGCTGGCGGAGAGCTTTTTGATAGGATTGTGGCAAAGGGTCATTACAGTGAGAAGGAGGCTGCGAAGTTGATCAAGACAATTGTGGGCGTGGTGGAGGCTTGCCATTCTTTAGGGGTTATGCATAGGGATCTTAAGCCTGAGAATTTCTTGTTTGATGTTCCTGGTGATGATGCTAAGCTCAAGGCTACAGATTTTGGGCTATCTGTCTTCTATAAACCAGGTTGGTTTTTGGTCCCTTTGTATTTTTTTTTCTGTCATTTCTCATTTTAGATAGGTTCTTCGATTCGAGATTTCTTGTTTTTTTGATAGATTATTAGAGTTTGATTTATTAGAAGAATGAATTGTTTTGGGCATTCGTTTTTCTTTTTAATTAATTATTAGAGTTTGATTTATTAGAAGAATGAATTGTTTGGGGCTTTCGTTGCTTTAATGCTTTGCATTTGACTTTCATTTCTTTTCCTGGTCTTTCTTGAGTAGATTACTCCGATTCATTTTGTGGGGTTGTAAATCTTAAGTTGTATTCCCACCATGCTTTTATATTTATATTATTATCTGCACTGATCAAGTTTCTTCCTTTGTTTTGTTTTGTTTTGTTTAGAATTTCTGTTCTTGCTTCATTCATGAAAATGCTTATTAATATTTGATTCCACGGTATTGGTTACAATCAAATCAGTTTCTCCGAAAATTGGTAGAATTTGCAAATGCATTCAACTACACGTAAACATTATGCATCAATGTATAAGATTTCAAAAATTTATTCAATTGCCCAATGATTCTATTGTTTCATTCAGTTTGGAAATAAAATGAATTCTACATCCATATTGTTCCAAATGCAATATAAGTGTCAAAATTGCTAGGATCTCTGAGCATGTTGTCTTATACAAAAGTTATTGCTTTTAATGGTTAAAAATATCCAGATATCTTAGAGAGCACTACTGCATTATCTCATTTGCTTTTCGGCGGCTCAAATACTAACTATATGAAACTTTTCCTCTGCTTTCTCCCTCAGGACAATATTTTTCAGATGTTGTTGGGAGTCCATATTATGTTGCACCTGAGGTTTTGCTCAAGTATTATGGACCTCAAGTAGATGTCTGGAGCGCAGGTGTGATCCTTTATATCTTGTTAAGTGGGGTTCCTCCTTTCTGGGCAGGTAATGATCTTAGTTACTATTTTCTCTCTTGGCAGTTGTGGAGATGCAGCGATATGTTTGATCCTTTGTCTTTGGTCTTTTGTTTTTGTGAAGTTCATTTTCTTTTTTTCTCCTATGGCAGAAACTGAATCAGGAATTTTCAGACAGATTTTAGAAGGCAAATTGGATTTTCAATCTCAGCCATGGCCAAGTATCTCAGAAAGTGCAAAAGATTTGATACGAAAGATGCTTGAGAGGGACCCAAGGGCAAGGATATCTGCTCATGAAGTCTTATGTTAGTTTTTTCATTTCTGTTATGATATAAAATTAATTTTATGATTATAGTAGGGATACAGTCATATTATACCTTTATTAAAACTCTAACAAAATTTATATCAATGGAATTTGTTTATGTCTTAGGTCACCCATGGATAGTGGATGACAGAGTTGCCCCCGATAAACCTTTGGATTCTGCAGTCTTGTCACGCCTGAAGAAATTTTCAGCAATGAATAAGCTTAAAAAGATGGCATTGCGTGTATGTTTTATTTATAATTTTCCTATTATGATCTGTATTTAGTATTTTGCTATAGTAATTTGATGGTCAACTCACTGATCCGGTTACCATGCTGTTTGAAATATAAATTGGATCATCTTACATGAGAATATATTGAAGGAGAAGAATGATTGCTTTTCTAAGAGTCTTATAGGCCAAAAGTTGGTGCAATAGAAGTTGGTTTTTAAATTTGCTATTTTATGATTTATTACTTGGATTTTGTCTGAAATGTACTCTTTTTTACTATTTTGTGATTGCATAGTTTCTATCATATTTTAATACATGTTTTAATTAGATTTTGTATATGAAATATTCTCTCCCAAATGCATCTCTTTTGCCTTATATATATATATATATATATATATATATATATATATATATGTATGTATGTATATATTAGAGCTACTGAGTTACATTAAGTTTCTTTCTTGATAAATGCACAAAGTTAATATAATTTTATATGTCTTGAAAATGTTATAGAGTAATTTTGTACGTAGGTTCAATTTTGTATCTCACTTTTACTCTTTGTACAGAAGTGAATATTTGGTTCTATTTTGCATATATTTCTTGCAATGAAAAAACCCTTCTACAGGTCATAGCAGAAAGACTTTCTGAAGAAGAAATTGGTGGTTTGAAAGAGTTGTTTAAAATGCTTGACACCGACAATAGTGGGACAATTACGTTTGAGGAACTTAAAGCGGGTTTGAAGAGAGTTGGTTCTGAATTGACAGAACATGAAATCAAGTCTCTAATGGAGGCGGTAAATGGTTTATCAGAAAGCATAAATAGAAAAAACAGTTCTTATATTGCTATCTTAATTAATTTGAATGATTTTTGTTTTTGCATGGGAATCTTCTGCAGGCGGATATAGACAACAGTGGAACAATAGACTATGGTGAATTTCTTGCTGCAACTTTGCACTTAAATAAGATAGAGAGAGAAGAAAATTTAGTGGCAGCCTTTGCCTATTTTGACAAGGATGGCAGTGGTTACATAACAGTTGATGAGCTTCAACAGGCTTGCAAAGACTTTGGTTTAGGTGATGTTCATCTGGATGAAATGATCAAAGAAATTGATCAGGACAATGTAAGTTTTTGTGTGAGTATATACTGCATTCATATCAAGGGGTTTCCTTGTCCTTCAGTTCCTCTAGCTGTTATTATTTTCTGTCATTTTTATGACCATCATTTCGATCATAATCTTTGTTTTGTTAGCTTTTAATATCAGCCATAACAACAGATAAACTATACTTTCAGCAAGCATAATCTGTCATATATCTGTGTTAGCACAAGTTCAGTTGCACAAAAATTATAAGTGTAGAAACCTTCTGGCCTTGAAGGTCCTGTTAGACCTGGTCTTGGTGTATAGCAAGCAAATGGTGAATGCAGATATTATAAGTCGGAAACATTTGGATTAAACTGATTATAAAAACAAGAGGGCACATAGGTGCTGGTGGCCCTCACCATGTAAGTTGCTTTCAGATTTCAATTTGTTTCAATGAAATAGATTATGGCTTGACTCATTGCTTCCTGGGATGGTCTATTGCCAATTTTCATGCTGACTAAACTTGCCACTCAATGTTGAGAAAATCTAAGCTATTTTGGGGAGCATGAGCACACTTGCCAATATTATTTTCATAAAGACACTGGGTTGGCTCTTAAAGTTTGTAAGAGATTATGTTGTCTCAACATTTCTATATATTTTTGAATTATATTTCTATGTGGACTTGACCGTGTTTTATATAATAAAGTTTCTCACATCTGTACATTTATGAGGATCATAAGTTAATCCTCATTGCTGTAATTTGATCATTATTTATTCTTCAATTTTGGCATTTTGGTTCTTTCTGATTCAGAATTCAGAGGGCATTGTTTTTCCTAAAAAATGGTTTTATATTTACTGAATGATGAAAATATTTCAGGACTTCGAAATGCTACTCTGCTTGGAATTGTACGATTTCTATTAGAAGTGAAATGCATAATTTATGGAAGATAGATGGTATGCTTGTGTTAAATTGCTTTGGATCTTAACTCTTGTGCTGTAAATGTTGTTTTCCTAGGATGGACGGATTGATTATGCTGAGTTCACTGCAATGATGAGAAAGGGCGATGAAGCAGTTGGAAGAACCAGAACTATGAGAAGCAATCTGAACTTTAATATAGCTGATCACTTGACGATCAAGGATACAAACTAGGATACTAACTGAAAGTGTTCTTTTGTATAGTCAAGCAACATGCAGTAACCAGGAAAGAATGCTGTAGCTAAGTTCTTAAAGCTATCTTTTTTTAGGGTTGGTAGGATTTTTATTGTTCTTAAATTTTGGTGACAATTTTATAAAGCTGATCCATTTTTTTTGGAGATTAACAATAAGAACCTAAGTAGTTTGACTGCAGGATCAGTACGACTATGATGTTAGCAGCAATTATGTCAAAGCAAACTAAGTGTAGATGCTAGTGGTTGTTGATTTTCTAACCGTGGGGCCATGTTAATGTTGTAAGTTTAGTGATTTCAAAGGTACTGGCCTTTTGTCAATCATTTATAATAATTAGTTGATCTGTATTGTGCATGATCAGTCTCAACTTGAATGCTGAATATTTCATTTCAAGAATGGAAGATTAGATTATGCAGAATTCAGCATACGGGACTTGCCAAAGCCTGGAAATCCTTCTTCATTCTCATTGACCCAGAAGTGTCTTCAGATGGAGGCAGTACTTCTTGCTTTCTTAGCCATCCTCCCTTCATTGTTTGCCGATTCCATATCCCTAACTCGAAAGGAATCGCCCTTGGCATTATCGTCTTTGCTGCAACAAATATTACCAGACCTAGATTCCAATACGCGATTAATCACATCTCAAAGTGTCTTATTCAGAATACGATAATCATCTGGAAGAAAATCAGGCGCTCCACAGACACATTTGAACTTGGAAGATATTAGATAATCTCTAATACATCTATCACAGTAACTTTGAAGACAACATCTACATGAATTTTTTTCCGTCTCATTAAATTCACTAAACTTTACTTTAATTTCACTAAAATAATGTTTGGCTAAATTAGGTGAGTTGATAACTGAAAAAAATGATATGACAGATAAGTTGGCACAGCAATGTCACTATGTTATTGCACAAATCAACACTAATGTTATATTTTCGTCTATTTAGATGATATATTAGTAATTTTAAAAAATTATATCACGTCAGTTGCCATATGACAAATTTAGTCGGAAAAGGATGATATGTAAGAGTTAATTTTACCAGATTTATTAAACTTTGTTTTATATGTCGCAAAATCACTAAATTTTTTTCATTTAAAAAAAATAATAAAATTTTATTTTTCTTTCATTTAAACAACTTCCTGCCAAATGCGATAATGGGCAATTAAAAATCCGACTTAAAAGCTGATGTGACACCAAATTTTTACTACGTTATAGAAATTGAGATATTTTTTGGAAAATTAAGATTTTAGTGGATAATGAAAGAAAACAAAGAAATTGTATTTTCTTTGCTTCGTAGGAACTCCATGACCATTAACTCCAACGACTTGATTCTTTTTCTCTTGGCCAAAAAACTTGGAAAACTGGAGTACTGATATTAGATAGAATTCAAGTTGGACCCAAATCCAGTAATCACTTTATCAATGTTAGCAATTGTAGGAGAAAAATCAATCCTTAGTCTAGCACTATCAAGGAAAATCCATATGCTAAAGTCACCATAAATAATAATTTTTGAAAAATGGGACAATATATTCAAATTTGTAGCAAAAATCTATTCTCACATTAGTTATTTGGTTAGATTTTCGATTGTCTAATCCATTAAATTTGGCTGGAAGTGGAAAAAAATTTAATAATTTTATAGTAAGTAAAACAAAATTTAGTAATTACTAGTGAAATTAACTATAACATATCATCATTCTTCAGTTAGTCTATCACATAGTGGCTGATATGACATTTTCAATTGAAGATGATGCCATGTTATCAACGTGGCTGCTGATGTAGCATTCAGGTGTTCAATGACATGATGACATCCGGGTGCCAATTCATTTTTCTGTTGTTATCTAGCAAAAAATGATTGGACTTAATTTTAGTGAAATGTAAAGTTTAGTTATTTTTATGAAATAAAAGAAATTCATAATTTTTTAGCAAATAATAATAGAAAATTTTGTGATTGCGAGTATAATTAACCCCTAAAAGTGGCTCTAGTTTAAGGCTGGATTATTCACTAAAGCCTTGACATTTTAATTCATTGTTATTTGATAATTATTCGTAAACGAAGTTTAAGAAGCATATATATATATATATATATGCAAAATAATAATAATAATAATAATAAAAGTTCATAAGGACATAATGGATATATCATATATGTTAAAATTTTAATCATATCAATCCATTGAGAATAGGTTTTTATTCATATAAATCCATCTAGAATTGGTTTATTTTGAACATCAAAGTGAATGGTAAACAAGGAGATTCTTTGGTTCGTATAAATAAGAATAATCTAATTTTAGATCATCAACCGTTGAATTGATTCTTCGGTTGTAATTTTTTTTTTTAATTTTCGTTTCTCACTAAAAGTATTTTTGATACATAATAAGTAAGGGGAGAGAAATTAATAAAATTCAAATCCTATCTTCACAAGTTCACATTTACATTCAAATCTTAGCAACCGAGCTTATCTCATTATTTTCATGTTCATTTTCTGAAGGAAAAAAAAAAAAACATCAGAGAACGAATCATTTAGTGGGTTAATTATATCGATTAATACTCTCTTAATTTATCACTGAATCACTTAAATTTCTTCTAAACTTCAATTTATCAAAATAACTTTAGATTATAACAGTAAAGTCCTCTCAGTGTATATTTATATATATTTAGTTATTTAACTTAATTTTAGAACTTTTTGCAGCGTCGATAAATAAGAAAAAAATCAAACAGTCTTCAATCTCAACATTAATATTTAGTAAATTGTGATTGTTGTTTGATCTTAAGCTTTCCAATGAAAGCCTTTCATATCCACCACTTTGTCAATTAACTTTGAGAAATTTTAGTGGGCATAAATTAAGTTCAAGAATTGGAATATGAAAAAAACTAAATTCAACAATTGGAGTATAAAAAAAAAGAATCAAGAATTAGAGTGGAAAATTTTAAATTCAATAACTTATGTTGGATTTCGATTAGGAATCGAACTGTGTGGTCTGGACTAACTTCATTCATGGAATTGAATTGAAGGCAACAAGTTTGAAAGTTGGGATTAGATTTGTAAAGAAAAAATATTTTAAGGTTCAAAATTCAAAGAAATAATAATAAATAAAAAAATTATGGAAGGATGAGTTGGTCATTCAATGTGAAACGGATAGGATAAGCCCATGGCCCAATGATCCCTTCAGACACACACAGGAGCAGCAGCAGAAAGCAGAGTTCTCTCTCGCTCTCTTGCTCTCATTTCTAACAATGGCTTCCTCTTCTTCCTCCACACTCTCTCTCTGCTCTTCTTTCAATGCTCATTGCAGAATATCCCATCATCAAAATCAACCCTTTCTTTGTAAATCTCTTCCTCACTCTAAGCTTAGTTTTGGGTCTCTCTCCAAATCCCACAAACTTACTTCTTCTCCTTTTTTATCCACAACACCCTCTTTTCTCACCATTCCCAAATCCTCTGAAGCACCGGTCCTTGAGGCTGAGGCTGATCAGCCCCAGTCCCCGCCTGAACCCGAACCCGAACCCGAACCTGCTCCAATCATTGACGTTCCCAAGGATGGGCCCAAGCGTGTAGAGGTTTTTGCTGTTGTTATGGTGGGTGATGAATAATAGCAGAAGCTCTCTCTCTCTCTCTTTTTAATACATTTGAAGTCATACGGTTTAAGATTCTCTTGCAGCTTTGCTCTGTCATTCAATCTTTAATTCGCATTCTTGTAATTTGTGCAAGTGTAATGCTGTGATTAGGCTGATGGTTTTCTATTTCCATTTAATGGTGTAGCTCTGAAAATTCTCTTTCCCCTTGCGGTGTTACATAAATTAAACTTGTGGTTGTCCAGATTACACATTGTGGTTTTTATCAATTTTACTGCTGGTTTTCTGATCTGTGTTGCCTGATTTATTATCTGAAGTTTTTGTGTTTTTAATTCTTTCAGATTGGGTCGCGTCAGTATATTGTCATCCCAGGTCGGTTTATTTATGTTCAGAGGCTGAAAGGTGCAAATGTTAATGATAAAGTACGAATTTCTAATGTTTCTTTGTGCATTTTGATTACTTTCAATATACTTGTTGCAATATTAATAATATAATTTATTGTTTGCTTGTGCTGTGCAATTGTTGGCTACACTGTCAATTGATTTTTGATTTGCAATTATTGCTGTATTTTTGGATGCTTGTATCACACTATTCAACAAGCTGGAAAATCAATTTGTACCCGTTGAAGCTTAACACCCTTGGCTAGCTTGTATCTGGATGTCATGCTAGAATTGCAATTGAGAGAGATACGGATAGGAATAGAATGAAAAGGGTAACTAAAAGAAGCATATGCTGCCAAGTACTATTTGAGGGAAGACTGTGGTAGACTTAGCATATGCTTTCACTATTGCTAGATCACCAGGGCCAACTAGCAATGCCCAAATTGCAGTGTCCATGGTGATAGCCCCTGTGATCAAAAGCATTCCTTGTCTCACTCCGAGTGAAATCTTTATCTTTTTTTTTAGGTTTCTGTGGTGTTGCAGATGAAGGTACTTTGATGGCTAACATAAAGAGATTGAGTAATTGTCTAAACTTCATGTTAAATATAAGTACATAGCTGCAGTTACACTTTTTGTTTGTGAAAGGTTTGGACCACTTATTGTGTCCTTCCTATGGAATCTTCAGATTAGGATATCCTAACAGTTTTTTGGTTTCTCTGGGAAACAATGGAATTAGCGGCTTTCTTGTGCTTTTACATCTATGCTTGCTGCTTTCTTGTATCAGGACTTTCTCTTCTCATTTCCTGTCATCCCCTCCTTTAAGAGGAGGAAAAAGAACAAAGAGATATTCTTTAAGCGCCTTCCTTTTCTGAGTTTTCTTTGTTCAATAAGGTTGTTGTCACCAAGTATTTATGTGTCAGTGTACAAACTTACAAACACCATTGTTATGCATAAAAAGTGTCAGCTTCAAGGTTCAGGAGCCACTGCTTGGTATAGTGGTGATCGTCTTGGGCATGCAATCAGAATTGGGAAGGTGTGAGTCTTGGTTGGGAGAATAAATTTGTGTGAAAATGACGAAGGGTAGTTCTGTTCCTAATGTCTCCCTCACTTGTAACCTCAATTTGGTGGCAGAAAGATAACTCTAGGCCAACAAACAGAACCTTAGCATAAACATGTTTTAGGAATTATCTCTTTAATATCAACTTGAAGGTCTACAGGGTCAAACATTTGCATCATTAGGGTGCCCATTTTACCTCATGTCTAAGTGGTTTTAGTAGGCAATAGTTGAAATGCCATAAGATCCTTCATTTAAATTTATTAGCTTTTTCATCATGCATGAAATTTGCAAATAACCTTTGGATAGGAGAATTGGTTTCCTCAGAATGTGCTTACTTGTATACTAATAGTGAGCATTGAGCAATGACATCCATTCATCTGGATTACTTGTCCGTCAATAACTCTTGAACTCTAACCAAGCAATAAATTGGTGAGGCATTGGTGCACACTTAACCAAGTTCCTTCTCATTGTGTTGTTGCAATTTTTCTCAATTCAGGATATCAAATTAGTTTGAATTTTGAATTAACAATTGGCGAAAAAAATGCAAATGCCAAAAATATTTATAAGCACTGCATATTGTATCTACATGCCTTGGACATTTGTAACTTAATTTAAGATGTTATTAGGTTCTCCACAGTATAAGAATATAGCATCTATTAGATTTTCTAAATTTGCCTCTTTTTGTTTATTTTTTTGCTAATTGCAATTTCTTTAATTAAAATCTATGTGTGAATTCATGTGCAGATCACTTTGAACAAGGTTCTACTTGTGGGAACAAAAACGAGCACCTATATTGGGAAACCAGTAGTAACGAATGCTGTTGTTCATGCTGTAATTGAAGAGCAGGTAGTTTCACTATCTCCTGTTGTGCATTATTTTTTTCAAATTGCTTTCAACTTTATATTTACCATCTCTATCTTCTTCGTACTCGTATATTCTTGATGCAGGGGTTAAATCCTAAAGTTATCGTCTTTAAGTATAAGAAGAAGAAAAACTATCGGAGAAATATTGGTCATCGACAGGTATCATTGTTGTTTTTCTTCGCCATCTTGTTATTATTATTTCACTTGCTGCATTTTACTGGTATACTTGCCAAAAAAAAAAAAAGCCCTTGCATGAATGCAATGCAATTATTGTCAATGCCTGTATTTCACTTGCCTCTTAAAAGTGGAGAGCTCTTTTTGATATGTGAGTTTGAACAAGTCATTGCAATTGTCCTTTTACCCTTATATTTGTCATTTGACTTGGCAAAAGGAATGTGTGGAGTATTTTTCTGTTCTTTTATCATTTAAGTTCAAATAAGTGCTCATCTTTTAGAATTGATTGTGAAGATAGAAAGTAAGATTATGCTTTCTGGGGATTCAGCCCAGGTGGTGAATTGGTGAGTGGAGTTCGGAGGTCCTACTTTTTTTTTTATCCTTGCTTACCTGTAGGAATGGAAATTGAGATACTTGTCAGAAAGAATTGCCAGAGACCTCCTTTTCAATTTATTCTTAGAAAAGGAAAGACCAGGTTGATACTGGCAACTATAAAAATTAGCAAACATGGAGTTGCCGTGCTTTGCAGAATGCTTTTGTGGAATTGTTCCATAAGTGCTCAAAGTTGAACTACAGTTGGTTTACAAAACAATATGAAGATAAGAAACAAAATCTCAATGCAGCTTCGTGCATCTTTGCATAAATATCTTCTCTCTTTAACCGCATAAAATTTTAACTTCTGCAACTTGTATCAGAAGATGTTCCTTCTATAATAATGTTAACTTGAGGAGGGAGAGCCTTTTAAAATTAAGTAGTTTGCTCATTTGTAAATATCATGGAATTGAGAGATGACTCTTCCTAACTGTTAGGAACAAGGTGTTGTGCATCAGAACTCTATATTGGATGATGGCCTCCTATACATTTCAAGAAGGTTGAACGGTTCAAAAAACAATGAAAGAAGACTATATTTCTTTTTGTTTAGTCTGATTTGTGGATGAAACCTTCTATTGCCTCATACTTTTTGTCATGTTTTGACATGGTTATGACTTAGTTGTGCAGCCAAATTCGCGAATAAGGATAACGGGCATTACAGGCTATCAAGAATATCCAGCAGTTACCCTTGACTCGTAGAATTCTTCAAAGATCAACATTCAATATTTTTTGAAGTGTTCCCTTTTGGGGTATTTCTGTGTTGTATGTGTTTTCCTTTGCACGGTAGTGTTTAGACGAATTCTAATGATGAATTGTGAAAATTAGTTGCAAATGAATTACTAGAGGGATCTGTACTTCCCCCTTAACCCAACATTTCTCAAGATGACTCTTAACTACCTCTGTTTTCAACTATTTTACCAAAGTTGAATAATAAATTGTAGTTTCTAGCATATCTTTTTCTTCTCATGCCTTCGGATGATTGTCAAAATATATTTTATTCAGTTTTTTGGAATAATGTAACTTGAATTAATTCAATATTTAATTTATTAGTTTGCCTAATATTGAAAACAAAATTGAATCAAACAGTCGGATTAATTTGATTAGAAAGATCTTAATTTAACAATATTTTTCATTCTTATAGGAGAAATATTTTCAGATAAAATTAAACCTGTTTCAATATTATAAATTCACAGCAAACCACATTATTTGGATTAAAAAAGAGGTCCAATAACATTCGGGGTAGGCTTGGCAATGGAGTGGTGCAAGGCAGGAATGGGGGATAATTCCTATTTTCATCTCCGATGTAATGGGAAATTTTTGTCTCTGTTTCCGTTATACTAACAGGACAAATTTGTTTCCTTGCTTCAGAAAGGATCCCCATTCTCCACTCTATATAACTTTTTAAGTAAAAAAATAATCAATAATTAACTAAACACGATTAACTAAACTAATAATTAATTCAATCAATCATATAATAAATTGATATAAAAATCAATTAATCCAATAATTAATTAAACTAATTATATAATAAATCGGTATAAAACTGATCAACCCATTTAAAAGTTGACCATTCAACTAAAAAAACCATTCTCAAAATATTCTTTTATAGCGTGTCTAAACCTATCAATGTTTTAACTTTACCGATGTGAAATAAGTGAGAATTATCAAATCAATTGTTTGTTTTTTTAAGGCACCTTTATGTGCTATTTACACCATTTTTATTATGGGTAACACAATATCATTATGATTTTTTTAGCTATTTTCATAATTTTTTTAAACAGTCAATTTATTTTAAAATTAATTTTTGAAATGGAAAATTAGAGCCTCATCTACCAATTTTAACAATTTTTAGATGTTTTGTTACATATTTGCTCTCTGAATTCCTTAAGAATTAAAAAAATACAGTAATAATATATATTTTTTTAAAAGAAAAGACATAATTATAATCTTATTACTATTTTCAAATTATCAGTTAGTCTCATTGAAAAAAATAAAAAGCAAGTTTCATTGAATTGAAAATATGGATATTAGAATATTGTACATTTATACTATATATTAGCATAATTAAAATAGTACATTATCATATATTATAGTATAATATAGTTCCATATTTTATATTTAGTTATTAGAATATATTTAAATAGATATGATATAATGTATTATGATGTGTATATTTATAAATATATTATACTATATATATTAATTTATCTAAATATAAGTTAGTAAATATATTAGTGTAATATTATTATAACTAAAAGTTAATAAATATTAACTTCACAACTAATTACTAATATTTATTCACATATAATATAATTAGTATTAATATAATATATTATAAATTTATTCATTCATGAAATTATTTTATATATATATATTTTAAATAATTATTCCTATGGAGTGGGGCGAGGATCTCCTTCCTGTCCCGCCCCCTTTCACTCAATAGAGAAAAAATCCCTTCAATTCTGTCTCCATAAAGAGGTAAATCAGAAAATTTTCATTCTGTCAGGGTAAATCTCTACAAGAAAATGAAAATTTTTTAACTCTTGCTAAACCTAATTTGGAAAAAGAAAAAAACATAATAAAGAGAAGCATGGAAAAAGAAAAAAGCATGATAAGGAGAGGGGCAATTTTGGAATCGTGATAATTAGCAATGGAGAGAAACAACAAGGTTAATAACATTAATCTTTGTTGCAAATTAATGAATTTTTTTTGTAAAATATTATGTGATATGTAAAGTCAATTTTTAATAAAAGAATGACGTTGCAATATGTTAATTATTATTAAGTTATTTTTTTCTTATAAAAAACTAACTTAAGATAATACATCACAATTTTTTCAAAACTTTTTTTGATATCAATTTATAATAGTCTCAGAAATTTTGGTTATGATATTAAACCGAGACAGCAGTAACGGCTAATCTTACCGGGCGTCGAATCCGTAGACTCATTCCAGTGACGATCCTCTTCTCTTCTCCATTGCACGTACTGTCTGCTCTCTCGATCTCAAAGCCCCAGCTTCTGTTTCTCATTTATGGAGAAAACATAGATTCATTCAATTATGTATACGTACGTTTTGATTTATCTCAGTTAGCTAATTCTATTGCAGAAATGGCCAGATGTCTAGGAAGATTTCTGGCGCTGCTCTCCGCAGCATTGGTTTGTTCAATAGTTACTGCTTCGATCTTTCAACCGATCTCTGATTCTCACAGATCCGTCGCTTTGGAGCTCTTTGTGCCAGCGGATGGATCTTTTGGAAGGTTGTTAACCCTAATTGAAGCGTTTTACTTGTCCCTATATCATCCATTCTTTATTTCGGTGCTGACGAGGAAGAAGATGATTACTTGAATACAACTTGAAAATCATCAGATGTCAATATTATGTATTTTTTAGATTGTTGTCTGTGTCAATCATTGAACTCTTTAAGATTTGGAGGTTTCGTATCTGTGTGTGTGTGTGTGAGAGAGAGAGAGATTGATCTTAGTTTTGATTGTGTGATTGGAACGACATTGCATCTTCTGATCTTGGTTCATAAGTATAACTGATCTTCTGTAATCTGGTTACTTTTTTCTTTAATGAACTATCACATAATTTTCTCTATTTGGGTTAATTCTGCTATTTATCCTGTTTAAAGGGAAACCACCTTCTAACTGGGTTATACCTAATGTCAACAGTTTAGAAGAAACATATGAGGCACTTCGGACATTTGAGGTTCTTGGAATTGATAAAAAGGCTGACATAAGTGTAAAAGCTTGTGCATCTGTATCGGAAACCCTTGCATCATCAACTTCAACTCCAAAGAATTTATTCCATGCATTAAAAGTGAATGGATTATTAAAATGTGAGATCAATGAGGAAGTTTTTGAGGTATTTATTTGCTCTATCTTGTTTGTTCTTTTCATTTTGCCTACATAATTATAGTAGTGTTATAATTTCTGATCATGAGATTTACATTTTCTTTTAAAGGGCACTGTTTCAAAACTTCAAACTGCAGTTGGCAGTGCAAGTTCATTGCATGACTTCTACTATTCAATCGGCAGTTTGACACTTTTAAAGGTAATTAATGCACTTGGAACACTAATTTTATGTTATTATTGTCCTACATTTGAGATTTAATCTAATTTCTGGCTGAAGAGGAAGTGACTTGACTTCTATGTTTTTTTTCCCTTTTTCCCTTTCCATCTAAATGCGACAATATGAGTTTTTGTTTCTCTTACCATGGTACTAAAGGGTTGTTTTTGAACTATGGCCTTGTAATGTTTGCATGTACCAGTTGTATGTCTTAATTGAAGCTCATGGAGTTAATTTATTGTTTAATTATTTATATGCAGGGTCAACTTTCTAAAGATGTTCATCTTGGAGATGCTGAAGGAATCTTTCGCTCCATCAAGGTTGGTATTATTTGCATTGTTTTTACAGTGAGGACAAGGCTTTGTAGTGGATCATCCTCTCTTGAACTCTTCAGGTCTAGTTAGGCCTCTTTTGGGACTACTTGCTAATGTGATGAGATTTGGGTTGGGGAAATTCTTGCCTAGCCCAGGTTCAGGTCCATACTCATGAATCTGGCTAATTGTAGGCTGCCGATACAAAAAGATAGTTTCTACACACACACACACACACACACAATATATATATATATATATATATATATATATATTTGGCTACTTATAATTGACCAGGTCCATGAGTGGAGCATGGACCTGGGCCAGGAAAGAAATTCCTTTAGTTGGGTTTGTAGTTTATTTGCAACTTTTCAATTATTTTATGACATTAGATTTCATTTCTCCAACATCCATGGTTATCATTGTTGTATTTTCTTTTTTTAACATATTTTTCTGTTGATCTACAAATTATTGGCAGGCTCTGAGGCAGAGTGATGGAAGATGGCGCTACAGTTTTAATAATCCTGGGTCTAGTACTTATGCTGCAGGTAATTATCAATCATTGTTTCAGAGCCACATAAGATTATTTTACAAACTCCCTTTTGTCCCTTTTTCCTCCCTCTTTCCTTTTTTTTTTTAAACTTTAGAGGGGAACATGCTATCATTGTATCCCAATTCCCTTGTGAACTGCATAATTACGTTAAGAATCATATTCTATTCCCATCTTATTCTTTTAATCATCCCAGAATTCACAAAATATTGAATGTTTGGAAATGGTAATGGACATCTTTTGTACATCCCATTGTCGAGAGTTTTCCATAAAAAAGGAAAAATTGAAACTGTTTTATATATCATCTAATGCACAAATCTTTGGTGAAACATTGTAGTTAGCCCTTTGATGTCATATTTTGGTTCAGCTATTTATGATCTTCTTTCAGGTTTGGCACTTGAAGCTCTTGCTGGAGTGATCTCGTTATCATCGTCTGAGATTGATCAATCTTTGGTAATTGGGATATGTTCTAGCTCTGCAGCTGCAGCGCTTTGCTCCTTTTTTATGAGTTATAAACCACTTTCATTGTTTGTTTTGTGAGAATTAAGCAAGTTTTGGTTAATTTGCTTATCAACATCAGAGGTTTTGCTGACTTGCCATTCAGGTGGCTTATATGATGGCATTTGTTATGGTAAATGCTATGATTTTGTTATATGGACTTGCTTTTGTGAGAAATAATTTTCTTACTGAAGATTAAACAATGGGCTATATTGACACAATGTTTCACATAATGCTTTCCTATTGTGAATCTCATATCCTGCCAGACATGTATCCAAAATCCAAAGCTTAAAAGCCATTGCATTTCTTTGAATGAACATTTGATTTGGGCTTCCAAATAAATTTTTATAATCAATTCATGGTACTTCTCTTCCTAAAAGGATGAGTTAGCTTTCCAGATTGTCTACGATCCAGTGCTAATGCTGACTTTGCATTTTATAATTGGCTTTTGTGCTTTGCATCTGCCCCTTTGTTTGTCTCTCCAGTTAGATGTAGTCATGGCAACTTGTTTATTGTTTTATTCGTCTGCAAATGCTGTGTTTGAGTTTTCCTTGATGCTATTATATGCTTATTTCTACTGTTCCTTATGGTTCTCACAATATAGTGAATTTGTCTAACAATACTTTACTGCTTGCAGATTGGAGCAACTAAAAATGATATATTGAAGCTTTTTGACATCATTGAGAAGTATGGTATGTTCCTAATTTCCTGCTACAGAGGGTTGATTAATATGACCACAATTATAAGCCTCTTTTTATATGTTTTATGTTACAACTTGTAATTTGGTCTTATATTTTCATATCACAATTTGATGATTTTATGGTAAATTTTCTTGGAAAATCAAAGAATTTGATTTTATGGAACATCCTATTAGAGGATTCTATCACTTAACATTGCCACAGATGCATATAATGTATCTAGAAATGTTGATTAAGAAGGATGGTATTAGATAGTATGATGACATCTGTTGCTCTGCTTTTCAGCCTACTTTTTTTTATCATATTATAGCAATGCTAGATTAATAGGATTTTTCTGTTGCTCTTGGATAAAACAGAAAATTTGCATAGGGTGCTTATTTGTGGGTTGTATGTGTGGGGTTTTCCGAAATACCTTGTGGCACAAAATGACTAGATGCCATCTCGTTCAAACTTAATTTGCTGCTTTTTGTGTACTGGCTGAAAGAAAGGATCCTATGTTTTCATTGAAGACTAGGAAATTGATCTGGTTGTACTTTTTTTTTCTTTTAATATTATTCTATAGCATGCTTACTTATCATTGTAGATGATGGGGTATTTTACTTTGATGAGAAACTGGTTGATGCGCATGAACATCAAGGTCCTCTTTCAACTACATCATCTGTTGTTAGAGGATTTACAACTTTTGCAGCTGTGACCTCAGGAAGTTTGAATGTCAGTGAGGATTATCCGTGTTGATGCTTTTTCTCTGCTAGTTTTCTTCTAAAAATGCTCCTAAAATGTCTTTGGGTTTTCAGCTTCAGAGTGAGAAAATAGTGGGTTTGGCAAAGTTTATCCTAAGCATTGGGATTCCAGGTGATGCTAAAGACCTATTCAGCCAAGTAGATTCGTTGGCTCTCCTTGACAGCAATAGGCAAGTGTTGTATTGTTATATATTTGGGTCTCTTCATTGTATGTATATAGGCATGTTATAATTTAACTATCTTGATAGCTTTGTACCTGATGGAAGGAGCTTTGGAGTATAGGGTGTGGTTATTTCCATCAAAGGAACAGAACATTATGTAACAAAAATTTCAGAGACAGAAAGAAACTATATAACATGCCGTTGTTTATTTTCCTTGAACATAAACTGTTAGCAGCTCTTTTGTGCCTACTTAGAGTTTGCTGGTTAATTTCAGTCATCAGTTTTTTTGACAAAATCTGCTAGTAACTTGTTTTCTCCTTTCAAATTATGATTCTAAACTTTTGCTTCCTGGTGCAGGATTTCCATTCCTCTGATTCTATCACTTCCAGCTACTGTGCTTTCATTGACTAACAAGGACACACTTAAGGTGTATTCTCACTCATATGACATTGTGTTCATCTTTTAAGTTTAGTCATTTTTGCAAAACAATTTTGTTCTTCCTCTTTATATGGTCTCTCGTTGGTAAATTTAGTCTTCTTGGTGTTCATATTTCCCTTATGAATACTCTGATTTGCATGACTGAAGTTTCTAGACGTGTTCTCAATAATATTTAATTAATGTATTTTGCTCTATATGATTGTGTAATTATGTATTTTGCTCTATAAATTTTCCAGGTTAAGGTGAATACTGTACTTGGTTCAAATGCACCTCCTTTGACAGTAAATCTTGCACGGGTTTTTAGTTCTGGTTCAAAGGATACATCTGTAATTGAGAACCAGGTATGGCCGTGACTCAATTAGCCAGTTGTGTGGATTATTTTAATTCTCTTATTCTCCTATGTACTCTCCTCTGACCAGTGGTTTTAGCTGCCTTCAACCAAGTTCATTTCTTAAATTTTATGGTTTAGGAACTCAAGTATGACGCTGAAAGTGCAGTCTATTACTTGGATGCTTTGCCAAAGAATATTGATGTGGGAAGTTACATTTTTGTTTTTGAGGTATTCCTGTTCACTTTTGATGTATCTAATGTTGTTTGTACCTGTCTTTCCATCCACAATATGATCAACCCAAATTCTTGTAGACGATACTTCATGATCCTGAGCATAAAAAAGTTTATACCATGGGAAGCCAAGCTCAAGCTCTGATATTTGTCACGGGAGTTATAAGAGTTGATAATACTGAAGTTGAAGTGCTTGATAGTGACCTTGGGATTGCAGAAGTCCAAAAGAAGTATGTTTGTATTATTTTGACTCATTTTAAGTAATAATACTTTGTTCCCATTATAGGTTGTTTTCGAAAGCTCGATGTCATTGAATGTGAAAATGTATTTTATTTGGAAATTGATTTTTTTAGTTATCTTTTTGCCAGAATGCAATTGTATAACTTGATTGGGTATGATTCTGCAAATTTGATGTCTGTAGACTAGATTTAGCTGGAGAAAATCTTGTATCATTATCTGCGAACCACCTCCAAAAGCTGCATCTCTGTTTTCAGTTGACAACTCCTCTTGGCCATGCCTTCAGGCCACATCAGGTTTGCAGCTTGTGGTGTCTTCAACTTGTGTTGCAAGTTTGTATGAATGTAGTTGAAAATTTCTTGGCTTGCAGGCAATTCTCAAGTTAAGACATGAAACCAAGGTTGAGCATGTCTTTTTGGTAGGGAACTCTGGAAAGAAGTTTGAGATAATTGTAGTTAAGTTTCTCCCATTATACCTTTCTAGCTACCTTTGGTTTTGCCTTCTCTCTCTTTTACCTAATTTATTTTTCAAATGCAACCTGCTGGCAGTTGAGTTCCATTGGTAAGTGATGCATAAAAGATGTTAACATATAAATACCCAATCTATCCTGTGATGCATTTCAGATAGATTTTGTGGTCTTCCGCAATGGAAATTTAATTAATGTGGAGTTCTTGAATATATGTAGAGCAACTTATATAACTCAACTACTGGAGTTAAAGTTGCTACTTCTAAATTTCTCTTGTAGTTTGATGTCTCATGGTGAATGATGAAATTGCCTCTTTAATTGCTGCTTAGTTTTAAGTTTTCTTGCCTCGTATTATATGTCAAGGCTTTTCAAATGCTTTTGATGTCCACCATTTTGGTTCCTTGCAAACAAAACTTGATAGTTTATGTGAGGAAATACATTGGGTTATTATTTCTTTTATTATTATTATTATTATTATTATTATTTATTTATTTTTTTTCATATTTTGCAATTTTGTTATGCAGGATTTTCTTGGGCTGGTTGAGAAATTTTTCTACCTGTCAGGTAGATATGACATTCAGCTTACAGTTGGTGATGCTGCCATGGTACATTACTTCTATTTTTTAGAAAACTGTTCACATCTGATTCCTGGCTTAAATTATAATCATAATACAAGTTGGTGTTCTTCAGGAGAACTCTTTCTTAAAGGCCATTGGTCATATTGACCTGGACCTACCAGAACCACCTGAGAAAGCACCTCGTCCACCTCTACAGCCTGTTGAACCATATGCAAGATATGGTCCAAAAGCAGAGATAAACCACATCTTTAGGGCACCAGAAAAGAGCCCACCTCAGGAGCTCTCTCTTGCTTTCTTGGGTCTTACATTTTTGCCATTAATTGGATTTTTAGTTGGGGTAAGTATTATGTCAATGTTTGTGAGAAATTTCTGAGCAAACTTTTTGGTGTGATCTCCTTTGTATAAGCTCATGATTTGTACGGGTTTTGCCTAAAACCTTCTGTCTATTTATTTATTGGTTAGACTTATTATGCCACAAGCTTCTTCTTTCAGTATAATTTCATTTGATCTTTGTTTAAAGAACTGGCTAAAGTTTTTTATGTTGTTTAAGAAACCAGGTACTTGTTAAAATGTCATTTATTCTGTCTCCATGAGTGCGAGGGTTTTTCTATCTGAGTGTCTGATTGAAATTACTCTGTTAATGTTTTGGGGCTAAGAACCTTCTAATTTAAATGGTGTCTGCATTACTCCCAGCAAGCTCGAAGTGAAAGATCAATAGTCTAGACTGTCTTTGTATGGAGAAAGTGAAGTAGCATTTTTAGTTGTATAATAAGATACAGTTGGGATTTTTAGGGTCCAAGAGTGTTTATTATTTGTTCCTGTTTTTCTTTGTATCTTATTTTGAATTCTCTATCTGTCTGGACCAGCTGGTTACAGTGCGGTAATTATAACCTGTTTGACACGACCTTTTCCATTGACAGCTATTACGTCTGGGGGTGAATTTGAAGAACTTCCCTTCTTCACCTGTGCCTGCCACATTTGCTGTCCTCTTCCATTTCGGGATTGCAGCAGTTCTGTTGCTCTACGTGCTTTTCTGGCTGAAGGTCGGTCTTTGACTTTATTTTTATTTATAAGATTTTGATTGGCCACTAGGCCTTAGCTCTGTGGTTTTGGATGTCTGTTAGCTTACTGGCAAATGTTTCTGATTGCCAAAGCTGATCCCTTTTAAAGCATTATTCTTTTTAACTACAGAGGCCCATCCAATTTATCTCCATCTCTGAGCAGGAGCATCCAATTTGAACATTGTTATCACTCTCAATTCAATTTCTATATGTTAAGTTGTATTTACCATGTTGTTTTCGTGAACAGTTGGATCTTTTCTCAACATTGAAAGCGCTTGGTTTCTTGGGAATTTTCTTGATGTTGGTCGGGCACAGAATCCTCTCCCACCTGGCTTCAACATCATCCAAGTTGAAATCTGCTTGAGGATGATGAAAACTTTGAATGGTTTCAGAAGTGAGCTAGGATAAAATGAGATTTTTCCCCCGATTTGAAACAATATTAGACATTTTGACTCAATTTTGTAGGCTGGTTTGGTTGAATTATGTACTCTGATAAGATTTTTAGTGCACATTTACGGAAAATGGGAATATATATGCATATTTATACAGAACTTCCTCATATATTGGATTTGTACTTTTGTGGGTGTGAATGGTAGGCTTGGTCGTTACTAGAGTAGCTCTACGTAACCCTGAAGATTCTTCTTCCAAATCAACTCTCAGCTACTGGATTTCAATCATAAATTTTATTTAAAATATAAAATTCAATTGCTAAGAGATCACTTCAAAAAAAAAAAAATCTTAAAAGCAAATATCATAAATAGTTATTATACTGTAACTTAAAAAATGTTTCAAGTAGATGAGGTTAATTATGAACATATTACTTTAAAAGAAAATAATCTAATTAACATAAATTGTGAATATTTATTATATTATAACTTGTAAAATTTTTCAAATAAACAAAGTTAATTATAAAAATATCGTTTGTTTTGAAAGAAAAGTCAAGATTTGATTAGACTCCAAATATTTTTTCAAAGCTAAACCTGAATTTGATATTCTTTCCATTTAAAAAACTTGTTAAGTAATCTAAAACCAGATAAGTAACCTTAGAGCTAGCAATTTTGGATTCGACATGGACTTTATACAACTCTATATGAATTCGATTAGTTTGTTATAACACAATTAAATATAATTAAAAAAATATATATAAAGTATTTAATAATTAAAGTATTTAATTATATATTAATATTTTTAAATATGTTTAAATTTAAATATAAATAAATTTATAATATATTCTATTATAATTAATTATATTAATATATACAAATATGTTTATATATATTTATATACATGTTATATCATTCAAAATTATTAATACATTATAAAAATTAACATGTATTTATGAAATATTAGTTTTAATTATTTGTATTACATAAAGACCCAATCTGCAAGACCTGACTGAGGAGTGGAGCCTGATCACAAACCAAGAAAAAAAAAATTCCTAACCGCTAATTGAAATTAGCATTGTGTGTGCATATTTACTTGGAGCGAAATAGGGTAAAGAATATACAAATAAAGCACAGTTCTCTGCTAAATAGACAAGAAGCAAAAGATCACTAAAAGAGAGCATAAATAAATGCCTATTGCGCATACTCATTTAGTAAATTTGGTAATCACTCTATTTCTTGCATGAGTTGTTCCAATTCATCACACCAGCCTTTTTAGGCATTGTTAACATTCAATTCGCAGAAAAGAGTTGATGTTTTTGCTCCTTTATCAATAGGGGAAATCAAGGGTATCAATGCTCTTATTGAACACTATAACACTATAGCTGATACAGGATTGACAGCAGAACAATCTACCTATGCTGTTGTGAAGATTCAGTCAGAGTAATAGTATTAAGACAGCTTCCTAGATTTCTGGCTCCTAGCTATCGATAATATCCATATTGGGAGATCAATGAATTAACATTATATTCGAAATATATGTATACATATAAGGGGAAAAAATTTTCACAAATATTTTCATGGGAGATCCAATCAACCCATGGGTATCACAACAGCAGTTGGTGATCAGCCTCCAGTGCTTATGACATAATACAGCTCCATTCTTTCATAGGTCTTGCAATTAGCTTGTAGTCAAGATCTTTTCTATGCTGCCAGATGACAGAGACCTCACCAGCAAAACCTTCATTCATATATGCGCTTTCTTTTTAGGAGTGTAGGGAATATGATGATGGACCCAATAAGGAAGAGCAATAACAAAGTTCTAAAATCATAAAGCTCCTTGACTGACTTGAGATCCCCAAGAGCAAGGCCAGCCTGATAACAAAAAAGCAGTGGCAACAAGAACATGGTAAAAAAGTCCCACTATGCGCAGGTGTGCAAACAGAAAGAGAGCAACCTTTATCAAGTGCACAAAAGTTTGACTAGGGGTGTTTGCTACAAGTTTTGCATATAGTAGAAGTTAACAGAACTTGAACGATTTGCCTAATTATAGGAAACACTTGCCTATAATCAGGCAAATCCTTCAAGTTCTGTTAACTTCTACTATATGCAAAACTTGTAGCGAACGCCCCTAGTCAAACTTTTGTGCACTTTATGCCTTGCCTCAAGAATCAAGAACAATGACTAAAAGCACATCACAAAGCTCTCATTTTGTACAGACAACATAGAAAAAGAAATCAAGCACGGCAGTGCATGAGACAATCCGATACAAAGAAAAGCATAATAAACATTAAGCCACAACTACTACGTTGTTCCGCCACATATTGAAGAAAAATAGAAGACTACAAGAAGCACCTTATCATATTTGGTGGAAGAGTCCATGATAAGCTGACTCAAATTGAACGTTACATCTTTTATTCATCCTCTCTTCTTTATTGTATTTTCCAATCTTGTTTTTCCCTTTATTCCCTTCTTCATCCAATTTTCGAATTATCATTCTATATATTTCTTCCGTGTCACAACTCATGACCAACCAATCCCTAAGAAATAAAAAAATTTCTGCCATAATCATTATTTTGTAACCTGGTCTATTACAATAGTCATTCGCAGAAACCTTGTCATACTGTGATAACATGTACAGGAAATCATCAATTGGTAATGGTATCTAGCCCTAATATCCAACAAACTTTCTTCACCAATACTAACTAATCTCTATTATTCCCAATCTCCAAAGATATGAACTAACGATTACATGCATCAGAAGATTGATCACAAACCAATAAACAAAGCCACCATTATCAGCTATATATTCCTAGGTTAGCATGTATCAGAAATATCAAGCACTCAAGTACAATGTGAGAAAAATATGCAACGCAATTCTCAAAAGAAATAAATAAAAATTTCAGATTTATGTGTAATCACAGGAATATAGATGGAAAGGAGTGAAAAATTTAATCATAGAATAATAACCTAAGGGTTATGGAAACTTACCCTGAAAGTGATATAAGACGCTGGTATAAGTCCAAGCAAAGTAGCCAAAAAGAAAACATGAAATGGTATGTCAACAATTGGAGATGCCAAATTGATGAACAGGTTGGGCAGTGTTGGAGTTACCCTCAAAAAGAGCATGTAATTCAGCAACTTTTCCCTACGTTTAGCTATCTGAACTTATGAAAAAAAAAGGAAAAAAAAGAAACAATAATCATATTAAAGCAGTATTAAAAGAAGTACAGAGAAAGAATTAAGTAGAATATAATTGATTGATATAGTAAATTTTGTTGATGTCAAAGGCATGCCAGGAAAATAATACCTCAGCCTGAAAAACTCTCAACTTGTCAGGCCACAACCAATTAACTATAGGCCTGCCAATCAACTTGGACAGGAAAAAGCAAGAGGAGGCTCCAGCTGTGGCATTGAAGACAACTAATAGAAGTCCTCTAACAACGCCAAAAAGTGCTCCAGCTAGCAATGACATGAAAATTGTACCAGGAATCATAAAGGTCTGCATGAAGATATATGTAGAGCAGTAACCCAGGATAAACTCTGTTGGACAATCTTTTGCATATGTCGCAAGATGGTCTCTGAAACAAATCATGATCATCATAGCAAGTAAAATTCAGTTGCAATAAGAATATAATTTACCAAAATGATTTGCCATTCATCAGTTTGAAGATTCTATTACAAAATCAAGATAACTACAAAAGACAGGAACTTCCATTCACCAATGACAAAAAGATCAAAACCAACTCAGTGAATCAATGTACTATATCACAAGCTAATGTTCCTCGAAGAAATAGGAATTTCTATTCCCAAAAAGACAAGTTGAAATGCAATGCAACATTAGATACCCATCAACATAACCCAGAAAGACATAACATGCAAGCCAATTTCTACATCCCACCACATGCAACCATCAAAATCATTTTCCATCGAATCTACTTGCACAGTTCTCAAACAGCATCAAAATTCTAATGCATCATCTCTTCCGTACTTGAACAAATCTAACATTTTACCACAATACCTTACTGTCAAAGGTCAACCCTTAGCAAAAACCAGCATATTCTTCCAGACACTCATAAAAGGAATGAACAAAACTAAAATTCATAGACTAACTAAATTTCCATCAGCATCAATTTGAACATACTCATAAACTACATCTAGAAACACTACACAATGACATTCTTCAAGCAATCCAGCTCCGTAATTTCACAAAACCTACAAATAACATCCACATCTCAGCTTGGAAATTCAATCCGGCCCAGAAACCAAACAAACCCAGTAATTTGCACAACCAAAGCTTTTTTTTAAAAAAAAGGGAAAAAATCATACTTGAGCATGCGAAGATCTGAAACGGTGCTCGGTAGCTTGAGATTGGCGTAGACAGAAGCGGGCATTGTCAAGTAAATGCAAGACAAACCGGTAGAGAAAACAAGGAAGACCCCAAGAACAGCGGTCAATTCCCATCTGGTGAATGGGAATCTCTCTAACTTGGGTTTCTTGGCGTAGGGCGAATCATCCTCTTTGGCCTCCTCTTCGTCTCTCATTATCAGCCTATTGCTTCCTGTTTCACCGACCACATTCCTGGCTGATGCCATCGAACTCCAATATCGATTCCACTTCTAGCTTTCTCCAACTTCAATGAAAATGCTAACCATTGGACAGTCCAATTTGAATTCACTTGAGAAAAAAAAATTAACAATTTACAAAAACCTTTTTTAATGTTTTAGAATTTTTAAGAAATTTAGATTTTTTTTCCCTCTCAAATGGAGAATAAATTAAACCCTAGAAGGAGTGAAAGGATCAGTTTCAGCAAACAGAAGAAGTAGCACATGAATTTTACTCTTATCTGATAAATAAGATGATCTTTTAATTAGTATTTTCTGGTGGAAAAAGGCACAAACAAAATAGGTTATATGAACATGAATTTATTATTATCAATTACTCATCCGTTTGACTCTAACTGTTAGTGTCATAAAAATTAACAATGTTATTTAATAAGTATAATTATAAATATAAAATAACTATATTAAAAAAAATAAAAAAATAAAAAATTTTAATTACTCCAATAAAATTCATTTATCTAAAATTAAAATATGAATAAAATTAAAAAAATTTAATTTTTATTGGTAATCTAAAATCTCAATTGATACGGAATAAGTTCAATTTTCTTAAATAATAATTAGAGTGTAACAGGGGAAGAATTAAATATAATTATCTATTAATACTATAACATGAATAATTAGTAAATTAATATATTTCTTTTCACAAAGTTGTAAATATTTAAAAATTTACTTCTCATTTTCAAAAGAAAAGAATAAAAATAAAAATAAAAATAATTTTTTTTTTAGTTATAACTCGGGGGATTCAAACCTAAAACCAATGATTCAGGTAAAAATTATCTTCCACCATATTACGTTTGTGGGTGCAAAAAAAAAATTTATTTTTCTTTTAACTAACAAACATTTTCTTTTAATCAATTTCACCTTGCACAATTGCAAGCAAAATATTGAAAAAATTAAAAAAAAATTGTGGAGTCAGCCATATTGTGTGGAATTAGAGTATCTTTATCCATACAATTGCGAAATAATTATAGAGTGTGGTTGATACTATTATATAAGTAAAATTTTAAATGAATTTTCAAATTACTTTTATATGGGTTTACTATTTTAATATATTCTATTTATATTTACATTTAAAATGTTACATTTTTTTGTTTATTGGCAAATAAATTGAATTTCATTGTTAAAATTAATTAATATTAAAATTAATAACTTGCATAAATAAAAATAATTATAAAACTTAATGAAAAATATAGGAAGCACAAAATGTTTCATTTATAAGAAAAAATCTGACATAAAAATTATAAAATATAACTAAAATCCAACATAGAAGATTGGAAACATCTATCGCGACTGGATTTTATATCGCTAATTACTTGTAGCAATGGCTAATTCAATGTCATTGTCGCTAATTTCTTGCAGTAGTAGTTGCTATAGATCGCTATTTTCTTGTTGAGATTACGAATTATTTATCTTTAATTTCTTGATGCAGTCTCTAATTTTTTTATTGCCCTTAATTAATATATATATAATTATATTTTTATATTAATTAAAATTAATTGTATATTAATTATATTAAAAAGTATATTGATATTAATTATATTAATAATTATATTGATATTATTTAAATTAATTTTATAATAATTTTATTAACTTAAATAATTAAATTAATTATTTAATTTATTCATTTTTTTTATAAATTATTAAAGTATGACCCATTGAAATTTTTTATTCAATTGAAATTGTTTATCTTCTATTTCTTGCAAGCCTGCATCATATTCCTACAATTCTCCTTTCAAGTGCCACTTAAGCACTTGCTATTGCCCTAGCAAGAAGATAAAAATGCTCTTATTATTGTAGTTTAATTTGGTTACTTATTGAATTATTGATTAATTGGTTGGTTGATTTATTTGGTCTTTTAACTGCACACATGTACTTTGATGTTGTGAGTAATGAATTGTAATTTACTATATTCATATAATCATATGTTGAATCTTATTTTGAAAAAAAAAAGAATGAAGAAGTTTAAAATCATATTATAAGATTAAGACTTAATTCTTAGTAAATAACAAGTAGAATTTAAGTAAATTGAATCTAATGTACATCATACTCTTCTTTATTTTTTTTTATCTTTGTCTTCTTCTTTTTTATAATTTTAATTCATTTTTAGGGTTATCGTCGATATTTACTATCGACGACAACACTCTAGTATTCTCTTTTTTTAGTTTTTGCTCAATAATATCATATAAGTTATCATTTATTTAAATCTATAATTTGTTTTGGTATTTTTATATTTTCTTAGTGAATTTTTAAATCTATATTTTTAGAGATAGTCGAATTATCTTTTTGATTTTCTTAGCATTGTTCTGTTTATATAAGCCTATTTTTTGGGCATATTCCATATATATAATCCTTACCAAACTTCAATAGGCTGACTTAAGATTATAACGTAATCGAATTGTCGATCAACCTACCCAATAAATTTTAATGTTTTTTCTTTAAATATGGTTTCCATTTGATTCTGAAACCTAAATAATCTGATTAATCAATCGTGTTGGCTTTCACGTTAAAAAAATCTGAAACATTTGCAAATAAACTAAACTATATTATATAATTATATTTTACAAAATTTTTGTATTTTAGAAGTGCAAATTTACTGAAAATTGAAGCCCAACGAAAAATTCATTTATCAGCTGTAATAATTATTTTCTCCACATTATTTTTTTTAATTCTTTTGAGTGATATATATCTTTTTTTTTCAATTGAATAACTGAAAACCAGCATTTAAAAATTATTACTTTTTCCGTAATTCTATAGTTAACAATTTCAATTTCTGAGAATCACCTTAATTTGACAGTGCCGGAGACAAGAGGGGAGGATTGGCTCCCAAAAAATTAAAAATACAATATAAAAGTTCAATAGATCATTAAATAATTAATATTATATTCTAAAAGATAAATACATTTATGAATCAATAAACCATATATTTCAATCTCACTTCTTTCCTAATTTCTGAAGGTTAGAGGTGAAAGAGTGAAAAAGAAATTATTTTTTCCTCTTTTCCCTATTTGTCTCATGTTTTTTAGTAAAATCCTAAATTTCTTGTTTTATCATATTTAATATTTCTTTATAAGCTTTTCTTAAATAAAATACTGAAATAATTTTATCTCAATCTTCACAATAATTAAGAGTATTGATAGAAATATGAGGTATATTTAATTTTGATTTTTTTGAGTTAACGCGAAGGGAGAGTCGAACTTGAGACCTAAGGATATCTACCTTCTACTAGGCTATGATTGTGGGTTCATTTTTCTTTTTTTAAGTTTTTGAGAAATTATAATTTTTATGCTTTTGAGTATATAAATTATGTTGCTAGTATTAGGTTATTATAAAATATGCCTTTGTGTTTGATTTAACTTCATTGGATTTTTCATATTTCAATTTACTATATATATAATACTTAAAAGTGAAGGAATGAAGTTTTAGGAATATATTGTACTAGTTAGGTACCTAGCGTCATCGGCATATAAAAATTTAAATAAAATATGTTTATTGGTCAATTTTTATTTTAAATTGAGTTTAAGAGTTTATGCATAAATAAATTAATATAGTAAAATGATATTATTGTTTCTTATATAATATTTTAATTACTAGTTTAGTTAATTTATAAATAAAATTATAGGTTGAGTATAAGCAAATATTTACAATTGAATATCATAGTAATGATTAGTGAATATATAGAGAATTCATAGTGCATTAGCAAGTGTGAATAAAAAGAAATGAGGGCATCGTGGACATTGTATAAACTGAATCTAAGTGATCACTTTCCAGCTCACGCCCAATCCAAAGCACATAAAAAAAATAAATTAAACACTGCACCTCCACCCACGCCCAATTCAAAGTCTAATTTTCCATTATCTTCCTTTATTGCTTTCTCTACTCAGCCTTTGTTATATCTATTAATTTAGATTTTAAATAGGATGTGCGGTTGAATTGACGTGTTGAATTGATTAAAATTTAAATTTATATTTTAATTAGAAAATAATTAAAATAATAATAAATAATTATAAAAAATTCCTAGTAAAGTATTTAAAACGTTTTAAAATATTAAATTTCGGTAAAATACTAAATTATAAAATTTGAAAAATTTTAAAAAAATCTATGAGCGTGTCTTAAAGTATAATAAATACCTATTATATAACATATGTATCTGTCATTAAATAAAGACAAACGTATAAAATTGTTTTATGCTATGATATTATATAAAACCAAACACCTATTATATTTTTATTTAACATTTAATATATCATATAAATTAAACTTAATTATTTACATCAATATTTTTTTTATTATTATAATTATTATATGTATGGGTCATTATCAAGGTAACCTGCCGTATATATATGACTATGCATATATATATATATATATATATATATATATATATATATATATATATATATATATATATATATATATATATATATATATATATATATATATATATATATATATATATATATATATATCAAATTATGAAAGCTATACGAAAATATTTGTAGTGATTAATTAATTAATATTTCAATCAAATTTAATTAATTAAGGTGAAATTGAATTTAGTTATATATATATATTATTAGCTAACCAAGTCTGACATTTAATTAATTTAAATATTATTTAGTTAAATATCAATTTATCTTATTTTAATTAAAATTTTTAATTAATATTGTACTCTCCAAATTAATTTGGACAAAAATAAATAATTTTCAAAATTGTTAATGATATTTGCATATAAACAATAGTTGTCCGCTCTTTATTCTTGTTAGACATATATTTTTCATAATATGTGTCTGCTATTTCTAAAGACAGATGTCTAAAGTACAATTTACATTTTATATGTTTGTTATTTATATTAACAGACATATATAACTAACATTTTTATGACATATTTATAAAAATGTCACCGCCTATATTTTAAGCGTTTGTCATTTCTATAACAGACATATATAATATTTAACTTAAAGCAGTTTTTGTACTGGTGATCTTGTTTGGACAAAATTTATTGGTTATTCAATCTCTTCGATCTACTTTAAATATTCATTTTTAGATTTTTTTCTACTTTAAATATTCATTTCAAAAATCAAGAGAGTATTTAATATATATTTTCTACTTTGTCCTTATTTATTGAAATTAAACTCTCTTGTTTACTAATATTAGAGAATTAATAAAGGATATTAAAGTAATTAAATTATAGCGATAAGTTTATAAAATTTGATTATAATTAATTATTTTTTATCTGTAAAAAAAGTTAAAATGAAAATTTTAAGTGGAAGGGGAGAGTAATTTTTTAAGTATAATATAATCATGACAAAGTAAAATTTTTCAAGAGGAAAGAAAGAACCAAAAAGAGAACAGAAAAAAATGACGGCTAGAGACAGTATCATTAGTACACAATAAAACATTAATTATGGAAAAAAAAAAAGAGATTATAAGTACATTTGCATGCAATTTACAATAATGAAATAGACATAATTAACCAGAGGCGCCAATTAAGTAAGAAAAAAAAAAGGTGAATTAAAAGTTTCACCCTCTTGACTCTAAACTTAATATATTGTGGGAGAGATTCAATTTCCATGCGAAGTCTCCCTTTATCACAACAAATTCATAATTCTTCTTCCCCCTAAGTATATATATATATATATATATATATATATATATATATAACTTATTGATTATGAGTGAGGGAAGCAATCAAGAAAATGGCTAACATGGTTATCGTTAGCTTCTAACTCATAGCTTTGTGGTATGGATGGCAAATTTGGAACCGAAAATGATGAGGTGGTATCGTTCACTTGGGATGCAATTAAATTATCCAAAATTTCCCAATCGAGAAATTGGGTATTGTTGTTGGTTCTTTCTTCATCATAATCTTCATTATTAGCATGGTGGAAACCATCTCTGCAAGTAGCAAAACTGGTTGAAAGTATAGTAGGGCTATCCAGTTGAGGGAGATCAACCAACTGATTATTGTCCAAAAATGTATGGTTTGTAAGTATTTGTGGGTCTGAGCCAAAGGGTTGCTGGTGAAAACTTGTGGGTTGATTCAAAGTGGTTACTACTGTATCTGAAAATGGTGGTGGAGGTCTAATATGGTTTATGGTATTGGGATAATAAGCATGATTCCATGATTCAAAAGCTGGTCTTTGATTTGGGATTGGCTTCTTGAATGCTCGGCAGACTACCCATCCTTCTTCCTGCAATTAATTACCATCCCAAATTAATCAGTTATCATGTTCATTGATTATGACACCAATCAATGCTTTCCATAGTTTTTGTAGAGAATAAATTATCTTAATGTTGCATTGACAATTTTATAGAGATAAAAGAAGGTAAAATTATTTATGCATTGATGTCTTTCCTAGCCAATAATAAAGACTGAGTTGGTTAATTAGTGTAATTCATGCTTTCATGTCTTTCTATGATAAATTAATACTATGTTTTTGCAATGTCAATATGAAATAAATGATCTTTTGGCTAGTTTCATATGTCTCTAGTTTTGTTAATAAAAATATATGCAAAAGCTATGAAACTTAATTATATAAAATTTATATATAATTTATAAACTATATCCTCCCAAGAAAAGAAAAAAAGTCAAGAACCCATTGAGAATGTGAAACCTTTTTTTCTCGTCTTTTTCTTTTATTTGAACAATAGTAAAATAAGTATTTTGCATATGTGATTGTTAGATATTTTTCTTCCTTACGAATACAAAATAATAGTTATTTTTTTTATATGCCAAGTTGTGATTGAATTGATTTATTGATAGACCGATCTAAGTAAATATTGCCCTTAAAAGAAATGTGAGTTTATGAAGTAAATAGAGAAAAAAGTAACATGCCTGAGGGGGAGCATGCTCAGAAGTTTGGAGTCTGTATTCATGCATAATCCAATCAGTTTTCCTTCCATGGGGAGCACGACCCTTGTAGAAGACTAAGGTTTTCCTCATGCCTATAATTTTGTTCTTGGAAAGCACGGCCTTGTCCCTTCCTGTGGCCTTCCAAAATCCGGCAGCTGTTGCTCTATTTGTCCTTGTTCCTGTCGGATACTTCCTGTCTTTATGGCTGAAGAAATACCACCCATTTTGTTCTTCATACCCTAATTTGCATCTTGCTGCCAAATTGAGAAATATTTATCAAATCATGCACTAGCTCTTCATTATCACCTAATACACTCACATTAATTAATTACTTTTTTATTTTAGGTCCATTTCCATTTGACACTTTCATTTTCTATCTAATAATGTATACAGTCAATATTTTAATTTAGCTCAATTTAATTTCTTATTTTAGGTCCATTTCCATTTGACACTTTCATTTTCTACCTAATAATATATATAGTAAATATTTTAAGGGATAATTACTATTTACCCTCTATAGTTTGACATAATTCACTAATACTTCTGAGATTTTAAAATTATACTATTTGTTTTCTCTATTTTATCATATTTTACTAATAAGTCATTTCGTTAGATTTTCCGTTAGAAAAAATATTAAATTTTTAACAAATGACAAAAATATCTCAAAGGTACTAGTGATTTATGTCAAATCATATAGGGTAAATAGCAATTCTTCCATATTTTAATATAGCTCAATTTCCACTATATGTATTCTTTTGCCTTAAAATCCTTCCTTACATCATGGCATACATGAAGAAGAGTTTGTGCTAATGATATAACGTAAATTATTTATCAGAGTTGTGCTTAATTAAAATTGTGTGGTTACTAATAGGAAAAGTACTTAGTTAAAACCGGGTCTATAGCTTTATTCATGAAGTGAATTGGATATAAAATGTGATGTAAGCGACCACTTAATTGCTCACGTAAACTTCATATAATTGACGACTCAGTATATAATTTAGGCAAAAATTGCCGAACAAAATATTAAGTGAAAGTTCTTTTCATTACCTTGGATATCCCATGGCTCCATGTTGTAGAGATCAATGTCAATGATAACATTTAAATCAAATTTCAGCGAGTTAATCTTTTTCTTGAGGTAATAACCAACAAGTTCTTCCTCAGTTGGGTGAAACCTAAATCCTGGTGGGACACAAGATTCCATATCCATTGATAATCTTCTGTACCGTCTCCTGAATGACAAAAATTTAATGAATGAATGTGTGAGAGAGAGTTGTTACTCATTTCAGAATTTAACCAATAATTATGCTCATATTAATTATGCATATATTAATTAATCAAGTGTCACATCTTACTATAATTAACTTGAAGAAGTAAGGGAATTAATCCACTTGTTTAATATAATACAAAACACAAACTTAAAGGCTCTGTAGCGTAGTCCTAAAATCAAAGAAAGCAATGAAAGAAAAGTAACGACTCTTCGTTATAATGAAACGCTAGCTATATATATATGTATAGAGTTCTAAAAGCTAAGAATTGGACTTGAAGTTCCAAACAAGTTTGCCCTAGGTAGGCTGCTGTAATTGTCATGATTCGATTCCAAAATATCCAATCCTCATCCACTAAGATCCTAAAATTTTGGCCTATAGCTATATGATGATAATTGCTTTTGTGGGTCCTCAAAATGAAAATGGTCCTAATTGTGTTTTCAGCAACAGATATACATACTGATAAGGATGAGGATAAAACTCCACCTACATCTACATAGATTCTACTTCTCTAATATGCAGTGTTCTAATTCCTGTTGTATTCTATGTGGTCATGGTATACTCTTGTATAAATAGTACATCAAATCCAGTGAATAAACTCAAGGGGAATTTATCATGGTATCAGAGCCTTAAGAGGTCTAACAACGCAACGATGCCCAATCTCATCCTTATCACATGCACATAAAATTTTTATGGACTAAAATGGCAGACCATATGTGGAACCCGCCCACAAAAAAAAAGAGGTAAAGCCACTAAAACAAAAATGTGTACTTAGGCTCACCAAACTCTGTGCTGCTGTTGTTTTTTTTGGTAGTGTTTTAGTGGATTAGTTTAGGGGTTTTGATTTAGACCCCAAAAAAAAAAATTTTATAACAAAACTAATAAAGTCAGTTTTAAAATATTTTAATTTTTAACCAAACCAAATCAAAATTACTAAAAATATTCATATCAATGTTATTTGGATTCGATATGGATAGTCAGTCTGGTCGGTTTGATAAATAAATAATTGAATAAAGTCAAAAAATTAAAATATCATAAAATTTTGACAAATATTAACTTAAAATCGTGATCAAAATAACACATAAATATCGTACAAAATATAAAAATTCAGTACACTACTTTAACTTCAAGAAAATTCAAAATATAATTTGTATATTAGTAAAGTAAATTATTGCTTAATATATTCCAAAGGAAGTTAAAATTGTAGGTATTTAAAATATATATAATTTTAGAAAATTATGAAATTATTAGTATTAGTACACTATATATATATATATATATATATATATATATATATAAAGAGATTTTATACTACTAGTTTAGTTCAATTTTATTAAATTTATATTTTTTAATTAAAAACAAAATAAAAAATTCGGTTTATGAAAATTTTAAAACTATAATTATTCATGAAACCACATAAATTATAATTTTTAGTTTAGAATTGTATTGGATAAATATGGTTGGATTGATTTGGTTAATTTTTATGCACTATGGGTGGACTTAGTGCAAAGTTTATTGAACACAAAAGTTGGCCGAAAAACTTGACTTTGCTGGCACAAGCATGTGCTGTGTTTGCCTTTGAGTACAGTTCACTCTCTCTCAGTTCTTAATATTTGGTGGTGGAAAACGCTTTCACCGCCCCCCACCCCAACCACTACCACCATCATTCATTCTTTAATTTGCAGCAAGATTTTCAATCCTAATTCTTCCATTCAACATTGCATTCGATCCACGAAATAAATCATGAATCTTGTCTAGACAAGACTTGTCTGTATGCATAATCAAAACACGAATGCATTACTACAATCAAAGCCAAAGACTCTGTTGCATTGTATGCTAGAATATCTAGCTCTACTGATGAGATCATACGATATTTATATGTATAAGAAAGAAGAAAATGAAACGGAACTAAAACAAAAAATTAATGTTGATATATCATGAATCATCCTAACATTCTCCTGTATGTATAACCATTAAAACACACTGATCAGCATGCACCAACAAACAATTAATACTCACAGAAGAAAAAAGAATGCTGATGAGTTATATCCTCTTGTTCTTGAACTGGTCTTTTATTAAGATGATCAGAAAAAGTGATCAGAGCTTAGAAGAGAAGAAATACAGAACTACAAGAATATGAATGGATGCTGTTGTAAAGTAGAAAAGAGATAGTAGATATAGATTTTAATATTTCTTGAAGATATAAGATGAGAAAGAAGCATATAAATATATAGCAGATATATATATTAGTACATGTTATATATAGAACAAGTTATTGATTGCGCGTGGGGTGGCAGAAAGATGAAAGGCTTGTTTGGACGGCGTGACACCAAAATTTCACTCCACCTCCCTCCTCTCTCTCTACCGCAATTTTATGCCCTAAGATTCATATTTCTCAGTTTAATTACTGCTTATTATTATTATTATTATTATTTACAAAGAACATATATGTCTGTACTGTTTCTCAATACCCAAAATCCAGCTCCTTTTGTCTGTTTGGTGCGCCGCCCTTTGCCATTTGGCACCACTCTTTTTGTGCCACCTGTCTTCCATGTCAGAAATGCTTTCCTGCCAATATCAGACTTGGCACCACTCTTTTGGAGCCAAAACCCATACATAAAATTTATATACTAGACTTTCAATATCTTTTCGGGAGAATAAATCTTAAAAATTGTATAAATTTACATATTATCATATATATTTTAAAAAATGAAGGGATGTAATTATCTATTCTTAAGTAAATGTGACTCCGCCACCCTTTTCACGAGGCTGCAGCTTTCCCTTGTAAATTTTTTTAAAGTTTTTTTTTTTGTGTTTGTCCTAATTATTTCATTTTAAAATTTGATATGCCTTCTCCTAGATCTGACTGTTCTTTTTATAACTGTTCTAACTATAAAATTTTTTCTATAAATTAATTAAATGGATGGCTGTAGCAGCGGGTTCAATCCTCCATATATAGAGGATAGAGCAAAAGGTTCCTTTCGTCTTTTGTAATTTATGCTCACGAACTTCTGATTAATTTTATTCATTTCTACTTGGAACTTCAAGCCATTTTTTTAATTATCTTTTAAGTTATCATTCCATCTTAGTCCTGCTGGATAATATTTAACAATATCCGGTAAATTCTATACTTTGTTTTTATTTTTTTTTATATATGTAAAATAATAATTACATGATTAATTCAGTCTAGATAAGTATTCTTTTATTATAAGAAATCTGATAAAAGGCTGGAATTCGAGACCTCCAATATAACCACATCATTCCCATAATTGAAGCTTATTAGTTATCTATGTAAGTATTTTTTGTAATTAAGCTTATTACAAGATTACTATCTTTGACTATTAATTATGTTAATAATCATACGAATTGATTGATTACTAGAAACAATCTCTCTTATAAATCAATTTTGATTTAATGGTAATCAAGTTGTTTTTTAAATTCTAAAATTAGAAATTTAAACTGCAAGAATAGAGTCGTTTATATAAAGTTGTAAGTTCAAAATCTAATAAACCTAAAATAAACAAATAAAGAGTTATCTCAATTCTCAACAGTTAGATGGATTATAAATGTGGTAGAAAATAACCCATATGTAGCTACATAGTAGGACTTAGTTTCAAAAATAAAGAAACCGTGTATAAAGCCACGAACGTTTGATATTTCATGGTCTAATTGTCATGAATATGTTGGTATTGCAGGAATATGGATTGAGACAACCATAAGCAAATGATTCAACTCAATTATAGTTAGTGGGATATAGTTTTTCAAGCAAGAACCGACAAAATATATTTGTTCACATATATATAAATATTGATGTGATAAGTGATAACAAATTTTTAACCCTTTCCCAAAATGATTTGATCGGTTCAAAAAGTCTATATTCAAATAAAAGACAAAATTAATATTACGTAATATATATGTCAACACCAAACTCTGTTAAATTTTGAAAAAAAAAAACATTCTTATTCATATCAGGTGTATTTATATAGGTCAAATTAATAATAATTTTTCAAATAAGATTTAATTCATGAGTTTTATGGTAAGAAAAAATTATTAGGTGAGATTAGCATATGTGTCATCCTACTCATGTATAATAGGTTATATATATGAGTAGAAAAATTATTAAGATGATCTAAATTGTTGGATTAAATTCCTTACTTTTTTTTTATTTTGAGCCTCATGGATAATTAGAGAATTAAGGTTTAGAAAAAAAAAAATTTAACAACTTGGTTGGTTGGGTTTTTTTTTTCTTTCTTGAAAGAGACGTTATAATCAATAAATTAAGTTAGTCATATAATATTTGCAATAAAAATTTAATTTTATAATAGGATGTTAAAATTTAATAATAGAAAATAAATTAAAATTTTAAAATAACTACATATAATCTTTTCTTGAACGATTTCTGGAAAGTTTTGATGTCTTAATATCTTTTAAAAATGAAATTTCTATAAATATTAGTTGAATCCGTTCAGAAATAACTTTTATCTTCTATTGTAGATTAAAAACAATATGAATTAACTGATATCAATCCATAACAGAAATCTCACAAAAGCTAACAAAAGATCTCATGAAGAGAATAATCTCCACAAAAATGAAGAAAATATGATAGAGAGGAAGAAACAAGTTTCACAAAGAGAAAAATAGAATAGATCTATAAAGATCTAGAGTTATTAAAGCTAGAAAATAAAATTAAACACAGAAAATAGAAGATTTGGAGGCTGCCCTTGGCCCAAACGGAAAAGGGGAGGAGGAGCTATTAGAGTCCTAGAGAGAAAAGACGAGGGAGAGAGGGGAGAAAAGAGGAGAACACGACGTAAATTTATCCTTATAATCTTGGTTGGTTGGTGTATTTGGATTTTGGTATAACGATAGATTAGAACATTAGTCATCAGTTTCTAGAGTTCTTAAGTGGTATTGCCACATATATATTTTCATCTTATCCATCATATTGACTGACAAATATATTAATTTTTATTATTGAACATGAGAGTACTTGAAAATAAATTTTAATATATTTTCAATCCTTGTTATAGTGGGCAAGGCAGTTTTTCTTTTTTCTATGGGCCTAACCTTTGCCTTCTGCATTCATTAAATTAAAAACAAAGATTAGGCGTGCTTTTGCATCAAAACAGTACGGATTAGTAGTTGTGTATACGTTTTGGTTTTTGTTAAAAATATTTTTTTGGGGTTTTTTTTTTATCTTATAATTTATTTATACATGATTGAATCAGTAGAAAAAAATTATAAAATATTATGTAAGTTAGGTGACCATTAATTTGTTTACAATAATTTTATGGAATCAAGTTTAAATAAGTATTTATCAGATAATAAAATTATGATTTATTCGAATTTTTGTGTATGTTTAAATAAATTATAAATTTTTAAATTAAATAACAATTTTGATTTTAGTTTAAATAGCCCATATTTTTGAAAATTTAAATTACGATACATTTGTAACTTTTGTACCCATGAATATTTTTGCAAATAAAATTATTTCTTAATATATGTAATATCGGATTTACAAAAGTATGCGATTTATTTCCACCAAAAAGATCATGTGGTCTAATTAAGGTAAATTAAAGTTTTTTTGTTTACACTTTGTTTTGAGAATATTGGGTGAAACCTATAAGATAGGTAAAAGCTTAATTGTATTCATCACAAAACATGTATTTATACAAGTAGAACACATCTAGAATACAAAATTCGTAATTTGATATTAACATAGTTTCCTACTCTAATATAACTTCCTAATACTCCCTTGCAAGTTGAACTGGGCTAGCACAAACAGTCAGCTTGTCTTGAAAATGAAGAAAGGAGGCTTTGGTTGTAGGGTTGGTGAGAATATTTGTGACTAGATCAGCAGAATTAAACCTGAAGTTGTTTCTTTTGCACTCGATCGCAAAATAAAATGGAAATTAATTTCTAAATGCTTGGTACGCTGGTGGAAAACTGGATTGGTAGTCATATAGGTAGTACTTAAATTTTCACACCATAGCAAAGGAGGAGTGGTGAGAGGAAACCCAATTTCATGTAGGAGAGATTGCAAACATACCATTTCAAAAGTGGTCGTGGCAATGGCTTGATATTCAGCTTCCATAGAAGACTACAATACAAAATGCCGCTTTTTAGATGCCCAGGAGATGAGATTTGAACCAATAAAAATGTCATATCTACAGGCAGATTTTCAGCCAGAGCCACCCCAATCTGCATCACAATAGCCATGTAATTGAAAATTGCTTGCTTTGCTAAGAAATAACCCATAATGGCTTGTGGACTTCAGATAGCGAAAGATGCATTTAACTTTACTCCAGTGTATATCAGTGGGTGCATGCATGAACTGAGAAACACAATTGACAGAGAAAACAATATCAGGTTTTATCAATGTTAAGTATTGTATGCTACCTACGATGTTGCGATAAAAAGTACCATCAGGTGGTGGATTGCTAGAAGTTGTGCCAAGCTTATTAGCTGGCATAGTATGAGTAGAAATGATAGAACACGCGCCCATATTGGCACGATTGAGTAATTATTGCACATACTTGGATTGTGATAAAAAAATTCCATTTTATCATTAGTGAGAAGAAATTGATATCTGAGTTGGAAGAGTAATGTATTTTCTGATTATACGCATCTGTGTGTACAAATATATATCAAAGTTTACAATCTGTTGATAATAGCTATCTAATAGAAAGATAGGTCAGTGTAACTAACAAAGATTGAACCAAAGACTTATCTTATTAAATCATAAAACTTATCCTTATCACCCTTCCATAAGTGGTGCAGATCGAAGAAGAACGAACAACTTTGATTTAAGTAGCTGGAATTATGGTTTGGGCATCGGTTTTGTGAGTATGTAAGCTAGTTGGTCCTTTGAAGAAATGTAGTGGACTGATAATTCCTTGAGAGCAACTTTATCTTGCACAAAGTGAAAGTCAATTTCGAGATGTTTGGATCTTGAATGAAAAATAGGAGTGGTGATGAGGTAAGTTGCACTCAAATTGTCACACTAGAGCGTAGAGGTGGATGTGCAGAGGATACCATGTTCTTTCATAAGGGACTGAACCCATTGTAATTCTAAAACAGCAACTGTAAGGGCTCAATATTCCACCTCCGTGGAGGAGCAGGCTACGGTTCATTGCTTTCGAGATGCCCAAGTAATGAGGTTATTGCCAACATAGATACTCTGTTGTTGATTTGTGGTCATCAATACTGCCACCCAATTAGCATCACTATAAATCGAAATATTAAATTGAGAAGAGGGATGAATGAGCAGGCCATGTTGAGCAGTAAGTTGTACATATCTTAAGATGTGTTTTACTACTATCCAGTGGTCATTGGTTGGAGCATGCATGAATTGTGATACTTTGTTAACAACATAACAAATATCCAGTCTTGTGAAGCAAAATATTGTAAACCACCCACAATACTACGATATAACCTAGGGTCGTGAAATGAGTTTCCTGTGCAAGTTAATTTGGCTTTTGCACATGTAGCAGTGGACATCCCTTTTTTTTCTTCCATCTTGGTTTTAACCAATAAATCTTGAATATATTCCGTTTAAGACAAAAATAATGACCCATAACACCACAAAGCTTCAACACTAAGGAAGTAATGAAGAATTCCAAGATCATTTACAGTAAAGTTTTGTTGGAGTGAATTAACAACATGATTAATGAAATTGGAATCATTGCCCATTAGCAATATATTATCAACATATATGAGACAAAAGGCCTACAATGTACCCTATTTATAGTAATATAATGAACTATAAGTTTTAGAGCCAATAAATCCCAAAGATCTTAATGCAGTGGTGAGACATTTGTACCATTGGCGTGGTGCTTATTTAAGGCTGTAGATAGACTTATTTAATTTGCACACATCATCTGGATATAAAGGATGGACAAATCCTTAAGGTTGAGCCATAAATATATCCTCATCAAGTTGGCCGTGTAGAAAAGCATTGGAAATATCCAATTGTTTAACTTGCCAATGTGTAGATACTGCTAGAGAAATAATCAAATGCACAGTAGGTGGTTTTACCACAGGGCTGAAAGTCTCTATATTATCAATCCCTGGACGTTGGTGAAAACTTTTAGCAACAAGTCGAATTTTGTATCATTTGAAAGAACCATCTGATTTTTGCTTGATATGATAGACCCATTTGCAGCCTATTATGTTATGGGCACTGGAACGTGGGACCAATTTTTAGGTATTTTTTTTTATCATGAATTAAATTCATCAATCATAACTTGCTTCCACGTAGGAGATTTGATGGCTTTACTGAAGCATGAAAGTTTAATTTCTTCAGTAGTTTGATTGACCATTGCCCGTGGTTTGAGGGATCATATTTGTGAACGGGTAATAGTAGAATGATTCCATTGAGGTGGAAGAGTCATATACTTGGTGAGATCAACTGTGAGTTGAAGCTAGGTTGGTTGACGGTGTTTAGGGGTTGGATATTCTTAGAATGTATGAGTGGTGGGGTTAAAAGTGGAGATGATTGTATAATGACAATAGTTGGTGTACCAGTCGGAGGTAGATATGGAAAAAGGATTGTGGCTAGTGTTGTATTCTAAACATTGGACTCTAGCAGCACATCACTTGAAGCAAATGGAAAAATCTAGTCATGAAAAACAACATGACTCAAAACAATAATTTTGAAAGAATGAAGATTAATACGATAATAACCTTTATGAAATTTGTTGTAACCTAAAAATACACATTTTTTTAGAACGAGATTCAAGTTTATGAGCACTGTAAGGATGCAACCAAGGGTAAAAAAGACAACCAAAGGTTAAGGGCATGATAATCAGGTTTTGTGCTAAATAACTTGAAAATGGCATGAGATTGGTGAGATTGGGAACGGGTAGTCTATTGATGGTATAGATTGCAGTAGCAAAGGCATATGTCCAATATGAGGTTGGTACTTTTGAATATTGAAGTAAAGCTAATCCAATTTCAATAATATGCCCATATTTTATTTCGATGCAACCATTTTGTTCCGGGGTTTTTGGATAAAAACTGTGTTGGGTGATTCTATTTTTAAGTAAATATATGATTATGGCTTGAAATTCTACCCCCCAATCTCCTTGGAAGAATTTAATGGTTGTCCCAAAATATTTCTCAACATGTTAGAATTTGATAAAAATATTAAGAACCTCAGTTTTACACTTAAGAAAATAGATCTAGGTGTATTTACTAAAATTATCATAAAATATAACATAGTAACAATAGCCATCAATATAATTAATAGGGGAAAGACCCCATAAATCAGAACAAATTAACTCTAAAGGTTTATTTGCTTGAAATGAAGATAATGGAAAAGATAACTTATGACTCTTGTTGACACTACAAGCATGATAAACATCATACTTATTATTGGATGAAAATGAAATATTATTTGACATAGAACTTGTCGACCAATACGAAGATTGGCATGAGCAAGTCTTGAATGCCATTATGGAGAGTGAACAAGTTATAACATGTGGTGAAAATGACTTGGAAAGAGGTGAGAGCTGCATGGAATAGATGCCATTATCACTTGGCCCTTTATGAAGGATAGCCCTCGTGTGGATATCCTTAACAAGAAAATGATCAGGGAAAAATTCAATTAAAACATTGTTAACACCAGTAAAAAAGTATACGTATAAGAAATTGCAATAAGAATGAGGTACATGTAAAATATCTAGTAAATGAAAGCAATAATTGGAAGAATTGAAAAAAAAAGCCACGATGTGAAATGGGAAGTGTTTTACTATTACTGATTTTCACTTCATGAAGGCCATGGTATTCAGAATGAAGAGACAGATTTTCTAATTCAAATGTCAAGTGATATGTTGTACTAGTGTCAAGAATCTTAGGTTGAGGATGAACAGTACAATGTGAAATGAGAAGTGTTTTACTATTGCTGATTTTCACTTGATCATGGCCATGGTATTCAGAATGAAGAGACATATTTTCCAATTCATGTGTCAAGTGATGTGTTGCACTAGTGTCAAGAATCTAGGGTTAAGGATGAGCGGTGAAGGCATAGTTGGAAATCAGTTTGACATGTGAGGGAAAAAAGGTTCTGAAGGAGTTTAGTTTCTATCATGGTGTGGAATAATGTTTTGCAAGATGACTAAACCCAGAGCAGTTATGGTATTGAAAAGTGGTAAAGTCAGAAGCATAATGTTGCAGATGGTTATCTGTGGGAAAATGAGGTGTGGAGGTGGATGAATGAGATGAATAACGACCTCTTCCTCTACGGTATCTTATGCCCTCGCGTCCTTGAAATGAGTTGTTAGACCTAGAATTGGAGGATATATGTGTATTAACATGAAATGCCATTGGAAAGACTGAGTCTTTTGAAGTATTAGTTGCCAAGTTTGCTTCTTCAGACAATAGTAAATCATATAAATCATCAAATGAAACAACCTCAAGTTTGTTTTCCAATGATCTCACAAATGGATTATAATATGTGCCCAAACCATTAATTATAACTTGTACAAGATCATCTTCTGAGACTTGATTATTGAGCGCGACAAGTTGGTCGTACATTCATTTTGCTTGTTAAGTGCAGTAGCTAATGGTTTCTGTTGGTTCTTTGGTGAGGCAAAAAACCCATGATTTTATATGGTGAATTTGGGCTTTTGATCCAGAAGCATATGTGTTTGCTAATTTTTCCCATGTTGTTCAAGTTGTCTTCTCTCCTATAACTTGCAGAACAAATTCTTCAGTGATGGAACCAATGATCCTATTAAGGACCAATTGGCCTTGGCAAAATCATGTGGTGTATGGGTAAATCATCATCAATGTGGGCAGACAAAGGTTCAATACTACCATCAACGTGTTTTGCTAAATCATAGCTGTAAAGCAAGGGAAATAATTGGGCCTGCCATAGTAGGTGATTTGTGGAGTTAAGTTTAATGGTAAATGATGTGCCATATTGGGTAGAGAAGTAATGGATGGTGTAGAGAAATAAGACACTATTTGAAAAGAAGAGTTATCCATATAAAACTTATAGTTGTTGAACCCTTAGTGGCTTTGATACCATGATAATGTGAGTTGGAAAAGTAATGTATTGTCTGATTATAGGCATTTTTATGTATAGGTATATATCAGAGTTTACAATATGTTGACAATAGCTATCTAATACAAGAATAGGTTAGTGTAACTAATAGATATTGAACCAAAGACTTATCTTATCAAATCATACAACTTATCCTTATTAGAAATACCAAAAAAAATCCTCGATCACCAAGATGTCATAGAGCAAACCAAAATTCAAATTGTTTGATGATAGAATCAACATATTGAGTAGAATTTCCAAGAATGATTAAATATCAAGATAAACTAGACAAGACAATTTAAAGGAGTCACACACCAGGTGGAGTAAAGAAAATTAGATTTTGGATTGAAAAAAGTTGTAATCTAGAAGAGCATTGGTGAGGCATTTATTACAATTGGTGCTTGTATTGTCAAATTTTCCGTTGATGATTTATATGGTTTGTGATTGACGGAATAATATCAGTTTAAAAAGGATGAAGTTGTTATGACCATTCCACCATATGCACACTTAAAAATTTAAAAAAAAAAAGAAATCATACAGCAAAAGAAAAAAAAAGGTTGGACAGATGAAAAAGGGAAAACAAATGGTGGTAGGTGGCTTTTAACCTATTAGGCTCCCATTATCTTCCTTTTCTTTTTTTATCTTCTTCTTCTTCTTTGCTTCATTTCTTCAACCTATTTTCTCTCTAAGTTCCAACCACCAATTATTTCTTGTTTCACTTGGTTTTTGAGGCAAATTGATCCCTTGCAAGTTTTTTCTTGGTAAGTAATCAATTTTTATTGCTATAAGGTTGATTTGAGTTGCTAAGGTTCATTAATAGGCACTGATTTGCACCCCAATTTTGATATCCATAGAAATTGATTATGGAAAAACTTAAAACATAAAATTTGTTCCTTTATGTCTTATATTTATGTATATATAAATATGTTTACAAGATGTGGTGTATATAATGAGATATCCTCTTCGTACTGAAACTGGTCCGGATATGAACTTTAAGTAAGTTAGCTACTGTGTTTGTTATTTTCGAGTATGTTAAAATCAATATTTGAAGTACCTCATAACCTAAAAGTTGTAGATATATGTATTATGGATCTGTATATCAAATTACAGGTTCATAGGTCTTGTAATTTTTGAGTTATGGTGAATGGAACTATGATTATTCCATGATTTGAACTGCCTACTGAGTGCCCTGGGTAGATCTAGAAAATTATTTGGATAATTTGAGCTTATTAGAGCTAGATTATGCAAATGATTAAAACAAGAAAGTTCTATATATATGTCTTAGCTAAATTTTGGTACTAATTTCAGCTTAATATGTTATGTATAGACTAAGTTATGACCTTTGGAAGTCATACTGGCCCAGAAGCCAATTCTATTCTGGACCAGTAAAATGTTTGTTATAATTTTAAGACCTTAGAGACATAATTGATAAAAGTTGTAAAAATAAAAAATGTTACATATAAACCCATATAAGTGTCTGTAAATTTTCATTAAAATATGACTTATATATTATAAGTTATGATGAACCCAAATGAATACCTTGAAACTGTCTAAGGGCAGAAAACAGGGCAGAAATCAGTACATATTTAGAAATTTCACCAAAAATTGTACAGTAATCCAATTGGTCTGAAATTTTAATATGTTATATATAAATATTTAATTTTAATTAGGAATAAGAATCAGATTAATTGGTCAAGTACAGAAAAATTTATAGTCAAAACAGTCTCATAAGGTCACACTGCCTCATAGGAAAAATTTTAATTATTGATATGAATGATGTATATTAATTTGTTTTAGCCACATTAAGTTTCTCTAGTCATAAATTAACCAATTATATTTCAATATCAGGCTCAAGAGAAATTGGAGATATACAAAAAGGAGGTAGACAATAAGTTAAAGGTTGGAATCAAAGGAAAAAGGTGAGTCTAATTATGAATTGAATTCTTTAGTGCATATGAATGTTGTTTGCTATATGATTGTGATGATTTTTCCTTGAAAATATGATGATGAATAATTTGTGACATTTATGGTACATATAAGTTTGTGTACTTGTGGTATATTTGAGGTATATGTTTGACATATGATGTATATACATGGTATATGTATAGTTTATGCAAGGTATATGTGTTGACATATGAGGTATATATGTGGTATATATTTGATATATGTGATAAGATACAATGGTTGATGAATATGTAAGTACAAGTGCATATGCATAATGACTTAAAATGCGTTGTGACTAGTTAATCGATATTGCAAAGCAAAAGAAGAGGCCTATGACCCAACAAATATGCAAATGAAACAAATGATCAAGCTAGCTAGCAAATGCAAATGTTCACATGAAAACCCGGGGCAATGTTCGTTTAACCTGGTCACAACAAAATAAAATGTATACGCATAAGCATAAGTAAAGAGCAATTATTGAATACTTGATTTTATCTATATTTATATGTTATTGACTGATGAAATGGAGTATAAAGTATGTATTAATTATACTTGTTATTTGCTATTATGAAATGCTTGGTGCTTTAGAACTCATTTGATGATTATTCTCACTGAGTCGCAACTCACCAAATTGCATCATTTTTCAGGTAGAGAAGATTAGTAGTTCATATTGAGGTGCACATAAAAGTCATGGATCAAAGGTCGCCGGCCGAGCCTCATCACTCTTTCTCCTTGCATTCCACACAAACATAAGAACATATCATTTATATTTGGGGATTGAATACTTGCAAATTTACTAACTTTTAAATGTAATGTTTAAGTTATTAATATATATGATGTTATAGGCTATAATTAAAGTTTTCGTATTGATTGTGAAATTATTGTTGATAATATGAGATGAGTTAAAAAAAATTACTCTCGCTGTAAACATGAATTTTATTTTATTCTTATTTCATACGTGATAATTTAATATAAAAAAACATATGTGATATATAGATGTATAAGGTGTTAGGTGTTACATTCAAGCCTATGAAAGACGAGTCACGGCCATGAAGCATGGACAGACAAAGTAGGTGAGGTAGTCACATTTTGTTGTCATTCCTTTAAATCCGCTCCCATACCCCCATCACTAACCTAACACACCACATTAACTTCTCCTACCATCAGAAATGATTTCCACCTTTGTTGAAGCTTTGAAGGTTAATTTTTGTAAGGGTAAAGTGAGAGAAAAAATTGAGAGGAGAGTTGTGAGCTTATGTGTGTGAGAGCTCAGTTTTAAAGATTTCTAGGTCTTAGTTGGGTTCTAGAAGCTAAGGAAATATTTTTCCTTCTTGCTAGGATCATGGGGTAGAGCTGAAAGTCCATCTCAAGGGAGATGACAAGCTTGAAGGGCTAAAGTATTGGCTCACTCCATGCTAGGTGTAAGGTTTGTACATAACAACACTTAAGACAATTATTTTATGTTTATGTGTTATTTACTTTAAATACATGATGTAAATGATCAGTGAGTAGTTAAATGATAAAATATGAGGTTGATATGCATGATGGAAAGTTTTATGAACATGGTTAGATTAAGATGTTTGATGAGTAATTCTGGTTAATATTGATGGTTAGGGAGTATATGGTTGTGGTAAATGGTTAAAATGCATGCTAGAATGTTGATAGGGTCGCTGATATTGGTCAACCGTAGAGAATATTTCATGTAAGAATGACATGAAATTGACATGTTCTGTTTTCTAGAAATTTTTCAGCTTCATGGTCGTGAACTGGTTGTTAACAAGTCTGAAGGTTGTGTTGATGGTTGTTGATGAAACAAGTTCTATCATAGGTTGTTTCATGGATTGATTCATTGTTTAGATTCACACCCGTGAATAGATGATTACAGCCATGAATTCTATCGCTGAATCACGATTTAGTTTACGGGTAAACTGCCTGTGAAAGATTTATTCACAGCCATGAAAGGTTGTTCACGGGCGTGAAGCTGTTTATGTTGAAAAACTTGTATATTTGCTTATGAATCAAGATTGTTTCATTGTGGGGTGGTAGACCTTGATTGTATGCTTATAATATGATATGGAAATACATGTTATGGAAATGATTGTGGGAATCATGATATATTTGTAAAATATAGAAAATGGATAATATGGAATTATGTGTGGTACGTGTTGTGAAATTTTAAATTCAATACTCTGACTAAGACTAGAGCTAGGATAGATGACATGCCATTAATGGAGGAGATCAATACCGAGTGACATATATTGATGTTGAGATATTTGAAGGCTCAGAGGTAAGCAATGAGAGCTTTCTCGATGGGTTATATTTGAAGATCTAGAGGTAAGCAATAAGAGCTTCCTCGGTGGGTTATATTTGAAGGTCCAGAGGTAAGCATTGAGAGCTTTCTCGGTGGGTTATATTTGGCTCTAACGAGAGCCGTAAAATACCTATATCAATTTTAGTCTAGTTATAAGTAAGGTGGGGAAGGTGGGGTAAAAGTAAGATAATTAATTACTTTATCTATGGTATACACTTATATGATACTGAGTGATTGTTTGATATACTATGTTCATAGTGTGCATTATATATATGAGATCCTTATGGTGTGTCATGTAGTATACGAGCTAGTGCATATGCAGATTTCGAGGTAAGTGGTTATAGTAGCTCGGTAAGTATATCATGTATATTATATATTTATTGTGTGATGTACTTACATGTTGTTATGTACTACTAATCACGAGTTAAGTTTGGAGCTTAGGGGAGGATCGATAGAGGAGGATGCCTTGGATATACATTTGGGATGGGTGATACACAATTGTACTTTTTGGTTGTATTGTTGTAGGTTGGGTAGTTATAGTTTTACATGCTGTATTTCAGAAACATAGTTTTATAACTATTTGTTTTGTATAAATTTTAGGGTAGTGCTGTCCGTTTGATTTATGTATTTAACTTTATTTTTATCAAGCTTTTAATGATGTTTTATTTTATTTAAGTTATCATGACCATGATATATGAAAGTTTTAAATTTGTGACATTTTAACTCATGTGTATCGTAGCATCTTTTGGCATAATTGAGATTATTCTTAATTATATCGAATGATGTTACATTTTTAACTGTTTTTTATCTTATTAATCATTTACCTTCTATTCAAGCAAGTTACAAAACTCCACTTGAAATCTTATTTGGTGAGAAATCGAATTATAGTCACTTGAGGGTCTTTGGATATTTGTATTGTAAAATCTCCTTACCCCACCAAATATTAGCTAAGTGAGGTGATGCTATACGTCTATATCTTATTTAACCTATTTATTAATCATGAGAAATAATATTTTTTTTCAACACATAATCTATATCACATTCCATATAACAACCATAATCTCTTTCTCAAATCAGAATTTGATCTAATAAAAACAACTGACATTTTATACACATATAAACTTTAATTACAATCTATGTTTTTCTAAGTTATTTACATGATTAGTTTGGATATACACCTAAAATGGATTGCAAAAATTCAAAAAGAAATCCCACAATCTGGGTTTTTTGTTGCTCATTTGAATATGGATTCTACTGACTTCTAATAGCTTTATCTACAATATATTATTTTTCAAACCAGAACTTTTTAAACCTGTACTAAAGAAATAAACAATCTCTTAGTGGTGCATGTTTTTTGACAATAAACATAACAAATATAATATATAATACATACCATCAGATCATTTAAATGAGCATTTAAAATTCAATTTACCAAGCCATCATTTAAACAAGCATTTCAAATTCAATTTACCAAGCCATACTAATTATTGTATTAAATTAGTATCACTTGGCATCCCATCATGCATACATAATAAGTAATTCCATTTTAGACTCACTAACTTGTTTTTCAAGGCCAATGCAATAATCACACAATACATATCCATTTACTATTAATTCATTACTACATGTCAACTCAATTACTCTTAGATTCATCCTTTCTGTAACACCCTCTTATATAGTTGGGAATAATTTCAACTATATAGGAGAACGTCACCTGTCTATTACCTTAAAATTCATTTGAATTAAAATTTCTTCTATTTTAGCTATTATATTTTCATATGTTAATTTTTTTTCTTCATGATAGCAATATGTCATACAATTAATGAATCTATTTTACATGCAGAATTAACAAACCATGACCATATTTTCAAACATAAGTTTGAGTTTTCATTATCCCGATATTTACAAAATACATACGATCCAAACAAAATTACATGTTCCCAACATAAAAAAAAAACATGTAAAACTTTTGAAAACTATAATTATACTCATCACCCATGACATGTGTACAGGAACAAAATGCATGTCATGTAAAACACCAATCCTCTGATGTGAATTTACTTTATTTGACTCTATATGAGCTTGCTTCTCTTTCTGCCAACTTCTTTCTATAGGTTCCGAACCTGCGTATGGGAAAACACCCACACGCTAAGCAACCTAATGCTTAGTGGTATATATGTGCATAAATATTCATACATACATTTATGATATATCATAAAAATTCCATGTTCATATTATCCAATTTTGCATATAAATAATCATAAATAATAATCCATATATCACAATTTTTTTTATAGCAATATAAAAAAAAAAAGAAATCAATTTATCATATGTCAATATGGAATATTGCATAACTGGTTTACTGGTTCAACACATATACATATCATAATTTACAAAAGTAAATTCATATTCATACCTCATTTAGAAATTCTATTTCCTTGTTTCATTTACCTGATAACTAATTTTTTTTCCATATTTATTTTTTTAAAATATTTTATATTTTATAGTCCCAAAACTCTAAATCCGAACTATTTGGATGTGAGTTGTGAAACAGAAGCGCTCTCACCCGAGCTTAAGCCACCCTGCTCACTATCTGTATATGTCTGTATAAGTGCTCAACCGAGCTTCTCAAGTCAAAAGCGTTCTCATCCGAGCTTAAGCCATCTTGACTGAGTAAAATAAATAATTGCATGCATTTAGGATCAAGGGCGCTTTCACCCGAGCTTAAGCCACCTTGTCCATATAATGAAATTTTTCATATCATCATAATATCTACGGTACCGTAAACCCCTCAATGGCATGTCATCTATCCTATTTCTAGTCCTAAATTAGAGAATTGCTTAATTGATGTTATCATCTTATTGTTTACATAAATCATCAAAATTCACATATTCATAATAATTTTCAGTTTACATGCCCTATACATATAAAAATTTCTCAATCTCATTTGAAATCTCAAATCACAACACATCATATTAATTTAGTCAATACACAATAAGAATTTTAAATATAACTATTATCATATTATTTAAAATTAAAACATATATATATATATATATATATATATATATATATATATATATGTCACCCATTATTTAAAATACTAAATTACTTAATTTTTATTTCTGGACAGATTCCTGCCTTGATTTTGGATTGTACCTTTCATCTATTTTTGATTCGAATTTGACCTTATGGTATTTTATAAATATTTAGATTAATGTCTTATATTTCATATACAAAAAGAATCATATAAATCTGAATTTGTTAGCTAAAATTATGTCCAAATAACCGTATAGTGCTCAGTAAAAATATGTCCAGTATTTTTCAGAATATTCTTAGGTCCGAGATTTTGTATCAAATTTTAGGTCCAATATAAATCCTAACTAGCATTTATACTCTTCATAAAGTTTTTATATCTATGTGTCTAATTTAATTTTCAACTAGTTTCATCCCGATCTATGTTCCAGAACAAAAGATATAACCAAAATACCATAGAATGTTCAAAAACTAATTACCCAGACTTTTTTGGGTACTTTCAAATCCGAGATTTTGTAGAAATTTTTAGACCAACATAGAATCAGATCTATGTACTCTTTATAACAATTTTGGGTCTATGTATCTAGTTTCCTTGTCAACTGATTTGAGCCCAATCCAAGTTCCAGAACAAAAGATATAATTAAAATACCATCAAATGTTCAGAAAATAACTACCCATAATTTTCTGGGTATTTTTAAATCTGAGAATTTGTAAAAATTTTTAGACCAACTTAGAATCAGATATAGTTTTTAAACTCTTCATAAAAATTTTAGGTCTATGTGTCTATTTTCATTTCCAACTAATTTCATTCCAATCCAAGTTCCAGTACAAAAGATATGGTCAAATACATCAAGACTGTTCCAGCCAAATTTTAACAAAACCAACAAACACAACAAGTTATTTATTCACTCTTTCTTCAACATCAAACATCATTGTAATGCAAATAAAATGCACAAAGGAATAAATATGCTCATATGTACAAACCTTGACACAATGAAGTCTAAACCTTGGCACAATAAAGTCTTAACCTTTTCAAACCTTAAGCTATTATAGTTGTTTTAAGTTTTTGAAGAGAGGAAGAGGAAGGAAAGGAAGAAGAAAATGGGTGAAAGAAGAGAGAATTTGTGTATGGAAGAGTGGGAGGGAGGCTAGGGTTCTGAAATTTGGAAGAAGAAGAAGAAAACACCATTTTTATACTCATGGTAAATACCCTATTAGGTCCCCCCTTGTTTTTTCCAAATATTCACTTAAATCTTTGGTTTTTATCTTATTATTATTAACTTACCCAACATTTCTATTTATTTTATTTAACACACATAACTTAATAAAAATTCATTTATAAATATTTTTATTATATTTTATTTTCAAATTTTGTCTCAAATAATTTTAATTATGATCATTAAATATGTTAATTATCCAAACATAAATTGACGGACGTTACACTTTCACTTGTTTCTTTCGTTCTCACATGGTGTCTCATTTCATTTTTTAAGTCATGTTCTCTGACTTTTGCCCAATATTGCTTATACCACACTCAGGGAGACACAAGAGATATAACGGACATTCGACCTAAATGAATGGGTCATATGACTTATATGAATTGAAGCCTGCATAACGAGACGTTGTGCATCATAATGTAAATGAACAGTTTCCTACCTAAATAAATAGGCAATAAATTGCCTATAGGTTATTATAGCCTGCAAGGCTAATATAACCTTAACTTTTTCTAATTGGCATGCTAATTTGTTTATCTCACTCTAGTTTAGGTTAGACATGTTTCATGGGCTCATGTTTCTCATATTTCATAATTTTCCATTTATATTGTGTTATTTTTGCTCATTTTATGCATTTATGCATTTATTTTAAACACTTCTTATACATTGTGCTTTTACTAATAATCATAATCACTATATCTAAATCATGGTCGTGTTTTACTTCTCATGATGCATTATGCGATCGTAACTCTCCCTGTGAACTTTACTGGATTTTGATGCACCATATGGTGCTGTCATTATAGGTGAATCACAGTCGCATAATGCCTATTGCAATCTCAATCACGGTCGCACCTGTCCATAAGAACCTTTTTATTTTTTATTTGAGCTCTGTCACGATCGTGACAAGGAAGGTACGAAAACGATTTACAAGCCACATGCAAAACTATTCCTATTTAAAATACCACCCCTTTACATTATTAAAATGCATCTGTTTCAATATGTTTACAATTTTCAATGACCCAAACACATAAATGAACATTCAAAGTCCCAATTCATCAAACACATCATCATTCCATAAACATTCACAATATGACATTCATTCACTCTATTCTCATTCAATATACACTTCATGCTTATACCAATTCCATTATTCCATTATCATGCTCAAGGGTTCCATTTTTATTCCTCAAACCAATTCATACTCATTATAATCTATTTAGTTAAATAATAAGCAACCTCATACATTAAGGTATATACATATCATAATTATTTTCTACTAAACATACAATTAGCTCAAATAAGATGTTAATTAACAAATATTTTCATACCAATCAAGTTCTATTGTTTTTAACTTAATAATTAGTGGATTATTGTCATAAAGTATGCATATACCATATTAATGCTCTAGCTTTTTTTTTTTTCTCTTTCTAGGCTTTCAAGCCTTCTTTGCTTTGATTTTTCCTTCACATTGGGTAGCTTTTCTCTCCAATGATGCACTTATTGTACATGAAATATATCAAAATCATATCATTTAACCAATTACATGCTATACTACTCTAATATTTTTCATCAACATAGGAAACCCTAACTACTTTTCCTCCTATATTATGGTATATGCTCTCTATCTATCCTTAAGCTCAAGTCCTTTCATCTTAGGGCATCTTAACACCTACATACACCAACTTTTTTCTAGTTACATTCTTTTCCAATAAGTCTACTTATTTAATCTATTTTCTTCATTTTAAGGTCCAAAAGAGTTCAACCTTGTTTTCATGAAAATAATAGAGATGAGATAGAAACTAACTTACCCCTTTTAAGCTCCTTCTATGGTTGATTCTTTTTGAAGCTTTTCCTCTATTCTTTTTCTTTTCTTCTCCTTCATTCCTCTTTTTTTTCCCTTACTCTTTTGATCCCTTTTTATGCATAAAAGTGTCTTTGGAGCCTTTTTCTCTCACTTCTCTCTATATTATGGGGTTTGAATGAAGCATGGTTATGGAAAATGGAAAATGTGAATGGTTGCAAAAAAAATTAAAGGAGAAAATTATTTAAATGGAGGAAAAATGGTGAAATGTTACGCCTACTAATTAGGGCCTAGTTAATAAGTTGGTTTAGAGATGTTATATATGTGTTTAAGGGCTTGGTTAAGGGAATAGTGAAAAAAAGATGAGAAAAATAAAAAGTTCCTTATTTATGCCCATAACTCATATGTTATAGACGTGAATGATGTTTTGAAATATTTCATGCCTATGACTAATCGTGTCAAACCCATGAATATTGTCAGATATAAAATATCAATAGTTATATTTTCTTTCTCTAATTACCTAAGTCAAAAATAATGTCATATCCGCTAACTTAGGCATCGAGTCACACATGTTGCGAAATTGATATGTTTGATGGATTGGAGTCTACATTCGGATTTTGACCGAAATTAATCAAGATAATGATTAATAATTATGATACATGCCTAAATTGTAAAATTTGATAAATTTTGGGGTCAATTTGCTATTTACCAAAATTTTGAGGATTTAATGAGATATTTGCTATTTAACATATTAACATTGGACATCAAATATGGGTTGGCCTTCATAGCATAATGGAGTAAGATTAATATGATAATTAAGCTAAATATCAAAGAAATGGTCAAAATTAGTGGGTCCCACATGAGAACTTTTGTTTTTTTTCTTCTTTCTTCCTTTTCTTCTTCTCCTTATTTCTTATCTTCTTTCTTTCTGCCCAAACCAGTCACGCCAGCCACTCTCACCATCCTCCATAACTAACCTTGAGTTCTAGAGAGAGAAAGAAAGAGGAGATGGAAAAGAACAAGACAAAGTGATTTTAAAGAAGCTTGGAAGAGCAAGAAAGAGGAAGAACAAATAAGTTTAATGGAGAGAGAGAATATCCAAGGTTATGACCAAGTGAATAAAAGTATAAAGGTAAGAAGTTTTTTTTTTCTCTTTCATCTTTTCTTCAGGAAGTTGGGGTTTTGAGCTCATTTAAAGCTTGATTATGTAGAAAGAGAGTTTAGGGTTTCATGAGAGAGAGTTTAGGGTCTCATATGAGTTTTGAGAAAAATAGAGGTTTGTGCATAATTTAAAGCAATAGCCTATCTTTGTTTGAAATAATGCATGTTTAAAATGATAATTAATGATTCAATTGCACTAATGATAATTATGGCATGAAACCATAGGTTTAGATATAATGTAACATCACACCTCTTATGCATTTAAGTATAACCTATCCCTGTATCAAATAGTCACATACTGCATACTGAAAAGGAAAAATACCCTGTTAACAATAGTAGTAAAATTTTTTTTTTTTTCATATCATATCCTGTAAAATTACTAAATGACTTTTCAAGTCAACATTAAAACCACAATACGATATATCACATATATCAAAATATAAACTTTACACATAAGTATTTCCGAGTTGATTTCATTTATACATATTTAGACTCATTCCAAAATGACTATACATATTCAAGCATATAAGTCCAAAATACATATGACATATTTTTATGCTTGTGTGGAATGCAAGGAGAGAGAGTGATGAGGCTCGGCCAATGACCTGTGCTCCATGTCTTCTATACACTACTCAAAATGAGCTATCACTTTTCTTTACCTGAAAAATGACGCAAATTAATGAGTTGCGGCTCAGTGAGAATAATCATCCAATGAGCTCTAAAGTACCAAACAACTCATAGTAATAAATCACAAATCCAATATATATCAGGTATTCTATTCCATTCATCAGTATCATATAAGTATCAATAAAGTTGAAACATATAATCATTACTCTTTATGTATGCAAATGCTTTGCTTATTTCATTTTGTTGTGACCAAGTTAAACAGACATTGCCCCGGGTATCCATGTGAACATTTGCCATGTGAACATTTGCATTTGCAATTGTATTTGCATTTGCTAGCTAGCTTGATCATTTGTTTCATTTGCACATTTGTTGGGCCATAGGCCTCTTCTTTTGCTTTGCAATATTGATTAACTAGTCACAACGCCTTTTAAGTCCATATGCATATGCATTTGTACTAAGCATTTATGAACCATTGCATTTTATCACATATAACATACATATACCACATATATGCCTCATATGCCACGCATATACCTTGCATATACTATACATATACCATGTATATATATCACATATGTCAAACATATACCTCAAATATACCACAAGTATACCATTTATACGTATCACAAACGCCACATATTGCCCATCATCATATTATCAAGGACAATCATGACAATCATATATCAAACCACAAACGTCACATATTGTCCATCATCATATTATCAAGGACAATCATGACAATCATATGTCAAACCACAAACGTCACATATTGTCCATCATCATATTATCAAGTACAATCATGACAATCATATGTCAAACCACAAACGTCACAAATTATCCATCATCATATTATCAAGGACAAATTATGACAATCATATGAATCACATAGCAAGCAACATTCATTTGCACTAAGAATTCAATCGATAATTAGACTCACCGTTCTCCTTTGATCCCGACTCTTACTTATTGTCTATCTGCTCCTTGTGGGTCTCCAATATGTTGTGAGCCTATAATCACTCTTGGCTAATCTTGTTCCTGCAATTTTTGGAGTGAAAGAAGGAAGAAATGGTGGCTGAAACTTGAAAAGAAATGGAAGGAATGAAGCAAAGAAGAAGAAGAAGAAGAAGATGAGGAAGGGAAGTGATAAGGTGGCTGCCTAATAAGTTAAAAGCCACCACCCACCACCTTATCTTCCTTTTCTTTGTTTCATCCGTCCCCTTTTTCCTTCTTTTTTTATTTATTTATTTATTTATTTATTTATTTATTTATTTATTTATTTATTTTTCTGACTTTTTTATTTTTTTTATTTTATTTTTTTATTATTATTATACAAATCAACATAATATGCAATTTAATCTCAATCTAGTCATTTTGCTTACTTTAATTTAGTCACCTTATTTCATTCATTTTTTTTAATACTTTTTATCCTCATTTAGATTATAAATACACATGTGTGACTCAATACAATTGCAATGTACTAGGACACGTAGCTAGTGAGTGTCATAAACTTGATCCTACGAAAATACGTATGAAATGCATGTGTTCAATTGAATTATATTCAAATGCATATGTCAAAATAAAATGCATGTAATAATGCATATGTGGGAAGTCGAGGATGTTACAATTCTCCCCTCCTTTTAAAATTTCGTCCTCGAAATTAATACCTGAAAACAGTTGTGGATATTGCTTTTTCATATTTTCTTCTGTTTCCCATGTTGCCTCTTCTTGTAAATGGTTACGCCATAATACCTTAACCAAAGGTATTTCTCGATTTCTTAGCTGTTTAGTCTTGTATCCAATGATTTGCACTGGTTGCTCAACATAACTCATGTTCTCTGCAATCTCAATGGCTTGATCTTTAAGTACATGTGTAGGATCTAACCTGTATCTTCTAAGCATGCTCACATGAAACACATTATGTATCTGAGCCATCTCGGGTGGTAAAGCCAACCTATAAGCCAATGGACCAATCTTCTCAAGAATTTCATAAGGCCCTATGTATCTTGGGCTCAATTTACCCTTTTGGCCAAATCGAATTATCCCTTTCCATGGAGATACACGAAGAAATACCTTCTCACCCAACTCGTATTCCATCTCCCTTCTATGCTGATCAACATAACTTTTCTGCCTATCCTGTGCTGCCTTTAGCTTGTTCTTGACAACCTTGATCTTATCCACTGTGTCTTGCACTAGCTCTGGCCCTTCTAATGCACGTGCTCCTTCTTCATCCCAAATGATAGGGCTTCGGCACTTTCTGCCATACAATGCTTCATATGGTGCCATCTGGATACTGCTATGATACTGGTTGTTGTAAGCAAATTCAATCAATGCTATATATTCATCCCAAGCACCTATGAATTCCATAGAACATGCCCTAAGCATTTCTTCCAATGTCTGTATAGTCCTTTCTGATTGTCCGTCAGTCTGTGGGTGGAATGCAGTGCTAAAGTTCAATTTTGTTCCCAATGCATTCTGTAAACTCACCCAAAAACGTGAAGTAAACCGTGGATCTCTATCAGACACAATGGACACTGGAATGCCATGCAATCTGACTATCTCATTCACATATAATTTGGCCAAACTCTCAAGTGTACAACCCCATCTGATAGGTAGAAAATGTGCTGACTTGGTTAATCTGTCAATAATTACCCATACTGCATCATTTTTCTGTGGAGTTCTTGGCAATCCATAGACAAAATCCATCGTTATTCTTTCCCATTTCCATTCTGGCACTGGCAATGGATGTAACTTACCAATTGGTGCCTGATGTTCAATTTTGATCTGCTGACATGTTAAGCATTTGGAAACATATTCTGCTATGTCTTTCTTCATTCTTGGCCACCAGTAATGAGGCCTTAAACTGTGATACATCTTTGTCATCCCTGGGTGCATTGCATACGGTGAATTGTGTGCCTCTTCCATTATTTCCCGACGCAAGTTCTCAGTGTCTGGAACACATATGCGTGACTTTAACATCAGTGTATCATCCTGCAATTGAAAATCTTTACTGTTTTCCTGCCTTACTGATTCAATTTTCTCACACAATTTAGGATTTTTGCTTTGTGCTTCTTTGATCCTCTCCTTTAGTATAGGTCTGACTCGAAGAGTAGCAATAAGTGATCCTTCATCATGTATATTTAATTCAACATTCATAGATCGTAATTGAATCAAATATGGAAAAGAGGATACTTGCAAGTGAGCTACACTGCCACTAGCCTTCCTACTTAATGCATCTGCTACCACATTGGCTTTCCCTGGATGGTATTCAATCGTACAGTCATAATCTTTCAATAGCTCTAACCACCGTCTCTGCCTCATGTTTAATTCTTTTTGTGTCAGCAAATAACCCAAGCTTTTATGGTCTGTGAAGATTTGGAATGTCTCACCATACAGATAATGCCTCCAAATCTTCAATGCAAATACGACTGCAGCCAATTCTAAATCATGCACTGGATAGGAGATCTCATGTGGTCTCAGTTGTCTGGATGCATAAGCTATCACCTTACCATGTTGCATCAACACACATCCCAAGCCTTGGTGAGAAGCATCACTATATACTGTAAACCCACCTGTACCTGTAGGGATGGTTAACACTGGTGCTGAGGTTAGCCTGTGCTTTAGTTCATCGAAACTTCTCTGACATTCTGGAGTCCACTTGAAAGACACATTCTTTCTCAACAATTTAGTCAAAGGGTTAGCAATTAAGGAGAATCCATCAACAAATCTACGATAATATCCGGCTAAACCCAGAAAACTACGCATTTCTGAAATATTTTTAGGAGCTTCCCAATTTACCATAGCCTCAATTTTCTTTGGGTCAACCTCTATGCCCTTACATGACACCACATGTCCAAGAAACACCAAATGATCTAACCAGAATTCACATTTACTCAATTTGGCATATAATTGTTTCTCCCTCAAAGTTTGCAACACAATTTTTAAATGTTGTTCATGTTCTCCCCTATTCTTTGAGTACACCAATATGTCATCAATAAATACTATCACAAACCTATCCAAACATGGTTGAAACACCTTATTCATTAAAGCCATAAATGCAGCTGGAGCATTAGTCAATCCAAATGGCATTACTAAAAATTCATAATGCCCATACCTGGTTCGAAAGGCAGTCTTTGGAACATCTGCTTCTGCTACCTTCAGCTGGTAATAGCCTGATTTCAAATCAATCTTGGAGAATATTTGGGCTCCTTGCAACTGGTCAAACAAATCATCTATTCTGGGCAACGGATATTTGTTCTTCACTGTCATTTTATTCAGTTGTCTGTAATCGATACATAATCTCATTGTTCCATCTTTCTTTTTAACAAATAACACTGGAGCTCCCCATGGTGATACACTAGGTCTGATATACCCTTTATCAAGTAACTCCTGCAATTGGGCCTTCAGCTCTTTCAACTCAACTGGGGCCATTCTGTAGGGTGACCTTGATATTGGTGCTGTTCCTGTTACTAGTTCAATAGTGAATTCTATCTCTCTATCTGGTGGTAAACCAGGTAGATCATATGGGAATACATCAGCAAATTCCCTTACCACTGGTATATTTTCAAGCAAGCTATCAGTGGTTCTAATATCAGTCACATATGCCAAATATGCTTCACATCCCCCTTTGATCATTCGAAATGCCTTTACTGCTGAAACTAGACATGTAGGCACAAGTTTTCTTTCACCTAGAAATACTACCCTTGGCTGGTTTGGTGATTCCAAAATTACTTCCTTAGTAAAGCAATTCACTATTGCATGATGTCTAGTTAACCAGTCCATTCCCAGTATCACATCAAATTCATATATTGGCAATAAAATCAAATCAGCTATTAACTCAGCTCTGTCAATGCATATCAGGCAATCACGACAGACATTATTCACAACTACCACTGTTCCCAATGGAGTGCTTACATTTATGTCAATCCCCAAAGGCTCATGCATTTGACGTAGTTTAGATGCCATATGCAATGATATAAATGAATGAGTGGAGCCTGGGTCAATCAATGCATATGCTAATATTTCAGAAATATAAATATTACCAGTGACTACTTCGGGAGCATCCACTGCCTCTTGTCTAGTCATAGCAAACACCCTGGCCTGAGTAGGGGGTCTAGAACTCTGACCTTCAGATCTAGTCACTCCTCTGCCCATTGTACCAATCCTGCCCCTGCCTCTTCCTCTGCCCTATGTTCCACTAGTAGGGTAGACCCTCGGAGCCTCAACTGTAGTCTCAGATACTCCTCTACCTCTGCTGGTCTCTGCTAGTTTGGCTCTATTTGGACAGTCTCTATACATGTGCTCCATTGATCCACAAAAATAACATGCTCCTGTGAGCCTTCTACATTCGCCCGTATGTTGTCTGCCACAATGACTACATGTGGGCCTTTGTTCAACATATTGGCTCTGCCCTCTGCCTGGGTAAGAAAAAGTCATGCCTCGACCTCTAAAACTGGAGTACCCACTTCTGTTACCAGATTGTGCAGGCATATATCTACCTTTTTTTCCCGACCTTCTGCTAGACTCACCAAAGAACTCACGTGATGGCCTTGTAATTTGTTGCTCCCCAGCTTCTTTCATTAACCGTTCAGCTCTAATTGCAGCAGCTCTGAGTCTAGCATAACTATCAAGATCAGTAGTCGTGATTCTGTTTTTGATCTCATATTTGAGGCCCTCTTCAAACTTCCTGCATTTGTCTCTTTCAGTAGAGACCATGAAAGTGACATAATGGGAAAGCTTGTTAAATTGTACTTCATACTCCGCAATAGACATATTCCCCTGCTTCAGATTCAGGAATTCCTTCCTCTTCTCATCTTTATATGCTTCAGGCATATAATTGTTCTGAAATTCCAAGAGAAAATCATTCCATGTTAACACCGGTGGTTGTGCATCACTACAACCATCACTGTCAGGGACTGTCTCCCACCATTCATAAGCATTTCCTTGCAGTAAGGATACTGCATAATCAAATTTCTCATCTGGAGTACATCTCATCATATTCAGTACCCTCTGTGTCCTTTTCAGCCATGTCTCAGCTTCTGCTGGGTCTGTTGTGCCATTGAAATCAGTAGCACCATGTTTCCTCAGCTTGTCATACCGTCTTTCCTTGTACATTTCAGGACCATATACTTCTTGTTCTAGGTTTTCATGGGGTACTTCTGCATGAGATGACTGTGATGCATGTACTGGAGCTCTAGCTCCTATTGCTGGTTGCTCTCTATGTAAATGAGGTGATGCCTCATGAGAATGCATTTCGGCCGGCCTCTCCCTCCTTGGTGTATCATGTCTTATGATGTCCCTAAAATAAATGAAAGTATGTCACTACATAATGTTCAACACATATGATGCATATGTTATCATGCTCTTATGCAGATGCATGTTCCCATGGAACCTATCCCTGCTCTGATACCAAAAATGTAACATCACACCTCTTATGCATTTAAGTATAACCTATCCCTGTATCAAATAGTCACATACTGCATACTGAAAAGGAAAAATACCCTGTTAACAATAGTAGTAAAATTTTTTTTTTTTTCATATCATATCCTGTAAAATTACTAAATGACTTTTCAAGTCAACATTAAAACCACAATACGATATATCACATATATCAAAATATAAACTTTACACATAAGTATTTCCGAGTTGATTTCATTTATACATATTTAGACTCATTCCAAAATGACTATACATATTCAAGCATATAAGTCCAAAATACATATGACATATTTTTATGCTTGTGTGGAATGCAAGGAGAGAGAGTGATGAGGCTCGGCCAATGACCTGTGCTCCATGTCTTCTATACACTACTCAAAATGAGCTATCACTTTTCTTTACCTGAAAAATGACGCAAATTAATGAGTTGCGGCTCAGTGAGAATAATCATCCAATGAGCTCTAAAGTACCAAACAACTCATAGTAATAAATCACAAATCCAATATATATCAGGTATTCTATTCCATTCATCAGTATCATATAAGTATCAATAAAGTTGAAACATATAATCATTACTCTTTATGTATGCAAATGCTTTGCTTATTTCATTTTGTTGTGACCAAGTTAAACAGACATTGCCCCGGGTATCCATGTGAACATTTGCCATGTGAACATTTGCATTTGCAATTGTATTTGCATTTGCTAGCTAGCTTGATCATTTGTTTCATTTGCACATTTGTTGGGCCATAGGCCTCTTCTTTTGCTTTGCAATATTGATTAACTAGTCACAACGCCTTTTAAGTCCATATGCATATGCATTTGTACTAAGCATTTATGAACCATTGCATTTTATCACATATAACATACATATACCACATATATGCCTCATATGCCACGCATATACCTTGCATATACTATACATATACCATGTATATATATCACATATGTCAAACATATACCTCAAATATACCACAAGTATACCATTTATACGTATCACAAACGCCACATATTGCCCATCATCATATTATCAAGGACAATCATGACAATCATATATCAAACCACAAACGTCACATATTGTCCATCATCATATTATCAAGGACAATCATGACAATCATATGTCAAACCACAAACGTCACATATTGTCCATCATCATATTATCAAGTACAATCATGACAATCATATGTCAAACCACAAACGTCACAAATTATCCATCATCATATTATCAAGGACAAATTATGACAATCATATGAATCACATAGCAAGCAACATTCATTTGCACTAAGAATTCAATCGATAATTAGACTCACCGTTCTCCTTTGATCCCGACTCTTACTTATTGTCTATCTGCTCCTTGTGGGTCTCCAATATGTTGTGAGCCTATAATCACTCTTGGCTAATCTTGTTCCTGCAATTTTTGGAGTGAAAGAAGGAAGAAATGGTGGCTGAAACTTGAAAAGAAATGGAAGGAATGAAGCAAAGAAGAAGAAGAAGAAGAAGATGAGGAAGGGAAGTGATAAGGTGGCTGCCTAATAAGTTAAAAGCCACCACCCACCACCTTATCTTCCTTTTCTTTGTTTCATCCGTCCCCTTTTTCCTTCTTTTTTTATTTATTTATTTATTTATTTATTTATTTATTTATTTTTCTGACTTTTTTATTTTTTTTATTTTATTTTTTTATTATTATTATACAAATCAACATAATATGCAATTTAATCTCAATCTAGTCATTTTGCTTACTTTAATTTAGTCACCTTATTTCATTCATTTTTTTTAATACTTTTTATCCTCATTTAGATTATAAATACACATGTGTGACTCAATACAATTGCAATGTACTAGGACACGTAGCTAGTGAGTGTCATAAACTTGATCCTACGAAAATACGTATGAAATGCATGTGTTCAATTGAATTATATTCAAATGCATATGTCAAAATAAAATGCATGTAATAATGCATATGTGGGAAGTCGAGGATGTTACATATAAAGAATGAGATTTTGTGATATATTGAGCTTAGTAATGTATGTTAGAGAATTGAGTTATGATAAAGGCATTTATATGTATTAGAACATGACATTATTTATCCAGTAAAATAAGAATGTTGATATGTTTGTAAAGGTAATTAAGTAAAGATATATGAATAATGTGGAAATATGAATATGCCTATTACTCTAATTACGGACTAGAAACAGGATAGATGACATGTCATTATGGAGGCGAACGGTACCGTACTATATGAGATATTGCTTGGTCAATGTGGCTTTAGCTCTGGGAGATTGACTTGAGAAGTTCTGTTGAGCATACATAAATTTAGGACAAGGTGACTTTAGCTATAGGAGCGTCATTGGTCTGGTGATTCATCTATGATGATATATTACTCAATTAATGTGGCTTTAGCTATGAGAGCGCTATTGATTTGACAAGCTCTGTTGAGCCAGATAGTGGACAGGGTGGCTATAGCTCTACGAGCGCTCCTGATCCATAACCCGTATCCAGTAAGTCAAATTTTAGAATGATGTGGGCAAGATAATGAAGTTAAGTTGAACGATAATGCAAAAATAATATGAAATTGAGATAGAATATTAAAGAGATGGAAAAAGTAACTTATAATTAAAGATAAATGAAAATAACATTGTACATGTATCCATGATGCTCATAATCATATGAAATAGGGACATGAGGAAAATAATAGCTTGAAAAGATTTTAATGCATAAAATGACATATGTTAATGCTTGTTGCATAACATAGTATATTGTCTTATTTATATACACCACTAAGCCTAGAGCTTAGCGTGAAAGTTTTTCTTCCACATGGATATAAAAAGGTAGCTGAAGGTTGTAGATAAAACAAGCAGTGATCCTAGTCAATTAAAGCAGCCGATTTTGAAATAGTGGGTCACAATCTTTTGAACTTTTATATTTTGCTTTTCCTATTATATATTTTCAGATTTGTAAATTGACTTTCATATGTTGTTAAGAATTAACTTGATATTTATAATTACTATCTTATAAATAAAATGTACGTTATTTCTTGTATATATATGAGCTAAGAGTAAAAAAAATATGTATGGCTTTCTACCATTTACTAAAATAGTGATTTGAATAAGTCAGTGTAGCTCCTTTATCCTGGCACGTGCTGTTTGGGTAAGGGGGTGTTACAAGTTTTCTCATACCAGAGATCAATATATTGTGTTTTTCTTTGATTCCTAAACCAAAACACTTAAACCAACATCAAAAATCAAAATTTATCAAGTTTTTGGGAGTTAGAAGTCTAATGAAGTTGTGTTCTTGAGGAAGCCGAACCAAAGAAGAATAAATGAGTCTAAATCTTTCTTTCTAGTTATGCTTCCTTCAATCTTGGTAAGGAATCACATTGCTCCTTTTTCTTTACTAGCTTTCATAGCCTTTTTCCATGTGTATTTTGTTTTTGGTAGAGACCCATTTTCAAATGGGTTAGGATTTCGGTTGATCATGAGTTTTTATGGTTTAAGACATCTCTTTAAGCTTGATTAAGATTATAGTATGCTTTAGTGAGAGGTTATGTGAGTTTAAATTTATATAAAAAGGTTTAAGGTTAGAGTTTGATCATTTATGGCTTTAAAATTCAAGTATATGGTGTATAGAAGTTGATAAATATATGTTGTATATGATAGGAGTTGGAAGAGAATGTGGTGAAATCCACCAAGAGAACAAACAAGATTGAGAGAAAGCTTGGGTTTTGAGGCTTTATTAGAGGTATGTATATATATATATATATATATATATATATATATATATATATATATATATATATATATATATATATATATATATTTATATTTAAATTCCCAAAATGCGACATGTGGTGTGTTAAATGCTTTAAATGCAAATTGTTGGTAGTCATAAAGCAATTGATATAGTTAATGCCATAAGTATTGAATGATATGAATATAAATGTTAAGTTATTCACGAAATGCATTAATGAGAATGCATGAAAAGAACTTTGTCATAAATATAACAAATGTGCATTTATGAGTATAATGAAATATGATGACTTTAGTGGTTGAAAAAAGTAATTAATGATGTATTAATGCATATGGAATCATAAATGATTGTTAATATGTATAATGAGCAAAAAAAAAGGGGAATCAAATGATTATGTGCTCTTTTGAGTTTAATTGATTATATAGCAAGATAATGCATGTTTGATGAGAATGTTGATAGGAAAAGATTGTCATTGGACAACGAATAGAGCCCTTGCATGTAGATTGCCTTGAATGACTTATTTTATGGTGGTTTTTCTAGAAAATCCATATTCACACCCATGACATAATCAACCCGGAATTGCCCAGATCAAGTAGAAGGCTTCACATTTTGAGTCACCAATTGATTCATGACCATGAATCACGGAAGTCATGCCCATGAAGAAATATGCAGTTTTTTATAGAGATATTCACGACTTTATTCATAGTTTGATTCATAGATATGAGTGCAGTCAATGAACCTTCACATCCGTGAACACATAGTTCATGCTCGTGAAACAGATTTAACATGTTATATCTTGCTTCTTCCATGATTGCAATATATGAATATGCACATGTTTCTATTATGGTATGATATAAATAAAGGATACATGAATATATGATTGTTCATGCATGTATGATACATGGTGAAATTCATATGTTCCAATGTTATGTTATAAGATAAAGTTTTATATAAAAGTATAACAAAGAATATTGGAACAAGTAAAGCCTAGACTCGACTCTAGGATTAGAAATAGGATAAGTGACATGCCATTAAAGAGGTGTACAATACCGTAGTTATATATTACATAGTGATTTCTTTTAAGGACAAGGTGACTTAAACTTGGAGAACGCTCTTAATCCTATATATGCAAAAAATATATGTTTTACTCAGTAAAAATGGTTTAAGTTTGGAGAGTGCTCTTGACTTGAGGAGGCTAGACAGACATACATAATTAGTGGTAGGGTGGCTTAAGCTCAAAGAGTGCCTATGTTTACAATCCATATCTGAATAGTCTAAGCTGAGAGTTTTTGGGTTGAGATGCTAAGAAGCTAAAGTAATAAATAAATATATTATAATGAAAAAAATGTTTAATGATACATGTATACGATGATAAATGCTTAATATGTTATATGCTATGAACATCGGTAAGTGCTTACTTAAACATAATATAAAGATATAATATTTTATCAGTTCCACAAGATGAAGTATATTATATAATACTATGACATCATTGTCATGCTTGATGTTTTGATATAATGCTATGAATATGAAGTATGTTGATATATTTTATGTGACTACATGTTAAATTTATATGCCTATATGTACTATTAAATTTTCAATAACTTAACGTGCAAATGTTTTCTCACGCAGGGCAAAATCTAGTACATAAAGATATTGGTTGATCCAGAAAAGTTTGCCCAAGTTTAAAGACAATAGAGCAGACTGGACAAGGGTCGGTGATATGTCATATTTTACATTTTGTATATGATATATGAGTTGTTTATTTTCATACATATCTTATATTTTGAAGTATATATAATCTTTTATTTTAAGACATGTATTTTTATAAATATTAGACAATTAGAGCCCAAAGTCAATATTTTGATATATATATATATATATATATATATAATCAGTTTATGTGGCAAAAATGGTTTTTCAAAGAAAAGAAAAATTTTAAAATTTTATATATTTTTTGTAATAAGTACTGGCTCATTTAGTTGGATTAATTTTAATTAGATAAAAGAAAGCTATATAAAAAGTCTAGAGAATTAGTGTGGGTCCATCAACTTGACTTGAGCTTGATTTTTAGCCACCTTAAGAGAGATTAAGAGATAAATATGGAAATATATTTTTAACCAAGGTGGCGGCAATATGAGATGATAAAATCTGCCCTCATGTATTATTTTGGTTAATATTATGTTTAGTCCTCAGATTATGTCATTTTTACATTTTTGTCCCAAAATTTTTTATCTTTTGTAATTTAGTCTCTCACTAAATTCTATCATTTTCCACATATTAAACACTATTGTTTTTTATTTCATTAATTATTTTTAATTTTTTATTAAATTTTAAATTTAAATTCTGATCGATCCGGTCCATCGATTTTAAAAATATATACGAATCGGGATCCAAATTAATGGATGTGACATGTATTATTCTTGGATAAAGCCTTACGCGAAAGATAAACTTAAATATCGATCTGGTGCTTGTGTCTTCTAGGGTTATAGTCGATTACATGAAGGCTATCTTTGTTTTGATCCTTGTACATCTATGATTATCACATCATGCCATGTATTTTTTGATGAGGAGGAGTTTTCGTTTGCAAATAAAAATGAGCTACCTGAATCTACTCAACCACGGTTGAATGAATTACCAATAACTATCACATTGTCGACTTTGTCAAATTCGACAATTGCTACTGCCACAAATTCCACTTCAGATGGCTCAATCTCCAATGGAGATTCCTCTATATCGACTTCGTCTACTGCTGCTGGTTCCAACGGTTTATCACTTGTGGACGACCTTGAGCCCTTTGGTCCACTTCCATCTGTAAAAGAACCTATGGCCACCACTGTGTCACCGCCATTACTAAAACGCATCCCATGATTACTCATGCTCAAACTGGATCCCTCAAATCCAAACAACCGCAATCTCATTTAGCAAATATCGAAGTTGAACCCACTTGCTTTCACAGGCAGTCAAGTTATAAAATTGGCGGCATACAATAAATAATGAATAAATTGCCTTAATTTCTAATGGCGCGTGGACCTTGGTGCCTCCTCAGTCAGACCAAAATACTGTTTGTCACACTAAATTAAAGTTGATAGCTCGATTCATAAACACAAAGTCAAATTAGTTGCCAAGGCAGGCCAGCTTAAGGCATATGCCACTAATACCTATGCCTAGGTCTCCATTTATTGAGGGGCTCTAATTTTTTATCCATTACTTATATAAGTATTTTGAATTTTTAAATTTGTTATTAATTATATAAAACAAATAAATCTATTATTTTTTTTGGATTTTGAATATATGACATTAAATTTAAATGATTAATTATTTGTGATCAGTTAATTTAAATAATTATATTAAAAATTATCTTAAATTTACAGATAAATTTAATTTTTATTGGTTAAAAAACTAACTAATAGATTAACTCAAATACAATTAGTTTTTAGCTTTATATAATAAACGAAACTTTAAATACTTTTTTATGTAATTTGTTTATTGATTTTTGCCTCTTTTTTCTTTTCTTTTTGAATAATTTTTATATCTCTCAATTTGTATGGAGAAAATAAAAAAAATTATTTTTTATTTTTACTTTTTACACTTTTTCCTTTTAATCTTGTATAACTCATATACTTAAGATTAATTTATTCTTTTTTTTTTAATTTTCTAAAACAAATTGCTTTCTAAACTTGAATATAAAACTTTAATTAGTGATTTTACATTAAAAAGGTAAGAAAAGTAAAATTTGAATAACTTTAAATTTTTTTATAATATCAAAGAACCACTAATTAACTCTTGCCTAAAGTCATACAAATTCTTCAGTTGGCCCCACCCTATGCTAAGAGCTTTCACCAATGGTCTAGCATTGACTATTATGATACCGTGTAAAATTGAGATAAATGCTTAATTGTATTTATGATAAAATCATGTATTTATACAAGTAGGTTTAAAATACAAGTAGAACACAGAGAGAATACAACATTCCTAATTTGATATTAACATAGTTTTCTACTCTATTATATTAAAACTCTTTTATTTGATTACTAATTAAGCAAAAATGGAAAATCATTAAAAATCAAAAAATCTGAATTTTCAATTTATTTTTCAATAAAAGGCTAGAAGAATGGGCTCTTTATCCTTCTTTTTAAGAAAGAAAATGGAAAAATATATGTATTTTTTGTTTTGTTTTCTGTTGGCTGTAAAAGAAAAAAGGATAATTGCGGAGAAGTATATATATATATATATATATATATATAAAAACAACTTTACAAATGGAATCGTGGGTATGAATGAAATATGTAGCAAACCCAAATTCCATACCTAAAGTATGATTAATTGATATACATAGGAGATCAATTATGATATCTATATAAAGCTAAAAGCTTAGCTAAGTCTGCTATTATTACGTTGTGTTTAATGCCATCGTTTTCAGTTTTCGCCATCTAATTTTTCTTTTTCTTTTTCTTTTTTACTTTGACTCTTAATTTCTTCTGAAAAATTCAAAAAGTTAAAAACGTAGTAGAAGGTCTATGGTAAGCCGGTGCTTTATGATAGTGTAGTGTGGACCAAAAACTTAACCTTACATGCGACGTTGGCATTTATCCCCTTTATATGTTTCAGATTTTTTTCCACAATATCTCCTATTTATGTCAAAACATCATATATATATATATATATATATATATATATATATATATATATATATATATATATATATATATATATATATATATATACCCATGTTACACTTAGAAATGAACTGTAATAAATTTTTAAAAATTTAAGTCATTTGAAATAATATTTATTCATTTGATGTTATATAAATTTCAAATATTACAGTATAATACATTATATAATTTTTTCATATTTAAAATATTTTTATGTGATTTTTCTAAGGTTTTATATATTTATATTATAGTGACATTTTATAAATATTTATGCTCATTACTTATAACTGCAACTGCATGACAGTCAGTATATTAAAACTTCGACTTTCATAATTCTTATTTTAAACGATATTTTTATCAAAAGATTTTCGCAGTTAATTCTTTTAAAAATTTGTTTAAGTCTGTCAAAATTAAAATCTCAAGATGGTTATCCGTAATTTGTTCATATATATAATATATATCAAATTAATAATATATTATTAATTTTTCATATAAAATATTAATTTTTTATAATAATTATTCTTTTAACATAATAAACTATTAGTTTTGTGTATAAATAAAAAAATAAGAATTGAATTTAAATATTTTTTTAATTTTTTTTTTGTTTTGGCATTTATATGCTCCATGAAAATGATAAATAAATAAATCGCATCCCTCAGACTTTACCTTTTAAAATTTCTTTTCCATTTCTTCTGTTCATTTTTCTCAAGTAACTTGTTTATATCAAAAACATAAAACTTCAAGTTTTATAACATATCAAATGTAATAATAGGGGGATTGACCCATATATATAATTTTTATGTTTTTTAAATATTATATCCCTTTTGTCATAAGTATAAACTCAATTATATTTTTGACAAATTAAAATGTTAATCTTTTATTTTTATTTTTATGAATACATATTCTGATGGACGTGGATTTCGAACTTTAATTACTTGAGAGAATCCCAAATTCTTCAAATAATTGACCCATATATATAATTTTTATGTTTTTTTTTTAATATTATATCCCTTTTGTCATAAGTATAAACTCAATTATATTTTTGACAAATCAAAATGTTAATCTTTTATTTTTATTTTTATGAATTCATATTCTGATGGACGTGAAATTCGAACTTGAGAGAATCCCAAATTCTTCAAATAACTGCACCAAAAGTAAAAATTAAAGTTAAAAATTATACTTTTATTTTTCTTAATATATCCTTATATATAGATATATTAATTACATGCATATTAAAAAATTAAAAATTGAATGGTTATTTCACATTATCTACCCACTTTTACAATTAAAGTAGACTATCGAATAATTCAAAAAATTTGGAATATATAGTAATTTTTTTTAAAATTAAGCCAAAATTTTCCAAACATAAAACATCCTAGAGTAATTTTTTTCCCTTTTTCTTCTTATTTTTAGAAAAAAGATTTTGTGCATTCTAAGCGACATTGTATAGGAAGATGGGACCCACCTATGCCATCAAACCAAACATAACAAACCTAATCTGAAAAAAATCATCACAATCTGATGCGATCTACCGACTCTCCCTTCTTTATAATTACAAGTATCAAACATGGGACTTAGAATTAATTGGTTGCATTTCTCTTTCAAACATTGATTAGCAATAGATAGCTAATTACTTAATTAATTGATAGCTTGATTCTAATTATCATTCCATTTTTGAAAAAGTATCTTACTACAAAATTAATGCAAAGAAAACAAGAGCCTAATTATTCCTAATAAATAGTTAGACGACAAAACAAAAATCATAATTACAATTTGGTTTTTCCTTGGGGCAAAATAAAAACTAAAAAGAGAAGCTTATGAGATACAGATAATTGGGTTAAAAGGAGAAGAAAAGGATAAAAGCAAGCATTGATTGGAGGTGGCGTGTGAAAACTAAAAACCAAAAAGCGTTTGCGCAGGATCTACCGTTAGATTCTGCTTCATGCTCACTTCTTTCACACACTCATCTCTAGGAGTGTACATTCCATCGGTTGAGGTTAAAAATCAAATCCAATTCAATAATTCGAATTATTGAAAAAAAAAAAGAAAGAAAACCTTCTAAATCAAGCTGAATAAGTAAAAAAGAAAAATTTCATGGAGTATAGATGTCCACATGTATATACACATTAGAGTTTCGAACCATTTGGTGGAGTGGTTTAAGATAACTGATGACTAATAAGGGTTGCTAATATACAACTAGTTGATTGAAAAAAAATGTATGTATTTAGTTTAGTGGTTACTATTTATATATTAAATGACTGCTAAGAATATTAATTATTTTTAATATAACTTATGCTTAATATGTTAAATACTATATATATATAACATTTAAATATATTTTTTAACATATAAAATGATTATTATTATTATTATTATTTTAACTATTATTTATCATATTTTCATATTTATAATTATAAATAACTTATTGATTAAAAAATTAATTTAGAGGAAATAAGTAATTTTAATTCATAAAGTTTATAAGGATAATACCTCCTAAATAAAAAATTAAATTAAAACAGTAGTTGATTGGAGGCTAAAATCAATTACTAGTTGTTAATTGAAATATTTCATCAAACACTTTTAAAACAATCGATTAGATATCAAGCAATTATTGAATACCAAACATCTATAAATTAGACCAGAAAGCTAAATCAATCACTCTTTTAATTATTAGCTTTTTTTTTTCTTCTTGTAGCTTGTAGATAACCGTTTTTCTTAATGAAGTATTCATTGGTGGAATTATCCAATCCATTTTTTGTTATGCATAAAAGTCAAATCAAATTGAATTCAATTTGATATATATATATATATATATATATGCCTTAGAAACCTCGCCAACTAGCCTCCCACCTACTCAAATCGGTGAGCGACCTAACTCCACCATCCTCATAATGCAATCTATCAATGAATTAATCACTAATATATATAGTGATTTCTAAATTTATCAGTAACATGCATGTAATTAAGTGAGATATAAGCAAATAACCACAGAAGTGGATCATGATCTTACATGTTATCAAGTTAGATGACATTTAATTAAATTTAATTAATATAATAATATAATTATAATTTAGCAGTCATAGACAATATATCGATAAAATTACATTAATTTATCCCTATTTTTAAATATCATACAATATAATAAGTACACATATATAGAAATATCGATAGCTTTTATTTTGTATTTATATGTTTTTTTATTTTAAAAGTATTTAAGAAGTAATAAAAATTCTGGTATTTCAATTTCTTTACATAACATGTCATCATTTGGTTTGTAATAATTCCGTAAATTTATAAATTAATACTAAGAAATGCAAATGTTTTGACATTTAAAAATATGAAACGTCAACTAAAAATAATATCGTAATTAAAGTCTTATAAAAAAAATGAAAAAGAAAACTGGAGTCATGCCATTTGTAATCAATCAACCTTAATGATTTGAATGGATGAATCTGCATGCAATCATATATAGGTCAGTATTACCAATTTAACATATACATGAAGATAAGGTCATAAGCTAGATTTCTTCATCTTTCCTTCTCCACAGTCCATAATTATTAATTTAATTAAATTATTTTAATTTTATGTATAAATAAAACACATGGAAAATGGAATTAATTACCATATATAAGCATGCATCCAACCATATATGCATAACGAGAGGTAAACCATCTTAAGAGGAGAAAATGTTATTCTAAGGCAAAAATGCTAGTTGAAGATGAAACTATCATTAGGAATTTGAGAAGAGTTAGTTATTTTCTGGGGTTCACTTTTTTTTCTTTTACTTTTTTTATGATTATGTAATTAATAATTTGTATATTGTGGCATTTATAATAATAATAATAATAATACATCATTAAAAGAGTAGAGAATATATAAGAGAAGAAGAGATTTTCTTGTCTGGTGGAGTAACCCAATAAGAGACTATCATGTAAATTATTTTACTTATATGTCATTTGCTCATTAATTTATTCTACATAAATTCGGTCTATGTAACTATTTTTCTGAAATGAGGTGAAATGAGATGAATAATGCTAAGATATCCCATTATTGGCAAATTGTAAGATTCAAACAGTTCTTATAATTAATTGCTTTGAGAAATTTTTGTTCCTTGAACTAGATTTGAGAATGGTTAGATTTAACGTTCATTATTTTTAACAGCTAGCACTTTGCTTCTTAATTAATAACAAATTAAAATTTTATGAGAATCAGAATTATCATCACAATGTAGCAAAACTTCAGCCAATTTATTCGTAATGATCGATTATTTTATTGACAAATTACTTGTAAATTATTGTAATCACAACTTAACCGTGACCCAAACTTACTATATGTACAGCCAATATTAATTTCTGTAAAAGAAATCTTTGGAGCAATATATTTTGCAATTAAAAATTATAGTTACATTTTTTTCTTTTCACAAATAAATATGAGAAGTATTTGTTAATTTCTCTATTATATATTCTTTATGACACATATTCTCAATTTTAATACTATGTGATTTATAAGAGAAAGAATAGAACTACGTGTCAATCAAAGGGAAAAAAAAAGATAATGGAGAAATTAATAAATACTTCTCAATATATATATATACCCATGTGTGAACAAGCTGCGCAGCAATCGTAGCATTGAAATGTTGATGAAAGATTTATATTTGATTCATAATGGGCATAGCATAAAATTTGCAGGCTTATACTATATAATGATTCTGCAAATCTTATATAATTTCTTAACTTCTTGAATTACATATTGACACCTGAATTTGAGAACGTATTTCTTTTTTAAGAGACATAATCATAATTCGTTGGATCAATTCTCGTCCAATTGTTGTTGCTCATTTTGTCATTTTATCTTATTATCTTTTTTCATTTATGCAATTTCTTATAAATATATCATCATCAGCCATTTCCAATTTAAAATGGCCATACATTTTTAAAATATTTAAAGAAGAGAGCCAAGGGCCCATAATTATTAATACTATTTATATACAAGTTGGAAAAAAAATAATTATAACATTGTTGAATAAAGGGTGAGATTAATTAATGTGAATAGTATCCTAAATTCCTAATTATTCTTGTGATTACACTTGAGAACACCTTGTTATTAAAATTTATATTTTTCCATTAGAATCCTTGAGATATATAGGGGAAAAATGCAAAATTATTCATATTTTTTTTTCAGCAAAAATTCATTTAAATATTAAAAATAAATAGAATCAAATGATTCTTGTAGAAACTTAGTAGTGATCTTTAACCCTACTTACTGCTTAAAACCAGTTTAAGAGAAGAGAATTGTCCAAACTATTGTAATATTTTATAATTAAGTCAACCAATATGGAATAATTCAATACTCCCTCGTATCCAAGCCCACTACAGGTAGAATATTTGCAGACCAACCGCAAGTGCCCCAATAAAAATTAGATAGTATATTTAATTGGAAAGTAGTCATAACAGTTGCCATTCGTAGTTCGTAGTTGGTTAATTCATGATATTTGTTACATTTGTTAGTTTTTATGTTTTGTCAGATGTAACTGCGTTCCTTAAAAAAGTCATGCCTTTACGCTAATAGGATAAAACTGCAAGATTAAGTGATTTTACTAACAAAATTATTGAAGCTTTGATATATTTGAAAGACCTCAATTTTATTATTAATGTATGATAAGTATATATACAATTACAATACTTGAAGAGCTAGTCTACTTAAAGAGCTAATACATATAATTTTAGATCGAATACAATATTTAGGAATCTATACTAATTATATAATGCAAAATTAATATGAAATATATAAAAATAGTATCCTAATTAGTACATAATTACTGCCTTGACAAAAAATGAGATAGTTTATTAACATGAAACATGATTAAACCAACTATGACATATATATTATGGCCGGTTATTGATTTGGGCCAATCATGGAGGGACGGTACCACTAATGCTACCATACTAAAGTGCCCTTAAAAGAAGTCCCTCTGTTCTTCCCACTTTAACCCACAATCCTCTCCTTACAGATTTCTTGGGATCATATCCTTTTCATTTTCTTCATGTATTTTTCTTCTTTTTCCTCTATTTTTATTCAGTATCCACTCATTGTATAAATAACCGATATACATGCCAATTAAGCTACCCTTTTTTTTTTAAAAAAAAAATCTAATAAGTATAAATCAAACTTGAGTGTTCGTAAAGTACTAAAAATTTAGTTTAGTAAAAGCTTGATTGAGTTTGTTTATTAAAATTGATGTCTTGAGTGATCTCAAACTCATTTTTTAAATTGTCTAATAAATAACTCAAATTTTTCATAGTAAAACTTAGTTTCATTAAATATGTGAGTCCTATTTTAGACTAAATGATAGATGATGGTGATAATCATCTTAGTGAAATATCCTAAATTTGGTTCATCAATGGGTGGTGGGGTTGATTGAGCAAACCCAAAATAGTGGAAAATAATTAAGTGGGTAATTGTATTTTTATGTTTTTTTTTGGAGGGGGGTGGGGCGGTTTGTGGGACTAGTTAGTTATAGGGGAGGTTTATGCTTAATTACCTCCTTCATATATTAATATATTGAGTCATACAAAAATTTCAAACTTGCTCATAATTAATATTCATACCTATGTGTGACCTTCTAGATAGAGAAAAGAAGGGTTTAACTAAGCTTGATAAGGACTTCAGGAAATAATATAGCTTCTAGAGAGAGAGAAGGCCATTAGCTTTAACCAAGGTTGATATGATAGTGACTTGTTTGTCCCCTTTTATTCCTTTTGTCCCTTCTTGTCCTTTTATAATTTGTCTTTTTTTTTTCTTTTTTTTTTTGTCTCTATGTTAATATTTTATTTTGCTTCAATATAAGTTTAATTTACTGAAGACAATAGTCATCTTTTGTAGCTGTACGAAATTGATTATACAGAAAGTTGGTGTGCAATTTCTTTTAGTTGCTTTTTATTAGTTTATAATTTTGCTTCCATTTAATTTATTTTTCTTTTCTTTGTTTAAAAGTTAGACAACGTTTGGGCACGTATATTAAAAATAGGAAAAGTGGTATTTATTTATTCTAAGAAATATTTATTTTTTATTAGTGTTATGAAAAGAAAAAAAATTGAAGGGGTAATTATAGAAACAATTAAACTTATTTAAAAAAATGATGGTCAGATCCGCAAGAGAAAGATAGATTATGAACATCATAAATTATGAGATTTCCAAAATCAAACTAGAGATTGCATAGACAGTGTACGACAAAAATAATGCATTAATTTTGTTGGTGCACTATCAGAATTGTAAGTTAAAAAATGGACTTGACAAGAAAAGGCAGTTTTTATTTTAACAAATTTACGAATAGCTTGGACTTTTTTTTTTATTTGATTTTCTTTTCCTTCAGTATATAAAAGCAATTCTCCCCAATTTAAACAACTCTAGATACATAGAAAAAGAATATATAATCTAAACTTTAGACCTAATAAATAAATTCACGCAGAAAATGTCAATTGTAAATTGAAAATGACTTACGTCTCGTTTGATATTGTATTTGGAAAAACACAACTTTTGAAAAAAAAAAGTTTAATTTTTTTGAGTTTTGAAAACTATTTTTAGAAATAAGTAGATGAATATATATTGTTTTTTTTTCTATAAACATATTTGAGGAAAAAAATTTATAAAAAATTAAAAAATCAGTTAATTAAATAAAAAAATTATAAATCCGATTTTTGATACCTAACAGTATTTCGAATAATTGCCTTGTTGCTTCCCCAAAGTCATAGAACTTGACACATTCTCACCCTTATTCTGCCAACTGGTAGGAGAGTGAGAAACTTATTGTCTCTTTTTAAATATTAGTTTCCTATTTCTTTCTTTCTTTCTTCTTGAGCTTGGCCTTCTCAAACTTATTGACATTGAGACATTTTCCTAACTTAATAAGGAAGAACTGGATGCTTAGCTCCCATTATTTTTGTATTTCAGCAGCAAAGCGTTTCTGTCGCTCCTCTTGTGGTAGAGTGGGATAAACCCATAATTTTAATTTGTACTTCTATATATTTGAAAATATGTTTTATAGTCGTGTTTGACCCATTGACCTCCGCATCACAAAAGCATAAGAAAAGAAAAATTGGAAATCCATTCAACACCAAACACTGCCCAAACAATATTAAACCTCCACGAGAGCATACGGAAAATATGGTTAAAGACAAATATCTCAATTAGCACTAAGATTTTTTTTTTTTTTTTTACTTCTGAAATCAAACTCTTCCAGAATACTATTTCCTCACATTTATTTTCCAATTTTACGCCCTACATAAAACGGTAAATCTCTATTTTTTTAGGAGAAAATTAAATCTTCAAAGTTTCATTTTCAGCACCAAAAACTCCCTTCTTCTTCTCCTGAAAAGCCCCAATCCTTAAACAATAAAATGCATATCATAATTTAATTGATACCAAACACAGTAATCTTCCCCAATCAAAAACTGTAAAATCGATCATGAACATACCAGAAGCATTGATCATAGAATCTCTCCATTGATCAACAGCAGAACTGGAGCTATCACCTGGTATAAATTTCTTTTGTTTTTGTAAACACTGAATCATTGAAACTTACATGCTAAAAATAATAAGACAACATACTAATTTAAAACTGGAATTTACTTTAAATTTAAAAGATATGACAGATCAATTCAATATTAATATATTCAAGACATATGCTCATTCAAAACTTAAAATGCTTTCAGACCATGGAAAGTATATGTTATTTTTATTTTATAGCTTAGAATGCAATTATTGAAGAATATTTAGTGTGAAAAGTTCTAAACAGAAACAATGATCTGCATTTCATCCTAAAATGGAATACATAATATAATTGAATTTTGAGTAATAAATCTTACATATACAGTATATGTATGTTATCTACATGTATTTAGTTGCATTACAATTTCAAATGGTCTATACAATGTATAAATGCTCCCCTTAATGTTTGTGATGTATGTATAACCTTTTGTTGCAGAAATTACTGTATTATACATGAAATTGTATATGTTGATTGTATGAATATTATCTATTGGGTATATGTATACTATATATTGTAAATGAAGTGAAAAATCAATTGGTTATAGATATAGATATCAGTTATGTATAAATTAATTCCATATTTAACACAGTATGTGTTAAATATATTTAGAACAGTATCTGATATGTGTATTTAGTACATTAAATATTATATATATATATATATATATATATATATATATATAGTTATTATATCATATGTCTAACATAATTACAAGATATAAAAACTTATATTTGCTGCAATTTTTTCCAGATATAACTAACATATTAGTTTTCATCCAACACAAAGGCTATTGGGAAGAAAATATACGATATGTCAACTTTATGGTAAATAAAGTGTTAATTTCAGAGGATTGCAACTACTACAAACTCTTGAAAACTCTTAGCAGTGAGCTGAATATCATAAATGAAGTGGCAGTTATTGAGATAAGGTACCAAGTTAAAGACAATTACCCACCATTGCTGATAGAAAATGACAAAATATTCAATTCTATCTAGAATTGAAAAAAAAACAGAGAAAAGAGACTGCACAAAGTATCCATTATGCATAAGTGTTATGGACAAGGATAATGCATTGACAATACCTCCAATTATGCAAAATTCAATAACATAAAGAGCAACAATGTCATCAAACTTAGAATTGGATAAAATATCAGAAAATATGGAGGTCAATTAAAACAACATATGTTTCATTGATTTTGTACACATTATGAGCAAAACCATCATTGATGAAACCACAATGACTCAATAAGTATAAGAGCAACAAGGAAATAAAAAAAACGTGTAATAGAGAATAAAATAGTAAAAGAAGTTGAAGAAGGGCAAATATACAAAGACAAATGCACATTAAAGTATGCCTTGAGTTTCTATGCATCATGCAATAACTTCCAATATAAAATGAACAAGTCATGCAACAAGCAGTATTTTTTCAGTTGCTTGGATAATAATTGCAAGTGCATGTTGAGAGCATCAAGGCTAAGAAAAACAAGTATGTTCAAAATCAGAAAATTAGACAATACACATACTTGTTCATGTGATATAAAAGTCAAAGACCAAAGACAAACAACTTCAAAAACTTATTGGCGAGTGTATTAAATTAAAGTATGTCAATGTTAAGACAATATACACCCCAACAGACATAGTTAGAGATATGAATTAGGATTTTGAGATAAATATAAACTACACAAAGACTTGGAGATCAAAACATAATGCAATAGAATAAATGAGAGGAAAACCAAATGAGTCTTATCAGAAGAATCAGAAGATTCTTTGATATTTTTACATGATCACAAAGATAAATTTAGGATCAGTAGTAATAATAGAAACAGAAGAGAATAATTCTTTCATCTATTTATTTATGGCTATGAAAGGGTCAATTAGAGGATGAGAATTTTGTAAACCAGTTACGGTGGTGGATATAGAGGAACTTTGTTCTCTGAAAGTACACAAGATGCAGATGGAAGGATATTTCCATTAGCATTTGTAATTGTGGATTCAGAAAATGATAATGCATGGGAGTAGTTTTTTAAGAATATAAGAACAGTTTTGGGTGTATGAGAAAGAATGTGCATACTTTCGGAAATACATGAAATAATTGAGAAAAGCAACATCAAAGGTACATTCATTCATATTTATTATGCATATGCAACTTATATCTGATGTGGAAGTTCCACATATCAGATTGTATATTAACATTAAAAATTGAATGATAAGAATTTATGAGAATTATATGAAAGTTATATCTAAATTATATGTGACATATTAATGTGTAAATTAAATCCAAAGGATTTAATGCTAACCTCCTGAAATATAGTTTTTTAAAGCAAACATATATATCTTAAAGCAACACATGAAGCGTGTGTGTACCATTTGCTAAATACTTGAAGGCAAAGTTTAAAAAAAACACTAATAAAATGAAAGATACATTCCTACACTTTGGAATAATTCCAACACCACATGGATGCGTTTTGCAAAGTTGATGAAAGAATCAATCAATATCTCTTTAAACTTGGGTACAAAAGATGGTAACACTTGCATTCAACAAGTAAAAGGTACCTCTCCATGATTTCGAACATAGAATAATCTTTGAATACTGCCAATAAAAGTGCAAGAGAGTTTCCAATAGTAACACTACTTGAATTCTTGAGATCTATGGTACAAGATTGGAGTTTAGTAAATAGAAATACAACAAAAGGGACATTCACAAAGCTAACAAAGATATTCAAAGATATCCTGGTTGGCAACTCCATTCAATCTTTAAAATTCAGGGTACATACCATGATACACAATATTCAATAAAGCTAATATAGTATATGTTACTAATATGTAACTTATATGTTACTTATACAAGAACTACCATTTTAAAAACTTTTAAATCATGTCAAACCAACAAATGATGAAATGTTCAGTGTGCTTGAAGGAAAAACAAATTGTGGTAGATATGAAACAAAGAACATGCTCGTGCAATAAATTTCAAATTGAAAAGTTGCCTTGCGAACATGTATGTGCAATTGTGAGATAAATGAACCATGATATTTACTAGTTTTTTTTTTTTCAGAATACTATACTAAGGAGGCTATGTTAGCCACATATAGTGTAAATACATACCCCATATGAAATGAAAACACATAGGATGTACCAAAAAATATAAAAGAAAAGTAAGTATTTCCCTCGAAGGGTAAAGTAAAGTCAGGAAGACAAAAAAAAAAAAAGATTTAAGCCAGCATGGGAAAACAAAATTAAGACCAAATGTGGAAGATGCGAACAACCCGGACACAATGTCAAAATAGGTAGGAATCAACAACAACAAAAACAATAAACAATTGCTACAATATGAATAAAAAAAAATTTAATGACAAATGTATGCACGACATTAACTTTTATATTCTATTGTATAGATATACATGTCATCCATATAGACTTTGTGGAACAATAAAAAAAATAATACCATGTGGTGAATAATACCTATTTTAAAGATAGTTGATATAAATTCAATTGATTGTTTATACAAAATTTGGCTCGAATAAAATCGTATTTTTATGGACAATGCACATTACCACATAAGTATTTGCATAACTAAACCTTATGTTCAATATGTGAACCCTCACTATGAGTTAATGAATTATTGAATATAAATCAATTGTCATGTGCTCTTATGGATGAAGAAATTGTGATTGTCACTTATGCTTGAGTATAAACTCCAACTCTTACAATCTAAGATATATATCTATTTTTTTAATTGAAACTTGTAAAGTAATAATATATGTTATGAAAATATATATTAGCATATTTTCACTATATGTACAATATATATTCCTTGTATTGTCACATATGTACAATATAGATAACAATATATGTTATCTAAACTGCATATATAATATATATTAATTATATGTACAATATAAGTAGCTTATTTTGAATAGTATACATGATATATGTATAGTACAACCTTCAATAATAACATGTAAAAAATTTGCATATTGTTCAAATTCCAATCTTTGAAGAGAAACTCAACAAAGGTTGTATCCAATCAAAATATTAACAACACATTTCACTTGTCATGTATAATGTGACAAAATAAATATACACACAAACTTCATAATAAACGCATGCTCAAGAAAACAAAAACTAAAAATTTTATAAGAAAATATGTAAATTTATATTACAAGTCCCATATTATATACATAATCCAACTAACTTCATATTCATGTACATAAAAATTTAACAAAATTGATGCACAAAACAAATTAAAACCCAAACAACTCCTTATACATCTTCGTTCTTCTTAAAATCATTATTCCTACTTTCCTTTCTCTTTGTCTTCTTGATCCTTTGCACTTCTGGATATTCAAAATCGGTTATAACAAATTAATCTTATAACACCTGCTAATTTGGGCATATAAATTATATTGATATATAAAGAGAGAATGGGTAGAGTAAGGTCTGAAAGGTTGAAAATAAGAATGAAAGAACTTTCATGCCTGTGAATGGGTATTCACATCTGCGAAAGTCGTGCTACAGTTCAAAATGACAGAGTTTAAATGAAATGGTTTTTTGAGTGTTTAGTGAGGTAAGAGAATATTCACGTCAGTGAATGGTTGAGTCACAATTGTGAACGATGTTTCACACCCATGAAGGGAGATTTACGCTCGTGAATGTAAATTGGTTTTGTATGTAAGCAACCACACTTTACTCTCTCATCTGCTCTTTATCTCTGTATCAAGCACTCTCCATCACCTATAAAACCATCCCTTGGCATTCCAAGGACTTTTGATCCACATTATCTTCCTTTTTTCACACACAAACCTCCATTTTTGAAGCTTGAAAAGCTTGAAAATCAAAGGATTTTGGAAGAGTTCTTAAACGGTGGTAATAGAACCCAATTTTTAGGTTGGATTTAGTTTGTTTTTTGTTATAAGGGTTTTATGAGGATGTTTTTGTATTCTTAAAAGTTATTATATGTAACACCACATCTTATACATTTGTGTTCAACCTATCCCTATATCAATTAATCACGCATAGCATGCTAGAAAGACAAAATACCCTGTTAACAATGATAGTAAATTTTTTTTTTTCATATCATATCCTGTAAAATCAACTAATGACTTTTCAAGTCAACATTAAAACCCACAATACGATATATTACATATATTAAAACATAAACTTTACACATAAGTATTTACGAGTTGATTTCGTTTATACATTTTTAAAACTCATTCCAAACTGACTGTACATATTCAACCATATAAATACAAAATGCAGATGACATATTTTTATGCTTGTGTGGAATGCAAGGAGAGAGAGAGTGATGAGGCTCGGTCAGTGACTTGTATTCCATGTCTTTTTTATGCTACTCAAAATGAGCTATCACTTTTCTTTACCTGAAAAATGATGCAAATTGATGAGTTGCGGCTCAGTGAGAATAACCATCAAATGAGCTCTAAAGTTCCGAATAACTCATAATAATAACTCACAAATCCAATACATACCATGTATTCCATTCCATTCATCAATATCATATAAATATCAATAAAGTTGAAACATATAATTATTACTCGTTATGTATGCAAATGCTTTGCTTATTTCATTTTGTTGTGACTAAGTTAAACAAACATTGCCCCGGGTTTCCATGTGAACATTTGCATTTGCTAGCTAGCTTGATCATTTGTTTCATTTGCACATTTGTTGGGCCATAGGCCTCTTCTTTTGCTTTACAATATCGATTAACTAGTCACAACGCCCTTTTAGTCCATATGCATATGCACTTGTATTTAATCATTTATCAACCATTGCATCTTTATCATATACAACATACATATATTACATATATACCTTATATGTCACACATATACCTTGCATATATCATACATATACCATGTATATATATCACATATGTCAAACATATACTTCAAATATACCACAAGTATACCATTTATATGTACCAAAATGTCACAAATTATCCATCATTACATTATCAAAGACCAATCATGACAATCAGATGAATCTCATAGCAAGCAACATTCATTTGCACTAAAGAATTCAATCGATAATTAGACTCACCGTTTGTTCTCTTTTGATTCCGACCTCTAACTTATTATCTATTCACTCCTTGTGGGTCTCCAATATGTTGCGAGCCTAATATGAAAACATAATTAATTAACTCATGATGAGGGATACTTAATATGACTTAAATAAATTAATATGCATTGTTCATGTATATAGTTGAGATTTTTCCTATGAGGTAGTGTGATTTTATGGGACTGTTTAGCCTATAAATTTTTCTATACATGACCAATTAATCTGATTCTTATTCCTAATTAAAAAAAAACATATAATTATAAAACATATTAAAATTTCAGATCAATTGGATCATTGTACAATATTTGGTGGAATTTCTAAGTGTGTTATGTTTTCTGCCTTGTTTTATGCCTTCAGGCAGTTTCAGGGTACTCATTATGGTTTATCATAACTTATAATATATAAGTAATATTTGAATGAAACTTTACAGACACTCATATGGGTTCAAATGTAACATTTTTCATGTTTTACACTTTCATTAATTATGCCTCTAAGGTCTTCCAATCATAGGCAACATTACACTGATCCAGAACAGAATTGGCTTTCGGGCCAGTATGACTTCTAAAGACCATAACTTAGTCTATATATACCCACTTAAGATTAAATTAGTACCAAAATTTAGCTAAGTCATATACCTATAACTTTCATGTTTTGATCAGTTACAGAATCTAGCTCTAACGAGCTCAAATGAGCCAAACAAGTTTCTGTCTCTGCCCAGGGCACCCAGTAGGCAGTTTAAACCATGGAACAGTCATGGTTCCATTCACCATAACTCAATATTTACAAGACCTATGAACCGTAAATTTGGTAAACAGATACATAACATAGATATCTACAACCTTTCTATTTTGAGGTACTTCAAATAATGGCTTAAACATATTCGAAATCAAAGCACACAATAGCTAACTTGGTTAGGGTTTGCACCCTGACCAAACCAGTTTCAGTGCGAAGAGGATATCTCATTCTATACACCACATATTGCAAAAATATTTATATATCCATAAATATAAGACATAAAGGAACACCTTTTGTGTTTTAAGCTTTTCCAGAATCAATTTCTATATGCATCAAAATCGGGTTGCAAAACAGTGCCTATTAATAAACCCTAAACAGTAAAATCAAGCTTAACAAAAAAATAAATGTTTACTCACCTATAATCACTCTTGGCTAATCTTGTTGTTGCAATCTTTGGAGTGAAAGAGAGAAGAAATGGTGGCTGGAATTTGAGAGAAAATAGGTGGAAGAAATGAAGCAAGGAAGAAGATGAAGATGAGGATGGAAATGAATATGGTGGCTGCCTAATAAGTTAAAAGGCACCACCATTTGTTTCACCCGTCCACTTCCTTTTTTTTTGTTTTTCTTTTTCTGATTTTTTATTTTTATTTTTTTTCCTAATTATTCTTGTTATTATTACACAATTCAACACAATATGCAATTTAACCTTAATCTAGTCATTTTGCATATTTTAATTTGGTCATCTTATTTCATTTATTTTTAATACTTTTTATCCTCATTTAGATTACAAATATACATGTATGACTCGATACAATTGCAATATACTAGGACACGTAGCTAGTGCGTGTCATGGGCTTGTTCCTACGAAAATACGTATGAAATGCATGTGTTCAATTTAATTATATGCAAGATACATATGTTCAAATGAAATGCATGTGGGGAAGGTTAAGGATGTTACATTATAAGTAATGGTGAGGATCACCAAAGGAGAGACAAACTTGAGAAACTTAAAGTTTTATTAAGGCTCAATTTTGGGTAAAGGTATGTTCATATTGATATATTAATTCGTCTTTCTTCCATTTTGACATGTTTATATATTGTAAATGCATAATGATAATATAAATGCATGATAGCAATGAAAATGACATGGCTATTGTGAGATTATGTGTTAAAATATTATGGATGTTATATAATGCAATCCTATACAATCATAACCATCCCGACTACATGAGAGAATACTACAAAACCCTTTTATGGAAAACCGGTTAAACTAATTTTTTTTACAAAAAATCGCTTATCAAAATAAAAGCCAATTACATGTTCCAAAATAAGATCTCATTTCTCATGACATATACACAAAAATAATAATAAAGAATGTCATGTATGAATCTCGTATGAATCTCCAACCCACAAGTAGATTTGTTCTGATTGATCTTTGTACGAGCTTGTTACTCTTCACATTAACATCTGCTATCAATTAGACTCCAAAACCTACGTGTAAAAAATATATCTACATGCTAAGTAACCTAATATTTAGTGGTATATATGTGCATAAAAATTCTACATACAATTATGATGTGTCATGTCAATGATACCGTATTCATAATCTTTAGCTAGTGATCATGCATAAGATATATATTAACTGTGATCTTTACCTTTATAACCGTATTCGCATACATACATAATAAATTAAATCCATAACTATACTGACATATATCTACATCCATTTTGTACATTTATATAAACATCAACATATTTTTTGGACTAGTTTTTCTTATCCTTATTATCATGTTTGCATATAAATCATCATAGACAAAAAACAAATCCATATAACACAATTATTTCATCATATTCCTTTTTATATATTTACATATCAACTGTATCCTTATTCCATATTTTTTATATATCTGGTTTACTATATCCATATATCACAACAGGTTCTATATACGATTTATCATACCATTTTTATTTGACTTGTCCAAAACTTTAAGTCAAACTATCTGGATGCGGGTTGTGATATAGGGGCACTCTCACTTATGCTTAAGCCACCATGTCATTGTCTGTATGTGCTCAACTGAGCCTCTCAAGTTAAAAACGCTTTCACCTGAGTTTAAGTCACATTGACAAAGTAAAAAGCAATCGAATTAAGGATACTTTCACTCGAGCTTAAGGCCTTTTGTCCTTTATTTGGATATGGTCAACCGAGTTTTTCAAATCAGAAGTGCTCTCATCCGAACTTAAATCACTCTGATTAAGCTCATAGCATATATTATGGTACCATAACCTTTTAATAGTATGTCATCTATCCTATGTCAAGTACTATATGAAAGAAAAAAGCATTTAGAATAAACTCATTTTCCTTTTTATTACCGTTATCACATCCATAGTCATAAGCATTTTACATATCCATATTACCTCATTTAAGCATCATCATATTTCTAATATATAAATTCATTTATATCACCCACATGTGATTATTCATATATCCATATTACTCATAGCATGCGATAAAACAATCTCATCATTTTGCATCAAAATCAAAAACTGCATATTATATATTTATTGTGCTTCATGGGAGTGAATACTCATTCACGGTCATAAAAATGTCTTTCACAGTTGCCTTATCCGTAAATCAAAACGTGATATCTACTACATACGAATACATATCATTCATAGCTGTTAAACCATATTTAATGGCTTCTTGACCAAAAAACTAACTGTGAAATTCTGTGTGTGTAACCGTAATGAAGAATAGACACCCTATATAATTCTTATAATAGCTGCACTATGATTGAGTTGCAACATAGTTTTTATCTTATATAATAGGACACCCATACTTAATTTTTTTTATCAAGGCTAACAAGTTGAGAATTTTTCATCAAGGCTAACAAGTTGAGAATTTCGATTCACATAGCACACACCGAAATGAGTATATACAATACTGCTGCCACCCCAATATATGTATAGAAACATAAAATTGTTAGCATAATTTTTGTAATTTAAAATGCAAATTTAAACTAATATGAACTATTGTTATATAACATTATACAAAGTTGTAAATGTCCAAGAAATTAAATCATTAGTCCACTTGGTTGTCAAAAAAATAAGAATAATAATAAATTAACATTATGCATAATTACACAACTATTACAAACAAAATATTTATAAATATCCTAATATTTGAAAACAACTATTATTACATAACAGTTATTTGCTAAAGTTTCCAACTTAGTTATATAGATTAGCTACTTAGTTAAAGTTTCCAAGAAATTAAAGTTTCTTGTTATTATCAACTAAAAATTTACTATGATGAAATCATTACTAGAACCTATTTAAAATCATTACCAGAACTTATTTAATTACACTGTATAAGCAAAATACAAGTGATATAGATTGTTATTACCAACTAAAAATTAACTATGATGAAAATTGATTTATAGTGTGTGGTGTAGGTCTTAGGATTTAAGGGTTTTAAGGTTTAGGAGTTGTTCAGTGTTTAAGGTATTCAATTCAGGGACTTGGTGTTTAAGATTCAGCATTAAAGTTTTGGGATTTAGTATTGGGCCTTACATTTTGGATTTAGATTTAGAACTAAATTTTTACAAATTTAATACATTGATATATTTTATATTTCACATCTGAAATTTTAAACATATATTTTTTTTATATGTTTCTTATATTAGTATATCAAAAAATTAGAAATCAGCAAGCAAATCTTAATAAAATTTCGCAAATATTGTTATATACATTTATTTTTTCTATGTAACTTATCATATATTTTGTTATATATTAAAAAACAATTACATAACAGAAAACCTAACTAATTTGAATTTATTCACAAATTTGATTTTCTATATTTACTTTTTGGTACAGGTAATAAATTTCTTTTCTAATATATAAAAAATTATAAATCATAAATCTTAATAAAATTTTGAAAATAAAATTTTTGTACATATAGTAACTTAATAAGTTTTGTAAATTTGTTAATTTTTAAGTTTCTTAGCATTTATTTTTTATATAAAAAATTATATATTATTAATATAAATAAAAAATTTCTCATGTATGCTTTTCTATATTTTTGTCTTCATATATATCAACAAAAAAAGTCGAAATATTTCTTTTCTTCATTTATTTTTATATACTTACATAAAACAAATATGATTTTTTTTACCATTTTTTAGCAAAATAATATAAATTATTCACATGCATAAGGAAGATCACAAGCAAAATAATGTATGTATCCAACAAAATAAAATTTCTACAATTTTTTATTTTTTTAGAGAAACAAAATAAGTATCACTATCACATCTTAAAAAAAAAAAAATCGATATGCAGTATGAAGTTGACATTTATGCAAAATGGCTATGGAGCAAAGCAAATTAAATAACCTAAGCAGGAGCAAGGTGAAATTCATAAGAAAGATTGAGTAGCATCCAGCGACGACCTGCAGCTTCTACAAAATGCAATGTATGCAATTTCATAAGGACGAACTAAATTAGAGAGAAAAATAAAAAACAATATAAAGCAAATTATTAACAACAATGAAGAAATTTAACCTATGGAGAGAAAGCCTTTGAGAAGCCAAGAACATCTGTGTAATTGCTTCCCTTTCTCCTTCTTACAGTACAAACCACTGGTCTAAATTATTTCATTTTTTTAGAACTCTGACATTAAAAAATTTTAAAATTTTTTTGGTTCGAACGGGTCATAATTTAACCAACGGATCAACTGATTTTCTCACCGAGTAGAAACATCTTTTGTTCATAGAAGCTAGCCGGCTCGGTCTACTGACCGGTTCACGGATTTACAGTTCGAACCAGCCGATCCAAGTCGGTTTTAATAACCATGATTCCAAATACAAGGTTGGATAACTTCTTAATTAATGCTTGAGAAATTTATAGTTTGAGCCCAAAGTTTAGGTTTAGATGGAAAAGCTGGAACTCCTAATTAAGTTTTATAAATATCAGCATCTATTAAATGTTGGATGAGAGAAGGAGAATCAACAAAACACTTTTTTTTTTTTTACTTGGAATTTTTACTGCTTCATATATATAATGAAAAACTTGCATGTTATTTATAATGCCAACATTACTTATCAAATACTCAAATTGACTTTTGGTAATCCTAACTTTGAAATTCTAAATACATAACTCTTAACATTAATTCTTGAACCTAGACAATTAATTTATGAACTTAGACATAAACATATTACATAAACAAAGGCCTTTTCAACTTTCTAATGATAAAAGACTGTATTAATGACTTGCGAATTTGGTTTAGTTTTCCAACATCAAATTGACACAGATAAAAGATAAAGACTTTAGGCGCAATGAAATAAACGCTCCAGTAAACAATCTAGCAAAACAAATATAATCTTGTTAAATTTAGTTGATAAAGAACAAGAAAATTTTCTCGTTTTTGTTTGGATGCAAGGAACTCGTCATGTTTATACTTGAGGATTCATGTTTTCTAACAATCAGATTGAGGACGTCTTTGCTTGCAATTCTAATTCTTTAGCAGTCCACATTTGTATTAGCAACTGCTTTATTGCGGATTGTTTAGAGAGTTTTATTTTATTAATTCGTACCTTAACAGCTGCTATACGAGCATAGAGAGGCTTTCATTGTGTTAGAGAGCTCTACTTCAATTTTTTTTTTCCATGTTGAGAAGTCACAAATTACATTAGCGAAGCAGAAATTTTAACTACATGGAACATTGGAGGTTACAAGTTTAACTTTTGTTGAATGCTTTTGGATTTTCAACATGAAAGCTGAAGGTGCACATTTTTTCCATTTATTTAGGGGAACGGGGATATCGGTAGAGAAGAGCATTCGATTGGTTCGGTTCAAAATCGAACCAAAATTATATAAACTAAACTAAAATGAGTTTTATTTGAGAAAACAAAACCGAACTGGATAACAACTAGAACTGAATCTAATGGATACAAAATATTTGGATTCAATTAGATTTAGTTTAATCGGTTTTATTAATTATTAATTATAATAGATTAAAACCAATTACCATAACTTTATTCATTATGATAAATTAAAACCAATTATCATAAGTTTATCAATTATAATATGTAAGTTATAATCAATTAATATGACTTTATAAATTAATATAAAATAGTGTAAATTATGATAAATTGACATAATTATTACTTTATCAACTATCATAATTATTAAAAATTAAATGTAATTACTATAATTTTACAAATTATTATAAATTAAAATAAGTTATCACAACTTTATAGATTTGTATAAATTAAAATAAACTATCATAACTTTATTAATTACTCTAAATTAAAATTATTTAACATAAATTATAATAAATTTTCATAGTTCATGGAATAAATTACCATGAATTTGAATTTTTTTATCTAAAAATTGGAATATATATATATATATATATATATATATATATATAATTTCAATCAGTTCGGTTTAATCAATTTTTAACATTAAAAATAAAATCAAACTAAATACACTAAAAATTGAACAAATCAAACCGAATAACCAAATTTGATACTATTCTGTATTCGGCGTCAGTTTAGGTTTTGTTAATTAAATTATTCAAAAGTTGTATTATTGCTAGTTTGACATCTGCAATATTTTTCATGCAGTTTATGAGGATGATGTGACTCTTGCTGAGGCATTGGAATTTTTCTTTTGTTGGTTTTTGGATTTGATCTCCAATTTATTTAGTGGAGTGATAGTTAAATGTTCATATTATGGATGAAGATTAAAGATTACTTGCTTGAAAGTTTGATGCAATTCTTTTGTTCTCAAATTTGGAGGAGGAGCCCAGACTTTTATTATTTATGGTATTAGTAATGAACAATGATTTTTCTAATGATTTGATGTGATGAGAAGTTGAATTTAATGTAGAGGGTTCATACACAAATTTGAAAGACAAAAACATTGACCAATTTTCAAAAGGTAGGAAAAAAAATTAATATCCCTCAAAAGAAAGAAAAAAAAAGAAAAAAAGAGTCTGAATAACTAAGAGAGGGAGAGATGCATATATTTTTTTTCCTCTCCTTAGTAAATATCAAATTTTTTTCAAAGAAAAGGAAAAAAAAGAAAAAAAAATTTGTTTCAGCATAAATTTAGATGGAGCTTTGAGTGAAAAGTGAGGGTACACTGAGAAGAGAAGAGAGCAAGAGAATTGTTGGGCACAACGATAATGCATAATAAAATAATCAATAAAAAATAATATTAGTAATTTAATGTGATTCATATTTTTATTTAGACTAGTCCACAAGACAAATTTCGAATATTGTTTTTCTACGAATAAAAATTAAGGGGTATCAAAGAGAGATTATTCCCTATATACAGACTAAAAGTAATAGAACAATTTTGAAATAAATCCAAAAATAGTGGCATACAAGTATTTTCCAAAAATACCCCAAAAATATTTTTCTCACTATTTTTATCACTTTCCAATTTTTAGAAAAATTTCCAAAAGCCTACTCTTTTACACAGGAAAATTTTCTCTCTGAATTTTTTCCTCTCACTACCTTTCTCAAATGAATTTGCAATGCCAAAATTGTGTTTTTGAAGGTAAATAATCTGTGCCTTTCTTAGGCACACACAGTGGACAAATGTCCACACAAATTTCAGTGGAGCTTCAATTTTTGAATTTTTTTTTAAATTCAATATATGATGGGTCTCATATTGGAGGGATCCACAAACCAAAATCTTCAACAAATGTGGCTACAATCCTTAACTAATAAATCGTACCCTCCCGCAAATATGGGAGCTCTACCATTCTAGCAGTTAAATGACATAACTCAAAGTATGATTTTGGTAGAATTTTTGTTAACATATTTTATCCATTTTTCTCTGTATGAATCTTTTCAAACTGTAATAGTTTTTTTCCATTATATCTCTTATCCAATGATACATCACATCAATATGTTTTATTCTTGAGAGAAAGAAAGCATTTTTTTTCAATATGGATAACACTATGGCTATCACAAAACAATTGATATTTATGTTGCTGCAACTAAAATTATTTCACGAACTTTTTCATTCATAGCAACTCTTTATATGCTTCTGTTGCTGTAATAAACTCTGCTTCAGTAGTAGACAATGTAACACATTTCTGTAATTTTGGCTGCTATGACACAACTCCTCTTGCAAAAATGATCAGGTATCCTAATGTAAACTTTCTCGAGTCAACATAATTAGTCATATTCGCATATGTGTATCCAATCAACATATGTTTGATATCTCTAAAATATAAGCATATTTTGATAGTACCCTAAAGATACCTAAAAGTTCATTTTACTATAGCCCAATATTCTTTTCCAAGATTTGAAAGGAATCTTCTTACTACTCCAACTGCATGAGCGATATCCATCATGTGCACACCATGACATACATCAAACTTCCAACTGTTGAAGTATTTGAAACCTTGTCCATCTCATCATTCTTTTCATATTTAGAATGATTCTGTTTGGAACTCAACTTAAAGTGATTAGCAAGAGGATAACTAACCACTTTAGCTTGATCCATTTTAAATCTCTGAAATATTTTCTCAATGTACTTCTCCTGTGACAGCCATAATATCTTGGCACCCTGTCTCTGATAATTTTCATACCAAAAATCTGTTTTGCTGGCTCTAAGTCTTTTATGGCAAAAGACTCATTCAACTGCTTTTTCAAGTTGTTAATTTTAAAAATATTTCAGCCAACAATCAGCATGTCATCCACATTGAGTAATAGAATGATGAAATCTTCATCAGAGAATTTTTGCACAAAAATAAAATAGTCTAAAGTATTCTTCTTGTAACCTTACTACCCTATAACAGACTTAAACTTCTTGTAATTGTCTTGGTGTCTGCTTCAAGTTGTAGAGATTTTTTTTTCAATCTGCAAACATATTCCTCTTTTTTTTATGCTTGAAACCTTATGGTTACTCAATGTATATCTTCTCTTCCAATTCGCCATGTAGGAAGTCAGTTTTGACATCCATTTGCTCAATTTCAAGGTCAAAATTTGCTGCTAAGCTCAACACTGTATGGATATATGTCATTTTTACAACTAGTGAGAAATTCTCATCAAAGTCAATCCCTTTTCTTTGGCTGAACCCCTTGACAACTAATTTGGCTTTGAATCTTAGATATGAACTATTATCTTCATGCTTGATTCTGAATACCCATTTATTTTTCAAATCTCTTTTGCCTTTTACTCATTTTCTGGATACCTTATAGAAGGTTGTCTTTCTCTACTGTTTCTTCTCAAAGGAACTGGGGAGGGTACAGATGTTGGTTGATGATGAACATCATCATCTTCAACATCATATTTTGGGTTATCAATGGGAGCATCATTTACTTAAGGTAGATCAACATGATTTTCATCCTCAATCTATCTTAGTATCAATATTGGAGGAATCAATTCCAAATTTGTTGAGTCACCATCGGAATCAGAAGCATCCTTTTTCTTCCTAACAATATTTTCGATGGTCTCATTCTCAACAAAAACAACATCACGGCTTTTGACAAGTTTCTTCTCCATTGGATCATAAAATCTATAACAAATCTGATCTTTGCCCTAGCCAATAAAAATATATTGTCATATTTTGACATCTAGCTTGGACCTCTCATCCTTAGGGATGTGTACAACAGCCTTACAACCGAACATCTGCAGATGATTATAAGAAATATCTTTTCCTAACCATGCTTTCTTTGGAACATATAGCTTTAGAGGGATACAAAATGAAAGATTTAACACATACACAGTCATAAGTAAAGCTTCACTCCAAAATATTTTAGGCAACTTTGCATGTGAGAGCAAATATATGACTTTCTCCATTAAAGTTTTGTTCATCCTCTCCGCTAAGTTATTCAACTGCGGTATTTTTAGAGGCATTGTCTGATGTCGAATACCGTATTCTTTGCAATATGCATCAAATGATCAAGTGTATTCTCCACTGTTGTCTGTCTGAATGTATTTCAATTTATTCCTTATTTTTCTCTCAGCTGAGGCATGTAACGGCTGGGTTCCGCCTTACTCGAGGATGAGAGCCCACCCGCCGTCTCACTGAGACTAATGGGCTGCCGGGGTCCATGGCCCAATACCCCCAACCCATCACTGTGCACCAGCCCGAGTCTCAGGCCCGCAACGACTGTTGCACAACAGGTTGTTGGAGGCAGGGATCGAACCCTCAACCTCCCTTTAGCCTCAGTAAGAGACTACCAATTGTACCATGGTACAATTGGTAGTCTCTTACTGAGGCTAAAGGGAGGTTGAGGGTTCGATCCCTGCCTCCAACAACCTACTGCGCAATCTGGCTGGACTGGGCTGGCAGTGATGAGTTGGAGGTATTGGGCCATGGACTCCGGCAGCCCGTTGGTCTCAGTGAGACGGCGGGTGGGTTCTCATCCTCGAGTAAGGCGGAACCCAGCCGTTACAAGGCATATAATTCTTTAAAGACATTTAACACCTTATTTTTTTGTCTTTAAAGTATACACCAATGTCTTTTTTGAATGGTCATCAATAAAAGTCACAAAGTACTGAGCACCACCCAATGACTTTGGCATTGGCCCATATATTTTTGACTAGACCAGATCTAACACATTTTTCATTTTAGAATGAGGGAAACTTTTTAAAGCAACTATGTTTTTCTTTTTTGCTATACTTCATCCATTCCAAACAACATCTTCTTCCTAACAAAGGTAGTTATCTCTTTCTCACTTATGTGAGTGAGTCTCTTGTGCCATAATTCAATAACATACAACGTAACATTCTTACACCTCTAGCCACCACCAAGGAACCTTTGGTAAGCTTCCACTGATTATTGAAGAAGTACTGCAGAAACTTGCATCATCAAGTCTTCTTGCAGAGATTAATCTGGTATCATTTATTGTCTCTAGACAAACATCTCTTCTACCAACAACTTTTGACGTATTATTTTTTTTATGCATTTAAGTATAACCTATATCTGTATCAAATAATCACACATAGCACGCTGGAAAAAAATATCTTGTTAATAGTATTAATAAATTTTTTTATATCCTGTAATATTATTCAATGACTTTGCAAGTCTCATATCCTGTAATTTCATTCAATGACTTGCAAGTCTCATATCCTGTAATATTATTCAACGACTTTGCTAAGTTAACATTGAGGTTTTCACCACAATATAATATATATCACATATATCAAAACATAAACTTTACATATAAGTATTTTCGAATTGCTTTCATTTATACATTTTTAAACTCATTCCAAAATGACTATACATATTCAAGCACGTAAATACAAAACATAGATAACATATTTTCATGCTTGTGTGAAATGCAAAGAGAGAGATTAATGAGGCTCGGCCAGTGACCTGTGCTTCATGTCTTTTATACGCTACTCAAAATGAGCTATCACTTTTCTTTAGCTGAAAAATGATGCAAATTGATGAGTTACGACTCAGTGAAAATAACCATCAAATGAGCTCTAAAGTACCAGACAACTCATAATAATAACTCACAAATCTAATACATACCATGTATTCCATTTCATTCATCAGTATCATATAAATATCAATAAAGTTGAAACATATAATCATTTCTCCTTACGTATGCAAATGCTTTGCTTATTTCAATTTGTTGTGACTAAGTTAAACAGACATGACCCCCGGTTTCCATGTGAACATTTGCATTTGCTAGCTAGCTTGATCATTTGTTTCATTTGCACATTTGTTGGGTCATAGGCCTCTTCTTTTGTTTTACAATATTGATTAACTAGTCACAACGCCTTTTTAGTCCATATGCATATGCACTTTATTTAAGCATTCATCAACCATTGCATCTTTATCATATACAACATACATATATACCTCATATTTCATGCATATACCTTGCATATACTATACATATATCATGTATATATATCACATATCTCAAACATATAGCTCAAATATACCACAAGTATACCATTTATATGTACCACAATGTCACAAATTATCCATCATTACATTATCAAGGACCAATCATGACAATCATATGAATCACATAGCAAGCAACATTCATTTGCACTAAAGAATTCAATTGATAATTAGACTCATCTTTCTCCTTTGATTCTGATCCCTAAATTATTGTCTATCCGCTCCTTGTGGGTCTTTAATATGTTGCAAGTCTAATATAAAAATATAATCGATTAACTCATGATTAGGGAGACTTAATGTGGCTTAAACAAATTAATATGCATTGTTCATATCAATAGTTAAGATTTTTCCTATGAGGCAGTGTGACCTTATGGGACTGTTTAGCCTATAACTTTTTCTATTCTTGACCAATTAATATTATTATTATTCCTAATTAAAAATAACATATAATTATAGAACATATTAAAATTTCAGACCAATTGGATCATTGTATAATTTTTGGTGAAATTTCTAAGTGTGTTATATTTTCTGCCTTATTTTTTGCCTTTAGGCAGTTTCAGGATACTCATTTTGGTTCATCATAACTTATAATCTATAAGTCCTATTTAAATGAAAATTTACAAAAACTTATATGGGTTCATATGAAACATTTTTTATGTTTAAAACTTTTATCAATTATGTATCTAAGGTCTTCAAATTATAACAAACATTTAACTGGTCTATAATAGAATTGGCTTCCGGACCAGTATGACTTCCAAAGGCCATAACTTAGTCTATAAATAACATATAAATCTGAAATTAGTACCAAAATTTAGTTACGACATATACCTATAACTTTCATGTTTTGATAATGTATAGAATCTAGCTGTAAGGAGCTCAAATTAGCCAAACAATTTTCTAGCTCTGCCCAGGGCACTCAGTAGGCAGTTCAAACCATGGAATAGTCATGGTTCCATTCACCATAACTCAAAATTTACAAGACCTATGAACCTAAAATTTGGTATACAGATACATAACACATATATCTACAACTTGTATTTTTTAGGTACTTCAAATATTGGCTTTAACATATCCAAAACTAATAAACACAGTAACTAGCTTACTTAGGGTTCACATCCAGACCAATTTTGGTACGAAGAGGATATCTCCTTCTATACACCACATCTTGTAAAAATATTTACATATCCATAAATATAAGATATAAAAAAACAAATTTTGTGTTTTAATATTTTTCAGATTGGATCTCTAAGATCATCAAAACCATGACACAAAATACTCCCTATTAATGAACCCTAAACACCATAATCAAGCTTAACACAAAAATAAATGTTTACTCACCTATAATCACTCTTGACTAATCTTGTTGCTGCAATATTTGGAGTGAAAGAGGGAAGAAATGGTGGCTAGAACTTGAGAGAAAATAGGTTAAAGAAATGAAGCAAGGAAGAAGAAAAAGGTGAAGATGGAAATGAATATAGTGACTGCCTAATAAGTTAAAAGGCACCACCATTTCATTACCCGTCCACTTCTTCTTTTTTTTTTCTTTTTCTGAATTTTTATTTTTATTTTTTTATTTTTATTTTATTTTTTTCTAATTATTCTTATTATTATTACACAATTCAACACAATATCCAATTTAATCTTAATGTAGTCATTTTGCATACTTTAATTTGGTCACCTTATTTCATTTATTTTTAATACTTTTTATCCTCATTTAGATTATAAATACACATGTATGACTCGATAAAATTGCAATGTACTAGGACACGTAACTAGTGCGTGCTATGAACTTGTTTTTAAGAAAATATGTATGAAATGCACGTGTTCAATTGGATTATATGGATGATACATATGTTCAAATGAAATGCATGTGAGGAAGGTTGATGATGTTACAAAACATCTAGCTATGATGAAGAATATGAGTTTTGAGATATTCTTCTCATTTCTTCATTTAGAATACTGCTTTTTATATATTTCATATTAAATACACCGTTAGGTGCAATGAGAGTGATTGAAATCTTCAAAGTCTCCCATGACTCTGATAGATAGCCTAATGCTAGCAAAGCCAAAACTTCGTCATCCAACTTTATACTCATTCTGGATAGCTGGTTCATGATCTTTTGCAACTCATTCAAATGATCTACTATGAAAGTCCCCTTTTTGTATTAACTACGTCAATTTTGTCAAATAAAATAATTTATTGTTGTCAGTCTTTGACGCGTAAAGCTGTTAAGCTTGTTCCATAACGTCTGGACATGAGTTTCATTGTAGATGTGATTGTGCACATTGTCTTCGATAAACTGTCGGATGTAACCACACAACTGCACATGCTCAAACTCTCACTCCTCATCTATCTTACCTTCGAGTTTAGTTGTAATAAAAACCGGCATATGCATTTTCATCACAAATAGGAGATCCTTCATTTTGGTTCTCCATATGTGATAATTGTGTTATTTAAGCTGGTTATCTTGGTGCCATTTGTCTCCATTTTTTAAAAAATTGAGACTCCTTTAGCTAACAGTAATCAGATAAAATCTCTTCTAATGTGAAAGATCAGTTAATACTACAATCACAAAGCATACTAAGAATTTTATAGAACTGACAGGCTGACTCTGATACCACTTGTTGGACACAGTGGGTAAAATAACATAAATAATGTGAAATAAAATAATCAGTAAGAAAATAACATAAGCAATTTAATGCGGTTTACCATTTAATTTGGGCTAATCCACAAAAAAAATTCTAAATATTTTTTTTACTAATAAAAATTAATGGGTACCAAAGAGATAACTTTCTCTATGTACAAGCTAGAGGTAATATAACAATTTTGAGATAAACACAAAAATAGTGACACACAAGTATTTTCCAAAAAACACTCCAAAATTTTTTCCTTACTGTTTTTGTTACTCTCCAATTTTTGGAAATATTTATAAAAGTCTACTATCTTACATAGGAAAATTTTCTCTCTGAATTTTTTCCTCTCACTGCGTTTCTCAAATGAATTTGCAATTCCAAATTATGATTCCAAATTATGTTTTTTGAAGGTAAACAATCTGTGTCTTTTATAGGCATATGTCGTGGACAAAAGTTCACACAAATTTTGATGGAGTTTCAATTATTGACTTTTGACTTTTTTAATTTAATATATGATGGGCCTCATATTGGAGGAACTCACAAACTAAAATCTTTAACAAATGTGGCTGCCTTCCTCGACTAATAACAGTTTTGTGCGTAAATGTGTATTTTTATAAAAAAAAAAAAGAAGTGAGAGAGACAGTTAGAGGCAACCAAATAGGTGTGCTTTTAATTCTCCTACTGTTTTTTTTTCTTTCTAGGTTTTCAATAAAGTGTTGAATTATGCCAGGAATCGATTCCTGATTCATGAGTTGAAAGGACTATGGTCACTGTCCGTCTATAATAGAAGCAGACACAACTTTGTTTGCCAATATTGCTAGAAGTGGATCGAGGTATGTCCTCTAGTGTGAGAAGTGGATTGTTTTCTTGCACAACAATCTAAAACAATCTACTCTCTGAAAAAGAACAATGGTCATCTATTGTTTTGATCAAATCTTATCAATTTCACCCTATATTGAGAATTTTGATAATTTTCACGTATTTTATCAAAAACACTGAAAAAACCCCATTTTAGATGAGGTTGAAGATATTGTAGAAACAGTTAATAACTTGCTATTTAATAGCCTAGGCGAAACAAGGAAAGCTTTGGGGGGAGGAGATTGGAGTTGTCAATAATATTCGAGGAGATTGGAGTTGTCAACAAGTTGAAGAGGATGAACTCATTCTTCATGATTTTATTAATCCAATTTTGGTGATTAATAATGACCACTTGGTAACAAACGCCCTTGATAACTCTTTACATACAACTATAAGTGCCCCGCATCCTTCACCTCCATCTTGTTCCAAGTCTGCTTCTTCAATTAGGGACCAGATGGTGAGTAAAAATGGATAGATGATCATTAGCGGTAGTGACGGACTCATAAATTTTATTCAAGAGGTTCAATTAAAAAATATAAAAAATAAAATAACATACATTGTTAAAAGTTGTTTCTTTCATAAAGTTATCAATTATCTATTTAGTTGTAACTATATTCATTTTTTGTTCTAATTATAAAAAATTATTCTTATGCATCCAAACTTACATTGTTGAAAGAAATTGAAATAAATAATTTTTACTCTATTTTATATTAGACAAAACAAGAAATCTTTATTCCCTAACTATTGACATATAATTGATAGTTAAAAAAATTAAAACAAATCCTATAAAAAATCATAAAGTGTAAATATAAAAAAATTATTTTAAAATTCTTAATTATTGATTTCTTTCATGAGATTTGATTAAAAAATAGTAGATATAGAAAGAGGATTGAAGTTATAGAAAGAATAAGTTGAAAGTAGAAGAATGTTATTCAAAAATAAAATGATAAATTAGAATTTTTAAAAAAGGATGTCGAATTTACTAATATATTTTTAGAAGATTTTAAAATTTCAGGGGAGCCCATTGCTCCCTTTGCCCCTCAATACCTCCGTCTTTGATTAGCAGGTTTAGTGGGGGTCGACCACCTGATGGGAGAATAAAAAAATCGAAAAGCGGTTTGAATCTTTCAATTAGTTCAAAAGCAGTTAAACAGATGGAACATGATTTGAATATGGAGACGGGTGCAAATTTGGACAGTATGGGCTCGGCGGGCTCATTAGAAGGGACGGCTTTAGCCTAGAAGTTACGGAGTGTTGGTTTTCGCTCTCTCTTCATCCTTTGCTATGGATAAATTAATAGCGTGGAATTGTTAAGGGGTGAAGTCTCGGGCTACTGTTGGCATTGCTAGAGATTTGATAAAACGATATCATTTTCACTGTCTGGTGCTTCTTGAGACTAGAATTAGTGACATTAAAGCGAATCAGGTAATTAAGGAAGTGGGTTTTGGGAAATCGTTCAGAGCAGAAACCAATAAAAAAAATGGTAGACAAGGATTTCCTTTGACTCATCTGTTATTTGCAGATGATCTCATCCTTTTCGTGGAAGCTTTTGAAAGTCAAATCGAAGCCATTTAGCAGGGCTTGGGGGATTTCTATGCTTGTTCGGGCCAAAGGATTAATACATCAATAACTGCATTTCGTGTGTCTAAAAAATTTAGTCGAGCCTCGATTGATGGAATCAAAATGACAACGGGTTTCAAATACATTGAGGATTTGGGCCACTTTTTAGGGGTTTCGGTTCCGTATGGAAGGAAGGGGCGTGATTATTACAAGTACTTAGGAGAGAGGGTTCGCTAAAGGTTGAGTTCATGGAAGGCTAAGTTCCTTTCTCTAGCTAGTAGAATTACGCTGGTGAACACAGTGGTAATGATTCTCCCTTCTTATGTCATGCAAACAGTGGTATCCTTTTTACCATTTGTGATAAAATTAGTGCTTTGTGCGGAAAATTCTTATGGGGTTGAGACGAACTGAGAAAAATATATTCCTAGTCTGGTGGGATAGGGTTTGCAAGCCTAATGAACATGGTGGCCTGGGCGTCAAAAACTTGAGGGTTCTCAATCAGGCTTATATTGCAAAACTTTTTTAGAGGTTCTCTACTGAGCCAGATGCTTTTTGGTTAAAAGTTTTACGGGGTAAATATGGTGTTAATGACCTAGTTTCTTTCTTGCCTAATGCCTATAGCCAAATATATCCTCTCTGGAGGTAATTAGAAATTTTTTTTGATAAATTCAGATCAGGACTAATCCAATCATATAGTTATATGTTTGCATGTTGTATTTATATTAATAAATGAAAATAAAACAATTAAATGCATGTCACTGCATTATTGAATTAGGGGAATGATGTTTTGATTACTAGCACCACTTGTCCTATCCCTGTTTCTGCACATAACTGGATGATGAAGGACGTGGTCAATGGAGATGCCTAGAATTATTCTTTGATTCGTGATTTTCTGTCACCAAAAATTTTGGATCTTCTTTCCATTAGCTGTGTGCCAAATGCAAGTGCACAATCAGATTTCTAGGTTTGGGATCTAACTTCTATTGGCTCTTTCACTATAGCTTAGGCTTATAATTCTCTTCTTTTTGTAGAAAAGGATGACAACAAAAATATGAAGAGCTTGATCTAGAAATGGTGAGTGTCGTAGTGAATTCGCACTTTTCTTATGGTTTTATTTGCGCATCCGATTATTAGCCAATTTTGAGCGGTATCGTCGTCATTTGAGAATGAATCATCTTTGCCCATTTTGTTGTTATGAAGAGGAAAGTATCTTTCATGTTTGAAGGGACTGTTTGATATCCAAATCAGTACGGTGTTCTCTCCCTTCGCCTGTTGATCACATGAACTTCTTTTAGCTACACTTTGATGATTGGATGTTACATGGCTTAAGTGGTACTTTTTAATCAAAGACAGGGCAGACTATATTTGGTTATTCATGTTGGTCGCTTAGCAAATGGCAAAACGAATTTGTGTTTAATAATTCCCGGGTAAATGGGGGATCCAAAACGAAGATTATTACTCAAATGGTTGTTGCTTGCCTTCAAGTTTATGAAGCTCTTTCTGAGGTTGGGGAAGTTCCAATCAGAAGAGTCGATGCTCTTATTAATTGGAATAAACCTTTTAGTGATGTTGTGCTCAACACTGACAGAGCATTTAAGCGAAGCATGGGTCTTGCTGTTGTAAGATATTTTTATTTTAATATTTTATATTTTTATGGGCTTTTAATTGAGATATCAAGATAAATTACAAATATGTTTTAGGAATGTCTCATATTTGATTTATAATTATTCGGCTCAAAGGTGTTTATTATAAATTTAAATTTTGAGATGATAATATAAGACATTTGATTAAGAATGAACTAGTCTGAGTGATTTATTCTGCCCAAAGGTTTTTAAATTTGCAAAGACTGTGTAAATTCCTAGATCGTTCTTATATTAAAGAATTATCTATTGCATATTATATTTTCTGCCCAAATGTGATTATATAATGATGTGTTGAGATTCTTCTGATTAATACTTTTTTATGACTTTGAGTATTATTATTATCTTGAACTAAAGTATTACATTGTTGATTTTTCAATCATATTTTCAATCAATAACTGCATTGTTACAGTTTAGACATTAATAGCTTCTAATTTCAAGGAGTAAAAAAGAGACGTTGAAATGGCTATAGAATTAGCAGATATTGATCTTGTCATGACTACTCCAAAACCAGCTGACTTGACTCTTGATAGTACTAATATGGGCAAAGAATTACACTCAGTCTGACATAAGATGAACCGCATGTGCTATTTGACCATTAAAAGGTCAACTCCAGAGCATCTATTGAGCGGTCTTCCTGAGACTCATAAAGCAAATGAGTTTCTTATAGCTTTGTCTCAGCGTTATAATGTGTCTATCAATGCTAAGATTATTACCCTTCTGAAACAATTATACTCCATGAAATATAACGGACTTGGAGGTGTTAGGGAGTACATTTTAAAGATGGTCCACATATAGAATGAGTTAAATGGTTTTAACATTATTCTCCCTGATGCTTGTATTATGCATCAAGCTCTCAATACTCTACCTCATAAGTTTGATATGCTTATTATGGCTTACAACTCTAGGGAGGATCCTTGGACTATTAATGCTTTCATTGTCGTTTGCGTAGCTGAGGAAGAGAAGCTAAAGGCAAGACAATCCAGTGTCGCACTTCTTGTATCCGAACCTCAGCATAAAAGTAAACTAAAAGGTAAGAAAGCTAAGACTAATGTTTTTTTTTCTATTCAAGGGCACAAGTCTTCCTGATTTAGTGTTGTGGGTGATTCTAAAAGTATAGAGAAAAAAAGACTTAAATGTTTCTTTTGCAAAAAGAAAGGTCATAAAAAGGTCATAAAAAGGCGGATTATCTTAAATATAAAGTTTGGTTAGAAAAGCGTGAGCCTACAGGTAACTTATTTGGTTTTGTTATTTGTGAATCTAATTTAGTTGATGCCACATCTAGTTCTTGGTGGCTTAATAGTGGAGCGACTAAATATGTTGCCTTCATATTACAGGGATTCACAAACATGAGGAAGCCAAATAAAAAAGTGTTAATGCTCACAGTTGGCAATAATACTATAGTTGATGTTTAACTAGTTGGAAATGTTTGTTTGAACTTAGATAGTGGTTATAAACTATTTTTATCTAATGTATTGTTCATACCATCTTTTAGACAAAACTCGGTATATGTTTCTAAATTAGACAAAATTAGCTATGTTTTTCTATTTAAAGATGAAGTTGTTAATATAACTCTTAATTCAAAGGCATTTAACCAGTGTATTTTGTCATATGGTTTGTATCAAATTTTTTTAAGTTCAAATGAAATATATTTTACATCATATAATGTTGAACATATTGTTGCCAAAAGACCCTTAATAAAGGAAATGTCATCCATGTTGTGGCATAAAAGACTTGACCACATTTTTAGGGAAAGGATAGAAAGGCTAATTAAAGATAATATTTTGTCTGCCCTTGATTTCAGTGACCTAGAAATATGTGTTGACTGTTGTAGGGGTAAATTAATCAAAATTTTTAAAAAAAGGATATATCAGGAGCTCATATCTCTTAGAGACAATCCATACAGATATATGTGGACCTTATTCACCCATAATATGTAATAATAAATATTTTATAACGTTTATTGATAATTTTTCTCGATATGGCTATCTGTACTTGATTAACGAAAAGTCTGAATCTCTTGAGAAATTCAAGATTTTTAAGACTGAAGTCAAAAAATAGCAGGAAAAAGTTATCAAAATTGTTAGGTCTAATCGGGGTGGTGAGTATTATGACAAATACAGTATAGTAGGACAATTAAAAGGTCATTTTGCCAAATACTTGGAGGACTGTAGAATAGTAGCTCAGTTTACTATGCCAGAAAGTCCTGAACAGAATGGTGTGGTTGAAAGGCGGAATCACACCCTAAATGAAATGGTTAGAAGTATGATATCATGATCCAATCTCCCAGACTTTTTATGGGGTGATGCTATTAAAACGACATTATATATCCTCAACAGAGTACCCAGTTAGTTTGTGGCTAGAACGCTGTTTGAACTGTGGACTAATAGTGTAACACCCCATATTTTTAATTTTTGCTCAATTAAGATTTTTCTTAATTTATTTGGTGACTTAATAATTTTATCTAAGTGAAATTTATTAAAAATTTGAGATTTGTAAAAAATAACAAAATTTCCCCTGATTATATATATATATATATATATATATATATATATATATATATATATTTCAAATATTAAAGTGATAAAAAATTATTTTCTCTCTCATTCTCCCTACACGATCACCATTTTCGTTCATCAACCAAATGATATTCGATCTTTGCCAAATTTGAACCGAAAGTTGTTCTCCACGTCCTTATCACTTCGACAACGTTTGATTTTCTAAAAACTGATCGAATTTTCATGATTAGAGTAGCGAAAGTTGAATTTTGAATTGCCCTTCCATTTTGTGAATTTTCTGGCTTCTTTTCTCAAATCTGACACTGAAAATGGACTTGGGACATTGAAAAAGCTTGGTTTATGTAATTTGAGCTCCGAAAACCGAGGTTTGAAGGCCGATTGGAGCTGAAAAGTTCTCGTGGAGTCGCACGAAGTTTTATAGATCTACATGTTTTTACCCATTTTCAAGCCACAAAACTTATATATTTGGACTCCTCACACCTCAAGTTTTCTTTTGGTACCATCTGATCGTTGATCCGCCGCTGTCTAAAATTTTTCGGTGATCGGAGTCCGACGACCACTAATCGAGTATTTTGGATAGAATCTTCAGGTCATTAAACCGAGTCATCCAGTATAAACCATACCTCCTAGTTGTTTTTAGATAATGATATATGAATTTATTTGTGAAGTTTAGATATAATTTTTGTTATTAAAGTGATTAATTAATTTAGTTGAATTGCATAATTATTGGAGTTTATTGGAGATTATTTGATTAATAATTGGATTTTATATTATTAAATGGGGGATTATTAGTTAAGTTAGAATATTAATATATTAGGTAATTAAATTAATAATTGAGAATTATTAATTATGAAGTTAATTGGAGTGTTTAGAAGTGGAAAATAACTTTTGGAATAGAATGAATATTTAATAGAATTTTTGGTAAAATTTTAGATTATTAGCCTAATTATGGAAAATTTTATTTAGAGTTATTGAATATTATTTTGGTGAAATTGATGATGGAGAATGAAAGAAAATAAGTTAAAATGATTAGAGGAATTTATTTGGAATTTTTAGAGTATTTATTTAATTAATGAGAGTTTTTAAGTTGGAAATGGAATTAAAGGGAAATAAATTGAGAAAAATAGTTTTACAGGAAAAATAGATAAAATAAAATATTATAAGGAAAAATAATATTTGAAATTTTTGATTGCAAGAAAAACATGTTGACGACCAAAACCGTGATTTATGCGTTAAACATGCATAATAAGGAGAATTTTAATTATAAGATCTCGAGTTTGAAATATTTTATTTGTGTTTAGAAAATTTAAAAGTTATATATACTTTATGATGATATTTATTTTGGCATAAAAATAATATTTATCGATTTTATGGAAAATGATTGAGAAATTAGAAATAAAATATTTTTGTGAAAATTATTTTTATGCTTTGAAATGCAAAAATAAATTGAATTATGAATATAATAAATTTTAGCCCACATGTTAGCCTAGACATGAACTACGGTATTGTTGACATGCCAATAGGGTAGAAATTACGGTCATGTACATTTCTGTGGACCGATGAAATATTGTGATCTTGTGCATTTTTGTGGATCACCTGATACATTTTTTAGTCATGTGCATTTCTGTGGATTGAGTAAGATTACATTTGAATCTTATGTATTTCTGTAGATCCTGAGTTGATATGTAAATTGATGTCTCTTTGATTCCCTAGGAGCAAGTCTAGGATATTATAATATGTAGGTATATGAAAAAGATATTATTAAGAAATCAGAGATATTATGTATCATGAATTCAAATGGATAAATGAAAATGATATTATATTATTGCTTTGAAGAAAATGGATTTAAATTTTGAATTGGTTTCATTTTAAATTTATGATTTATTTTAATGACTGTTATTAAAATTTTTGTACCACTGAATTATATACTCAGAGCAGAAGTTTGTTTTCTCTTGCATAGGTTACAAGTGTAGCCGACAGCGTCTAGACTTGTAGATAAGAGTCGTTGATTGGTGGGCTCTCATGATGAAGCCTAGCAGTAGCAGCGATTGCCACCCTGAGTAGGTTGGTCTTCTTATTGTATTTTGATATATATACAAGCTTTTAAAATTTCATTATGACATGCATATACGCATAAAAAAAAGTTGTAATTAGGGTGTGTATACATAATATAATATTTTATAGATTTTAAATTTCTTATACTAGATATGTTTAGAATTAAAATAATATTTTGAAAACATTTTTATTTTCTGTAGCACCTCTTATCTGTCCAATATACGAATGAGTGTACGGAATGGTAAGGGGTGTTACAATTTGAAAACCTAGCTTAAGTCACCTATGTGTTTGGGGTTATCCTTCAGAAGTATGCCTTTATAATCCTAATGAATGTAAATTGAAATCTAGATCTAGTCGTTGTTATTTTATAGGATACTTAGATCATTCTAAAGGCTACAAATTTTATTGTAGAGAAGGGATTCTAAAATTGTAGAATCACAGACAACTAAATTTTTAGAATTTAATATAGTTGATCAGTATGAACACTTTGAGATCACTTGTAAAGAGTAATAGACTAAGGTTATACATATACCAGTTCCTAAGCAACCTGCAATGTTGGTTCTTACACCTGTGATTAATCCAGTATTAAGGGATGAGCCTATACAGTTTAATGATGCTTTATCATCACAGGGTGCAGTTGCACAAATTCCTCTTAGAAGGTCTACCAAGGAAAGAAAATCTGTTATTCCATCTGATTATGTAGTTTATTTAGGAAATAGTGATTATGACATTGGTCATGTTTCTGATCCTATATCATTTAAGGAAGTTGTATCTAGTACCCAATCAGATATGTGGTGGAAAGCAATGAGAGATGAAATGCAATCTATGAATTGTAGTGGTGTGTGGGAGCTTGTTGAATTACCTGAAGGTTGTAGACCTATTGACTGTAAATGGGTCTATAAGACCAAGAAAGACTTCAAAGGGAAACTCAGATAGGAGGAATTAATTACAGTGAAACATTTTCTCCTGTATCCTCTAAGTATACATTTAGAGTAATTATGACACTAGTAGCTCATTTTGATTTAGAGCTACATCGGATGGATGTTAAAATTGTATTCTTGAATGGAGAATTAGTTGAGCAGGTCTATATGGAACAACCTAAAGGTTTTCATGAAGGTGGTAAAGATCATCTTCTCTGTAGACTTAAAAAGTCTATTTATGGTTTGAAACAAGGCTCACGATAGTGGTACTTAAAATTTGATTATGTAATCACTTCTTTATGCTTTGTTGAAAGCAAAGTTGATAGATGCATATATCTCAAGATCAATGGGAGCAAATATATCTCTCTGATATTATATGTAGATGATATTTTGCTTGCACGTAATGATTTAGGTACACTGTATAAGGTTAAGCAGTTATTATCTAAATATTTTGATATGAAAGATCTTGGAGAAGTATCTTTTGTCCTTGGAATTGAAATCTTAAGGAATAGATCTCAAATAGGTCTCTCTTAAAAGACATACATAGAGAGGATATTGAAGAAATTCAATATGCATGAATGTAAATCTTGGGATGTGTCAATTGCTAAAAGTGATAAATTGGGCTTGGCACAATGTCCTAAGAATGAGATTGAGAGAGAATTAATGAAAGCAGTGTCATATGCTAGTGTAGTAGGAAGCTCGATGTATGCTTAAGTTTGCACTGCGCCGGACATTGCATTTGCAGTTAGTATTCTGGGTAGATGTCAATCTAATTCTGGAATGGACCATTTAACTGCGGCTAAAAGAGTTTTGAGATACCTTAAGGGGACTAGTGATTATATCTTAACATACATAAAGGTTGAGCATCTGGAGTTAACTGGCTATATAGACTCAGATTTTACTGGTTGTTCAGATGATAGAAAATCCACATCAGGTTATGTTTTTATGCTGGCTGGTGGGGCTATATCTTGGAAAAGTGTTAAACAATCCTTAGTATCTTCTTCCACGATGCAGACTGAGTTTGTAGCATGTTATGGTGCAGCCACACAGGCTGTATGGCTACGAAATCTCATTACGAAAATGTCAATCATTGATTCCATCAACAGACCCATAAAGTTGTATTGTGATAATCTTCCAGCTGTGTTGTTTGCTAAAAACAACAAGAATATCATAGGGTCTAAGCATATGGAAGTCAAATATTTGATATTGAAAGAGCTGATAAAAAAATGTGACGTTGAGGTGGATCATATCAGTACAAAAGATATGATAGCAGATCCTCTAACCAATGGACTACAATCCAATATTTATGTGAGACATGTCATTAGTATGGGTCTAAAGTCTGGTTTTGATCCATTGGTTTAGTGAGAGAATTTTATATTACTTTATGTAATGTTTGTACGTACTTTATACATTGGTATAAAAGTACATTATTGTATTTCTTATGATTATCAATACAATGTTATATTTTCATTGGAAAATATTATATGATATATCATATTAAATATTTGAAAGTTTTAAGATTAGTGTCATTTTAAGCGAAGGTATGAGGCATTGATGTTCATAGTCTTGGGTGTATGTCTTGTGACATAAAAAAGTATCTCGAGATATAAAGTTTTTAAGACATACAAACTTCATTCCAAATAATAAAAGATTTCTTATGAGTAATTGTATTACATAAAGATAAGAAATCTAATGGATAAAAAAATCAATACAAAAAGTTTTGATCATAAAGTGTGGGAGATTTAATGTGAGTATGATAAATAGCCCGTGATTATTATATATCGGCGAGTTAAGTCTCTCTTGTTGCTAATTCTAATGATTAAGCTCTTTCATATAAGAAATGATAGAGAATAAGAAAAGTGAATAAAAAGAATTTCATCATTCTTGATTTAGAAAACGAGAGAAGATCTTAGTGCAAAACTTTTCGGATTGTTTCTAAGACGATGAATTTGGCCAAATCAGGTATATCTGTTCCTTTTTCTCAATTAAATCATTTGTTTTATATTCTAAATAATAATCAGATTTTCGCTATAAATTTTTCCATCAGCAGATTTGAGAATCGTTGAGGATTGTTGGCTGCAAGGTTTTTCTTTGAAGCTGGGCAGGTGTAATGCCTTCAGGGATAAGATGTGGGGTATGTTTATAGGCTTGAAACGTGCATGGGAGCTAGGCTAGAGGAAAATTCAAGTTCAGTTTAAGAACTCCACGGTGGCATCTATATTCACTTCGTTCATGTTCGCTTCCTTGTAGAACAGGGACTTTATTAATACAATTAAGCTTTTACTCAATCAAGATTGGGAAGTCCAAGTTCAACATGTGCATAATTTTGTAGCTGAACATCTTGCAAATTTGGCGCTCAACCAAGTGGATCCGTTTGTGTGGTATGCATCTCCACCGGCAAGTGCTTCGATTCTTTTGTCAGGAGATATTATGGGTGTCGCTAACCCTCAAAGTTATTTCTATGTAATTTTTTTTTTCTGTTTTCAAAAAATAAAGGTTCAATTTCGGACCGACTTCACGATTAATGGATTTTTAAGATTTTTTTGCTATACTTTTAAACTATGGTTGCTTCAAGGCTGTCTCTGGGAAGCTTGGATCTCAAACAAGATAGACAATCGAAACTCCTCGGGAGAGAACGGAACAATAAGCACAAATCCACTTAGTAATGCAAAAGGAAGGAGATAAGGCAAACAAAAGAAATACGAATTGGGTTACTAGCATTAAAAGAGCCGGTGATATCCACACAAATAGAAAATAATATACTTAATTTGGAGAAACTTGTAAAAATTGATTGAAGTCATTACAGTACCAAAAGATGTTGCTAAACTAATTTCAATTTGAACTTCTCTCTTCGATATAGTGCTTCCCTTGCATAGGTCAGTCACGTCAACCCCGTTACATGGTAAATTTTCAAATTGCTTGAAAACAATTCTAAAACATTTGAAATGCTCCATATAGAAGTGTTGGGTTCAATTCAATGCCAAACCCAAATGCAGAGAGAATATTCTTTAAGTTTAGTAAAAATTCTAAAATTTTAGCATTGCACCAATCCATAATTACTCCAACAGAAACATTAAGAAGTATATATTTCAACCAACACATACAATGTAGGATGACATTTTAAAAAAAAAAAAAAGAAGCAAGCACTAGTTAACTATCAGTTAGCAAATAACACATGTAATCTTGAGAATGCTCTTTAAGGCCTGAATTCCCAATATGATTATCCAATCCATGGACTAAAGGAAGTTCCTCTGAAAGGTTCCTGAAGAAAACCTGGAAGTCAAACCCTGAGCCATGTTGTCAGTATCAAATTTTATATTCTTTCTTCCGGCAACGAGGTCCTTCTCGCGATCCCAAGGCTTCCATGGGTGTTGCCCCGCCCACTCTTCTTTCTCAGGCTGCTGCTTGGATTTTATCTGTGAACGACTAGCGCTCTCCTCTTGGTGCTTTTGTACTAGAGATTTTGATCGTTTTGCTTTATTGTATTTATCCACCAAATCTGCATCTGCACTACTCCTTTTCTTTTCCTCTTCATTTGAAGCAAGTGCTGCAGCCTCATTATATGCTTCCAAGTAGCTGTCACGTGACAATGCATTAGCACATCATTGTACACATCAATAAATGAACAGAACCAAGCAGCAACCTAAATGCCCCTCTGACATTAAAAATGCGACAAGATTTCTCACTTCATCTTTGCTTTCTGGGCTCTGTCTGCAGGAGTATCTGTCCAAACACTGGTGTCGCCACGTCCTTCTTTAGAGCCCTTACTAAATCTTGTAGATTGCATGGTCATACCTCCTGGCTGGGAATGATAAATATGAGAGGTTATGATTCATCTATTACAAAGGGTTTTTGCAAATTCTGCAGACCTGTGTGAAGTGTGGGGATCATCATAGTTCCAAAGTGCAAAGTGCAAACAAACGTGCAAGAAAAGCAGGAAAAAGTAGGTCCTAAAGGGTCTTACTTTCCTTTCAGGAGGCAGTGTCGTCATCCATTCATCTCTTTTTGGGACTACTTTAACTTCAATTTCCGCCAAGAGCTCATCATCACCCTCCATTGATATACCTGCCAGAAAAACAGCTTTCTTACAGATCAAGTGCATTGGCTAATCAGCAAATTTGATTGTCAACTATTCAGATACTTGGAGACATGAAGACAACCTAAGCTAGCTAACCTCTAACATATATGGCTTAACATTATACATTAGAAGGCTTGTCAAAACCTCTATAAATCTCTACATATGCAGATGAAGATGCAATACAACCATGGCTATAGCTTAAGTCCTGATTGAGAACCAACGTTTACTCAAAAGGGCATAAATGTTGCCTTTGTAGGTGTACTTGGCTTTTGGTTAAATTAAGAAGCTTTGGGTGAGAGAATGTAGTTTTCTACAGCAAAAGGATGTAATCCCAGAATGTAGGACCTTGTATCTGTATTTCAGAATTTCCATTTTGTGAGAACTGAAAATAAAATTCTTGTACTGATTTCAGCCATTATGCATAGGATCATGGAGAAAAACATAAACTGATTTCACAAAAAAAAAAATCCAGCCTGACCATGGAAAAGGTATTGGCATCTCAAGTTTGCCAGTGCATAACTATAAAACTAACAAACGAAACTCTCTATCAAAATCAAAATCTTATACTAACAAGAAGATACAAAAGTTTCCACAAGTGAAAAAAAACTAAGAACCTTCAGTTTTTTTTTCTCTTCCACAGCAAATATGAACATACTGCACAATAAGATATTAAAGCAATCAAAATACTCTCACAAAGTATTTTAACTATTAACAAGTGCATACAAGATGCTAGAATTTATGTGTTTGTTAGTCTGTCACCGAAAATGGACCTAGAATTGCAATAATCCTGTGTCTGTGACACATGTAAAAAGTCAAAAGGGATCATCTCATCTAGAGAACTAAGTGAATATCAAAAACAAATTCATAATTAGGTAGTTGCGTAAAGTCTTACATACAAATCCTATTGATGGTACAAAAAATCAGAAAGTTTACAACAGGAAAAGGAAATATTTACATCATTTGAGAAAAAAGCAAATTCAATTTGTTCACAAAATATTTACATCATCTACTGAAGCAAAATTATCAGTAAATTCCAAATATGTAGAGAACTTTTGAGTCATTTTGATGATAATTAACTCCTCTACCGGTTGAAATCATTTGGGAACAAACAATTTAATCAGCAAATGCCATGGGCACCACTTCCAAAACCAGTTAGTCATACTTGACGATGCATATATATTTTATACTCACTAAAATCATTGTTGGCAAGTAATAAATGCTTTACATAACTTTCTTGAAAAGAATTAATTTTCAACTATCGAAGCACACTAATATTTCATTTAAAACAATATCTCTGGCCTATATCATTATGGTCAGTACATTAAACAAATTGTATGATACTATTTTCCAGGGGGAAAAAAGGCATATTTAGTTCAGCCATAATGTTGAATTGACCTTATCCTACCCAGCCAACCATGCACGCAAAAAAGGGATGTTGGAAGGGGGGTGCAAGGTTTATACCCTGTGATCTTCTCCATTGTGCAGCTTCACACATAGCTTTCAACTCAACCTACAAAAGTATTTGGCTTTTAGGTAAATTTAAGAAGCCATAAGGAGATAAATACTTTGGTAGAAGTACAAACCTTAAATGCTTCCTGTTCCTCCTTGAGTTTAATTTGCTCATCCAGCAATTTTCGCTAAAAAAAGCAGAAAACAATTGGAAAAAAACTCAAAGATCAAACAACTTTCATATACAAATAAGAGTTTAAAGTACATGATCCACAAAAAATAATGCAAAGATATAGGAATTCATGAGGGAAAATGTTTCTTAATCAATTATTAAAGCTGGTTCCCAGTAATGCTCCTAGGTAACTCCATGGTAAGTTCTCAATATAATAAAAGAAGTCATCTGAAGGCCCCATACTGCATAGATTGGTTGGACTGTTGGGATTTTTACTTTTAAGCACTTTTAAGCTATGTGTAATAACCTCTTCAATTTCAAAGTTAGAAGGCTATTAACACAATATTTGCATTATTAGCAGCTTGTCTCCATTGGGGACCATCAACATCCTTTTGAACAAATTGTTTTCACTTAACATTATTTGAGTATCCGTCATGCCGAACAAAGCCGCATCTGCAGTTTAATCCATAATGCCCCTCTCTTATCTTTTCTCTTTCTATTCAGCAGTCTGTAAATACATATATAATAATTATTTTCACCAATACCTGCCACCCGCCATACCCCCAGGGCTGAGCAGGAAGTAAAAAAGCAAGGCATACACTGGCAGAAAATTAAACCATATTTAATGTTTACACTGTCTCCCATAAAAATTGTTTGCTTCAGCATTTTATTTTATTTTATTTTATAATCGCTTATGCTTATAAACAAAACTATTTAAAATGAACATGAAGATGCCAATCAGCAAAACCTTTGCTTTGAACCATGTTGTGCAGCAGTGCCAATAATTTGCTTTTAAGCCAAGCATCAGCATAACACAAGATCATATGCTATTCCCTATTCAGATGCTCTGTTGAGCTCACCTTTAAACAGAAAGCAAGAACTTCAATATGTGAAGTCCAATACCATCTCTAGCAAGTGCATGAGCCAATATGCATGTTCTACTACATTATTAGGGTCCCTATGTCAACAAAACTTAGCCCCAACAAACTGGGTTAGGTTTGAAAAACTTCTGCACCATCAGATTAACACTGCCTTTTGCAAATGTCTTGACATAAAAAATGTTTCAGATACAGTAATTATTACACCAGAGTGAAGGGCAGGTTTATTCTGAACAAAGTAAATGCATCATATTACAGTTATTTAACTAAAGCAATGCAGAAGAAGTCCAGACAACAAACCCAGATATCAAGGGTTAACAAAAAACTTCTCCCACCACACCACTTGAGTTTTTAGGTCATTGTGGTCAAGTGTGAATAGGTCATAATTTTCATCTTTACCATGCAATAATTAAGAAAGAAAGATAGAGAAGGCATATATAAACAAGAAATAAAAAAAAATTCATTTTTGGAAACCATGTGGATATAAGATGCCTTACCTTCTCTGGATCTTGTAACTCTTTAAATGCTTTATTTAATTTGATAAATGCTTGGTGCGCTTGAGGATGAGAACACTTGTCCGGATGCACCAAAAGAGACAGCTTCCAATATCTAGAGATTTAATGGGGTTCATCAGCAATAACCATTTACCTCAAATTCACAGCTCAATCAAAATTATTTTAAAAAAAAAAAAAAGAGTAAAGAGCATGTTAAGTTCTCTAAATATACCCAGCAATTCCTCAGGCATCTCCAATTGAAATACAAAAATCAGAATACATGAAAAAAAAAAAAAATCTCCTAGAGGAGTTCAGAGCCATCATATAGATATTCCAATTATTCTTACCTAAAGATACCTTCAGAATGATAATTACAATGATAAAAATTCAAAATAAAAACACCAATAAACCAAAAAAGAAAAGAAAAAAAAGAACGACTCATATATCTTATTAAGAAAGCCCATTTCCCAATTAAATAACCATGTCAAGGATATGACATGAATCTTGACAACTTGAAGTCTGAAACCATGATTGGTAAATTACATACTCAGCTTATTTAAACTTGAAGTGACATTAAATAACAAATCAGATAGCTAAAGAAAAAAAAGAAAGAAAAGAAAGAAAAGCAAAAAGGCTTCTGCAAGAATTAAGTAATCTCATTTTGCATCACCTTCAATAATGATCAACAACTTTACCTCTTCTTTATATTTTCGGCTGACATATTATGATTCACTCCTACAACATCATATGGAGAATCGTCTTCAACATCCATTATTCTTGTGACCTGTCCAAGTAATTATAACTTAAGGCAATAACTAATAAACATTAGCTCAAGAAAAATTATGCCAAAAATAATGAGAGAGAAAGAGAGACAGAAAGATAAAGAGTCTTCTTTATCTAAATATTCATCAAATTTTCATCAACACAAGAACATAATAAACAAGCTTAGGTTTTCTTTCTCTTCCCATATCAAAATTCAGAAAGGGAAAGATAACTGAAATTGGATGAAACAATACAATTAAACGAGTAGTTTAGTCAAAGGATTAGGACCATGATGAGCATATCAAGGAAGGAACCAAAGCATTTACTTTTAATATCTAAAGCTTCTTCCCCACCCCAAATCTTATGGCAAGGACACAAAAAACTAAAGACTCTCTAACATAAAAAATTAAAAATTAAAAAAATTAAAAATTTAAAAAAAAAAATCCCTACTAAAAAGGGGAAAAATATTGTAATTTGTAAACTATGTTTATATGGCTCAAAGAAATTGCTTAAAACCACCACAAAGAAGACTAAAATAACCCCAGTGGTGCAAACGTTAAGTGGTACATTTAACATCTCCAAGACAAACAGAAACGGAAGTTTATGATTCATTACCTTAGCTATAAATTATTAGAATGTATTCAGTATTATACTACTGCACATTTTCATTATTACACATGCCACAAAGGACAGCTAAAATATGAATAAGATTCAAACAAAAAAAAAAATCAGGAACCTCTTCAAAACGCTCTGCCTCATTTGCCGATTCAGCTTCAGCAACCATGGCAGGTGGGGGAGGTCCTATAAACAGTTCAGTATCTTCCTCCAACTCAGCTTCTCTGGAATTATGTCCGAAAACATCATAAACCACCATATTGACAAGCAATTAGATCTTGATACAAAAGCAGCATAAATAGAACATAGCTTATAATCATTTGTTACCACAAAAGTGATACATTGCCAAACAAAAATATATAAATCAAATAGATGAAAATTTTGTGGCTAAATAAAGCGTCTATCAAGTATATGTTTCACAAAATACCTTAGCTCAGCCTGTGCTTCTGTCAATTTTGCTGCAGCAGCAAGTAATTCAGCTGATGGAATTTCAGGGCCAATCATCCTTCAACCAAATATAAACAGTCACTTCCTTTTTTATACAAAAGACATAGCATGACGAAAAAGAATCAAGCTATGCATAGCATTAAAATATGATTGCTTGAAATTCAATCAATCATCAGATGAAGCATTGATGACGATATTCAAGACTGAAATGTCATATGAACCGTACCACAAGAATACACAACACACTCCTTAACAGAGGCATCTACATCAGAAATCCAGCTTAAATGTTTTATTTTATGGCATCGAACGTTAATCAATTTAATGCTAAACATCATCACCATAAAAGAAGTTAAGTCATATCTTATCGACTCTCGCCCAAGAAGTCTACAATAGGCTCATGAAGAATGGAAGGCACATAAAATCCAAAATTCATCTCACAAAGGCCAGGAAAAATAGCTAAAATTAGCTCCACGCTAGAAATATATATTGCCTTTAGTAAGACAAATCTGCAATATTTGAATGGCAGCAAAGGCACTTAAAAAAATGCCATGCCAAAAGCTTAGTAATTCAAAGTCCTCTTAGTCATGGAATATGAGTCAACAAAGGCTACACAAGCATATCAGACTAAATTTAAACAAATCCAATAGAATTCACATTTAAATTGTAATTTTGAATAGATATATAATATACAGGAAAGCCAGCCAGAAGGTAATTAGGAAGGATCTATAAATCTTCTTTAAAGCAGGAATTATTTATAGACAGGATTTGACCCATGCTAAAAGAAACATTCAACTAAACAAGTAAACCTCAAACTGTCAAATAGAAACACCAGATATCAGTCCTCAAATAAGAAGGGCACCTCATATTGAAGCAATTTAACAATGTGATGTATATGCCAAAACTTGTGAACCAATAGATATGAACAAAAATAAAAATCTCACAACCTTGTCTTTGGTCCAGGAGCATATTCTCTTGGAGATGGCACTGATATGCTATTGTCATCTAGAAGTTGTTTACAGTCTGCAGCTGCTGGTGTTGAATGCACATCATCGAGCTGTTGCTTTTTAGGTTCTATATGGGCATGAATCAGCGGTCCAACAACTTCCAAAGTTGGAGGATTGTTAGAAGGCAGCAAAAACACCTTATCTCCATTCTCCTTAAGGTTCAAGGAAACAAAAAGCTTCTTGAGATGCTTGATTAAAGACCTTTCAGAGATGCCCTTTATGTCAACAGCTTGACCGTCATCAATCATTTGGAGAAGCTGTATACATGTAAAAATAAGAAAATTTAACTTCAAAATAAGTAACACCTTCATTGCTATGTTACCCAGAAGATAAAATCACAATACCTGCTTCAGGTCACCTACAACATTAGGAAAATCTGTCAACATCCTTTTCACAACATCTTCTGGCTTGACTCCCTGCCTATGTGGCTCCTTTGTGTCAGATTCAGACCCAGACCCTGACCCAGATTCTGAGTCATAGTCCCTCTTCTTCCTTGATTTCCTTTTCCTTCTATCTCTTTCTTTATCCTCTCTTTCTCTCCTCTTTCTTCTCTTCTCTTCCCTCCTCTCTCTCTTCCTCTCCTCTCTCCTGGAACTTCCATCCCTGCTTCGCCGGTCTTTCCGGTGCCGATGCTGTCTTTTATCCGAGGTTTCCAAATCATCATCCTTAGAGCTTGATGGTGAAGTGGGCGTCTCCTCTCTGTGTTTCTTCTTCATTTTGTTGCCAACTTTTTTAGATCAGAAATAACTATTGTTGCATGAAGAAATCAACACAACTACATGAAAACAGGGACCTGGTCACAGTTGACGACAGCCAGGCTCCCCTGAAGATGTTATAGACTAACTGCATGATGCATATATATTAAATAGCAATTAAAATGGCAATCTATTTATATGTATATATGGGTATATGTATATATGCTTTCCAGGCTACCAGTCAGTAAATTTGCCTAAGTTAGAACAGCATGAAGCTTTCCTCTTTTACTTCTTTTCATGAATGATGAATAAGAAAGTTATCCATGATAACAGAAGAAAACTAGCCATCAATCTTGAGTATGAGCTCTAATGCTAATTTCTTGGTCTAAAGTATCAACTTTATATTACTGCTGGAAAAGAAAACGATCCTTGTCCTATGGATCATGGCCCCCCTTCAACAAAGAGGATTCACCTTTAAACAATTTCATTTAGAACATCCAATATAAGGAAGGGAAAGGCACTTTACAATATGGTTACCACATCACGTTTATGATGATCGGAAAAATACTCAAGAAGAGCAACTTGATAAAAAAAGAACTAATAATTGCCACAAAACCATGCTCAAAAAGAGGAAAAGAGAAATTTAATTACCATGAGAGCAAAGCTCTGCCATAGCCAAGTTTTGGACAAGTGGAACCAAGCTAGTTTTATATTTTTTTTTCTTTTTAAATGTAAATATTATCCACAGGAGACAGGCCTAGCAAGTTTAGGTCATCTATTAGAGGAATATTTTGCAACTATGTGGAAAATATTTCATAGCACGTAGATTTTAGCACATTGCTAATTCAGACGCCCAATGCAAGTTCCATTAATTTCAAAAAAAAAAAAAGAGACTCTGAAGATGCCAGAAGCCGAGGAGTTTTCATCCTCGAGGTAGCAGCAGAGCAGCCCCACAATCTCGGTAATTGAAGGGGCCATTGCTCTCTGCGATGTGCATATACAATTCTGTCCAAATTTTCATTTATAATCCTCAACTACATATCTTTCCACACCCAATGTAAGCAATTTGTCTCACCTATCACAATTCATAATTTGGCTGCTCTATCTGCTGATTAGTACTGAAGAGGAGAAAATTCCAGTTCTTTAGCAACACTAACATATTCCATAATCGTTAGCTAATTACTGGAATGATTTATAAGACTCTGATTTCAGCTATACAAAACTCCGATTACAAGTTATAACCTCCCCTCCTCCTCCTCCTTAAAAAAAATACATCATCTTTCCCTTGATATCTAAACTGAGCTACAGATGTGCCATTAACATAGGCAGAGAGAGCCGAGTTATAGAGCGTGAGAATATGAAGTATGAATGATTGCAAAATTGAATTATTTTGTAACATAGAAGGTCATATTTCAATTGCATGCCATTGACAGAACAGATAAGATTGACCACTCATTATTATAACATACCTATTAGAATTTGATGTGTACTGAAACTTATTATTTTGAGGCGAAGAAATTCGATGTCTGCTGTTGGCTCAATGGCGGATTTAAGCGAGGGCGGGAAGTGAGTGCAAGATAAAATCGATTGATGTCCTCTGAAGCTTCTGATTTTGAATTAAGAGGGAGAAAGTAAGACGGCGACACAGAAGGAGAGAGGAAGAAGAAGAAGAAGAAGAAGAAGAAGCAAGGGAGAGACCAAAGTTGTTTTCTCTTAGAATTTTGGACACACGAATTGATTGGGGCGGTTTCTTTCTAGATTAGAATTATCAATTTTTGGTCAACTTATTAGATTTTTTTTTTTTTTTTTGCCTGAAGTTATAATAAAACGGATTATAAACTTTTACCTGAAGATAATTCAAGTAAATTTTTTTAGAGATAAATTGAGTGCACGTAATTTTGTTTTTTTAGAGATAAACTGAGTGCCCATTTTGTTCAATTTTTCTTTCAATTTTTAGTGTTTTAACAAAAAAAAAAATTAACATATGATTTCTTTAAATTGGAGTTCAGCTTTGAATTGGAATTCAGCTTTTCTTTATATGGGTTTTCTTTTTATTAAACTGTTAAAAGTTGACTTAGGTGTGTGATTCGGTTGAAAATTTCAGCGGCTAATTTTTAAATTTTATATTAAAAAAAAGTTTTTTTGTGAAAACATTTAGTTTTTCATCTTAGAAACTAGCGTTTAATTAGATATTTAATATACAAAAATAATTTTTTGAATAAGTATGTGTAAATTTTAAGTACATTTTAATTAGTTCAATAAAAACTAAAATTTATATTGTATTACTTAATACCAAAAAAACTAAAAACTGCACCAATATTTGAAGATAATAAAATATATTTATTTTTTTTAATACAATACAGAACTTCAATTTATAAATTTCTAACATTTCAATACAATATCAGAAATTTTTGTAATTTCCAAATTGGATCGAAATGTGTGCACACCAAGATAGAAAAACAGAGCATAGATTATTGTTAGATATTAAAAAATATATATATTTATAATTTTTTTATTTAATTTTTTTCAAATTTGCTTTAAGGCAAAAAAAAAATATGTTTATTTATTTTTTTGCAAAAGCAAATTGCCAAATAATATCGACTTTAAACCTTGAGGAAGCCTAAGATTCGAATCCGACGACTAGGGACGAATCTCGGATATAATAATCTTGCGGGGGTAAACTTGCATATTCTGTGTATGAATAATTATTAAATTACTTATCACAATCAAAATATTAACATTAACGGGTCACGATATACGAGTCATTGGGGCTTTTTTTTCTTTTTGTTGAGTGGGAGTAATAATATAGATAATGTATACTTCCATTGAAATTTTAGTAAGGTTGTGTTATCATAAGAGCATCCGGACGGTAAGGGCTTATCCACATACGTAGGAGTTTAATTCCTCTGCTCCAGTAGTTGTACTGCAAGAGCTTGTAAGCTCTTGGGATTGGACTTCTTAGCTCGCATAGATAGAAGTTTAATTCCTCCTATTTCAACAGTTGAAAATGCAATTTTCATTTGGTGCTGGAAATGTTATTGACTAAATTCACATTTGAACCCCCTTGATCTGTCCCACTATAAAGCAGAGACTTGACTAGTAGACTATTAGTTGAATGTATGCGAAAAATGTTATTAAGCCAATGGAAGTTGTATCATTTTTCAAACATATTTTACCAACATATACCAAAATCAAACATATTTTTCAAATTATGTATTTTTTTTATTAAGTAAATCAGGGATAGCATTCTTACACACATGATCATCAAATATACTTGCATTGTATGACAAACAGTATAATCATCACTTATAATATCGACCATACGCAAAATATATTCCATCCGTAATGTAGTTGGAGCGTGCTGATTAGGCGTGCAGTGTTGGCAAGGAGTAACTTTATTAAAGATTGCTAACATGACTAGCGATCTATGGTGGATGGTTGAGCAATGTAACAGCACAATTCTCGTCAGAATGTTGGTCATACTAGCGATTATTGGGCAATATTTCCACTCCCTTCCATTTACTAAACATGTGTCATGCATTATTTACCTCCCATCCACTGCTGCAATTACTGCCCTGTAAAAGCTATCTTTAGCTATTTAAGATCATCCTAAAAAAAAGAGAAGAGAAGAAATAAGAGAAACTAAAAAAACAGAAACAGAGAAGGAAGGGAGCAAAAAACAGAGAGAAACAAATGTGCCTTAAGAGTTTTTTTTTTTTTTCCTTTTTGTCAAGAGGAGTTGTGCAATTGAAGTGATTGCGAGTTTTTTATTATTATTTTTTATTTTGTTTGTTTATAATGTATATCTTTTGGTAATATTATGATGCTTTCCTTTTATTTTAATTTGTATATAGATTATTAAAAAAAAAGGAAAGTAAAAGGCTACGTGAGTGAGAGGTATGTACCACATATTATTTTAAATTTGTGTTGTTTATATATATATATATTTAATTTTTTTTCGATATTTCATTTTATGTGTATTTTTTTCAATATATACCACCATATTATTTTTTTTATGTGAAACTTCTATTGAAAATAAAAAAATATTTATCATTCGAGAAAACAATAAGAAAGATAAATTATAAAGATAAAATATTCAGTATTTTTTGAAATTATACTAAAAGCAGAAAATATTTAGTACTTTTTTATTCCAGTGCTACACTTTTGACTAAAAACGAGAATATAGAAAACGAAAATGATTTAATCAAAGATTTAGAAATTATATGATGAGGCAGAAAAATCATTTTATAGATTACAAATCAAAATATTCTTGATAGGAAACTACATCCTATTAAAAAAAAAAAAACTCTACCCACCTGGATATGTTCTTATGGGCTAGTTTATATTTCAGGTATTTTTACATGAAATTTTTTAAAAAACAATTAGTTAAAAAAAGTTATACATGTAATTGAATTTATTAAGTTCAAAGATTAAAATTTTCTTTCTTTTTACCAAGAGATAATAAGTAGTAAGTAGTGATACCTTGTTATTAGCAAACAATGTGATCTAAATTGTAAATCTGTAGTTTTTCAATTCGCAATATTTTTATTCATATTAAATTTAACATTTATTTATAAATTCAACCAAAAAATTCAAGAACAATAATACATATAAAAAATTAATAAAAATTAATTTTCAATGTAATATTAATCTGATATATAAGCAAAGCAATATATGCCATGATAAAAAATTTCCATCTGATTTAGAAATAAGAATACAATGCAAAGCCAGCTAGTAAACATAATAAAAATGTGTAATGCCTTTTTTGAGCATTGAAGAAAAAAGAATTTAAACATTGTAAGACTTAATTTCTGATATTAGCTCCGCATATGTCTAAAAGTATAAAACAATGAGGAAAGAATAAATTGATATCATTTTAATTTATTTGATTTGTAGTTTTATTTGTTATGTGATGTTTATATATTTCTTTTTATTGTATATTTAATGTGTAAATAGTTATTTTTTTGTAAGTTATTTTTAAAGATTTTTTATTTATTTCAATTTAAAATCTTTATTTTAATATATAAGTTTAAAAAAATTGATTTATATGTTATATTTGTTCTTTAATTTTCTGTAATTTTTTATTTCATATTGTTGATAATGTGTTGATATAACTTGAACATTAATTATAAATTTTTTCTTATTTAATTTGTAGTTTATAAACATGACAAATCTACCATCTATAATTGTTTACTGGGCTAGAAATAAAATTCAAAATCAACTGGTGTTGATTACGAAAATAGTTTCTAAAGAATGATAAAAAAAAATAAAGATAGATTGTGTATTCAATAATTTATAAAAAAAACTAAGGAATGCAATGAAAATATATTACACTCCTAGAACTATATTGAAAATTATATATAAAAGTCTTAGAAAATTGATTGAAAGAAATGCTAAATTTAGCTAAATTGACATATGAGATAATAATGACATGATTGCAATATATGTGCATCATAAGAAGTATAACTATTGCTTGAATTATATTGAGTTGTATATTGAAATTCAAGAAATGAATATACAATTAAATGATATTGTTAGACATTTTAATGCTCAACATGAAAATGACAATATGGAAAATGATAAATGGGATGATTATGAGGTGGGAAGTGATGAAGTTAATTCTGAATGGCTGATGATGATTTTGATATTGATGAATATGAGGAGATGAAAGATGAAGATAGTGAAGAAGAAAAAGAAGAAGATGATAATGATTGTAACTGTAATATCTTTTATCCTCTTATATACTCTATCGTATATTAGTCACGTAAGAAATATTACAGTTTTTTTTTTGAAAATATTACCATATATATATATATATATATATATATATATATATATATATATATATATATATATATATATATATATATTCTCATTGCAGTTAAATATCTACATGTTACAATAAAAAAATTAAAATTTCAATATACATCAAAACATATCAAAATAATTAAAATACATGTAAAAGAGCGCACAACCTCTGGACGACTATCACTGTTGCTACTCGACTTTATTTTGTGGTATCTACTAATTAGTGACACTTTTATCTATACACTCATCGTTTCAACATATTCTTCTGATAATTACGTGAGAGACAACTCTCACACCAAGTCATAAATTCAGTGGTGCTAAAACTTATAATAGCAGTCATAATAAAATATGACATTATTCAATACCATAAATATTTTTCTAGAGATAGTTTTTTTCCTAAAAAAATAGCCATAAATAATATTTTTATTTTTATTACTCATTTGATAACTATATAATTTTTTTTTTTAAATCATTGAAGTATTTCATCAATTTATCAATCAAATAAAGACTTAAGATACTATTTATATTATTGTTATTAGAAAATTTGCATAATATTACATCCATATACAAATAAAATTTTTATATCATGTTTACATATTATAACACTATAGACTTGCCACTAGTAAATCAATGGATATCATATAATACAATGTTAATTATTTGATCCACAGATATACAAAAGACTTAGGTACATAAATATATGACCCATAAATATGAACAAGACTAATAATATTATAATTCATAGAAATTCACAAAATTCAAAGATATGCAGATGACCGATAATATTATGATCCACAAAAATATATATGATCCATAAATATACACATGATTCTAAGATATTTACTCTATTAGCATACCAACAATACCATAGTTAAAGGTACATGCTAATAAGTGGATTAAATCCATCATTTACATAATTAATTTTTCTAAAATATTTTTAATATTTTCAAAACACTTACAATTCTCCAAAGACTTTTAGATTTCATAAATTATTTTTTTAAAGAATAAAATATTTTATATGTCAAATCACATAAATAAATGTATATAACTTTCAAACTTTGTTTCATATTTACTAATAAAATTCATGTATTATTAAAATCAAATTAAATTTACTTATATCATAAGCATGTTTAATACTTCACTTTAATTATAATATATATATATATATATATATATATATATATATATTATAAGCAATAACACTAACCTCGTTATATTTTATTAGTATTTATCGGTTATTTTCCTTTATCTTGAGTTGATATCTAATTCAATGCTGTGTTTAATAAAAAGCAAATTTCAATTAATTACCAAGTCACACACGATTTATAATCTAACTAAATTAAAATCTTTTAACTAATTTCTACTCTCATGTATATCGAATCCTATCACGAAAATTTTTCTCATTACACGCATTTAATGTGTAGTTCTACGTCTGGTTGCCAATACGCTTTATAGTGTTACTAAAAATTTTAAATATTATTTTCTCTTATAACAATTAATTTTTCTTATTTTTCTCATCCATAACTTTTTTTCTATTATTTTTATTTTTCCTTAATTTCTATTTTCCACCCAAATTTTGCTATAAATTCAATAAATATTCTAACAATTCCAAATAAATTTTTATAATCACTTTAACCCATTTTCTTTCATTTTTCATTACAAATTTTACAAAAATAATACTCAATTATTCCTAATAAATTTTTCAATAATTTAGCTAAAAATCAAAAAATTCACCAAAATTTATATTAAATTTTTTTCTATTCCAAAAATTGTTTTTCATCTTCAAACACTCTATTTAACTCAATTTTTATCATTTTAAGATATAAACCCTCCAAAATAATTTCTCAAAAATTTAGCAAAAATTATGAAAATTTCCAAAAATTCTACAAGAATTCCTAAAAATCAACTTCATTAATTTTTCATCACATTTATCATCCTCAAACTTCATTAAACGCATTTTCCATTTTTATCTAATTTTTTTCCTAATCTTTCTACAAAACCTTAATTCTTAATATTTCCAAACCACACAAGATCCACAAAAATCTTAAAATCAAACCAGGTCAATCACTTTTATCAACTCAAATCCATAAAAATTTAAGGAATAAATTAAGGAATCTAACGTCTAAAAATTTAGAAAAATTCATCTAAGGGAGATTTTCTACCAAAATTATTTTTTATGCTTCCCAATAAATTTTCCTTATTCTAAAGACCTGTTTAATTTAATTCTTGTGAATTTGGAGTAGAAGAGAAGTTTAAACAAGCTCTCATGGTATACGACTAAATGAGAAGAATGGAGAAATTTTTCTTAATTTTGGTTGATAATTCTAGATAATTAAGTATACCCCAATTAAATTTAATTAATCATAATTAACTTTTAATCTCACACCCTATTTTGGCCATTAGAAAAATCAATTAGGCACTAATCTTGAAAAATGGCTCAATTATCTCTTAATTAACTTTGACTTAATTAAATTTTCACTAATCACAATTTTTTAAAATTAATTTATGATTTAAATTAATTCTCTAAAATCCAACATTCAAACAATTTAATTATATCAAATAAAATTTACCAAAAATTGTAAAATAACTTTATCTTCAAAACAGTCTTTTCGATTTCATGAAACAACCTCCGGTAAGAAAATAACAATTTTGCGATTTAGTCATTTTTCTAAATTACCATCATAAAAATTCGTCCATCGTTTCATTTCTAAACTATTAGTTTTAAAAATCTTAAAATTCAATTGTGATCACATCGGAACTATTTGCGATTGTACATGCATTTTTCTAACTCTTGGTCAAAATCGAATCGTAAATTCACACCAGATACTGTATTTGAGCAAATTATAGTCATTAACCTTAAAATCTCACCTTATAACTCCACATATGATCTTAAATAATATTCTCAATACTCTGGTATGCTTAAATTATATTTTCACCAATGGGCAAAAAATCCCAAATTCTGGCCAGAAGCAAGAAATCGCAACGTTTCCTCAAATCAATTTAATATTCATAATTGAATTCATATTATCATATTAAGATAAATTTCTCATATTTATTTATTTGTATTTAGACTCTGATCGATACATCTCTATACTACGATATAGACAATCGCAATACGCGTATACAGTCAATGTCTAAATCGTGGACATGACAGTAACACATTAATAGAGATAACTCACATCGATGATTCTAGTGGTGGATATTTAGGGGCACAGAGTTTGATCCAATGCATTCTAACCCTTATGCAGAAGATAATATCATGTTAATATAAGATATATCAAAAAAGTTTTTCATGGGAACAATTTTTTATTTTAAAGAAATTGTCTAGGCAGTAGCAAAAGAGTATTCTTTGTATTGAAATCAAAAGTATATGACTAAAGTTTCTAAGCATAATACATTTGTAATAAAATACAAAAAGAGAAAGTGGTTGCAATTGGAGATTGTTGCAACTAAAAGTCTGGAACAATATATTGGGAGATAACTAGGTATAACAGCCCTCATAATTGCACTAGTTTTGGTAGGTCATAAAAACATAAACAGTTGAATTCATAATTGGTATACAACTACATTAATGATGTTGTCCGAAAGATGCCACATATCAAAATTAGTGTCTTAGCAACTAGCAAACATAAGACATTCAACTATACACCTTCTTACAAGAAAATATGGCTTGGTAAGTTGTAGCACCCATTTACCCTAGTAGCCGATAATAGTGCAGAAAAATGCTACTTAGCTTATTGTTTGAAAACCGATGCTCGATTTGTTTTATTTTGAAACTCTAAGTATATTATTTGTGAAATATTTTTTATTAAATAAAATAATCATGATCATAAAATTCTATGATTTAAAATGTACCCATTCATTAAACTAAAATTTTCAGAAAATACATTTACAAACTATTACTAATTATATTAATTACAGATTTACATTTAATAAATCCTACATGCCTAATTATCTACAACAAAAATCTTAAGAATTCATTATTACAAAATTATACCTAAAATACAAAAAGATGCTACAATCTGATATTTGGATTTTCTTTTTTTGGTTGACATTATCATAAACAACTATTTATACTAATATGTGCGTGAAATAACATGCGTTAAACTACTAGCTTAGTAGCAATTTTGGCAACTATCTAATAATTATCCATATGTCTCAAAAACATAATGTTCATTCACAAGTATATTTCTAAGTATGCCAAAATATCCAATTAAATCAATCATCATTTAAATTATGCAAAATAAATAATTCATCAAATATAAAAATTTCATTCATCAAGGCATAATAAAATTCACCAAATAAAGAGGCAAGGCATACAAATCATAATTTTATATTATTTATTTATTTTATTTACTTGATAACCTACATTATCCTAACCTGGAACTAAACACTAGATACATAGTGTCTACTTTTCGGTAGTGTACTCGATGCCTACATAATTATTTTAGTAATTCGACATTTTATGCCTACATAATATCAATAATAACTCAGCACATACTACATAATATCTATAATAACTTGACATGTACTAGTACATACATAATCAATTTATTTAACTCGTCACTTTTTCGGTGCCTACATTATATCAAACTTAATATTACTTTATAGTGCTTACAGCTCTGCGCTTTTATTTGTATGCCAACCTATTTTAATTTCTAGTTTTCGACCAAATATTCTAGGGCTAACTCATTATATTAATCCATTTAATATTAGTTACATTAGCAATTAAATTCTAATATAAAATAATATAAGTTGAAAACAATATTCATTAAATACATCTCAATATCATACTCACTTATTTAATCATCACAAAAATGAGAAAAGCTAAAAAAATATTTTTTTATAATTAAAACTCAACAATTAATCATTTAAACAAGCTGTCTTAATCTGGGCAAAATTGATGCATCATATTGCACTGTCTTTTTCATCTATTTATAGGTAGAAACAAGTCAAATAGTCAACTAATATTTTATCTTTACTTAGCAACAAGAATCACATCAATCGAAATTTATAGCAAAAGAAATGTGTTCAGGCTCATTCTGCCCAATATTTTTTATGGACAAATTATAGGTCTAGAATTTTAGTCCAATTTAAGCATAGATGCAAATATATTCAAATTTAATAATTTGAATGAAAGTTAAAACCTTATGTATTAAGTTTCCATTCCAATAAGAGGCACTCAAAAAGCACATTTATAATTCAAGTTATGAGCTAAAATATAAACAATGTTCATATGACAAATTTTCAACAAACTTTAATTTATCGTACCTTCATGCATCATCAACCTAACTCATTTCATGCATCAAATGACTAATGTCATCCTTCAATTAAAATGTCAATAATTATCTACATAATCGCACATAAAATCATACTTCAAGCATAACAATACAACCAACAATAATATCACATTTATTCACATTTAATATCCATTTGTCATATTGAATTTTTGCTAAAAGTACAACCTCAAAAAGTCCTATACGCTTCTCATTTTTCTTCCCTATATGTAGTTTTCTCCTTACTCCTATTGTCTTTTTTATTTTGGTCCAAAGTTTGTTCACTTTTTTAGCCTAACAACAATATTACATGTACTTTAACTCATGCCTTATACACTAATGCTATTAACTCCTAATCATTTAAGCATTAATTACCCATTATTAATATCTTATTTGGTAGCCCAAAATCTACTATTAGAGGGCACAGTTAGAGCATGATCAAGGCTATCGAAAAATCAGTCCAAAATCATCCAACTCTTTTTCAAAATTAATATGAAATTCATACTTCCTACACCTCTAAATAGCTAATTATTTAAACAACATCCCAATATCCAAAACTTTACCCATATAGGCAATCCCATAATCAACCTTTTTAGAGTGTTTTCTATGAGTTTTAAGTCACAAAAATATCACTCATAATTATTTCTAGCCTTAACACACACTAATCAAGTATTAGATACACTAATCACACCTTAATTATCAGTAACTTGCTAATAACCTTAATTACCCAAATTTAATGATAATCATCTTCAAATTAAGACTAAATAGGACTAGGGATTTACACACACTTGAAAATCCCTAAGATGGCCAAAATTTCCTCCTCTTTTCTTTCTGTTTTTCTTTCTTTCTCTTCCTTTGTTTGATTCACTTTTTTCTACTTTCTTGTTGATCCTGCTTTAATCTATATTTTTCACTCTTTTGTTTTTTACTTGAATTGAAGAAAATGATGAAGAAATGGAGCTTGAAGGTCACGGCTTTGGAGGAAGAAAATGGAGATAAAATTTTGCTTAAGATGAGGAAAAAGAAGACTTTTTAATGCATAAAGTGAAATGTTGACTTTTATACCTAAATTAGATGAAGAGGTTAGGGTTCATTTAAGCAAATCTTGACTCTCATTGATCCATTAATCTTAATTGATTTCACTTAATATTAATCTAAAAAATATTTCTTTCCTTAAACAAAGAATATTTTCCTTAAAAATATTTATCTAAAAACCTCCTTAAATTCAAATTTCATTCAATAAAAAATTATTATTTTTCAAATTTTAGTGTCAAACCATTAAATTCTCAATTAATAATATTCCAATATAACGTTTTTCATATTTTTATTATTATATTATTTTTTATATCAGAATATAGATTTTGATTAGTTTGACGCATCAGGCTATGGTCACATGCAACCATGACCTAAATTTTCAGATGTTACATAAACAATTAGCTATTGGTAAGTTGTTTGGAGCTTCAGAAGAGTCATACCAAAAACTCCGTCAGTAGATGGTTGTTGTTATTAATGCTAATCATGGTTCTTATTATGTAATTAAAAATGATGCTCATTATGTTCAAAATTATCTAGATCTAATATGTCGTATACTCAAAAGGATGTTTTAGATATTCAAACCTTATATTGAATACTTTACTTATTGTAGGCTAGTACTGTATGTAGATGAAATATTTTTATATAAAAAATACAGAGGGTGTTTATTGATTGCATATGGATTGGATGAGAATAATAAAATATTTCTTGTTTCATTTGTCATTGTCGAAAAAGGGAATAAAGAGAATGGAAGTTGGCTTATAAATAACATCATGTTACATGTGACTAAGAATGAAGATCTATGTATGATAAGTGATCGTCATGTTGAAATAATTCACACAATGCGATATGATTGATGGTAAATATGTGCTTACCATTATTGCATTCGTCATGTGACAAGTAATTTTAATAAAAAAAATCAAGAACAATAAACTGAAGGAGTCGCTAAAAAAACAAGTCATATTATTCCCAATACATTAGTACAAAATAGAGTTATATGTATCTATTATTTTGTATTTTATGCGTCTATCAAATAGTAGACACATATATAAGAGACGCATATAATATAAATTTCATGTGTCTGTTGTTGTGACAGACACATATAATCAAGTTATATACGCGTCTGTCATTTAGTAATAGCAGATGCATATAATCAGATTATACGCATTTGTCATTTAGTAATAGCAGACGCATATAATCAGGTTATACGCGTCTGTCGTTCAGTAATAACAGACACATATAATCAGATTATATGCTTCTGCTATGTTTTAATGACAAACACGTATAACCTGATTATATGCGTCTGCTATTACTAAATGACAGACGCCTATTGTCTTTTTTTTTTTAATTAAAGCTCATATTATACTGCTACCATTCATATATAATCTGCTTCAAAATTCTTAATAAATCTGCTTCAATAAGCCATAATAGACATCCAACATTCAAGTCACAAATACTCAATAATCAAGAATTCACAAGACAATACAAACTAAAAAAATTAAATAAATCAAAGCAATACAACATCATGCCTAAAACAATTCACATGAAAATAATTAATACACATGTTCTTCAAAATTCTTTAATTTAAAATTGCATTTCTCATTTATATGAAATATTTTACAAAAGTAAATAAAAAGACTACATATACTCTCTCATAAAGTAATTTGACCACATATGTCGAATTTCATCTATTTGATCTTGACTATATAATCCATTTTCAAAAGCCTACAAGACAAATCAAACAAATAATAGAAAATATGTTAAAAATGAATAAATTAATAGCTAGTTATGTATTATACTTGTAATATAAATTGACTAGTATTTGAAAGAACATACCTTAAGCAATGTTGTATCACTGTTATGATATACGACAATTTCGTACATATACCTCATGACGTAATATCTGTATTTAACACCTCATTGTTGTTGAGGACACTTAAAATAGAAAAAAAAACAAATAAAAAGCCAAATAAAGGATTATAAAAATCATAAAAACTTCAATCTAACTAGTAATTCGGAATATAAAATTCTCACCGAAATATCATTCAATTTTAACTTGGCACCTTTATTTTTTCCACCTTCTATAGCATAAGTTCTATAGGCTCTGAAAAATAAGTGTATATCAAAATCGGCATTAATATTGAAAACACTACAAATATTGTAGAGACTATTAGCTAGTAATATTATAACTTACAGGTTAATATGAGGTTTCAGACTTATATCGCGGCTGCCACGAGCTAGAAGATCCATGAAAAATGTCTCACTCCGTTCACAGCAAAATACAATCAACATCCAATGGTTACTAGAGATATATAAATATGTTGAACTTAGTAAAAATGTTGAGAATAAAAATTATGCAAACATGAATGTAAATGTTTCTTACTCCTAGAAGTATGGTAGTAGAATGAAATGTTTATCTCTTTGTTCCTTCAAAGCTTCTATAATATATCTTTCTGTTGCATTAGTCTCTGTGAATATCAAACGAAGCATTGCTGGACAAACAAATCCGATTGACGATATAAATAATGTATCGCACAAGTTATGAAGGTACCTGCATGCATGAATCACAATACATACATAAGTATTATTTTCGTATTTTTTAAATCGATCTTATAATATTAGTAATAAATAGTATAATCTTACATCATAAATATACGAATGATCGAGACATCAAGCCATTCCATGGAGAAAAGTTGAGCGATGTCATCCATACCGACATGAATCATTAGATTATCTACTGGATACTTAAACACTGTAATATCTACAGGAACTTCAAAAATGTACCCAGTAGGCAATTTAGCAACCATCTCATGCATCAACCTCATGTCACCACTTAAAATTGCCAAAATTTTCTCATTAACTAAAGGTCCATGTTGCTTTATAGCTGATTCTTTCGATAAACCGCCACCTTATTTATTCTTTGAAGCCTTCTTTAATGGGTTGGATTTAAGTTCCTATCAATTAATAATAAATTATGATATATTATGATATATGAAATGGATAATTTATATTTTATTGTTTTATAAGTTTAGAAATTATTACCTCTTCAAGAACCACGATATGTTGTGGCCATTGAACAAATCTACCTTCTACTTTCCCAACTATAGTTAAGGATTCAGTAGGCACGGGAAGTTGGGCTTCATGATAGCCAGATAATACTTCATCTACAGATACCTTGACGTGATTGGGCATGATAGGTTGATTGTGCACCGTAGCATCAATAAGGGATGGATAAACCATCCCCCTTGCCACAATCACCTGCTTACCTTCATTAATGGTAGCAAGTCTGCATGATGTAGGTGTCTGCAAAAACAAAAAAAATCAATATTAGCTAGATTAAAGTGGAAATGGAAGTAATGAAATTCAAAATTTTTACCTGTAATTCTAATATTGGAAATTGTGGGTCCATAGAGTGACAACTACTACGAGTTGGGCGAGCAATTGAAAGACCCATCTCCACCTCCATATCAGGGCCAATAAGAGATGACTTCATAGTCCTCTCTTCTATCATACTCTTAAAATGTGTAATATGTGCTAAGAATTTAGCAAATAATTTGGCCTCTATTTTTATCTCAAGCTTTTCTATAACTTCAGGTGAGACGGATGTTGCTAGTTTCCTTTTTCCAGGATTACCATAAAATTTCTTGATGGTCACAACACTTCCAACACCTCTCACATAGCCAGAATGTTCGGGCTTTTCAAGTCCACGTGACAATATGTCATCATGCCTCTCTGGTACCCAGCTACCTTAGGCGACTTCTTCCCGTAATATCTCCTATTCACCAGATAAACAATATGTTATAAGCAATCACAGATAAAAAAAAGATACCTTGATATCATTATTTGTTTAGCAAGTTATACTTACGATTTTTGTTGCCACCTCTTTTGTCTTTTCTACTGGGATTATATAATTTCCTTCGTCTGTCTTTTTTGTTCTAGCTCTTACCCAATCGAGGCTTCTATCATATGATGATGTAACATCATAGCTCATAGATGGCGATGATGAAAAAGAAGAGATGAGATCTTTAATAATCCACTGAGTCCTTTTCCCAGCATAGCCTACACGACCCAAGAAATGTGGATGCACATTCTTTGCTTGCTTTGCCTTTGCCTTGACATTGATTTACTGTTAAAAAAAATAATGAAGATCTCATTATCATGTCTTGCATAAATGTAAATGTAAATTGCATTAATCTACTTCATAATCAGTACCTCATATTCTTCAGATTCATGTGCTTGTTTAAACTCCTCCCAATCTTTCTCAGTGATGAAGTCATATAATTCCAATGGTGACTTTTGCATAAATTTATTCTTTATGTACTTAACCACCAATTAATACTTAAAATCCTTCCACCGCATTCCAACAGTTTTTAGTACAATATTTTTTTTATCATCCGGAATGTTAAACTCTTTCTGCAAAATAATATTTTAGATTAATTAGTTTTAATTCTTTTTTATCAAATTTGAAGGAAAGTTACCTTGAAATCTTCCCAAATTGTATTTTTAAGACCTTTATCGACTAGATCCCAGCTTTTTATCGTGATGTTCATATGGGAACACGCTACAAGGCCAATGTAGGAACTAAAAATGTCGGTGTATGTTCCTATTGGGCGATCAAACTCATCGAAATTTATTGTCTTTCGTTCATTCCCTTTCTTCTTCAATTTTTTGCACATGGTAGCTCCCCTAGTTTTCCTTTTTGTCATGATACTTGATGGCTCAGAATCTGGTTGTCCATTCAACATGATTTCCTGTAACATAAGCATAACAAAGAAACATGTTAGTATAATCCACAATAGTAACACTTTATTTCAAAAGGAAATAAAAACAATAGATTTATTTGATAAACAATAATAAAAACAGGTAATTATGAGTATAAACCACATTAATCATATTACATATTTCTAAATAAACTTACAATTAACATATATGCATCAATTATTGGCGATTTTCAATCCATAAACCTTCAATATGGTCATCACGCATGTAATTTGAATCTAAAATATCTTCTCCAACTAGCATAGGTAACCCGATAGAAAACGAAGGAGTCTCATCAAACTGATCATATTTTTCCTCATCTACCACATCATCGATACCAACAATACGCCTCTTACCTTGAAGAACAATAGACCACTTACTATCGTTAGGGTCAATAATATAAAATACTTGTTTAGCCTGTGAAGCAAGAATAAATGGATCATCTTGATAACCCAATCGGCTAAAATCAACCAAAGTGATTCCTAACTCATCCATTCGAACACTGCGTCGGTTTTTAATCCATTTACATTGGAAGAGAGGAATCATAAATTCCCGGTCATCAAGCTCCCAAATGTCTTCAACTACACCATAATATGACATCGTAGCATCTATTGGCATGGTGTCTTTAGCACTAGAAAATTCTTATAATGAAGCTATCAAAGTAACTCCGCAATTTTGCATTGTGCTTTTGTCATCCTGACGTTTAGTGTAAAAGGTATATCCGTTGATGTCATATCCTTCATAAAACTGTATATGCAACCCAGGGCCATAGGTTAACCATTTTATAGTATCAGTTACATCTTCTAACACTTCTGATAACTGACGCATCACTCGATCTTTAAACCATCCAATAAAAGAACCAGTATGTTCATTTGTCAACCATATTTCACCTTTGGATGGATTTAGATGCCTTAAAATGGATATGTGCTCTTCTAAATATGGATGAACTTGTGTAAGGTGGTGCAACGCAATGAGATGTGCTTTCTCACACATCTGAGCACCAGGTAATACCATTTTAAATCCAATTGTTCCTTTACCTCTAAGTCTTCCCTTTTGATGAGACTTAGGAATGCCAATAGGTTCAACACTAGTTAAGTAGTATGTGCAAAATTCAATACCCTCCTCAACCGAGTAACCTTCAATAATACTATCTTCAGGTTGATATCGGTTCCTCACATACCCTTTTAAGATACCCATGAATCTCTCAAAAGGATACATATACCTCAAATACACCGGACCGCATAATTTAATCTCTCTCACAAGATGAACAACCACATGCACCATTATGTCAAAAAGGAAGGTGTTTCAATTTGACATAGAGTAACAACAATATTGGATTGAAACTCATCCAAATTCTCTAGATCAACGACCTTACAACAAATTGCGCTGAAGAAAAAACAAAGTTTTGTAATACAATTCCTCACATGATTCGGTAGTATGCCTTGAATTACTATCGGTAAAAATTATTGCATCAAAACATGACAATCATGAGACTTCATACCTATCAACTTCAATTCTTTCATTGACACAAGACTTTTTATATTTGAGAAAAATCCATATGGAACATTAACACCATAAAGACACTCATAAAAGCTTGTTTTCTCTTTTTTAGACAACGTATAACAAGCTGGGGGAAGATATGTTCGTTTTCCTGTATCTTGAGGTGCTAACTCCATCCGTATGCCCATTTCTAACATGTCCTTTTTCACATTGATACCATCTTTTGTTTTTCCCGGTATATTCAACAATGTCCCTATTATAGCATCACAAACATTTTTGTCCACATGCATAACTTCAATACAATGGTGAACCGGTAAGTATTCCCAATATGGAAGATCCCAGAATATAGATCTCTTTTTCCAAGGACCCTTTTGAGCAGGTTTAAAAGGTTTACCAAATGCATTATCAATATCTCTAACTCGTTCAAAAATCTCATTTCCTGTTAACGGCAAACGAGCTACTCGCATTTCGGTATATCCATTAAAAGACTTTTTCTTCTTACGATAAGGATGATTAGGAGGGAGAAATGTCCGATGACTCATATAAACATTTTTTTGGCTATGATTTAAATGTTGGTCCATTGTGTTGTCCTCACAAATCTGATACGCTTTTTCTCCTTTCACGGTGTACCCAGATAAGTTACCATAAGCTGGAAAATCATTTATAATGCAAAATATCATGACATGTAAAGTAAACATGCTTTCACTCTATGCATCATACACCGGCACACCTTCATCCCACAACAATTTTAAATCATCAATAAATGGTGCGAGGTAAACATCAATATCATTTCTCGGTTGTTTAGGCCCTAATATCAATAACAACAACATAATATACTTACGCTTCATAGTCAGCCAAGGAGGTAGATTGTAAACTGCAAGAAGAATTGGCCATGTGCTATGTTTACCATTGAGTGTGCCATGGGGGCTGATTCCATATGTACAAAGTCCAAGCCTCAGATTCCTAACTTCACCACCAAATTTTGAGAACATTATATCAATTGTTCTCCACTGAGGAGAATTTGCAGGATGTCTTAGTTTTCCATCATGTTTTCTGCCTTTTGCATGCCACCTTAAGTTTTTTTGCATCTTTTGCATTTGCAAATAGGCATTTGAATCTTGGTATTATAGGTAAATACCATAATACTTTAGCTTGAGGCCTTTTCTATCCTCAGAAGACAATTTTGTGAAATTACTGCAACCGAGATACAAAGGTTTACCAGCATCGTTTAACAATCTCTGAAGGTATTCTGACCTTTCCATAAAATGTTTCGTATCATCCATCATCTCGTCTACACGATCATTCTCTTCATTATCAATGTTGTTTTCTCCTTGATGATCAAATTCATTTATTATAACGTGTCCCAGTTAAAACACTCTCACCATGCCATATCCATCGTGTGTAACATTCCTTAAAACCACGCCTTATTATATAAGATTTCACTATATGAACATATCGAAATTTTTTCATATTCTTACAATCAACACAAGGACATACAATTTTTACAATCAACACAAGGACACAAGGACATACCATACATCCAACTTCGATCTATATCTAACCACACAAAAAAAAGGTTCAATATATATAAGCCTCATTGCTTTTTAATCAAAAGAAATATTATATATAATATCCTTAAACATCTAATGAGTAAATCTTGAATGAGTATTTAGGCTAATTAAAATTTTCATATTTTTTATGTTCTCAATGCCAAGGGTTCAATTAAATTTAAGTTGAAAGCAAATACTATATCAAAAAACCAATGATTTATAATTATTGATTTTGTAATTTAATTAATATGATATAATGTTATAATATGATAAGCTTTAACCTATTATAGGTAACAATATCAGGTATAAATTCCTTGTCCAACATCTTTTCTACCGAAACTTCCCCTTTCTTTCTTTTGCACTCTTTTGTGTATCCATATACCAAAGTATAATATGTCATCTTAACCCCTTCTTCAAACTTCCTTTCTCTAAAGAACCCCTTAATCAAAGTATTAAAACTAACCGCATTAGGACTGCATCCTTTCTCCTTCATCTCCCTAAACAATTCCAATGCCAACTCATGTTTATTATTTTTGCAATAACTACTAATCAAGACATTGAAAGTAAACATATCAGGCCTAACTCTATCTTTCAACATCCTATTATAAATTCCCATATCCCTATCATGCTGTCCATATTTTCCGCATACATGAATTAAAACATTATAAATAGCTACATTAGGCCTTTTGTCTATCAATTTCCTCATTCAAATTTAAATTCAATGATTTGTGCATTAGAGACCATATCTGGGTATATTCTTTTAATATTTTAGAACAGAAAGATAGCAATTTATTGGAGTGGACATATAAAAGTTGAGATTTAAGAATGGAAGCGGTGGCAGTGAGATTTTTTCCCATGTTGCATGTGTAATCACATGTTTATGTCACAGGCACTAGTCATTAGTAAAAATGATTAGTTTTATTGGATTTCTAGGGTTGGATATTCATACAAGTCCTAGAAACTTCTACATTAATTTTTATGTGTTTTTTTTTCTTTTATGAATCAGAAAATTTGTGTATATATTTCTCCAAACTGGCACAATATATAAATTAGTTTTTGTTATTTGCAGAGAGTCTCTAGATTGAAACTTTTATAGAGAAGTTAAGCTCATTTGTCATGGGATACAAAGCTTTACTTTTTATCTTTTTTAACTCCGCATACATACATGCCAAATAGTAGGTAAGTGATATCCCAAAATGAAGGGCCTATGGAGTGCCATTAACTTGACGTATTCAGTGAATTTTTGCTAACTGGGATTACATCTCCATTTTTCCATTTGCCATTAGTCACACTTCTTTTTCATATCTCTATTTATTTTCACAAATTCAGATAAACAGCAACAACAAAAATGACAATGCGAGAAAATCTGCACATTCAAAGATGGGAAGGATAATCCTCAACCATATGAGTAAGCAAATTCATAGCTCTAAACCATTAAGGCTAACATCATTCATGAACCAAGTCCTTTAGCTAGTTTCATATCTACCAAAATTAAGACTGCTTTTTTGAGTCTCAAACGTTGCAAATTGGCTCTCATAGCCTCTCATCCATAAGTTTCAACATCTCAAAAACCAAATTATCATCCAAATTCACAAACCCATCGAAAGAAATTAGTTTTAGGAATGAAATATCAACTAGTCGTGTAGTTTTAGATGTTGGAATACAGTGGGCAGATTATACCCACTAAAGATAGCAATATTATGATAAAACACCAAGGTGGATAAAAGAGAAAGAATACACAAACTTATTATAGAATAAAGTTTTCTAACCATAAATATCAAGTTATGGATAATTTCAAGTTATGGTTACTATATATATTATGATTATCCATTTTTTTTACAAAGGGAGAGAGAGAGGGAAATTATAGAATGAAAATTTTGCTAACTTAGTTATGGTTACACCAAAGGAACAACATATGCAAAATAAGCATTTCATCACATAAGCATTTCGTCAAAAAATTTGCATACCAAAATAAAAGATACAAAAAAAAACCTAAAAATGGTTCAACACTTGCGATCTTCTTTTCAGTACAAACAAAACATCCAATCTCTTCACCCCAATACCATCGGCGAGCACATATCGAGTGTGGGAGAAACGATGGTCGAGTTCGATTTGTTGAGACAAAATGAATGAGAGAGTTTCAGAGTAGTGCGATTTGTTGTAGATAAAATGTCATAGTACTGTAAGACGCCTGTTTTTCGTTTTTAAAAAACTAATATGCGTCTGTCTTAAATAATAACAGATGCATAATAATAGCATATGCGTATATCATTACATAAAGACAGATGCTTAAAACTTTATATATCTGTAATTTATAATAACAGATATAGCTTGACATATTTACAAAAATATTGCTACCTATTATATAGCATATGCGTCTGTCATTAATTAAAGACAGACAGACGCCTATAACATTTTTATGCATCTGACATTAGATAAAAACAGACGCCTATTATGTCTTTATTTAATATTTAATATATAAAATTAAACTTAATTACTGCATAATTATTATAATTATTATTGTTACAAATACAAACCTATAATTAAGTAGACAACCTTTAATATTTGTTATATATATATATATATATATATATATATATATATATAACTAAAAATAATAAAAAAAATTAAATTAATATTAATTAATTAATTCATCATATATATTATTAGTTAACCAAGTCTGACATATATTTAATTAATTAATTTAAATATTATTTGGTTAAATATCAATTTTTCTTTTTTTAATTCAATTTTTTAATTACCACTCTTACTTTCCAAATTAATTAATTTATTGTAGATGAAATGCATGTATATATAGTACTGTTAGAGACGATAAATGAAAATACCCGTGTTTTGTTTTTTAAAAAATTTTATAGGTGTCTATCTTAAAGTATAACATATGTCTATTATATGCATATGTCATTTAATAAAGACAGACGTCTAAAATTTTATATGACTGATATTTATATTAATAAACACATATAACAAGCATATAGCCTGACATATTTACAAAAATATCACCACCTCTATTTTAAGCGTTTGTCATTTCCACAATAGACATATATAATATTTAACTTAAAGTTGTTATTGTACTAGTGTTAAATACATTCTAATTTGCACATTATTGTGTCGATATTTAAATAAATAATTAATGCTCCTTTGTGTTATATGTGTAGGTTATGAACACTAAAAGAGAAAGTTTAAAGAGTGATGGAAAACATATATAAAATGGAGCCTAAAATGAAAATTTAGTTTGAGAGGATCCTATTACATATGTGGATTCATTCACATGATTGGGGGAAGTGATATAGGAGCATGACTACTATATTTCTAAGTTAGTGAATGGCATAGTCAAGAAAATGCAAGACATGCCCATAACTTCTTTATCAAATGGGATATTCAAAAAATGGCATATTTTTTTTATGAGAGATTATCAAAATATTTGAGGGAGATTGCAAATGGTGCATAAGTTGTTGTGAATATTTTGATCGTCAAAATATTGTGAATACTAGCGAAAGTTGTTGAATAAGAGGATGACCAAGGCAAAAGGACATTCTGTGACAACTTATGACAGAGAGAATATTTTTCTCTATCATTACAACTTGTAACAATAGCAAATAAAAAGGAGCAAACGAGCAAGTTGATAATTTGTTTGATTGTACATCCATATGTGACAAATTTCAATTATCAAAAATACATTCCTCCCACACAATTGTTGGTTGTTTGAGTAATGAAATCAACTATTTTCAATTTGTTGCTTCATACTATACTTTGGAATGTACACTTAAGTGTTATCAAGTGAGCTTTCAACCTTTAGGCACCATGTGTCACGTCCACTAGTTTAGGTCATGATTGATACACATATTTTGGGATCAGATGCGTCAGATTGATAGAAAATTGATCTCGTTTGCGATCGAAACAGAAATGATATGGTCAAAGTCCAAATTCATACTTAATAAAAAAAATGAGAAATGATAATATGAACATTAATTGCTAATTAATTGGGTGGAATCAGAAATATGAATTAAATCGGTAAAATACAATTTTTGTTTTGGTGTACGAATTGCGAATTTGAAGTTATTGTTATGCATAATAAATTATAGTATGAATTACGGGGGATGTTATTAGAGGAAAATATTTAGTTTGGAGCTTAAATTAGGGACAAAAAAATTATTTTATAGACTAAATTGCAAAGAATAAAAGTACAATGAGTCAATTAATAAAAAAAAATTGAAGAGATTAAGGATTCAATAAGATATTCTCAAATTATTTGAGTTGAACATTATTAACTATTGCATGGACCAATGGAAGAGAAGATTAAATTTTAATAAACAAAATTAATAAATATATATAGATAGGAAAACAATAATAAAATAAATATGTATAAAGTAAATAGAAAAGTAAATAAATTAATTATGAAATTTATTAACCTAATGATATTTAATTAAGCTTGACCCATAATGCATGGTAGCCGTGTGTCACCATTTCCATCAAATCTACCTAATTATTTAGATTATAAGAGGCACAAGATGTGGTACAACATGCATCTTCCATCCTTTTCCTCACCGCATCACAAAACACACTTTTTTCTTCATTATTATATCCTGTTATGGCTACACTTGGAAAGGAAGTTGTTGCCCAAATATTAAGCCAAGAAGGGGGGTTGAATTGGAGTTTTAAAAATTAAACTTTAAGGTGCGGAAATAAACAATTAATTTTAGGAGGTATAGAAAAAATTTGACACATAGAGTTATAGAGGTTCGGGTGTTAACAAACCCTACTCCTCTCCCCAATCGCAATTGAGAGTTTCACTAACACACTAAGTGTTACAATGGAGTTTCACAAGCTCACTCTCAACTTTGGTGTTTCTCACAATGGCTCACACCTAACCCAGAAATCCCTTGTATTTTAATGGCTCACACAATAACCAATTCCTTGTGTTTTACAGGCTCACACAAACAACCTACACTTTGTGTTTTACAGGCTCACACAAACAACCTTTTAATTTGTGTTTTGGAGGTTCACACAACTAACCCTTACAAGTGTTTTACTCTTAACCCAGAACTACCCAAAGCTCACTTGAGTAAAGATTACAGAGAGAACCACTTATAAATCTTTATTGCTCAAATATGAGGAGCAAAAAGATTTTTACAGAGAATAGATTTGTTCTCAAAGTATGAAAGTACAAGATAGCTTGTGATTTGAAGTATATGCTAATTTTTTATTTTTCTTATCATTCTCTTGTTCTTAATGCGTAACTGACTTCCATTTATACTCTCATGGCTGAATATAGCCATTGGGGTGCATTAAATAAGAAACTAGCCGTTGTACCAACCAAACAATCGCGTCTGATATTTTTCTCTTTCATTGTTCACGGGCGTGACTATGCTTGTCACGGGGGTGACATTTCTTCCCAAGTCATGACTGAAGTGGTGACCTTGGTCGTGAAGTTCTCTGAAATGTTTTGACATATAGAGTCACAGATGTGACATACTCATTCATAGGCGTGACAATCTTCCCAGCCGTGATCCAAGTGGTGACTCTGGTCGTGAAGCTCTCTGGATGAAATTGCATGAATCTTCACGGGGTGTCACCTTTATTCACGAGGGTGACTGAAATGCTTACTTCACAGTTTGTTTTTCCTTCATGGCCGTGAACTTCAAATGTTGGTTTTGGTAACGGTTAGCTTCCTTCATGGGAGTGACTCCTAGAGTCACGGCATTGAACATGCTACTACTTGAATTTTGTTTCTTAAGGATTATTCTTCCAATTCTCCATTCTTGCTATCTTAATTCATGTCCTGTATAATATACTTACAAAAACAAGTATGTTAAATACAATATTGTTATATTATTTGTTATCATCAAAATGACGAAAATACCCCTCAAGGTTTAACAGAAGTGAATTTTATGGCATGTTAATGAGGAATCTTCGAATATTTAACTAAATTGGAGTTATTGAGAGATAGAGAAAAAGGAAGAAAGGGTGGAGAACAATGGTAAGAAAAGTGTTTGATTTTGTTTTTGATTTCTAGTCGTGGGTTTTCATCTTTGATTTCTCTTTTAAAATTCATGAAAGGGAGATCAATTGCACAAGACTAAACTTAGGGATTTATTAAGATTAAAAAAAAAGAACCCATAAATTGAAGAAGAATTACTTTCGGCCAACACATAATAATAATAATAATAATAATAATAATAATAATAATAATAATAATAATAATGAACAAATAAATTTGGGACAATAGAAATGATTGAGTGCAAAGAGGAATTGGTTCAAAGAAATAAAGGACCCGAAACATGATTATTCCCTCTCTACTTTTGGTACCAAATTTAATGAACTAAAACATATGAGAAGATTTAAAAATTTAGAATATTAGATGGAGGAATAGGTAACATAGAATAATGAATTCAAATTATAAAAGCTAACTCACTAAGCTAGCATATACTTGACGGTTAATCGTTAATAATTTATATTAGACATATCGATGTCTTAAAATGAGGATAAGATCTTGTAGGCATAGAGAATGCATAACCAGGTTTGTGCAAATTTTTATAATAATGGTCAAATACGTATTTAATTTGATTATAATATTAAATATATTTTGTGTTGTAATACGAAATGAATTTGGACAAATTTTATAAAATCACCTTGCATGCACTTAAATTAGTTTCAAAGTTTATAATATTTATGTTATAAAAAAAAATGTGATATAAAATGATTTTCTACCTGGAGAAATGACTATATGAATAGAAATAAATTTGCATTTTAGATATAATTTTGTGCAACATTTATAGAAATTTTAAATATTTATTTTATGAGAAATTGATATATTTTAATCTATATATTAGCTTAGACATTGGACTAGAGATTTGTTAGTATACAAATAGGGTAGTTACTTCGTGCTCATGTAATTATCTTCGGTCATGTGAAATTGTATATTTCTGGTTATGTGGTTATCTTAGACCATGTACTTATTATTTTCGGTCATGCAATTACCTTGGACTGTGTGATATATTTTTGGATTATATGGTTATTTTTTATCTGGTGACTGATGCTTTTAGTATCTAGTACCCCTTGATTTCCTAGAGACAAATATATAGTGTCCTAATATATGGGTAGAATAAAGAATTTTAATTGATATATTAATGCAATGTGTTATAAAAATGCCATGAAAATTTTAGTATTATTGATGAAATAATTTTCTTTTCATTATTTTATTAAGAGATGATTGTTTTAAAAATGAGGTTTTATGTTTTAAATGACAATGTGATGCATTCATTTACAATCAATAAATTATGTATTTTAAAAGAAAATATTAATTTATAATTGTTTCTTGTTGCAATATTTTTTTATTGAAATAATTTATAGTTCCCAATATTATATTTCAAATAACTGTTACTATAAAATTTACATCACTAAATTAACACTAAGCACGAAAGTTGTTTTTTCTCTCACCTAGGTAGTAAACAGGAAATATATACCAATGCACAAGTCAAGAGAGCTACAAATTCAATGATTCCACCATAAGAGTGTAGCAGTGACAATAACAAAGACAGTGGTAGTCAAGTTATGCTCATGAAGATATTTTTACATTTACTATGTATATTTTAAAATAAATGTTTATAAATATAATATGTACCAATTTATTGTTTGTAAAAATACATTTCACATAAGTACATTAGATGTATTTATTCTTATCATGAGGTTTAAATTGGTTAATATTATTGTATGTTTATAAATCTTACGTAGGCACATCAGTTAGTTAGTCAGTTACCTGACTGAGGTACCAAAGGGTAAGTGAGTGTTATACCTTAACTATTGGTCATTATGTTATGAGTTGCTTTGAATTTTATATGCTGCCACGATTTGGAAAAAGGATCGTCTAAGGATATCACAAATCAGAAATGAAATAGATTGGAAAGTTATTGATAAGCATGGATACACATTCAAAATATTCGGTAAACCTTGACATAATTTTAAGACTTGTCTATATAGTGTTGTATTGCTAATGTACGTATGTTTACTTGTTAATATGTTTACATTATTATTGGTTACTAATGCGGTACATCTTTTGTTGTAATTTTCTAACTTTTTAAAAATTTTATGTTAATATTCCAAGTATAATCAAACTAAACTATAATTATGATTAAAAGAGCTTTAAACGAAAAGAATAAACCAAATAGTTCAAACAATTCAAAAGTAGTAAACAAATACATAATTACTAATGGTACTATATGGTATGGTAAAAAGGGAAAATTTTATTAATCGTCCATATCATTTGTGTTTGAATTTTGGCTATACCAATCACATTTTTATTGGAAAACATTCAAATAATTAGTATGATATGAAAAATTATACATCAATTTCAAATGAGTCTGAATGGAACCATTTGTAGAAAATACGAAGGAAGTTGAAGCATATTGTAAGTATCATGATATAGTAGTACACAAGGCACGATCAACTGATCTGCTAAGGAAAACAGATGCTGATGTGAACAAGATTAAACAACAACTTCATTTAGAGATTGATATAATGAATGCAATAATTGAAAATTTTCATAATGCAATCAATCCATTTAGGTTGACAACTAATAAACAAATCAACACAAATTATAAGGTATCACAAGATAATGAAATTTATGATTACATTGACAGTGACAATAATGATTTCATAAAATATTTACCATATTGTTTGCGTAAATATTATTAGAATATTTTCATATTTTGTATAAAAACACTATGAAAATTGTATTCATCATCAATATACTCTCTTGGTAATATATTTAGAGCAACTGGCCGTTATTGGGCCCTAGATGATGATTTTAGATATCCCTTGGATCCTAATCAACATAATAGTGAATTTATATATAACACTATAAACAATGAGTTGTCATTTTACGTGCAACAATTTGAAGTGCTTAGTGAGGAAGTTAAAGAATTGCTAATAGCAATCCCGTGTGAGAAGACAATTAATATGACCATATCAAATATAGATGAATTACGTAAAATATTAGTTAAGATTCGTGAAGAGAATAACCACATTAAAAAACGCTTGAATATATATTATTTTAATAATTGTGCTTATGAGTTTTCAGATGACGGTGAAAATCATCAATATCGTTTGTTTAGATTATTAGCGAGATCTCCAGATTGTATGTCAGACATTTGTTTTATCAGATAATGATAATTAATATTAAAAGTATTAAATGCAATTGCACGTCGTTGTAAAAATAAAACATAATTTATTCTAATAACATAAAGCATATTTGTTTTTCAAAATTTTTATTCTTCATTAAACATTTCATCATCTAAAACAATTTTGTAATAATTAAAGACATTACTCATTTTGATTCAGTAATTTCTCTACCAGTTGTAGATGTTTGCTCTTTAGCATTTTTCAATATGTAGAATCTAGACCTACAAAGTGGTATTCGATTATTCTCTTTGCATATTCTCTTAATTGCGAGATCATAATCAGAAATGTTTTTTGTAGCCATTCTCAATGAATAACGTTTGAGAACTGGGATAAATAGTGCACACGGATCTTGCATTAAACTTTTTGATTTTTGGAATCTAAATTGCCACTCGCGACGTAGGCCACCATAATACTCTCTCTGATCAATGTATGTTTCGCTCTCATAATCATCATTGAATGATGAAAAATATAATTGTTGTTACCTCTACTACTTTCAGAATATCCACCATATTAAATTGTTTTGTATTGTGCACCAGTACAAATTCTAAATTTATGCATAAATACCATTATCACATGTAAATAGTAACAATAATATGTCATTTGGTGTTGTCAAATTATTTTAATATTGTATTGTCAGCTTATTCAAAAATTATTGATGTATGCAAACAGTAACAATGATGTCATATGGTATTATCAGCTTATTGAAAAATTATTAAGGTCTTTTCAGTTACCACATGCACATTTGTAATGTTTTCTAGGTATAGAGGGTCATAAAAGAGATGCAATATAACCTAATTCATTGTTATTGAGATTACAACGAGTATATAGATAAGAGGTTGTTTGGAATGATCAACTTGTAATACCCTCCTCACCCCAGCAATACGTGCCTACATAATGAAGTGTTATGCTAATTTCATCAGTTATAATATCATTTCATATATATATATATATATATATATATATATATATATATATATAAATGAAAGTAGTTCTTTTTATTTTTATTATTATTATTATTTATTTATTATTTATTTTCTTTGTAGTGTAAAAGAAATTATAATAAGGGAACAAAGTATATTTTATATACAATAAGTAGTATTTACAAAATACTTATGTTTGTACAAAACATGAAGTTAACTACAATACTGTAAAAGAACTTATAATCAAAAGTATAAAAGTTATGTAACCCACAATGTCAGGAGTGAGCTGATTTATTGGATCAGATCACCGTTAGTTTTGTTTACTGTTTTGGCTTATTCTTTCCTATATATGTACAAAAAAAACTCTCATGCTACGCTTTAAACTTAGTAGTGTATATAAATAGCACAATATATTATATCATACAATGTGCAATTATTTCCAAACCAAATTTGTACATTTATATAAGTCACAAACTCAATTTTACTACCTATATAAACAAATATTTCACATATATAATTTTTCATCTCATTTCACCACTTGTATTTTGATTATACTAATTTAGTTAACATACCAAGTTAATTATCATAAATTATCCTATATTAAATTCTCGTACTATTTTTAACATATTTATGCTCATAACACATAGGAACTAATAATCAGGATAGCGGAGTTGGCTATTTAGGCATAATAAAATTATCATCTGGGTGTAATGGTATGCATATACAAATGTCATCATCGGTATTAATATGAGTGTCATCACTGATATTAATCTATGAGTTATCACCGTTATTAATATAAGTGTCATCACCAATATTAATATGTGTCATCATCGGTATCAATATAAGTGTTATCACTAGTATTAATAGACCACTGATTGTCATGTTAAACTATTCAAGACTCTAGTTCTACACTAGGTGTTTAAGGGCTTAATATATGTTGTCATCAAATTCTCATTTTTCTTTATGTATTTCATTCATCCTATACTATTCATCTTTATAAATTGTATAATTTTTTAATTCACACATTTAATGGGTTTAATGGCTCAATCAAACACATAATTATTCAGTAAAAATATCATTTGTATAATATAACAAAATCTACGTTATTTTACATATTAACTTCTTTAATTCATATTCTGCCATGTTACTGGCAAATTTCATATTTTGTCTTAGATCTCATTTTTTCGTCCTATTATAGTCAAGATTTCATTTAATTGTCCCTTTAAGAATTATAGTCATGGATCTTAGATTTAATATACAATTTTAATTACTTAAATTAGAGTTTTGTAGCAAAAGATATAATCAACTAAACACAGATTGATATTTTAATTACTTAAGTTAGAGTTTTGTAGCAAAAGATATGACCAATTAAACACTGGCTGATCATTAAAATCGTTGCCCATAATTTTCTAGTCTAACTTTTGTGCCAAAATTAAGCATAATTAAATTAAAAATCACATTTTGTTTTTTTTTTCATAAAAGTTTTAGTCCTATGTCTTAACTTTCAAACCTCATAAATAAAACATCAATCAGAATTTCATAACTCAAGTTATAACAACTTATATACCGATTGTTCTATAAAATCCAACAAAGAACACACACAATCACTGGTATGTGCATACAAGTGTCATCACTAGCATTAATATGAGTCTTATCACTAATATGAATATATGTGTCATCATAGATATACCAAACTATCCAAGACTCTAGTTCTAGACTAGGTGTTTAATAGCTTAATACATGTTATCATCAAATTCTCATTTTTCTTTGAGTATTTCATTCATTATATGCTCTTCCTCTTCATAAATTGCATAATTGTTTAATTCACTCATTTAATGGGTTTAATGGCTCAATTAAATACATAATTATTCAATAAAAATATAATTTATATAATATAACAAGATGCACATTATTTTACATATTAACTTCCTTAAATCATATTTTGTCCTGTTACTGGCAGATTTCATATTCTATTTTTTATCTCATTTTTTCATCTTATTATAGTCAAAATTTCATTTAATTGTTATTAAGAATTATAGTCATAGATTTTGGATTTAATATGCAATTTTAATTACTTAAGTTGGAGTTCTGTAACAAAAGATGTGATCAATTAAATACTGACTGATCATTAAAATCGTTGTCCAAAATTTTATAGATAAGTTTTCTAGTCTAACTTTTGTGCCAAAATTAAGCATAATTACATTAAAAATCATATTTTGTTTTCTTCGTAAAAGTTTTAGACCTATGTCTTGACTTTCAAACCCAATAAATAAAACATCAATCAAAATTTCATAAATCAAGTTATAACAATTTATATACTGATTGCTCTATAAAATCCAGTAAAGAATACGCACAATCACATAATTTAATTTTTACTAAAATTAATCCTAAGTCTAGCAAACATGCATCCTAAAAATTATATCACAAAATACTACTAATTTACAACCATTTACATGCAAAATGCTAAAATCATGCAACTTGATGATATAATATAAGTTATTGCCTTAAGTTATGCATTTATTTTTTTTCTATTCTTTCTCTTTAGTCTTTTATACCTCATTCTCCTATCCCTTTTATTTTTTCTCTTCTTGAGTACCTAAAATATACAAGAAACTTATCAAATACCTTTATTTGACCATATATCTCTAACCCCTATTTTCTCTCTCTACAACCCCTAAAATCTCTCTTTTCATGACCAAGCTCCAAATGAGCTTAAAACATCATATTCCTTTAAAGAAACTTAAAGAAAAAATGAAGAACACTTTAACTCAAGCTTTTTTCTATGGCTAAAATTTTGGAGGTTTCTCTTTCCTATTTTCTTGCTTATCTCTCTTTCTTTTTACTCTTTCAAACTTCCTTAAGCTTTATTGGGAAAGAAAATAATTTTTTTCTCACTTTTTTCTTTCTCTTTTATCACTTTCTCTCACTAGAAGAAAGCTTTGGTTGTGGAAGAAATTGTGAAAATGTAGAGTTGGTTTAGAAAGGCATAAAATTCTAGATGAAAAGAGATAAAGAAGGAAGAAGAAAAAAGAAATGAGAAAAAAATGCCAAAATCATTAATGATGGGTCCCATTTTCATATAAATATCTAGATATTTTTGGTTAATTAATATGTTAATATCCTTTGGTGTATGTTGACTGGCCATCATATATGTTATGTGCCCAAATTATTCCAAATTATGTCTTTAATTAGTAATTATCCCAACTAGTCCTCTAATTTTTGGTAAATTATAAATTGACCATAAAACTTTCTAAATTTATCGTTTAGGTCATTTACTGTAAAATAATATCTTTAAATACTTTATTAAGTATTTTTCATAATTATTTTCTATTATTTAAAATGTTTTCCAATCAATATCCGAATTCAGATTACGATCGATTTAACATATCAGTTTAACGACATGTGCGACCGGGGTCTAAATTTGTGGATATGACACAACTTCAATCTTTAGCTCTCAAATATCATCAAGTGTCTACATTATTGCACATATAAGAGATTAATGCTTGTGTTCAAGACTTACTCTAGTAGACTAGATTTTTAGAAGTAGCTCAACTTAGATTCTTCCAGTTGGATTGACATCTTATCACCGCACTTGTCAGGCGATGGAGGCTTGACACTCATAATTTTCACTTTTTTGAATGAAAGATGATTATTACCTTTCAGAATGTAGCCATTCAGTCTAATTTACCTATTGATGGCACATCAGTAAATGGATATAGCCGTTGTGATTGGATGGAGTTATGTGAGAGATTGTTAGAAGTAAAACCACCAAATAATATTATTAAGGGTTTGAAGTTGAACTTGAGGGTGCTCATTATGATAATCTCCCAGTAGATGCAGATGATGAGACTATCCATTGTCATACATGTGTATGCATTATGTGCATCATTGGTGGAATATTATTTGTGGACAAGTTAACTTCAAGGGTTAATTTGATATTCCTTCCACTTATAGAAGACTTGACTATAGTACATCAATACAACTAGGGTGAAACATGTCTTATATGGGTATATAAAAAGTTATGTAAGATCATAGATCTAGGTGCGCAATATATTGATGGTCCATTATTTTTACTTCAAATTTGGGAATGAGATCGTCTACCATCAGTTGCACCTACACAGTCATTTCAACACTACATATTGGCCTACCATTAGGATTTCGATATATATAAATATTATTCAACATAGTTTAATTTGATATAACTAAATTAGTAATATATATATATATATATATATATATATATATATCACAACAATATTGATTAGTTATTTACATATATTGCAGGTCATATAGGAGCCGTATACAAACAATATTCTGCAAATTCTTCCACCCGATTATTTGAATGACCAACATATCTGGTGAGTTGTTGTCCCATTAATATATTATCACATTGTCGAGTGGCACCATTCAGGCCGAATGTAATGATAATTTGGACTTCAACAATTCATCCCAAACTACCCATTGCAGATGAATGAGCTTCACTTTACTAATTTGCAATCTAGGGATGCAAATTGGCCTCATCAGCATTCTAGATGGATTACCATTTGGAATGCATGATTACAGTGTGTTTATAATGTCAACCCAACAGTAGAAATACTTCATTACTATTCTTAGCATATGGAGTGATATTGATGTGTAACGCAACAATGGATTTCTCTAGTAGGAGGTGCTTATAGTGCAATAGTGAGTTCTATTTTTTTTTTCTTTTGTTTAACCAAATTATGATAATGGATAATAAGTCTGAATTATATTGAGATTAATATTTTATTTTTTTATTAATATCTTTTTGTAGATAAATGATATTGAATATATTCGTCTAAATAATGATGTTGATGAAATCCATTGGATTAATGATATGATATTTTGCATTGTTCAACAATAACACAGAGTTATTGTCATGTCGTCTCCCCATCCTTTGTAGCCTTAACTACCATTTTTACATATTGCAATTGATGAAGAGGTTGACATTGGTCAACCACGGGTGAATTCAACGCAAAACTTGATTAAAATTTTTTTTTGGGCATCAATAAGAAGTTTCCATTATTCCTCCGTCCTCTATATGTGTATTTGTACCATTACCTGTTGCATATCATGGTTCATAACCTTATAGTTATACTAGACTACACCCAAATTCAATGTGTAGTCCGTGGCAAATATGTGTATCAGACACTCTTGGTCATCCCAAGTGAAGACATCTTACTTAGGAACGACAACATGTATGGATTTTGTAGGTACCCACATCTACCTTGATCTGTTTAAACTCTGATAGATAACTCTATTAGATTTTGGGACGAGTTTGGGCAGTAATATTTAAATCTGTCATGAATTTGGATAAAGTACGAGTATAAACTCTTGGATACTTGCTACCAAATGAACTCGATTATATATATATATATATATATATATATATATATATATATATATATATATATATATATATTATGCAATTTATTGAATATAATAATATTATTAATTATTTTTTATGTATTTTTTATGGGTTGATGAATTACAAATATAATGAGAGTTGAGATTTAAAATATAATTTTTCTATCATTATGAACAATATTTAATTTTATTATTTTAATATTATTGCTGAACAATTTAATGAATTATTTTAATTTGAATGTGTTGAATTATATTTTATTTGATTTTATAATGATTTATGGCAGATTGTTTGTATATTTTTAAATTTTTAATTATTTAGTTAGTTTGAACTTCATTTTATTTTTATTTTTTTAGTGATAAATGGGTAATTAAATTGATTTGAGTATTAATCGGATTTGGACTAAATAGGGGTATAAAATTATAATTTTAAATGGGTAATGGTATAGATATATATATATATAATCGGGTTCAACTAGAATAATTTTTGCGGGTATCCTACCCATTGTCATCCATAATATTACTTTTTATATCATCAGCATATGACGTCATCCCAGTAGACTCTTCATAATCAAACTCTTTCTATGGACCTTTTAGACATTGGTCTCATTCTTCCTCTCCATGGCTTATACTGCTTTATACAACGAGTTTAGCATTTTGGAAGTATGTTATCCGAGGCTCCTATTTAGGAAAAAGAAGTAAACGACACAAATGAAAAGGTTGAGCCAAACCGATTGGTCGGAACAACATTTAGAGGACAACGACCTAGATGTAACAGAAGACCACCAACTTGTGTTATTTATTTTTTATTGTTATATATAATTTTAAAAAAATTATGACAAAATTGTGTTGAAATAATTAATTATAAAAACTAAGGTAATAAAAAATAAATTAAAAATAATTAATTGACAATTATTGTTTAGCATAAACAAAAAAAGACCGAGGAAGGAAAATTTATTTTGTTGGGAGATGACATTATAAGTATCGTTCTTTGTAAGTTAAAAAAAAAATATAATTTTGAGTGATCGACATTGATAGTGTCGTTTTTTATAAATTAAAAAAATATCATAATAGCAAACAGAAAATCGTGAAATTTAGAGATATCAACACTTATAGTGTCGCTCTTTATAAGTTAAAAAAATATAATTTTGAGAGATCGACACTTATAGTATTGTTATTTCTAAGTTAAAAAAAATAGTTTGGTAGACAAACATCATTAAATATAGGGAGATCAATACTTATAATGCCGTTCTTTGAAACTTAAAAAAAAATCAAATAACATAGTATAAGTGGTGACCATGCCGTTTGCCATACAATGTTAATATAACTGACAATCATATGTGTAAACGCCAACCCATCCACCTGACACAAAAATGCATAGTTAAAAAAATAAATTTGATTTCAATATATTTTGGTAATTGTTTTCACCTATTTAAGTAAAAAGCCATACATTTCTTTTATAAGTCTCTCAATGACATCCCTAAGTTTAATTATGAAGAATGCTAAGGTTAAACACAATCCATCTTCGGTTATTGTCTTTTGTAGTTATATAATTGGGCTGTTGGAACTAGCAATTTTTTACACAATACGATACGACAACTTTTTACGACATTGTATAAATACACTTAATTTTTATAAAATAATTAGATATGTTTAAATATTTGAAAAATATCTTATAATTAAATTATTCAATTATATATTAATATTTTTATTTACAATATATTAAATTATAATTAATTATATTAATATATGTGAATAGAAATTAACAAATGATTTATAATTTATATTAGTAATAATCGTATAGAGAATTAAATGCTTAAATTTTATTACAATAATAAATTTTATTTTGTGTACATATATGTATGTTTATATAGTACCATACCAAATTATTAATATATTATAAAAATTAATGTATATTAATTTATAAAATATTAACTTTAGTTGTTTGTAATTATATATATAAACAAACATGATACATGATTACACAATACAAAATGATATGTTTAAATCGATATGAATAAATATACCACATGTTTACACGTATAAAATACTAATTGTCTAACTGTTGGTTACTATGTAATCAGAAATATCAACTTAATTAGCAGGAGCCAAACTTATCCTCTACTAAAAAGTTAATTAGATAAATAATAATAAAGTCACATAAGCAGCATTCCCATTTATTTGCGGAAATCTTGATTAGTGAAGAAGGGGGCATAATGATAACCGAGCTTGCTTTTAGTCTTTATATATGCAATTTACAGATACTAGTCAGACATATATGACCAAAATGTTGCTCTGAAATCCAAATTATTGCCCAATTTTTTTTTTCTTTTTTTCTTTTTCAAATTTTGATGATCACAATATAATTGAATAAAAACAATTCTGTAATTGTATATCTAGATGCAATCTGAACATGGGAAGTGTTTGTTCCAAGCTAAAAGGAATATCAGTTTCTCATATTTCTCTGGATTTTAATTGATTTGGAATGAAGTATTTTCAACTCAATATTATGTTTTATTATTCATTCCAAAATTAAATGATGATTCTTCCAGCTGGTACGATTGTATAATCAAATTAGAAATTTATGTGTCCATCAGGTCTCCTTCAAGAAAAAAGTTTATCATCCAAACATCAACAGCAACGGTAGTATCTGCCTGGACATTCTCAAAGAACAATGGAGTCCTGCACTTAAAGTTTCAAAGGTACCTATTTTGCATATTGAGCTCAAACTAAGAATCTGTTAATTTGCCAATGTTTTAACGTATATTTGCAGGTTTTATTGTCGATATGCTCTCGGATAACAGATCTCAATCCTGAAGATCCTATGGTGCCTGAGATAGCTCAAGTCTACAAAACTGATAGAGCTAAGTACGAGACTACAGCTCGATCATGGACCCAGATATATGCTATGGGCTAGAAGCCTCTATTTTTGCTTATAGTTCTTGTGGGTATAAAATTGTTGAGCTGTTATGGCGTTTCACCATTTTTTACCATTTGCAAACTACAGTTTTTGAAGCTTAATAATCAAGCTATCAGACATTATATAGTTAGGTCTTTCAAGTTTTTAGTTATAACACTTATTATTCAAATCTCTTTAACATACAAGGGGCTTTTCAGTGGATTGCTCTTCAAGCAGATTCTTTTTTCTCCTTTCGCAATTTGATTTTAACTTTGAAGAGCCTTTAATATCTAAATTTGATTGAGCAAGTCGAAGTAGTGACTAATTGATTTGCATGGAGGAAGAAGAAAGATAAAAATCTACCTTAATCATGTACATTCATTAGTATCGTGATCTAGCTCTTAATGATTTCTCTGATCTTTTTCTTCTACATTGATTTCAACTTTCATGTTCTTTTGCACAAGGAAGAGTTGATTGCAAGTCTTACTTTTAACAAAACAAAAAAGACAAAAAGGACACGTAATTATGCATGAGAGGGAGTTTCAAAGATAATAAATGAGCAAATATCAACAAATTCATATAATAATGCAATACTTTCATGCTAGAATTTTGAATTTTAACCCTCTATTATTAAACATAATGGAATGCTCTATGGGTTCTTTCTACATAACAGCCTGTTGCTGCCTGCTTCACAAGCTCAAATAGTGAAATGGGACATAATTTGCCCAACTGGTGAGAGGGACCATTCTCTCTTCTTGTCCATATACCCACCATCCAAATGACCAACAGCTATGCTCACACTTTAACAAAAAAAGCAATGAATTAAAGTGAAAGATGCTTCCAAAAAGTGTCAAGTATTTTTACTCCATCACCATTTCCCTCTCTGGCACTCAACTCTATATCTGTGATTTACCCATGATCTTTGCATGTGAATCATTAAAGATAAAGGCAACAAAAATCATCTCTTTATTTTTCTTTTCTTGTCTATATAAACCCACCTTTTTTCCATCTCCAAGTCTCGAACCAAAATATCATCTATCCTGAGGATGAAGCTATTCTCCATCTTCACTATCGTCATTCTGCTGCTTCAGGTATAATATTTCTGCTAAAGACCGTGAAACAATGGTTAAAGTGCTCTGTATACAAATATGCATATATTTTAAATTTTGATATATTTTTTTTGCAGGTTTTCTTGGGGCATTCACGTCTCAATAATTCTCCGGCAAATGTGAGTCTCTTTACTTTCTGATCCTCTAATCAAATTGACAGTTTTTTTTTCCTTTATTGGCTTCAATTTAGTGCCTGATTCTTTATGCAGATTGATGAAGAGAGCGAACAACTTGCAATCGACAAGAAACATCATTATCATCATCACAAAAAAATCAGTGAGTGGATACGCTTATTTCCTTTAACTGAATACTAGCCGTTCTGCGTAGAAACCTCATCACCTAAACTAGTGATTCCACCGCATTTTCTGCACTTTGTTATATACTATATAGCTTTTAATTGGAGCTTTTTTCTTTCTTTTTTTGGTATTTGATTCGAATCAGATTGCGGGTATGCATGCTCGAGAAGATGCAGGCAGTCATCAAGAAAGAACGTATGCCACCGGGCATGTAAAAGTTGTTGCATGAGATGCCAGTGTGTTCCTCCTGGTACCTATGGCAACAAGCAAGCATGTCCCTGCTATGCAAGCCTAAGAACCCATGGAAATAAGCCTAAGTGCCCTTAGAATTTCATTCTTCTATTTGTATTAATCATATATAACTATATCATCTATTAATAAATCGGGGAAGCTATATATGCTTGAATTGATGAATTCTATTGTATAACTTTAGCATAATTTATTATTTATCTCACTAGATTATTACTACTTCATTTATTTATATGTTGACCTCTTTGTATTATATATGGATTTCTATTCTGTTTTCTTTCAAATTATACTCATTGGAGAAAAAAAAGAATTATCATAATTAATTTTCTGGTGTTAATAAAAACGAAAATGTCATGCCGCAGCACTAATAATATAAAAGCTGAATGTCTGGCTTTCAGTATAGAAGTAAAGTTGAGAATTCAAGCTTTTTCCCTTTAAAATTCCTAACATGTGCTAAAAAAAAAAGGAAAGGGTGAACCCAATTGCCTTAATTAAGAATGGAGTTAAGCTGAGTTGTGGGGTATTCTTAAAGGCCTGGAATTAGCTTGGAGCCTAGCAGAAATTTTTGTTAAGAGAAGGAAAAGTATATGTTAGTCCTATGACGTTTGTATAGAAATTGATGCAGATGAAGAATCAATAAGAAGAAAAAAGAAAAACAAAGGAAAGAAGTAACTCATGTATAAGGAGGATGGAGGGTAGTGCAAAGATAAGTGTTTGTTTTGGTAGATGCATGCCATTGTTCGAAGCTTTGCTTAAAGATCAAGTGAAGAAGAGAAACGAAATATAGATATGTGGGTTATGTAATGATCAATGTAATTAACCTCAAAACCCTATTTATAATGGTGAAAGAGAGACAAGTTGCCTTTTCCCTTATTTTTGTTAAATTATGACCCAATAAAATAAAAATATAAAAAAACAAACTTCCTATCCTATTGTTTGCTTGCAAAATTTTAGCTGCATATAACCAAGTTCAATTATTTTTGTTGTTATTTCACAAGATTTATGTTTTGTTTCTCTAGCAATGGATTTCCTCAACCATATTTTTTTAAATCTTTCCTTTTTTTTCGATTTTAAAATAATTTTCATATATATCTTTTCTCAAACAATTATAGCCTAAAATCATCTAGATGGCATTTTTGATGCACCAAAAATAAATAATTAAAATACAGGTCGAGTGCTCAAAAGAGGCATATTAGTTAATATATGTCAGCAGTTTTGCAGTAATATTATATAAAATATATAATAATTAATTAACTGAATACTCCTGTCCGCCACCCCACACTCCACCATTTAAAACTCAATTTGACCTTTACATAAATAGGAAGAGAGCGACCGATTATCTGGAAAAATTTATAAACCTTCTCGCTAATTTTTTGCAAAGGCCGAAATCACCAATGGGAGATAAAAAGAGGACAAGCGTTGGCCATGTGAGGGAATGCAAATCTTGGGGAAAATCTGACATGAAGATGAGGAAGCTTGTTTAATTTAACTAAACAGAAGATGGAAAGGAAGAATGAAAAAGAGAGAAGAAGCGGTCAAGAGAAGGTGCGACCGGGTTGGGTGAAAGAAAGGTGAGTGACCAAATAGCTCCTCCTTGAATTTTTAATTGAATTTTTATGCAGCCCATAGGGCTGTTAGGTTGCGTTTCTACTCTTTTTCCATAATCTTTCTATGAAATTGAGTAAGAATTCAATTAACCCTAAGCTAATAGCTAAAAGAAATTAGATATATGTATGTGAGGCCGTAAAGGAACTTGAAAGGGGGAAAGTGAAATAAACCTGAAAACTCTGAATAAAATTCTGGACAACTTAGGGAATGTTGAGACCGAAGCATGATTGTGAGGTTTTAGTGTCAAAATTTAATAATAGATTATTTAGGGGAAACGGTAAAAAGAAAATAATCTAAAGTTTAATAGTAGAATGGTTTAATTTATGAACACTAATGTAAGAAAATTTGTGTAAATGTGAGATAAACCCACAATAAAGCTAGGAGTGGGGCTGGGCAGCAGAGTAGGAGAAGAGGGAAGGGAGGAAGAACAAGGCTAAAAGAGGAGAAGAAGGAATTCAAAAATGACCAAGAGGTTGGTGCATACTTTTGGCTTATGGAACTTGAAATTTGTGTGTGTATGTTGACTTAATGGGGCTGTTTATGTAAGTAAACGAATGGGGTTCATTTTGTGTGTTTATGGCACGAAGAAATTTAGATATCTAGAGCTAAATCAGTTATGTTAGGGCTGTTTGCATCCCTGGTTGAGAATTCAATTTGTATGGTTACAAATGTGAATTAAATTAGGTTAGTTAGTATGATAAATTGTAGTTAAATGGAAAATGAATTAAAAATTTTGAAACCAAATGACTAAATGGTGGTTTGGGGCTGGTTGTGCTTGTGTTAATATTACCTTAATATAAATGGAACTTAAATTTAATCAACCTATGTTGATGATTTTGAACATATGGTCTATATGCACATAAGTTGAGAGAATCCTTTTGATATTCATTTTGATGCATGGATGAACCACTTTACGATGAGAAATTGAGTTTTGTGCAACTCGTTTGCAAACTTAAATGGGCTAGAATTAGTTTACTTGAAACCTTAGTAATTTGAGATAAACTTGCACTTGATTGCTTGGACTAAAAAATAAATAAACCAACAAAAATTGATAATGATTTATAGATTTTAAATGGTAAAAAAATGTGAAATGTAATAACCTATGTTAATTGGTTGATTGATTAAGGTAAGAAAATTCTACTATTTAAAGGTTGAGAAGCAAGAGAAAGACTATATGTAGAAATTAATCAAGTAGGTCGAACCTTGCCTTTGGGTAAAGACCAAAGTATAAATTCTTTTAAACTTGTTATGTGAATGAGCGAAAGAGTATAGCATTGACGTTGTATGAAATGGCCTCCTTTCTGGAAAGAAAGTTATAAATGGTAAATGTTAAAAAATGTGTTTGTATACTTAAATTGATGAAAGAAATGTATGTGTGCCTTGAATGTATGTTGGTTGGCCGAAACTATCAAGGTAAGTTTGGCATGTATATCAATGAAGTTTAATTTCCATCTGCATAGTCCTGAAACTAGGTGTCATAAAATTTACAAAGTATCACATGTAGTGGGAAGTAAGTGATGCTTTAAATCCAATTAGTTGTGATTTCAGTTATTTTCTTTACCTTTGTTGATAGTTCTTATTAGTTGATTGAATGATTGGTAATGCTAAGTGTTGATGCTAGTTAACTAGTAAGATAAAAAGATTATAAATGAATATAATTTAATATCTAAGAGATATGAAATCATACCATTAAAGATTATAGCTGTTTTATTTTACAAAGTTAGCCTTATTTTTACAAAGTTACAAAGTTAGCCTTATTTTTTTCATAAATAAATGAGTAGTTTTAGCTTCAAGTCTAAATTGTAGTTATTATAATGATTTTTCAAGGCTAACTCTGGATACCATTAAAGTTAGTGCTTTTGTGCTAAGTGCAATTTGAGCTCTGATGACCTGAAGGATGTTGTGTTTTTGTCTGACAATGACCCAAGAATGTATGATATATGAAATCATAATTCTGTATTCTGTCTTTTCAGATTTCAATGCCTTTATGTTCTGTTTTTGAAATGTAACATTTGTAGCTATGATCCCAAGATATTATTAAACTTGATACTGTAGCTTTCTAGGTTAAAATTGCTTTTCATAGCTCATATGTTGATTCCAGTTATTCCGATATGACATCAAAACCAGGTTGAGCAATCTGTTATGTTACTCCGATATTTCATTTTTGAAAAAGTACGCGGACTCTTTGAGTATGATATTGGTATGGATATGAAATCTTTACTGGATCTTTCACTTTAAATCTGAGTATTAATAATTCCGGTTTCATTTAAATTACAAGTGCATATCAAATGAACTTGGAAGAGAGTGATTTTGTGAAATTAGAAGAACTATTTTTTAATGACCCACAATTAGAGACTATGATTTGTGGTGTAACAAAAATTAATATATATTATATAGCAAATTTAGACTGATTTTCAATTTAAATGAGTTTAGAATTATTATTTAATTGTTTGTTTGTGGTTTAAATTTTAGACTTTAAGTTTGTAATTTAAAGTATTTTATCCAATTTTATTTTATTTAGCAATTAAATATTATAATTTGATATATCTTTTTACTTAAATTATTATATATAAAAATTAAAATATTTATAATTATATATACATAGACATATTCCCGTACCTGTACTCTAATTTTAGGTACTTTTTAACTATATCCAAATATCCCAAAATTTTAAAAATAAGAAATTAAACTTCTAAATATATACCTGTGTCGGGTAGCTATATCTGAGTCCAAGCAACATAGGTGATCTACCATATTTTTGTTCTGTATTTCTTTTTAGAATGTTCCATTTTCCTCATAAAAATATTTCATTTGTTTTCAATCTCGTTTTGCACCTATTTTGGTTTTTATTTCTGTTTTTAAATCCATATTGAGATTTAGCTGCATAAATGACTAGAGATGCTTATTTTGCTGATTGAATATAGAATGTATACTTTAAGTGTATTATGTGGACATTCATATCAGTAGTGTAATGATTAATGCATTCCCCTGATGACAATAGACCATTATATTTCCTAGGTTGTTGTCGTCTCTTATTATGTAAGTTACTATTGTATTTTAACTGATCTTTTTTTTTTTTATGATTTTTATTGCAGGGTGTCCTACTGGATCAGGGTTTTGTTTATCAGTCATGCTACTGGTTTAGGAACAAAGGTGACATTCAAATCTTTTGATGTGTATTTCATTGGGTGTGACATGTTATTGAGAGCATTGCATTAAGAAGAAAAATATATCAATATCTTACCGTTGCTTATTTCTAATTTTTACTCATTCATCTTAAATATACCATTTGTAACAAGAATGCATGTAGAGTAAGACAAATCATATATGTTTTTGGAAATCTTTTGTTGTTGTTTTTACTAATTCACTTTTCATAGTTACAGGAACATTGATTACAAATTTTAATGCTTCAACTAGTTGGTATTATGGTGAAACATTTACTACATATTTAAATAGCTTTATGATTACTATTGTAAAACTTGTGAGCTTATGACATGAATTATTGACTCTATTTTCATATATCTCAATACCTCAAAAAATCAATTTTGGGGGTGTTTAGAATTGCTATTGGGTGTCCAAAAAGCAAATTTAAAATTTTTTTAATTTAATTGACTGATTTTTTTTTAATTTTTTATAAACTGTATTTTTCAAACCAACTTTTAGGAAAAATATTTATTTATCTGTTTTTCTCCAAAAGTAGTTTTCAAAACTAAAAATATTTAAAAATAAAATTTTTTTCTCCAAAAGTACTTTTGCCGAGCGCAATGCCAAACGAACTCTTCATATATTTAGAGATGAACTTGTGTTATGTTTGTTATGTAAAACTCTTTATCATGTTGAATGTTTATATAATTTTTATGTTCATTTGATTATAAATAATTTTTCTTTTTTTACATAATGTTTAATATTATTATAACCTAATTGAGGTTAAATTACTAACAAATTATGATAACTTGAATATGCAAATTATGATATGGATTTTGTAAAATGTTGCAAAAGCAATAATAACTGTTGCATTAAAAGATTTGTAATCATTGCTATACATATTATAAAAATGCTGCAATAGATCATTTTAAATTGTTGTAATATATAATATAAATTGTTGCAATAGATTTAATAAATTATTGGAACATATGCTAAAAAGTATTGCATATTTTTTTTATGTAAAAGTTCTGTAATATATGCTAAATAACTGCTGTAAAATATAAAACACCGCAAAAAATATGACGTCTATAATATTTTATGCAATATTTTCTGTACTACTGTTGTAAGTGGAGTAAAATGCTGCATTAATCTATTGTAACAGGTTAGTGACTAGTGTTCTGCTGTAATAGGTCTTTTGTAGCGCTTTTGTAACATTATGTAGCTGAGTTTAAGCACTGCAATAGACCTTTTGTGCAGTAGTGATGAGTTTTTCTCCATGTTGAAACCAAGCTGGACTGGCCAGTTAGATTGAAAGAACATAAACCAATAATTTAATCAAACCTTGTTAATAAATTTGGCTCCACTTTTAAAAGTCAACTTAATAATTGAACTTCATTTTAAAAAATTCAACTAATTCATTAATTCCACTGAAAGAGTTTATTGTGGAGAAAGTGCCTTTCATTGTAAGAATTTTATATCAGCATTATATGGATGGTGTTAAGTAATAGCAATTTTATCTCTAATTTTATGTAATTACTTTGCTTAATAGCAATATATTCAACACTTATTATTATTATTATTATTATTATTATATGAAGGTATTGTATATGAAATTAATTTTTCTAGCTATTTCTGTTAAAAATAGATAGTCACGAGAAGACCAGCTCCATGTACTTCAATAGAGTCGGACTCATATGATTATATAACCAAATATCAATAAGCCTTGATTATATAAACAAATATTTCTTCATGAAATTAATTTGCTTATTTCTTTATGAAAATTAACTTCTCATGCTTATCATGCTATAAAAGAAATGAAAAAAAAAAAGTGCGCTTTAATCTAATAATCTCCTACGAAATCATATGATTATATAACCAAATATCAATAAATCTTTATTTCCTCCATTGGGTTCTTTTGCTGACAGCTAGTTTTTACAAATACAGCTATATTATAAAATATTATTTCGCTAATTAAGGCTTAAATTTATTATATTTGAATTATTTTTATATAATTAGACACTTACGCTTGTTATTGTCATAACATTTAACACTTTTATACTGATATGCATGAGCATGTCAGATTTTTTATTTATGTGGTGTCAATATAAAAGTGTTTAAATAGCAAAAAAAATAGCAAGTGGAAAATGGTTAAACATCAAAAAAAATTGAAAAGTACATATATTTAATTACATAATAAATTTAAGTACAATCTATAATTACCAAAAGAAAAGCAAGTTGATAAATCATAACAAGTAGGACGGGATACAAATCATGAATCAAGTGAAGGATTAAGAAAAAAAAATTAGTTGATTTTTTTTATAACTGAATTATATCATTAATTTTAATTTTGACCGAAAACTATATTAAATTATACCAAATTATTCAAAAACTGAATTATGTTAAAATAGTCGATATTTAAAGTTAATGTGATGTTAAATCACTCGGTGGAGGCTAACTCTTCTCAACTATTTTTTTCAGATAGTAAATATATCCTCTCCAACTTATTTTGAGTTTGTCTGCATCTTCTATACTCTGCAAGAGCCTTAATGTAAAAGTTATAGTTTATATTCGAATTGTATTAAATATTTTAGATCTCCGCAATAGTAATGTAAGTTTAATATATTACATGGTTATGTCGTGATAAGGATACTCTTCCATAATGATGTTATTCATATATAACATGATATAATGTAGTGGAATTAGACTTTCACATTAGCATGGATATATAATAGTAGTAACAAGATAATTTAATATTAAATTACAATTATTATGTTGAACAATTGAGATATAAGATAAATGAACAGATTTAGACTTTCTACAAGTTTTGGTTGCCTAAAGCCTACCCATTCTCTAGTATTGATCACGGTCCCCAATTTGGATTGTGATTAATACCAACTTTGTCACAATCCAAACCGGAGATTGTAACTGGCATTAGGAAATGAATAGACTTAAAACCACCAAAATCCGTAACAAACCTACTATTCATTTATTTATATCTCAATTATTCAACATAATAATTGTAATCTAATATTAAATTATCTTATTACTACCATTATTTATCCATGCAAATGTGGAAGTCTAGCTCCACCACAATAAATCCTGTTACCATGTAACATAGTAAACTTATATTACTATAAATAGTACTGTAGAGATCTAAAATATTTAATATAATTTGAATACAAAATGGAGCTTTTATATCAAAGCCATCGCAGAGTGTAAAAAATGCAGGGCAAATCCAAAACAAGATATAAGGGATGTATCTACTACCTAAAAAAATAGCTGAGAAAAGTCAGCTTCCACTGAGTGAGTTAACATCATATAACTATATATCACACAATATATATTAGCACTATATATATACATGAAAATAGGGCCACACACCATAAAATATCAATTATCATAATAGATGGGTGAGAAACTTAAGCAGAATCCTAAACCTCAATTCTACTAGTTGATGGCTCTTTTAATTTCAATAGATCGGTGCCTCGACATATAAACTCAATTAGGATCCTCTATATTGTTTGTCGTTTATCCAAATAGTGTTGATACCTCAAGAGAACAAGCTCAACCAGAGTCTTCATCCTCGACAACCATATATCATATCATATTGTATCACATTCCTCTGAAAGTACAAGTTCAACCATATCATAATTTATGTACACAGTCTTGATGTAATTCATCAAGTGACACATTTCTCTATAGTTCTTAACCCAACAATCACATCGTAGTATCACTCAATCACATCTCCAACATTATGCATACATACATACATATATTTGTATATAAAATAATAATATAAATATTAATAAAAACAACAACAATAATAAAATATCAATATTATATAACATGCTTGAGAAAATATAGAATAAAGGGTAGCATGTTACAATATGTAAAATCATCAATTGGTTACTCTCAAAACTCTTATGCAACTTGTGGGCCACTGGAGAATTTAGAAAATTGAAGAAATATTAATATATTTTCAAGGATAAATCCTAAGCCTAGACTCTTCTAGGAATTCATCTAAATAAATCTTTATCTAATTTAGAAATTGGGCATAACTTCCCCTCCCCCTCCCCTTCTACGATAAAATAGGTCTATTTCATGTAAAACACTTCATCAATATATCAATATAATTCAATTCAAGTTGGGTATTTAAACTTCTTATAAACTCGATCAACACACATAACATAATTAAATAATTAATAATTCACCATTCTTTAATTTAATTATTCAATTTAATAATAATTTAACTTAACTGATAATTATCTCAATGTACTAATATGATGTCCAATTATTCACCAATAATTTTCAATAATCATGTAATTCATAATTTAACATAATGAAATTAATCAATCACAATAATTAAATAATTATAAATAATATATCTAAATTCTCACAAATAATTTCATATTTCATTATCTAAATACAATTATAAGTGGTGTTTGGTATCGGGTGACTTGATTTGATGAGCTAGAGCTATTGTTTGAAAATGTCGGTTTCAGTGGTTATTGGAGTTCAATGGCCAAAAATTTTTGATGGATACAAAATTGTGATATGAGGGAACCAACATATTGCTTAAGGGTGTAGATACTAAAAAAAAGAATGCATGTCCTTTCTCATGCAAGTGCATAACCCTCCAAAATCAAATCTTACCAAAATTAAATCTTCTCCACAATTCAACTATTTTTAAATGGTGAATCAAGATATTACACAAAGGGTAAAAAACTCTCTTCCTATAAAAGGAGCCATTACCACTATACAAGAAAGAGGAGGGGAAGGGAGGAGGAAAAAGAAAGAAAAGAAAAAGAAAGAAAGAGAGGAACAAAAAAGGAAAGAAGGAAGGAGAGTGAGGTTTATTGCAACAATTTGAGCATTTTCTTTAGGATTTTTATCACATATTACATAAATTGTAATTTGTGATTTAAGTAGTTAATTTTCCACAAGAGAAGTAATTTTCATATACCTAGTTACTCATTTATTATTATTATTATTATTATTATTATTATTATTATTATTATTATTATTATTATTATTATTATTATCATCATCATCATCATCATCATCATCATCATCATCATCATATATTTGTGATCTATGCATTTTAATTATTATTTCATTATAGTGTGATAGAAATATGTTAGCATTAACTTTTTTAGAGTATTATCATAAGAAAATAATAGATTAGTGTGACCCTCATTTATAGGATTCACTAATGCATAATATATGATTAAACAACACAACCTCTCAAAAAAGTAATAATAAAAGTAAAATATATACGATTGGTGGGTCAAAGTGTCATATCCACTAATCTAGATCCTGAGTTACGCATGTTGTTAAATCGATGCATTGGTTCAACTGAAATCTAAAATTTTGATTGTGATGGAAAGATAATTAAATAGTGACATATAATTATAGAAAATGTTTAATAAAGGTTTAAAGTTTTTGAATATATTAAATTACGGTAAGGGATTAAAATGCAAATTTTGGTAAATTTTAGAATAAATTTGCAATTTACCTAAAATTGAAGGATCAAATGAGTTATTTACTAATTAAATACATATTATGGACATGATTTATTAAGTTGGCCGGCCACCACAATTAAAAGAGAGATTAGCATGTTAATTTATTAAAATATCTAAGTAATAAGTCTTATGGTGGGACCCATTGAAGATTTTCATCTCTTTCTCTTTTTGTCTTCTTTCCTTCTCCATTATCTTCCCCTTTTCACTTGTTTTCTGCACTTTACAATCAACCTCATGTTCTCCAGGTTCCTCCTTAGCCAAACCTTACTTCTAAAGTTAGAAAATAGGAGAACAAAACCCCCAAAGTTTCATCCATAGAAGAAAAAGGCTTCAGGTAAAGTGTTATTCATCATCTCTCTAGGTTTCTCTAAAATAAATAAGATTTTTTGGAATATGTTTTGGAAGAGATAAAGTTTAAGGTTTAAGAGAGAAAATATAGGATTTAGAGAAATATAATGAAATAAAGATTTTTTATAATTTTTTATGTGTTTTAGGAACACAAGTTGATAAGGGTCAAGCTCAACTAAGCTAAGGAAAGGAAAAAAGAAATATAGAGAGAAAAGAGAGCAAAAGAAAAGAGGTAAGTGCATCACTTAATGCAGTAGCTTATATTTTATCATCAATTTGTATGATTTGAGCATTTGACATGTAAATAATTGTAAAATAATAATATTTTGTGATAAATTTTTGAGAATGCATGTTTGCTAGACTTAGGATGATATTTGGTAATAATTGAACTATGTAATTGTGTTCTTTGCTGGATTTTATAGAGTAATTAGTACATATATTCCTATAAATTAAGTTTTAGAATTCAAATTAGTGTGTTATTTATTGGATTTGAAAGCAAAGATATAAGACTAAAACTTTCATGAGAATATAAAACCTAATTTTGAATTTAACTATGCTTAATTTTAGCACAAATATTGGACAAGAGAATTATCTAGAAAAATATGGGGAACAATTTTGGTGAGCAGTCAATATTTAAATAAGTGTATCTTTTGCTAAAGAACTCTAAATTAAGTTATTCAAATTGCATATTAAAGTTAAGATTTAGGGCTATAATTCTTGAGAGACATTAAATTAAATTTGGACTATAACATACCCAAAGTTTAGATCAAGACAGAGCATAAAATCTATCAGTAATAGGGCAGAATATGAATTAAAGAATATAATATGTAAAATAATGTGGATCTTGTTATATTATGCGAATGATATTTTTATTGAGTAGTTATATGATTAATTGAGCCATTAGACCCATGAAATATATGAAGTAAAAGAGAGCTATGAATTTTATAATGACATTAATTAAACCATAAATCACCTAACTTAGAACTAAAGTCTTGAATAGTTTGGAATGCCAATTGGGGATCTAATTATTATATTGGTGATGATACTTATATATTAATGTCGATGATAATACCTATATTATGTCGATGATGACATGCACATCACTATACTCAGGTGGCAACATTATTATGCCTGAATGACCAATTTCGTTATCCTGATTATTAGTTTTTAGGTGTTTATAGGCATAAAAACATTAATTTGGTATAAATAATTTTATATGTGAATTGATTGTTCATAAATATGAACATAAAAAATAATTTATTTGTATAAGATGATTATGTAATGTTTGCATATGAAAAATCTATATATTTATATGTATAAAGAAAATGCAATAAGAAAAAAATTATAACTTGATATATATGTATGATGACACATTGTTACATATTACATGAGTATAGTTTATTACTTTATTTATATGCACCGTTATTCCTAGAGCTTAGTATGAGAGTTTCTCTCAAGCAGATACAGTGAAGAATAAGACAAGGTTGATAGATAAAATTAACAACAATCCTATCCAGTAAAATAGCTAGCCGAACTTGAACACTATGGGTCACTCAGTTTTTGTACTTTTTGTTAAAAGTTACTTTTGTATGGTTGTAAAGAAATTTTATATTTTGGAAAAATCGACGGTTTTGTAAATATAAAATGTATTTTGTTTCCTTATTATGATTTCTTTTACATCATAAAAAAATATGTGTCACTTTCATTTATATAACCGATAAAGTTAGCATTAACACTTTCTCATTCAATGATGTGTTGCTAGGGTGAGGGGATATTTCAGTTTTTGGTATCAAAACCCAATTTGGGTGGTTCTGGATTTTCAAAAAGGAATTTTAAAATATATTTTTGACATGTGTACCCACATTTGAAAATTTAAGTTGTTGCTTACTAATTAAGGTTATTTCTTTTATGATATAGGTAGGTTATGACTTTTGGATCACGACAAATAGTGGCTGAAGAGACAAAAAGTAATGAGTTTATAGAGATAGTGGCTTCATCACAACTAAGTTTTCATCGAACTGCTGCATCGAGATTTGGTGCTAGCTCATCACGTGGGTAGTTTGTTACTGGCTTGTGATAAATAGAGCTCTTATAGAATATGATCAACTTGTTATCGAGAACATAGCAACCAACCCCATTTGTTTTACAATTTGAGAGGTTGCAAAAGTTGGGGGTGCCAAACTTTTATGGTAAAAGAGAAGATGAACCTTATATGGCTGAGTGGTGGTTAGAGCAAGCAGAGAGAGGCTTTGACCAGTTACATTGCATGGACCAACAGAAATATAAGTATGCAGTGTCTTTGTTGCAGGATCATACATATGACTACTAGGGGTCGAAGTCATAAAGTTCAGAAGCATCTGATCCCCTAACTTGGGAATTCTTTTTGGAGAAGTTCAAGGAACAATATATCCTATCGATCTACACAGCTGACAAGAAGAGGGAATTTTTAACTTCGAAATAGGAGACATGTCAGTATCAGAGTATGAGAGAGACTTCACACATCTCTGTAAGTATGATGGCAGCATTATATCCATAGAGGCTTATAAATGTCAACGATTTGAAGATGGGTTGAAGGATCACATTAAGCTATAAGTCTCAACCTTATGTTTGATGAACTTCACTAGTTTACTAGTGTGTGCCAAAACAACTGAAAGAGTTTTGGCAACACAACAGTCAACACAAGATAGAAGGTTCAGGAGACCCATTCCATAATCAAGTGGGAGACCAACGAGTGGCAAAAGATCCAGATTGGGAGTTCTAGTAGGCCTTCTTCCTTCAGGCAGGGACAACCTACGAGATCTACATCTTCAACAACTAGTGCATTGATATAGGCATCACGTAGATCTGTACCTTTACCATTGTGTCAACACTGTAGTCATCCTCATCCAGAAGAGTGTTAGTGGATGACAAGAGCTTGCTTGAGGTGTGGCTCCAAGGATCATTTGAGAAGAGATTGCATGTTAGTACAGTTTAACAAAGGTTTAGGAGTGTTAACCTAATACAGATGCAAGCTTCAAGATAAGGCAAAGGCTGAGGCCGAGGCCGAGGCAGAGAAGGCTAAACAGGGCCTAACCAATTCAAATAAGAGGCTTTGGAGATGCTAGAAGGTAGTAGAGATGTTTTAGCTAAGGTGTATGCTATGCGAGGCTGAAAGGAGCAGGATGCACTTAATTTCATAATCGGTAAATTCTTTCTCTTTGGCTCTAACATACATGCATTGATAGATCCTTGGTCGATGCATTTATACATATGCACACCACTACTGGGTCGAGATAGTTTAGAACCAAAGGCTTTGGAATTTGAGATTTTCATGACTAACCCATTAGGGCATAATGTGAGGGTTAGTAAGGTGTTTAGCTGTTACCCAATTGAAATTCAAGGTAAGAATTTCCAGCAAACTTGATAGAGCTACCATTCCACAAGTTCGATCCAATTTTACATATGGATTGGCTAGCTTGTCATGGAGTGGTAATGGATTATGGAAAGAGATAGATGATCATTAGAATTTTGAAACAAGATGAGATAATGGTGATGGATGAGAACAGAGATTATCTAGACAATGTGATATCAATGTTGAAAGCTCAGAAACTCATTAGTAAGGGATATAAAGCATACTTAACGTATGTGATCGATATGAAAAACGGTAATCCAAAGTTGGAAAACATTCCTACTGTTAATGAGTTTTCTGATGTATTTTTCAAAGAGTTGTCAGGGTTTTCACTTGACCCAAGTAGTGGTGTGCATATTTTTCGAAGAGTTGAGAGATAGAGTTTTTTTATCGATTTAGTACCTGACATCGCTCCTATATATTTTGCACCATATAAAATGGCACCAATGAAGTTTAAAGAGTTGAAGGTATTGTAAGATTTATTAGATAAGGGATTTATATGACCCAATGTATCTCTGTAGGATGCTCCAATGTTATTTATGAAAAAGAAATATGGAAGCTTACATCTCTGCATCAACTACAGGCAACTTAATATGATGACTTCCAAGAATAAGTACTTGTCGCCTTAGATTGATGATTTATTTGATCAATTGAAAGGTGTATGCATATTTTCAAAGATAAATCTTTGATCAGGGTATCATCAGCTAAAGATCAAAAATTATGATATACCTAAGATGACATTCAAGACTTGTTATGGTCATTATGAGTTTCTAGTGATGCCATTTGGTTTGACAAATGCACCAGTAGCTTTTTATGGACCTGATGAATCAATTGTTCAGGTCATATCTTAATCAATTTGCAGTGGTGTTTATCAATGATATCCTTATGTACTCCAAAAATGGAGAAAAACATGATCAGTATCCTAGAATAATGCTCCAAACATTGAGGGAGAAACAGTTGTATGCAAAGTTATCAAAGTACAGGTTTTGGCTTGAAGCAGTCAATTTTCTAGGGCATATAGTTTCAGCATAAGGTATTCGGGTTGACCCTAGCAAGATTGATACTATTTTTAATTGAAAACCGCGTTGTAATATGACCCAAGTCAAGAGTTTCCTTGGATTAATTGAATATTATAGGAGGTTCGTAAAGGGATTTTCATCCATTGTGACTCCTTTGGCATGATTGTTATGGAAAAATGTTCGATTTGAATGGACAGATAAATGTCAAACAAGTTTTGTTTGCCTTACAGTAATGTTGACTGAAGCGCTAGTTTTAACTCAGCCTACTACTTGGAAGGACTTTGTTGTGTACAATGATGCTAGTCATAATGGATTGGATTTTGTCCTTATGAAAAAATGAAGGGTGATTGCCTATGTCTTTAAATAGCTTAAGCCACATGAGCTTAATTATCCGATATACGGTTTGAAGTTAGCTACTATTGCTTTTGCTTTGAATATTTAGATACATTATCTATATGGGAAAAAATTATATATTATACAGATCATAAGAGTCTCAAGTATATTCCCTCACAAAAGAACTGAATTTTAGGAAGAAAATATGGTTGGAGTTGACAAAATATTATAATTGTATGATTGACTACCAACCAGAAAAGCTAATGAGGTTGCAGATGCACTAATTAAGAAAATCTTAGCTGGTAAGTTGTAATAACTTTCCTATTTAAATTTGTGTATTATATGTAATAATAAGATTGCACATGTAGTTAACCCTGATAATGACAGAGAAGCAATTAGAATCCACTTTGATGTAGAGAACTGAAGATGCTCAGAAGAAATATGAGAAACTAGTAAAGATAGTTAGGGCAATGAAAAAAGGGAGAAATGTCTGAGTTTTCATTGATAGAAGATGACACAATGTACTTCAAAAATAGAATTTGTGTGCCAAGTATAAAAGATTTGAAGTTAGATATCTTAAAAAAAACATATGAGACGACATATACTATGTGTCTAAGTAGGAACAAGATGTATCAGGATTTGAAAGCTTAATACAGATGGTTAGGAATAAAGAAAGATATCACAAAATATGTTGCTAAGTGTCTGACTTGTCAATAAATGAAAGTCGAACACCAGTTGCCCACATGATTATTGCAACCAATACTAATACCATAATGGAAGTGGGAGAAAGTCACTATGGATTTTATGTCAGGTTATTAGTGACTTAGAGAAAGCATGATGCAATATGGGTGATAGTGGATTGATTAACAAAATCAACACACTTCCTACCAGTTAGGATGGATACATCAAACAAGTTAGCAGAGATTTATGTAAATCAGACAGTAACCTTGCATAGAGTGCCAATGTCCATCATTTTCGATAGAGATCCCAGATTTACTTCGCAATTCTAGAAGAGTTTATAGTAGGCCTTGGGAACCCAATTCAGTTTTAGTACAACATTTCATCCACAGACGGGCAGACAAACTGACCAGATTATTTAGTTGTTAGAAGATAAGTTATGTGCTCGAGTTTGAATGGAGTTAGGATCGATATTTACCTTTTATAGAGTTTGCCTAAAACTACAGTTATCTAACGAGCATAGATATGGCTCCTTATGAGGATACAGAAGGAAGTATAGGACATCAATTTGTTAGATCGAGTAGAGTGAGAAAAAATTGATAAGGTCGGAGTTAGTATAAAAAACATAAAAGAAAGTTAAAATTATTCAGGAAAAACTAAAGACAGTTCAAGATCGATAAAAATCATATGTCAACCTAAAAATGCTAGACATTGAATAAGCTATAGGAGATAAAGTGTATTTCAAAGTTTTGTCTTAGAAGAAAATACTGAGGTTTGACAAAAAAGAGAAGTTGAGTCCAAGATTCATAGGTCCCTATGAGATTTTGGAAAGAATTGGACCAATGACATATTGGTTAGCACTTCCACTAAAGTTGAACATGATCCATAATGTTTTTCATGTTTCAATGCTACGAATGTATCGTTCAGACCCAACCCATATTATTTTAGCTGAGGAAATAGAAGTGCAAACAAATATGACTTATGAAAAGGAACCAGTGGTCATCTTAGCACGCAAAGAGAAAGTTTTATGAAACAAGAAAGTTTCATTAGTTAAAGTGTTATGGAAAAATCATTCTATGGAAGAAGTCATATGGAATAGTAAGGAGATCACCAAGAGGCAATATCTACGGTTGTTTAGTATAGAATGAATAGGTAAATTTCAAGGATGAAATTTATTTTAAAGGAGAAAGGATGTCATATTCGCTAATTTAGACCCTGAGTCGCGCGTGCTGTTAAATAGACACATCGGTTTCAACCGAAGTCTAAATTTCGGATTGTGACCAAAAAATAATTAAATAGTGACATATAATTATAAAAAATGTGTAATAAAGTGTTTAAAGTATTTGAATATGTTAGATTACTATAAGGGATTAATATGTAAAATTTGGTAAAATTTAGGGTAAATTTGCAATTTACTGAAAATTAATTTAATGAAAATTTGAGGATCAAGTAAGTTATTTACCAATTAAATATATATTATGGACATGATTTATTAAGTTGGCCAACCTTCGCAATTAAAAGAGAGATTATCATGTTAATTTATCAAAGTATCTAAGTAATAAGTCTTTATAGTGGGAACCATTGAAGACTTTCATCTCTCTCTTTTCTTCTTCTTTCCTTCTTCCATATCTTCCCTTTTCACTTATTTTTCTACACTTCACAATTGGCTGCACGTTCTCCATGTTCCTCCATAGCCAAACCTTACTTCTAGAGAGAGAAAGTGAGAAAGATGGTGAGAAAAGCATGGAAAAGTAGGTCTTCATGCATATTTGATCAAGATGGAGCTAAAGGAAATAAAAAGAAAGAGAAACAAGCAAGAAAATAGGAGAAAGAAACCCCAAAAGTTTCATCCATATAAAGAAAAAACTTGAGGTAAAATGTTATTCATTTTCTCTTTAGGTTTCTCTCAAAGAAAATAAGATTTTGAGCTCTTTTAGAACATGCTTTGGAAAAGAGAGGGAGTTTAGGATTTAGGAGAGAGCATAGGATTTAAAGAGATATGATGAAATGAGGGTTTTTGATGATTGTTTTATGTGTTTTAGAAACACAAGTTGATAAGGGTCAAGCTCAACCAAGCAAATGAATGGAAAAATAAACTAGAGAGGAAAAAGAGTAAAAAAAAAGAGGTAAGTATATAACTTAAGGTAATAGTCTATATTTTATTATCAATTTACATGATTTGAGTATTTGGCATATAAATGATTGTAAAGTAGTAATATTTTGTAATAAAATTCTGAGGATGCATGTTTGTTGGACTTAGGATGATATTTTGTAAAAAATGAATTATGTAATTGTGTGTTCTTTGCTAGATTTTATGGAGTAATAAGTAAATATATTGCTATAAATTAAGTTATAGAATTCAGATTGGTGTGTTCTTTATTGGGTTTAAAAGCTAAAAGATAGAACTAAAACTTTCATGAAAAATATAAAATTTAATTTTGACTTCAATTATGCTTAATTTTGGTACAAATATTAAACTAGAAAACTGTTTAGAAAATTTTATGCAAGGTTTTTAATGAATATTTAGTATTTAAATGAGCATATTGTTTGCTACAAAACTCCGAATTAAGTGATTTAAACTGTATATTAAAGTTAAGATCTAGACTATAAAGAAGAAAATTAAATTAAATTTTGACTGTAACAGGTCAAAAATTTTGATCAAAGATAGAGTATAAAATCTACCAGTAATAGAGTAGAATATGAATTGAAAAATTTAATATGTAAAATAATATGGATCTTATTATATTGTACAAATAATATTTTTATTGAATAATTAAGTGATTAATTGAACTATTAGACTCATGAAATGTATGAAGTAAAAAAAAGTTATGAATTTTATAATGACATTAATTAAACCTTAGAAGATCTAATATAAAACTAGAGTCTTGGATAGTTTAACATATCAATTAGAGATCTAGTTATTATACCGATGATGACACTTATATTATGTCGGAGTCTTTGATAGTTTGACATACCAATCAGGGGTCTAGTTATTATATCGGTGATGACACCTATATTATGTTAGTGATGACACTCATATTAATATCAGTGATAACACTTACATATTAATATCGGTGATAAAACTTATATGTGCATACCACTATGCACAGGTGACAACTTTATTATATCTGGATGACCAACTTTACTATCCTAATTATTGGTTCCTAGGTGTTATGGGCATAAATACATTAATTTGGTATAAAAAAATTTATATGTGAATTAGTTGTTCACAAATATGAATAAAAAAATAATTTATTTATATAAGATGATTATGTAATGTTTGCATATGAAAATCTATATGTACATATGTATAAAGAAAATGCAAGAAGAAAAAAATATAACTTGATATACATATATGTATGATGACACATTATTGCATATTATATGAGTATAGCTTATTACCTTATTTATATTAGCACTAAGTTTAGAGTTTAGTATGAAAGTTTTTCTAGCGCATATATAGTAAAGAAGAAGATGAGGTTGATAGATAAAATTACTAGTGATTCTATCTAGTAAAGCGGCTGATCTTGAACACTGTGGGTTACTCAGCTTTTGTACTTTTTGTTATAAGTTACTTTTGTATGGTTGTAAATAAATTTTATATTTTAGAAAAAAACAATGATTTTTTAAATATAAAATGCATTTTTTTCTTATTATGATTTCTTTTAAACTATAAGAAAAATATGATCCACTTTCATTTATATATATGAAATGATATTTTAACGGATGAAGTCAGTATCGCACTTCCTTATTTAGGTACGTATTACTAAGGTAAGGGGGTGTTATATAATGTTAATTTAAAATATTTTTTATAAACTTCTAATAACATTTTTTTCCTTCTCATTTACCAGAAGTCACAATTTCCATTATTAGAAAAATCAAAATTTCTAATCAATAAATTTTAAAGGAATTTGCAAAAAAAAAAAAAAAAGTGAGGCATTTTATCTAGCCCGTTAGTTTAGGTCTTAGCCAATACATGCGTTTCACGATTGAATGCGCTGGACAAATAGAAAATCGGGCATGTTAGTGATCAAAACAGAAACGATAAGACTGGAGTCTTAATTCAGACTGAAAACAAGTGAAAAAATTGATTTCGAACTTATGATATTAAATTTTATACGAAAACTGAGAAAAAAATTCTCAATAGAAAAATACACGATATTTGCGCTATTAACGAATCACAAATTGAGTATATCAGAACATAGATAATATAAAGACGTACCTGTTGGTATAATTTTAATTTTGTGTCAAAACTTTGAAGTTTAAGGCACAAAAAAATAATGGAAAACACATTTTTCATTCTGATGTGCTAATTGCGGAACCGTGATTACTAGTAATGGATAATAGGGTTACGGTCAAATAATGGATAATAGGAATTTTGGAGGGCTAATTATGACATTTGCTAAAGATTACGTTAATGAGGCCTAATTATATTTAATAAAGTTTAATTAAACATAAATCATGACATGCATTGAGAGAAGTGGTGGGCATGAACCTAAAACCACATTTAATCACACTGTAAAAAAATGAAATTTTGATATATCTTTTCAATTTCTCAAAAACAAAGAAAGAAAGTTCATCCTTATCACAAATCTTCTTCTTCTTCTTCTTCTTCTTCTTCTTTAACATGTACTCGCCCATAGCTACCCACCTAACCGAGCCATGAATGTCCAATTTCCTCCATTTTTTCCTTGTTTTTCCTTAAGCCAAACTCCAACCTTGAGCTAGAGAGTGAAAATTTGGAAGAAAGGAACCACATCATTCCATTTCAAGTGAGGCCGAGACCCACCTATTGAAGAGGAATGTTGTTGAGGCACGACCAAAGTTAGATGAGGTTTGAAAGATCCTTGCATGTGACCTTAGAGTTAAACCATAGCTTTACATGTTGAAGATTGACTAAAAGGAAGAAGAGTAGAGAAAAGCTCACGGGTTGAAGGAAAATCTCTAAGGTAAAATTAATATCTTTGACTAAGACTATCTTTTTCCCTTTTCACCAATGAACAAAGAATCAAAGCTTAATCCCTTGTCTTGATTTCTTCTTTCTTTGTGAGATTATAAGCTAGACCTTAGTAAAGGGGTGAAATTTGCCTTATAGGGTGAGCCAAGTAGGACACGGATGGAAGGAAACTGATTAAAAGGTGAAAGGAACTCTTTAACCGTGAGCTAGTTTCCATTAAGTAAATTCTTCAACTTGCCTTCTTTTATGTTTTATATGAGTATTGATGTCTAACTTACGCTTCTTTATTCGTGCTCTTTGATTGTGTGAAACAAGGTTGGGCTTGTGATGAGTCTTGGGAGTTAACCGAGACACAAGGAAATATTGGACTGAAACTTATGTAACCCATGTGCTAAGAGAGAGGGCAAGTGTGGGGAAGATTGGTTTGGACATGTTGGATTTAAACTTGTCAAAAAGGAATTTAATTAGAACTTGATCAAAAATCTTAGAAGGAAGAACCAATATAGATAAGGGTTGAATTTGAGTTCAACGTTTGAAATTTGTTTTGGATTAAAAGTAGTTAAATGTAAGAAAAGAATTAAAAAAAAAGGAAATTTTTAATTCATATATATATATATATATATATATATATATATATATATATAATAAAACGTGATAACAACAAATAGGATCATAAATATAGTGAAATAAATACCGAAATAGGGATACAATAAATGGAAAAATTAAATATAGATATACATATGTGCTATGAATTAAGTTGCATTATGAAATGATTGTATTTGATTTTTTTATAAATAGATTTCACATGTAAATGTATGAACATTACGAATGAGTGCAAATGTGCATGTTAATATTAATTTGCATTATGAAGTGATATTGAGTAATGTTTATTTTAAATTTTGATATGATAAATAAAAGATAGGATATTGAAAAATAAGAAATACCTAAAACAAAAAATATAAATGGGCTATGATAATTGTATGTTATGTGAAATGATAATAAAGTCTCGTTTGACATTGCGTTTGCCAAAGGAGTTTTTGCAGAAAAAAATTTTATTTTTAAATTTTTTGAGTTTTGAAAAATATTTTCGGAGATAAACAGATAAATAAATATTTTTTTCAAAAAACCTATTTGAGAAAATCAGTTTATAAAAAATTAAAAAAAATCAGTTAATTAAATCAACAAAATTGTAAACCTGCTTTTTGGATACCTAACAACAATCACAAACATCCCCTAATTAGTACTTGAATTGTAATTTGGCAAGACAATAAGGAGGCAATATTATTAACAAATGAGAATTATATGGAAAAAAAATAAGTATATAACGTCAATGATCGATAAATATTGATAATGGATTTTATAAACCCTTAGTTGAAATTGTGAATTATACATGTATGTAATTCAAGTTCATAGATAAATCTAGACTAGAATAGAGTAAGCTTATTGACATGCCGATAAGGTCATATGGATTCGACTAATATATATATATATATATATATATATATATATATATATATATATGGTTCAACCAAAATACATGTATCACTTTGGCCAAGAGACATAGTTTTAGTCGAGATATAAGGCTCCGGTCAGGATAAACGACTTTAGCCAAGATATTCAGCTTTTCAGCTAAGATATTTTTACATAGGCATCTCGTGCAAAACAATATATGGGTCAGAATATCTCTTTGTGTTTTCTTAGGGTCTGGGCTAAGTGATTTGATTTATGGACATAACAAGTAAATAAAAAAAATCGATAAGATAAATTTCAATTTTGATGCAAATTCTCCTTTCATCACTGTCATCATTATGATTATCATTGCCAATCTTAATAAGTCATATGTAGTCAATTGATAGTATATTACTACTACTACTACTCCTACTACTACTACTACTACTACTACTAATAATAATAATAATAATAATAATAATAATAATAATAATAATAATAATAATAATAATAATAATAATTATTATTATTATTATTATTATTATTATTATTATTATTATTATTATTATTATATGTTACATGTTTATCTAAAAAGAGTAACCAAGGTAATGCTCAAAACTTTAATTATGCAGTATTTGACTATTTCTATAAATCTTGCACCACTAAGTTAAAACTCAATATCAAAGTTATTTTTCTCTTGTGCATGTTTAGTTTTCGTAGCGGGAGTGGAATACAAGTAGACAAAAAGTTTGAAAATTTATTGATTCCACTAGAAGAGCATAATAGCAACAATAATAACAATGATCATGTCATGTTCATAAAGAAATTTTACACACACTGTGCATATTTCAATAATGTATATTTATAAATAAATTTTGTACAAGTTTGTGGTCTGCATAAAAACATAGTCCACATATGTTTATAAGAAATTATTTACTTTTATTTAAAGTTATGTATTGGTTTATAGGTATTATATGTCTATAAGTTATGCACAAGCGCACTAGTTAGTCAGTCAGAGACATTGTCTTACCTAACTGAGGTATAGAAGGGTAAGGGGTTACTACATTTAGTTGTATCCTAGTTAGGTTTAGGTGGTCCTAGGTTAGTAAAGGTCAAAGTTAGACATGCAAGTGCATATACATCAACATTAGCATGATATAAATATTTATGATATACTACTACTTTTTGATGTGGATCACTGTTTCTAGTAAATAAGAGAGATAGACCTAGAGGTGTGGCAAACTTTTAAGAGAGAAAGGCAGAAGGACTTGAATTTGTTGTTGTACCAGTCCATACCCAGATATTGCTGATAAATATGGCAGAACTAAGCATAATATCTTTCCCATTACAACTGTTAGTAGAATTAGTAACTTTGAATCAGGTTTTTGTTATTTTTTTTTTAAATAAGACCGAACATGCTGAACTTATAATCTAGATAGTGCCAATAGAACAATATAGAATTAGGTATAACAAGTTACCAAAACACGATATTGTTAAATTGTTAAAACACATATATTGATTAATCAAAAGGAATGTAGTATGTGAATTCTTAAATAATAAAGTATAAAACATGATAGAGGTTTTAACTAGTGTGATTCTTTATAGATTTGACCCAAACTTTATTCTCTAAATATAATATTATTCTAAAGGTACATTGATTAATATAATTTTGGACAATAATTAGAAATCGAATGAGACAACTTAGAAAGGGTAAAAATTTGACAAGATCTATGTTTCATAGGCACAAAATCATTTTAGACATGGAATGACTAGTAAAGTCGGACAAAGTAAAAGACCATCAAACTAGATGAATAATATATAAGTATTAGAATAGGGTGATTTGCGATATTGAAGTAAAGCATGAAGGTGCTCAATTAAAGCAACAATAGCTATGGAGGCTTAGGCATATGTTAAAAATGGGTATAAAACCTATCAAGCTTGCATAAATGATACCATGAAGGAAAACCCAAAACCATAAGTTGTATTCCTTCTACCTAGAAAATATCGTATAGACCCTAATTAGGTGACAGTAAATCTTTAATAGGAAACACCCAAGAAGGTGATAGAAATGGAAAGGATTACTAATAATTACTAGGTTGGTAAAGAAAGGCAATGATAAAAACTTTTATTATTGGTGAATGATCCTAGTAGGCCAGTAGGACTGAGACACTGACTACTTTCACCTATCTTAAGGAAGGATCCTACAAGAAATGGTATGACTCTATAAGATATGATATGAACTTTAAAGAATAACCAAGAGGAAATAAGTGTTAATAACTATAAGATGACAACATGATATAAGTAATAAGTCATTTTAATATAAGACAATGTTATCTGGGTAATGAAAGTGATGGTGCATTCGGGAGTTAGGAAAATCAATAATATCTACTTCCCATTAAAGTAAATACAATATAGATATAGATTTTAGGTATAATTATAAGATAGTGGAATAGCAAGGATGAAAGATAGTAAATCCAAGTTATGTTGTAACAATTAAAATTGTTAGAAAAATTTCATGATAAAGGATAAACTAGTGATAAAGACTCAAGAATTGCCTTGAGATCCATATAAGTTGTTGTGAGAGACTTTAGTAGAAAATACCATACCATAATTCTATTAACAAATGAAACATACGAAAGACTGTGGGACTTAGTAAATTTATGAGAACTAAACAGAAGTGTGTCAATAGAACTAAAACCTATTAAGAAAACCAAGAATGAAAAATCATTACAAAATGAGACTTGATAATGATCTTCCATCTCATGTTTTAAACTTAATATGGTTTGAGGAAAATAATGAATACATTAAGTGCACATGCTCAGTCTAAAAATTATACATATAAATGTCTTTGCTCCATGTGCAAATTGAAACTAAATCTATTTTGTATGGCGCTAATTTTATACATTTTGTTCACGAATTTTCAACGAGTAATAAATGGTTGTAAGTCAGAGTTAGTATAATGGATAGAAAAAAGAGTCAGTAGAAGTAGGTTAAAAGTCATAGTAAGAGGGAGGAAGTTGGACATAAACTTATGGAAATGTACAAAATGTAGGAACGATTGAGGTTGATAACCTATAAGAAAACTTTTTCATATAAGTTTGACATGAGGCAATAAGTTATTTTGACTTCAATGTTGAGAGAGTATAAGTAAAATCTCTCATGGAATGAAGTCTGAAGCATAAGAATTAACCCATTCTATAAAAAGGAGGCAGGGGCTTAATCTCCAGCAAAGAAGGTGATTATAATCGATTAAAGATTTGAGTGTGTCATTGACTACCCTTCGAAAAGGCAAATGTAATGATCAATGTTTTGAACTGCAAAACTCTAATATGTAGATCATAATCTTAAAAAGATTAATAACCTAACCTCTAGGGATTATAAGTTATGTGTGTGAACCAATCTCATTAATTAGAGAGTTATAGAGAGTGAAGGGAACTTGAAAGCAAGAACTTGAGTTGTGTAAAATAACAGAGGTCGTTCTTAAGGGGGAGAGACATATGAGTCCATCTCTTCCATGTGCTTAGGTAGTAATAAGATGTAACAGAATCTAAAGGCTTATTATTAATGGCTTGATGGGAAGAGAGACATCACAAAGTTCATAACCAGATATCTAACTTGCCAACAAGTAAAGATAAGATGCCAATTACCTTTAGGGTTGCTTCAGCCTTTCTCCATATCAAAGTGGTGCAGCAGAAACAAAGTGGCCCTGGAATAAGTTGACATTTCTAGTAGGAGCTTTGTGGTGCAGTCATATAGTTAAAGAGGAAATATGAGAGAATAACGGAATGATATGATGTTGATACCTTCAGTTGTTCAGCTACAACCAATCAAGTGCAATTTCGAGGATAAAATTTTTTAAGGGGGAGAGAGTTGTCATGTCTACCAATTTAGACATCGATTTATACAAGCATTTTGTGATTGAATGCATCAGATCGATCAAAAACTGGATGCATTCACGATTGAAATAAAGACGATAAGACCAAAGTCCAAATTCAAACTGAGAACAAGTATAAAAATTGATTTTGAACTTGTGATAATAAATTTTGCACGAAAATTGAGAGAAAAAAAGTTTGACAAAAAAATACAGGATTTTCATGCTATTAGCAAGTCACAACTGAGTACATCAGAACATAGAGAATATTAAGACGAACTTGTAAGTATAATTATGTGTCCAAATTTTGAAGTTTAGGGCATGAAATTGAATAAATAAAATTTAAAAGTGTAGTTCAGTAAAAATATCAGGACACATTTTTGCTTTAGTATGTCAATCGTGAAACCGAAAAAGCTAATATATAGAATAAATTATATCATAAACGTAGGCATAATTAATTGTAAGAAATTAAATTAATTGGGGCATGAAATTAAAGAAATAAAAATATAGGGTTACTGTCAAATAATGAATAATAGGAATTTTGGAGGACTGATTGTGACATTTGCAAGGATTAAGTTAATGAGGATTAATTATATTTAATAAAGTTTAATTAAACATAAATCATGGCATGCATTGAGACAAGTGGCAGACATGTACCTAAAACCACATATAATCACACTGTAAAAAAAAATTGGTACATCTTTTCATATTTCAAAAATAAAGAAAGAAAGTTCATCCTTATCACGTATCTTCTTCTTATTCTTCTTTAACATGTAATCCGTAAAATAGGGTCTAAAAGTTATATTAGTGATTAGAGGGAGATGGAGTTGAGTAGAGTATAAATAAAATTGAGCATTGAAAAGTTAGTGTTTTCACGTCTGTGATAAGAGGTGTCACATCTGTGAATGTCGGGGCTTTCTTTCACGAACCGTGAAAATTTGTCATGATCGTGAATGAGAGTTTTACGCCTATGAATAGTGAGTCACAATCGTGAATCCTAGGCAGATAGAAATAGGTGAGGCAGACATGATTTTCTTTTTGCCATCCCTTTGAAACCTAACATAACACACCACCTTTGGCTTCTTTTACCATTAGAGATCCCTTTTCTCCATTTTTGGATTCAAAGACCTAAGATTCAACAAAGGAAAGTGAGAGAGAAGAGGAAGAAATGTTCTTGAGTTGTGAGTGAGTGAGGCTTAGATTGGGGTGTTTTGATATTCTTTTTATGTTTCATAAGTTAAAAGAAATGTTTTTCCTTGGCTAAGAGCTGGAAATGAGTGTATAGGTCCATTTCAAAGGATAGAACAAGCTTAAAGAGCTAGAGTTGTGGTTAGGTTGCATCCTAGGTGTAAGGTATGTACAACTACATTCAAAGACTCAAGTTGCATGAATGTATTTTGTTTGCCTTTAATGCATGCATACTGTGATGGGTCAATGTTGTGATACATGACATGATTTCTAGTTTGGATGCATGTTCGAGGGTTTATTATGTTAGGATGTTTATATGTGGATTTAAGTTAGAAAATGTGGTGATTTATTATATATTAATGTTTAGAATTGTAAATGGCATGTTAATGGACTTGGAAGTATGCTAGAATGTTGATAGGGTGATTGATATTGGTAAATTTTAGTGAGATTTTGCATGCGGTTTCTTATGCTCTGTTTTTGGTTTGTAAATCTAGAAATTTTCCACATTCATGATCATGAACTAGTTGTTCATGTATGTGAAGGTGAAAATTTTAAATTTTCTTTTTTTAGCTAAAGCAGACTCGTTCAAAAATAGTTTCACAGTTGACATCACATTTTGGTTCACGCTACTAAAGGTGTGATCATAGTCATGAATCCTGTAATTGATTTAAAGGTTGAATCATAATTGATTCATGGGTAAACTATACACAAAGGTACTTCACGCCCATGAAGAAGGAGTTCATGACCCCTTCCAAGAAACCATATGCAGAACGATGAAGGTTAATAAACCCTTCTAAGAACATGGTTATGGCACATGAAGGTTTATGCTATTAATTCAAAGTGGATACTTCACTTTTATCAAAGATTTTTAATTGAGTTACACAATGGATTAGATAAATAAGATGAATATTTATTATGAGAGGTAGAAAACTTAATATTTATGATGATATTGAAATTGGAATTGAAGTTGTTAGATTCGATAGATGTGATACAAAAGATGTAAGCAATGAAACACATAAGTATTAAAGACACGAGAAGAAATGGAACGAAATGATTATTTTCATATCCTGATTTCGAACTCATAAGTTGTATGGTTGGGATAGGATATCAAAAGGCCTAGAGCAATACAATCTCTATTGTTAGAAAAGGGAAAATGGTTAGACAACAAACAAGTTTAAGGGTAAAGAAATAAAGAGGAAATGGTTAGTGTGATGATTTGCATTATGGTAACCTAAGTTTGGAGATGGATTCTGGTTCCAATCAAAGGCACAGGAAAGTATTTGTAATGATACGATAACCCAAAATAGTTTGATAATAAGAGAGATAGGTATGACATCCAAAATCTAAGACAAAGCAACATAAGTCAAAACCGAATAACATGCATACACATAAGTACGTGTATATATTATCAAACAGAGGTATAAACAAAAAAGGCAATAAACTAGAATTGCTAAATGAAAGGTTAGTCACAAAAGTCTCAAAAGATAATGAATGATACTGACAATGGCAGAAGAATTATTTAATAGTTGTCGTATTCCTTGTTACAAAAACAGATAATTTAAGTTGAGAAAGATAGCTAGATATGAATAGAAATGCAAATAGAAGACATGATGGACAATGTACTCTATATGTCTTATCAATGTACACTAGACAAAGATATAAAGTTCAGCACAAGTTTATTTTTGGGAGGAGCCTATTCCAATTTAGCAATAAAAATGTCTATGATTGATGGAAAAGATTAGTAATACAACTGAAAGAATTGTCAAATAAGCTACTATTAGAATTCCATATTACATATTCACATTGGATTAAAGAATACAAGCAGAAATGGTGGAAAATATTAAATCAAAGAATTAAGAATAATCATAAAGAGTCAGAGAGCGAAGTTTAACTTTGAGAATCTTTTTTGAACACGGTATAATGGGAAATAAAGGTACACATAGATTTATAAATAAGATGAAAGAAGGACTTCACTTAACATGTTTGGATTTTATTCCAGCATAAAGTACATTATTGACAATGGACTCATTTTCAGAATATAGAACAATAGCGGTATAGATAAAAAGAAAGTTAATCATAGACTTTACAGAATTAATTTAAAATATATACCGTGGAACAAAGTTAGAAAAAAAAATGTAGACTTCTAATAACTTTTTTTTTTTTTATCACATATCTGAAGTCACAATTTTCATCTTTGGAAGAATAAAAAAATTATAATATATATATTGAGAGAGTGAAGAAAACAAGGATTTTTTATAATGATGGAATAAAAATTAAGACAAAGGTATATTCAAACATTTTTTTGGGAAAATAAAGGAATTAATTTTATATATTTAGCATTTTTAAAAAAAATCCAAAAAATACATAAGTATGTATAAAAAAGAAGACTTTACGTTTTTTTATTTATTTACCCTGGGAGAAGTAATTGGGATATAAAAACAAGGAATAATTATCGAAAAATATCCAAAAAATGAATCGTTAACAATTTGAGCACATCATTTCAGAATTTGCAAAAAAAAAAAATATTCAAACTAATTTTATGTTTTAAAAAATAGCTTCTGAAAAAAAAAATCTTCCTACATGGTAGCCAAATGCATATGTAGTTTTTTCTTTGTTATTTTTATAAAGGATTAATTACAAAAAAAATTATAACTGTTAATGTTTAACAATTTTGACATATCCTATTATAATTTGTAATATAATATTCAAAATAATGTTGTCTTAAAAAATACCTTTTGCTATAAAAATGCGGCAATACTTTTTCTACATAGCAACCAGATTTATACTCGACTTTTCTTTATGGTTTTTTAAAAAAAATGAGTTTGTGCCAAATCATCAAAAAGGTGTGTTTTGCACCAAATAAAATGAAAAAAAAATAAACATTAAGAACCCTAAACATTCTAAAAAATAAATAATAGCTGTCTATTTCATTTTCAAGAAGAGCAACAACATGATGAAATGGACGCAATTGCTAGTGGAAGAAGGGAAAATTTAGTAAGCAGACTTGATAATCTTCTATGGAAATTTTCGATTTCTTGCTTAATATTTAAGTTTCTTTCATAGACTTTCTATTTGTCTCCATTTTCTCGTCTTTCTTCTTGAAGATCAAAGTTTTTAAATATGTCAATTGTAATTAGGTCAATAATAGTTATTTATTTCGAAGATTTTAGTTTATTAGACATATATTTGAAGAAAATAAAAAGTGCAAAAAATTTGTTGTTCAAATTTATTGGGTTACATTTCTTTCTTGTATTAATTATTGTATGATTTAAGAATTTTTATCTGTTTGATGTATGAATATTCATAGATTCTACTGACTAATCTATTGCGACTATAAGCTTTTTAAATTTTATTAGGTTTATATTTCAAGAATTTAGATATTCAATTGAAGATTTTTTTGGATATTATATGTTTAATTTGACTTTATGTATAATTTTGAATTTCTTCAATTTTTATATTGAGTTTTGTTTGATTGTAAGTATTGGAGTTTTGCTTTTAGATAAAAATAAATAGTTTGTGGGTTTGGTGAATCTATTAGTGTGCTTTTGAAAATTCAACTCACCCAATGAATAATGACAAAAAATATATTTTCCAAAACAATGCCTTTTGATATTTTGACAAAATAAGTTGACTCATTTCTTTTCTAAAAACTACAAAAGAAAAGTTATATAGGAAAAGTATTGCCACATTTTTGTACTATAAGATATTTTTAAAGATAAAAAATTAGTTAGAGTATTTTTTTTACAAGTTCTAATATAGTGTATAATTTTAGCATTTTTTGATAATTTAAAAACTTCAAAACAAAAGTCACGTAAGAATCGTATTACTATATAAGAATTCGACTGTTACATGGAAAGAATGTTATTGTATTTTTATACTAAAAACTATTTTTGAAGACAAAAAATTATTTTAAATATTTTTTTATAAATTCTAATATGATGTAATAAAATTGTTAAACGATTCATAGTTTTGATAGGTATTTTTCAATAATTAATCATAAAAAAACAAAAGAGAAAATACTACCTTTTTTTTTTTTTAACTTTCCTTTCCTATATAATAGCTAAAAGACTGATACTGATTTGAGGTCTAAAATAATATAAAAATAATAAGAATGCTGTGTATTTTTTAAGATAAAAAATTATTTTAAATATTTTTTTTATAAATTTTAATAAGACATTCTAAAATTTCTAAACCATATTTTTTTAACTTTTTTTCTTATATAATAACTAAAAGGCTAACATTGATTTGAGGTTGAAAATGATATTAAAAAAAATAAAAAGTAAAACTAAACTTTCTCTAATGATGACACAAATGTGCAGTTGACCCTTCTTTACTTTTTTTAACGTGAAATGAATGTTAAGTGTATCATTTTTTTTTTAATTTCTTTTTGTTATCATTTTTTTTTTAATTATGGAGACTGAACAGTTAACAAGTGCCTACTCTCACTAGCTCACGGTGCAGACTTCCGGTCTCCGGTCTCACTCTTCTTACCGTGAAACTGCTAAAATATCCTCCATTTTTTTCTATAATTAATTTTACTTTTATAAAGTGAGGAGGACAAATGCCTCATTTTTTATACATTCGTATGGAAATGTAAAATTAATAGTTTGAATTTTGAAACTTATTATCTTCTCAAATATATTTTCATATGCTAAATCAGCTAAATTTTAATTTCTGATTTTTAAAAAAATGATCAAATTCATTTGAATTAAATTAGATATAGATAATTTAAGAATGAATAATAAATAAATATGAATAAAAATATATATTAATTAAAATAATTTTACTAAAATGATAAAAACGATTAAAATTAAAAATTAAAATTAAAAATTAAAATACACATATTAGTCTTACAATATAGATTTTAATTTACTTTACCTTATCCAGTAACTGGAAAATATATCATTAAAAATAGTATACAAATAAAAACAACTAATAAATAATAAATTTTAACAAAATTAGATGAATTAGGGTGTTAACATATTTTTCCCTTTTATTATTAGTTGATCTGTTTTAAAATGTTATAAAAAAATCCATAATTTAAATAAATTGAGTCGGGTGGTCTACATCTTACAAAAATTTCTTAGATCCTATGTAAGACAATTTCTAAAAAGCACAAAATCTTCTTCAAAAATGAATTAGAGCTCTCTATATTTTGAAGATTTAGAGCACAAAAAATGATAAATAACTTGTATATTCAAGTGATATTTTCTCTCTTTCATTGTCTTATTTTTCACTTTGTTTTTTTTTTTTTAGTTTTAACTCCTTTTAAGGCTGCCCTTGATATTTAGCATTGACGACAACCCTCAATTGATTCTATGAGATATTCTATTAATTCTTTTAAATATGTAATTTATTTATGTATTTTTATTGTTTTACCTTAGTGACTATTCAAATCAGCATTTTTCAAATATAAGCTTGTTATCTTTTTTTTTTTTTTATTAATATGAAATTGAATGCAAGTTAAGCCTTTTGTGATTGAACATTGTCCTCTTTATATGTGAGATTTCTGGTCTCCTTATGTGAGAGTTGTCTCTTACATGGAAGGTGGTTCAACATTTTTTCATAACTAACAAATGGAGTGAGTGTGCTGCTGAAAGTTAGATTAGCATATTACCATTATTCTCTATTGTCATTGAAGAAGTCCATACTGATCTATTAATGTAAGTTTGTATATCTTGTATACTTTAAAATTATTTAATTTTATTGCATGGTGTTGATGTTCTCTTTTTGATTATTAATAAGAATTTAATTTGCATTAAAAAATTGTCTTATTAAACAAGTTATTTACCAATTGCATTATTTTCATATTAACGATTTAAAATAATTACATTTTACATTATAATATGATATATATTGTATAATGTATATGCAATATAAACAATATTTTTTTTCTTTCAATTCTGAATTTCAGTGAGACTAATAATATCAAATCTTAAAAGAAATAATTTATCCAATAATTTGTCAAGGGAAAGACATAAAATCATAACAAATACTAAAGTATAAAATGAATAATTGGAAGTTTTGATAAGGCTATGCAATCCAATTGCCATGCCTCAGTTTATTGATAAAATAATGACATTTCTATGCTATTGTATTTATATGATTATATCATAGTCTTATCCACATAGTGTTTCTGACGAATATATATATATATAAATATATATAGCCAGCATTTTCATGTGCAACCGAATCATAGATGCTATGTCAGTATGTTTTCTCTCTCGTTTTGTAGCATTCCATAATTCCTTATAGGTAGCATTGAAATTTGATGCATTCGAAAAATTCAACTTAGTCTATTGGCTGAAGAAGTGAATATGAATGAGAATGTTGCGCTTTTTCCCAATTCTAGTAGAATGTGTATTGGTTTTACTTCAAAGAATCATACTGAACAGGCCCAAGACACTGGGTCAAGTTTTCATGCTCCAATCTCTACTCTATAAGTTGGCTCAAGAAGAATCATTTTAGAATCGGTAAAATTTAGACTGAATCTATATAAATTAAACCAAATAGAAAATATTAGATAAACAAAATAATTTACATGATACTATTCCATTGATTTGATCTACATATACCTATACAAAATTTTCTCTCGGGTATCACTAGTTAACCAAGCTTTTTGCATTCTCAAGAGATTGATTTATTTTAATTAGGTGTATTTTTATTAAGTACATCTTAGGAGAGGATTGAAGTGAAATTTGAATATAGATTATTTCAAAGACTTTTAAAATTTTCAACCGACTGAATTATAAGTAATTTTCTATTTGAATTAGGTTTAAGGAATACTAATTGCTGATTATTTTGTAATGAATTTGATAGTGTAAATTTCTATTTCATTAGAAGGTCTTCAAATTAAGTAGCTCATTTTTTTTAGCTAGGTTTGATGTCAGATCTTAATGTTTGGAAATTGAGATTTAGGATGCAAATATTTTCACACCTATTTGTTAGTAGTTTTAGTTGCATACTCTTTTAGCTACTTAAATACATTATTTTATTAAAAAAGAATTGATCTAAAAATTACAAATTTTTAATTTTTAATTTAATCCTATTAGCCATCTTAAGAAAAACGACTGAAATCATATTCACCCTTAGAGTTGCCATGATTTGTGACTTTGCCAGTTTTATGGATACAAGTATTAGAATTTTTGTTGGTATATATAACCATGAAAGAAAGAAAACCATGGTTGAATCATTTAAGAGAAAGCAGCACCATAGGAACCACCCAACTGCAAGATGACAACACCTGGAGGAGGAGAACTATGCCATACAAAATGATCCATGCATTGGTCATTTTTATAATATCTGAAAACATAAATGGCCGAGTTAGATATTTAAGCCTAAGAAATTCAATACCATGGTTGGATAACAAAATGTTACCGAAGACAACAATCTCTTAGTAACAACATATCTAATAAGCTTTTTATTTGAGATATACTATTTATTTAAACAGTTATTTTTATAAAAAAAATTTTATATATTTAAAATTTAAAGTAGAGAATGAGTTTAATTTTATATATAAAAAAGTCAAACTTGATTCTCTATTCTAATACATATTTATTATCTATATATATTTTAATTTTTATTAGTATATTTTTTTAAAAATATTTTTTTCTTTAATAATAGTCATTTGCTTTTTACTTTTAATAAAAATTAATTTATATGAAATAAAATAGAATAAAGTATAAAAATATAAAAAATTCTATTGAATTTTTAATTTTTTTTCTCCTCTTTCAAATAGAGAGCAAGAATGAATATGCTCGAACATAATATTTTCTCATTCGTTTTTTACTTAGATATTAATACTTCAAATCATTTATTTTATTAACCAAAAGTAATTAATCAGGACGCGCAACCAAGATGCCGCTCACTGTAAAGAAACAAACACGGCTCCAGGTCGGGTTGAAGGCTAGTACTGTAATTTCACTCCTTAACCCCCACCTCTTATTGATTAAATCCACCACGCCACCGGCCAACCACCGCCGGTCACTCTGTTTCTCTCTTTTTCTCTCCATTTCTAATTTTTTTTTTTACTTTCAATTAATTTTTTTTTTTCCACCGAATCTATTCCTTATCTCACACTCAAAAATACCCCCAAATCCTTCTCCCTCCTCTTTCTCCCTCTATCTCTTTCTTGCTGACCAGACACCTAAATTCACTCTCCATTTTTCTCCTCTCCTCTCCTCTCCTCTCTTTATAGGAAATACAGTTTTTTTTTTAATTATTATTATACATTTTTTGATTTTTTCTTTTTAATACTGTAGAGTGTAGAGTGGAAATGGAAGTATAATGAGGCATTATTGGACTTGTTTATGATTTTACAATGCTCAAGTAGATAGGAAATGGCGCAGTACAGGCAATCTGGGCACCATTACTCAAACGGCACGTCGGATCACGTCTCCATCGGGAATCGTACTTCCACTTCCCAGCAGCAGTATAAGCCAGTTCGTGCTCGCCGATCTGCCCGATCCGACAAGGGTTGCTCCGCCGCCTTTTCGATCGCTTCTGTCACTGTTTTTCTATGTCTCGTGCTCCTTGTTACTGCTTTAGCTTACTATTACCTCACCGCGGATAATAAAGGTTAGTTTGTTTTATGTTGTTTGGTTTGGTTGAAGTTTTCTTTTCTTCTTTTTGTTTGGTTGGTTGCTGAGAAAGTGTGGGGAAATGTGGGAGAGAGCGAAAATTGAAATAGGAATTGTTTTTGTATTTGTTGAAGAAAATGCAGCTGAATTCTAATTAAGATATGATTGCTTTGGTTGATACATAGGAATAAGAGAGTATATTTTCTAGTTTTGTATTTTCGTTATATTGACTTTCTGTGGATTGTTATCTATTTTTGAGATTTTACTGTTTAATTCTTTTACATCAGTCCTTTGCAAATTGAAGCTTAAGTGGAAAATTCATTTTGATTAATTAAATTTTTGTGAAGTTTAGTTGAGCATAGATACCAGTTATCGGAATTTTTGAAAGCAGAAAATGTAAGATATAAGTTAGACGCCTTATATCTTTTACCTAATCAGGAAAGGCAATAGCATAATGAGTGGTGGCCTGGAATTTTATTTTGTTTGAACTTCTCAATTTTGGGCATTCTTAGGGCTTCTCTTTGTTGTGACTGTAACTTAGACATCACTTTTTTTTTTTAAGTTTTATTTTAAACATCTTTCTCATGTAATCATGATGTCTGTTCTGGTGCAGAGATAAATGACCATCATACTCATGATGATGATTTTATGAAGACTGATCTTGATTTTCTTACAAATGTTACGCGGACAGATAATGTTAGAGTCCTTGCGTTTGGCCAAGGTTCGGTACATGGACGGGATTCTAGGTATTGGGATAAGGATGATAGGAGAAGGGATGGGGATTATGATGAGGATGATGTGGAGCATGACAGCAAGGAATCTAGGGATGGATCTACTGAAAAGGAGCATGATCCAGTGAAAATGAAGAATGTGAAGAGGGAGACTTCTCAATATGATCCATCTAAGGGTTTAGATCCAAGAGGAGTTGTTTTATACAATGAAAATGGGCGTAATGAATTGAGAAAGTATGAAGAAGAGTATGAGGCCTCTCTAAAGAATGCTGGCCAATCAAATGAGGGAAATGACATTAAAGATCGCGCTCTGGATGGTGAGGATCATGGAGAGAGTAATGAGTTAGTTGATGCTGATAATGAGTATGATGATGGTATAGATTCCAATGATATGCATTTGGGGGAATATGGTGATTCTGAACATGACAACGGGGACTACACTGCTCTGGAAATATCCCATGATGATGCTAGAGCGTTCTCTAATCTCCATGATGCTGTAACTAAGGATCAAAGTATTGCCAAGAAAGATCATGAAGTCTCAGAAAATATGACAGAAAAGTCTTTGAACGCTAAAGCTTTAGAAAATATTGACAAAAATTCTCAGCATGTGCATATAACTGGTGGTCAATCTACAAGTAAATCACGAATGGATCCAAAACGAAAAGGCAAGCGGCGGAAATTTTCAGGTATACTTCTCTCTTTTGGTTTTATTGTGCATGTTCACATTTGATACCACCTCAATCTCAATAAAAATTAATTTTCCTTTAGTGAAATTATAGCGCTGTGAATTCTTAAACCTTTTTTCAGATGTTACTATTCCATCTGAAAAATTCATGTTACAGAAGAATCATATTAGTTTTTTGTATTGAAAATCTAGGTGTTAAAAATTTTAAATGGTATTTTGGTTTATTTTATGGTGTAGGTATTTATGTTGCATTCAGGTGTACTTATTGGTTGGTTTTGTTGTCTATCTGAAAATGGCATCTTGTACGCTACATGGCCTATATAGTTGACGGAATACCTAGGAGTTGAACCAAAGTATTAGGGCTTCTGAGGAATACTTAATCTGGATTTTTGTGATTAGAGTTATAACATAGAAGTTGAAAATGAGGAGGTTATCATAAAAGTGGGTTGAAGCCTAATGCTGAATAATGGAACAATAAATGGGAGAATAAAAGGACACCTTATTCTGCACATATACTATCCTTTTTTATGCTTAAATTATTATTGTTATTTTTTTTATTTATGGAAGTAAAATAAAATGTTTAGCAGGTGGAATTTTAAAAGTTACAACAACATGATAGAGCTTGTTGTTTCCACCTTTTGGCATTTCAGAATATGCCTGTTCTCTTCCTTCATAATCATCTTCCTGCTGGGCAGCCAGAGTCAATTCTTCAGCTATGGATTTTAGTTTACCCAGAGTGGAAAAATGTGGGCCGGGCCAGAACTATCTGAGAAGCTGTTCAGAAAGCTTCCACCAGAGATAGGCCCAACCATTCAAAAGGAGTACAGTGAGCGTTACCCAAGATTGACTGTAGGGGTAAACGCAAGAATCCAGTTCGTTGCAGAATACTTACAGAACCTATGTAAGCAAGCAGAGCTGCAAAGAAAACTAAAGAATCTCAACTTCTGTAGAAGTATCCCAATCCCAGGATACTACGAGACTGGAAGTGGCAAACGCAAGTATGGAATAAGGAAGGCAAAGAATTACAGAGGCAAACCTCATGATACTCATGTCAGAGTACTCAAAAATAAGCATAAAGAAAGCAATATGCGTGAAGGACGTAAATGCAAATGCTACCACTGTGGAATAGACGGTCACTATGCTCGTGAATGCCCTAAAAAGCATGTAAGACCGGAACGTGCAGCCTATTTTGATGGGCTTGGGTTAGACACAAACTGGGATATTGTATCCATTGAGCCCAATGAACCAATGGATGATGATATATGTTCCATCTCGGAAGGAGAAGCCCAGAATATGGAGGACCTTGATGTTTTCAAAAACCAGCTGCCATACCCAGTAGAGGCTCAGTATGATCAATTCCGGGCATATGTAGTAATCAGTACTGGGGTTATTCCAGAAAAACCACCAGGCATGAGTTGGAGAGTCTCGATGCCAGTAGATGAGACCAGAGCTAAATGTGAGCATGATTGGGATGATATGCTCATCATTATCTCCAACGGTTTCCATATCTGCAAAGAACCCACTCAGGTTGGAAGACGAGCTACCTGTAAAATCTGTTTTCTTAACCTTTGCACTCTCTGTGCTGGTTTAGATTATGGATTACAAATCACTCCTCAACCAGAGAGCCGTACGACTTGGAAATATCAGAATAAAGATGAGCTCATTCAGCATCTTTATGAACACAATGTATTCCTCATGCGGCAAATTGATTAAAAACAGAATTGACAACTCATCAACAACAAAAAACTGATGATTTCATCCAGTTTGAAGACCTTACTTCAGAGAAGTCTTTTTCTGAAGAAAAAGCCTTTTTTAGAGGGGCTGGAGGTATCCGCATTGAAGAACGACGAGAGGAGGATGAAATCAACACTTTTCCTTCACCTGCAACTGGAGCAAACGTAGTTCCTCTGGGTAAACTAAAATCCATAGCTGAAGAATTGACTCTGGCTGCCCAGCAGGAAGATGATTATGAAGGAAGAGAACAGACATATTCTGAAATGCCAAAAGGTGGAAACAACAAGCTCTATCATGTTGTTGTAACTTTTAAAATTCCACCAGCAGCAGGATTAAAACCATTGGAGTTTGAGGTCAATGCAATTATTGACACTGGTTGCACCTGTTGCTGCATAAATTCAAGCAAGGTTCCAGAAGAGGCTACTGAATAAGCTAAAGTTATACAGAACGTCTCTGGAATCAACAGCACCACAAGAGTCACAAAGAAGCTCAAATCTGGAAAAATGAGCATGGCTGGAACGGAGTTCTTTACCCCTTATATTTCAGTATTCCAGATGAATATGCAAGGAATTGACATGCTCATTGGATGCAATTTCATCAGAGCTATGAAAGGCGGATTGAGGCTTGAAGGAACTGAGGTCACCTTCTACAAAACTGTCACAACCATTCAGACTACTCTGGAGCCTCAAAGGATTGCCTATTTGGAGGAACTCATTGAAGAAGAAGATCTCAAACTTGAAATAGCTGCCAGCATGCAGAAATTCGATTCATTGGCAGATAAAATAAAAAACTCAAAACTCCTCCAAGACCTCAAGGAGCAAGGCTTCATTGGAGAAGATCCTGTTCGCCATTGGGCTAAAAATGGAGTCAAATGTAAGCTCGAGATCATTAATCCAGACATAACAATAGAAGACAAGCCTCCTGGTGATTTATCAGTTGAGGAGAAGGCCCGTTATCAAAAGCACATTCAGGCCCTTTTGGACCTTGGAGTAATCAGGCCCAATAAAAGCAAACACAGAACCGCGGCCTTTATAGTCAAGTCTGGAACGACGGTGGATCCAATTACAGGAAAAGAGACCAAGGGAAAAGAACGAATGGTGTATAACTACAAAATGGTGAACGATAATACGCATAAGGATCAATATACCCTTCCCGGTATAAATGCGATTATCAAATCTCTTGGCGGGGCCAAAATCTTCAGCAAGTTTGACTTGAAGTCAGGATTCCATCAAGTGGCAATGGATGAAGAAAGCATACCCTGGACAGCTTTTATCAGTCCAGCAGGATTATATGAATGGCTGGTAATGCCATTTGGTTTAAAAAATGCTCCAGCAGTCTTCCAGAGGAAGATGGATGATTGTTTTCGAGGAACAGAAGAGTTCATTGCAGTATATATTGATGATATACTGGTGTTCTCTAATTCAATTAAGGAGCATGAAAAACACTTGCAGATTATGCTGTCAATCTGCCAGAAACACGGCCTCGTGCTTAGTCCCACAAAAATGAAGATAGCTTGCAAAGAGGTCGAGTTCCTTGGAGCCATTATTAGGAAAGGAAAAATCAGATTGCAACCCCACATCATCAAAAAAATAGCTGACGTGGATGAAAAGAGTCTGATGACTCTAAAGGGGTTAAGAAGCTGGCTCGGAGTTCTGAATTATGCCAGGGCCTACATTCCAAAATGTGGCACTTTACTTGGCCCTCTTTATTCAAAAACTTCAGAGCATGGAGATAGAAGATGGAGACCAGCGGACTGGAAGATAGTCAGACAAATTAAACAGCTGGTTCAAGAATTACCGGATCTTGAGATCCCTCCACCTAAAGCCTATATAATCATTGAGACTGATGGATGCATGGAAGGCTGGGGAGGAGTGTGTAAATGGAAGGAGGCTAAAGCAGCATCCCAAGGTTCAGAGAAAGTCTGTGCCTACGCCTCAGGAAAATTTCCAGTGGTCAAATCCACCATTGATGCTGAGATCTTTGCAATCATGGAATCACTGGAAAAGTTTAAATTGTTCTACATGGTCAAAGGAGAAATAACGCTAAGAACAGATTGCCAGGCCATAATCGCGTTCTACGAAAAAATGGCAGTCAAGAAGCCCAGCAGAGTTAGGTGGATTGGATTCTGTGATTATATCACTAATACTGGCATAACAGTCCACTTTGAGCACATCAAAGGAAATAATAATCAGCTGGCAGATCAGTTAAGTAGGCTAGCCCAAAACGTCTTATTGGTTCAGACTGTACCTGAGGAAGCCTATGAAGCTTTAACAACAGTGTTGGACTATCCTGACCTTAGCCTGCTTGAAAAATTCAACGGTTTTCTTCAAAAAGTCCATAACCACAGAACCAAAGGCCTGGAAGCCCAAAAGAAAAGCACCGCCTTAAAGCCCTATAAGAAGGCCCAAGCTTTCACAGCCATCTTCACAGAAGTAGCAATGGCAGAAACTGACTGTTTCTTGATCCTTGAAAGAAGCAGAACTGTGTTTGGAGCAGTAATTAGTTGGAAATGGGCAGATTTGAGATGCATAAATGAAGAAGAAATTATCGCCCTAATCTATGGAGGAAAGAGTGCTGAAAGATTTCTGTATGGTGAAATCCTGAATTGGCTAGAAAATTTGAGAATTTTCTATCTGGAAAGAAATAGACCTGACTGGCCTGAAAATGAAGAAAGATACAGGGAAAGAGAAAACTTATTCAGAAAGTTAGCTGAAGAAAGATCCAGAAGAAAGGGATGGATCGTAGCAGAGTTTGACCCTGACATTAAGATTCTCTTTCATCCTAAAAATGAGATCGAAAATGAACTCCTTAAGGCACTCTCAAAAATTGTATCAGCCTTAAGACAGGAGCCATGGCCGAACCAGGAGGTGGTAGCAACTCTCGAAGCATACCAGAATTGCAAGACAAGCCTTTTTCAACTCACTACCAGGCGCTCACTAGGGATTTTCAAGAAAGGCTACAACAAGGAATACCCTGGGATGAGTGGAGGACAAGGCAGAGAGAATTCTCAGAATTGGAAGGAGATGCAGTGGCAGAAGCAGAAAGAGCCATCAATGACCTTGCCAGACTCTATCAACTCAAAGAAGAACAGTGGGCTCGGCTTAGTACCAGAGACAATCACTGGGGAGATGGAAAACCAGAATTACTACGATTGGGCAGGGAATTCAAAGAACTCAGGACCAGACTCTTGGAAACAACCAGACAGATTCACAGAATGGAGCTCTGAGGAAGGAGATGATGACGTGGCACGCACCTGACGCATGCAATGACATCAGCCCTCCATTATTGTATCTTAATTATTAAGTTTGTTTTTGGACCGTGTATTTTGGTCCACTGCTTTTTAGTTTTGTTTGATTCCTTCTAGTGGGAATCTTTTGCTTTCGGTCCAGCTGTATTAGGACCATTTGTCTTTTTCTTTTGCCAAAAGTTATTTTGTCGTGTGGCGTCGACTACCACACATTGAAAAGGTTATTGGGTTGTTTACAGCTCATTGATAGTTGTCTATGGGGCCCAATGCGCACCCGAGCTATCTTTCTAGCTGTCATCCTTTATCCTTTTTCTTCAAAGGTTCTCTATATAAGGAGCCTTAGTTTGTTTGTAAGAGGCATCGAACAGAAGCAATACTTCTGAGCTTTCCTCTCTTGTTTAATAGCAAAGAAGTTTTTCAGTAATTTCTGTTCTTATTTCTTTTCTTATTTCTTCCGCACTCTACTATTTGCTATAAACTGCTGCCTAGGTTTATAGTAGTTTCGATCCAAAAGTACTTATGTACTTGGGGCACCCAAATGGTATCAGAGCTTAGGCATTTGATCATGTATAACTAAACACCTTTCGTGTTGAGGCTGTTAGTAAGATCAATCCTACTTTCAAAATTTTCATTTTGGGTTATTAACAGTTATTGCAGAAGTGCTAGCCCTTATTCCCAGAAAATTGACTCCTTACTGTCAATAAGTTCAAAGCTCTCTCTAGCCCAACGTTACTGGAAGGATATCGCTACGGTGTGGAGAACGTGAGGTTAGTACGCCAGGGCAAGGAGGCCAAAGGAAAACCAAGACCGTATATCACCGATAGGATTCGCATCCAACTATCCAAGGGAACAGACAGCTGAGACACAGGCCGGAGTCAAGAAGTAAGCGATACCAGGGAAGCTAATGCAAAGACAACTGGAGGTAGCCCAATTTGAAGAAGAAATTGAAAGTTGGGAGAGATTTGAACGCACGCCGAGGCACGAGTTTAGAGATCTTGCAGAATACCCTAGATTTGAGCGTATTCAACAGTTTCCTTCTTGCAAAATACCTTGTTATCATTTTCTCACTGGAAGTGATATACACGGAGTTCACGCTACGTACACCAAGGGAGATCGTATCCCTCAGCTGCTAAATACATTATTTGACCTCTTGGTCAATAGTTCTCATAATCAAGCCCAGATCTACGACAGAATCCAGCTTCTGAGTAGATACCTGGTCAGATCTAAGAGGTTCTTGGAACCTATCCCGGAAGAATCACCTCTTCAGGACTCTTCCTTGAAGCTTCAGTTTCAATCTCTACAGGCAGATTTAAGGGAAATTAAGGCAAGTCAGACAAGCCTTAAGTTATCTCTTTCAGAGCTCAGAGAAGCAGTCACTGAGATTGCAAACAGGGAGTCCGCTCCTAAGCCAATTGAAGCAGAAACAGCAAGAGTAGCAGATCAGCTTCAACAGCAGATCAAGGAGGTGAAATCTGCCCTTGCAGATTTAAAGGCTGTTGCTAAAAGCCTTATTCCTGACACATGAAATCGTGGCAGCTTGCTGCTGCAACTGAAGAATACAGGAACGCCTTAGAAGCTACTACAGCTTTAACAAAGGATCTAAGACCTGTTGGTTTTGTTGAGCCTCATACGTTTCCAACCAACCTTGGAGACACCAATATTCAGAGGCAAAACAACACTCTCATTCACCTGTTGATTCAGACTCTTGACGAAGTAAAAGAGTTAAAAGAGAGAGTACAGATCCTTTCAGATCAAGTCGCAAGCATTGCTAAACAAAAGGCACCGGAAGTCAAACTTCCAGAACATATCGTAAGTGAGCTTTCTGCAAAGCTCAAGGAGGCACGTGTTGGAGAAACCTCTAAACCTTTCAAAGGTCAGGGGAAAGGGGCCTTTAGGGTCTGGAAATGACGTCCAGAACGCAGATACAGCAGTTGCCCAATGCAACTGAGAGGGCCTCTGATACCATTTGGGTGCCCCAAGTACATAAGTACCTTTGGATCGAAACTACTATAAACCTAGGCAGCAGTTTATAGCAAATAGTAGAGTGCGGAAGAAATAAGAACAGAAATAACTGAAAAACTTCTTTGCTATTAAACAAGAGAGGAAAGCTCAGAAGTATTGCTTCTGTTCGATGCCTCTTACAAACAAACTAAGGCTCCTTATATAGAGAACCTTTGAAGAAAAAGGATAAAGGATGACAGCTAGAAAGATAGCTCGGGTGCGCATTGGGCCCCATAGACAACTATCAATGAGCTGTAAACAACCCAATAACCTTTTCAATGTGTGGTAGTCGACGTCACACGACAAAACAACTTTCGGCAAAAGAAAAAGACAAATGGTCCTAATACAGCTGGACCGAAAGCAAAAGATTCCCACTAGAAGGAATCAAACAAAACTAAAAAGCAGTGGACCAAAATACACGGTCCAAAAACAAACTTAATAATTAAGATACAATAATGGAGGGCTGATGTCATTGCATGCGTCAGGTGCGTGCCACGTCATCATCTCCTTCCTCAGAGCTCCATTCTGTGAATCTGTCTGGTTGTTTCCAAGAGTCTGGTCCTGAGTTCTTTGAATTCCCTGCCCAATCGTAGTAATTCTGGTTTTCCATCTCCCCAGTGATTGTCTCTGGTACTAAGCCGAGCCCACTGTTCTTCTTTGAGTTGATAGAGTCTGGCAAGGTCATTGATGGCTCTTTCTGCTTCTGCCACTGCATCTCCTTCCAATTCTGAGAATTCTCTCTGCCTTGTCCTCCACTCATCCCAGGGTATTCCTTGTTGTAGCCTTTCTTGAAAATCCTTAGTGAGCGCCTGGTAGTGAGTTGAAAAAGGCTTGTCTTGCAATTCTGGTATGCTTCGAGAGTTGCTACCACCTCCTGGTTCGGCCATGGCTCCTGTCTTAAGGCTGATACAATTTTTGAGAGTGCCTTAAGGAGTTCATTTTCGATCTCATTTTTAGGATGAAAGAGAATCTTAATGTCAGGGTCAAACTCTGCTACGATCCATCCCTTTCTTCTGGATCTTTCTTCAGCTAACTTTCTGAATAAGTTTTCTCTTTCCCTGTATCTTTCTTCATTTTCAGGCCAGTCAGGTCTATTTCTTTCCAGATAGAAAATTCTCAAATTTTCTAGCCAATTCAGGATTTTACCATACAGAAATCTTTCAGCACTCTTTCCTCCATAGATTAGGGCGATAATTTCTTCTTCATTTATGCTTCTCAAATCTGTCCATTTCCAACTAGTTACTGCTCCAAACACAGTTCTGCTTCTTTCAAGGATCAAGAAACAGTCAGTTTCTGCCATTGCTACTTCTGTGAAGATGGCTGTGAAAGCTTGGGCCTTCTTATAGGGCTTTAAGGCGGTGCTTTTCTTTTGGGCTTCCAGGCCTTTGGTTCTGTGGTTATGGACCTTTTGAAGAAAACCGTTGAATTTTTCAAGCAGGCTAAGGTCAGGATAGTCCAACACTGTTGTTAAAGCTTCATGGGCTTCCTCAGGTACAGTCTGAAACAATAAGACATTTTGGGCTAGTCTACTTAACTGATCTGCCAGCTGATTATTATTTCCTTTGATGTGCTCAAAGTGGACTGTTATGCCAGTATTAGTGATATAATCACAGAATCCAATCCACCTAACTCTGCTGGGCTTCTTGACTGCCATTTTTTCGTAGAACGCGATTATGGCCTGACAATCTGTTCTTAGCATTATTTCTCCTTTGTCCATGTAGAACAATTTAAACTTTTCCAGTAATTCCATGATTGCAAAGATCTCAGCATCAATGGTGGATTTGACCACTGGAAATTTTCCTGAGGCGTAGGCACATACTTTCTCTGAACCTTGGGATGCTGCTTTAGCCTCCTTCTATTTACACACTCCTCCCCAGCCTTCCATGCATCCATCAGTCTCAATGATTATATAGGCTTTAGGTGGAGGGATCTCAAGATCCGGTAATTCTTGAACCAGCTGTTTAATTTGTCTGACTATCTTCCAGTCCGCTGGTCTCCATCTTCTATCTCCATGCTCTGAAGTTTTTGAATAAAGAGGGCCAAGTAAAGTGCCACATTTTGGAATGTAGGCCCTGGCATAATTCAGAACTCCGAGCCAGCTTCTTAACCCCTTTAGAGTCATCAGACTCTTTTCATCCACGTCAGCTATTTTTTTGATGATGTGGGGTTGCAATCTGATTTTTCCTTTCCTAATAATGGCTCCAAGGAACTCGACCTCTTTGCAAGCTATCTTCATTTTTGTGGGACTAAGCACGAGGCCGTGTTTCTGGCAGATTGACAGCATAATCTGCAAGTGTTTTTCATGCTCCTTAATTGAATTAGAGAACACCAGTATATCATCAATATATACTGCAATGAACTCTTCTGTTCCTCGAAAACAATCATCCATCTTCCTCTGGAAGACTGCTGGAGCATTTTTTAAACCAAATGGCATTACCAGCCATTCATATAATCCTGCTGGACTGATAAAAGCTGTCCAGGGTATGCTTTCTTCATCCATTGCCACTTGATGGAATCCTGACTTCAAGTCAAACTTGCTGAAGATTTTGGCCCCGCCAAGAGATTTGATAATCGCATTTATACCGGGAAGGGTATATTGATCCTTATGCGTATTATCGTTCACCATTTTGTAGTTATACACCATTCGTTCTTTTCCCTTGGTCTCTTTTCCTGTAATTGGATCCACCGTCGTTCCAGACTTGACTATAAAGGCCGCGGTTCTGTGTTTGCTTTTACTGGGCCTGATTACTCCAAGGTCCAAAAGGGCCTGAATGTGCTTTTGATAACGGGCCTTCTCCTCAACTGATAAATCACCAGGAGGCTTGTCTTCTATTGTTATGTCTGGATTAATGATCTCGAGCTTACATTTGACTCCATTTTTAGCCCAATGGCGAACAGGATCTTCTCCAATGAAGCCTTGCTCCTTGAGGTCTTGGAGGAGTTTTGAGTTTTTTATTTTATCTGCCAATGAATCGAATTTCTGCATGCTGGCAGCTATTTCAAGTTTGAGATCTTCTTCTTCAATGAGTTCCTCCAAATAGGCAATCCTTTGAGGCTCCAGAGTAGTCTGAATGGTTGTGACAGTTTTGTAGAAGGTGACCTCAGTTCCTTCAAGCCTCAATCCGCCTTTCATAGCTCTGATGAAATTGCATCCAATGAGCATGTCAATTCCTTGCATATTCATCTGGAATACTGAAATATAAGGGGTAAAGAACTCCGTTCCAGCCATGCTCATTTTTCCAGATTTGAGCTTCTTTGTGACTCTTGTGGTGCTGTTGATTCCAGAGACATTCTGTATAACTTTAGCTTCTTCAGTAGCCTCTTCTGGAACCTTGCTTGAATTTATGCAGCAACAGGTGCAACCAGTGTCAATAATTGCATTGACCTCAAACTCCAATGGTTTTAATCCTGCTGCTGGTGGAATTTTAAAAGTTACAACAACATGATAGAGCTTGTTGTTTCCACCTTTTGGCATTTCAGAATATGTCTGTTCTCTTCCTTCATAATCATCTTCCTGCTGGGCAGCCAGAGTCAATTCTTCAGCTATGGATTTTAGTTTACCCAGAGGAACTACGTTTGCTCCAGTTGCAGGTGAAGGAAAAGTGTTGATTTCATCCTCCTCTCGTCGTTCTTCAATGCGGATACCTCCAGCCCCTCTAAAAAAGGCTTTTTCTTCAGAAAAAGACTTCTCTGAAGTAAGGTCTTCAAACTGGATGAAATCATCAGTTTTTTGTTGTCGATGAGTTGTCAATTCTGTTTTTAATCAATTTGCCGCATGAGGAATACATTGTGTTCATAAAGATGCTGAATGAGCTCATCTTTATTCTGATATTTCCAAGTCGTACGGCTCTCTGGTTGAGGAGTGATTTGTAATCCATAATCTAAACCAGCACAGAGAGTGCAAAGGTTAAGAAAACAGATTTTACAGGTAGCTCGTCTTCCAACCTGAGTGGGTTCTTTGCAGATATGGCAACCGTTGGAGATAATGATGAGCATATCATCCCAATCATGCTCACATTTAGCTCTGGTCTCATCTACTGGCATCGAGACTCTCCAACTCATGCCTGGTGGTTTTTCTGGAATAACCCCAGTACTGATTACTACATATGCCCGGAATTGATCATACTGAGCCTCTACTGGGTATGGCAGCTGGTTTTTGAAAACATCAAGGTCCTCCATATTCTGGGCTTCTCCTTCCGAGATGGAACAGATATCATCATCCATTGGTTCGTTGGGCTCAATGGATACAATATCCCAGTTTGTGTCTAACCCAAGCCCATCAAAATAGGCTGCACGGTCCGGCCTTACATGCTTTTTAGGGCATTCACGAGCATAATGACCTTCTATTCCACAGAGGTAGCATTTGCATTTACGCCCTTCACGCGTATTGCTTTCTTTATGCTTATTTTTGAGTACTCTGACATGAGTATCATGAGGTTTGCCTCTGTAATTCTTTGCCTTCCTTATTCCATACTTGCGTTTGCCACTTCCAGTCTCGTAGTATCCTGGGATTGGGATACTTCTACAGAAGTTGAGATTCTTTAGTTTTCTTTGCAGCTCTGCTTGCTTACATAGGTTCTGTAAGTATTCTGCAACGAACTGGATTCTTGCGTTTACCCCTACAGTCAATCCTGGGTAACGCTCACTGTACTCCTTTTGAATGGTTGGGCCTATCTCTGGTGGAAGCTTTCTGAATAGCTTCTCAGATAGTTCTGGCCCGACCCACATTTTTCCACTCTGGGCTGCTAACTGGAAATACCTATAGAGAAAAGGCATTACTGACTCCAGATTTGGACATTGCAGCCTTTCTAAATCTGCGTAGGCTTTGTTCTGTATGTGGAGATTTCCAGTGAATGGGTCCTGAATACCCATAATTCTTTTGATTGCACTGGTTATATTCCTTGGCTCATCTGCAGTTTGAACCAGCGCCCTGTACTCAGCTTCATAGGCCATCCTCCAAGTGACCCATGCTTCTCTTTCTCGCGGACCCAGCAAGTTTTCAATATAATCCACCTTGTCTTGTAGGGATTCAAATGCTATTTCCCTTAGCATGTTTAGAGTGATTGTTTCCCATGTTGTTACCGCATCAGCATGACTGGCAATCTCTGCTGGAAGGACTAGAATAGCTCCTTGTGTCTGCTGTGCTGAGGGAAGATGCCAAGGAGATAATGGTTTCCCATACTTTCCTGGCTTTCTGAATCCTTCAAGATTTAGCCCATAGTTTACTCCTTCTGTAGGATTAGAAGTATTTGCAGGTGGATACCGGACTGGGCCTGTACTTGTATTAGGAGGTATGAATGTGCCTGAGTATTCTCCTGTTACATCACTAGTTGTTTCTGCTGGGTAAGCCCTTTCAAGAGCTTCTACCTTCTGTTTAGCAGTTTCAACCTTTCTTGGATAATCAAGTTCTGCCTCTCCAACAAAAGCTTTGGCAGAAACCTGTGATTCCTCATAAGAAGAATCTGAGTCTGAAGCATCGAATATGGGTTTATCATTATCTGATATTTCTGATCCAGATCCAAGCTGTGTGAGCCAGTCTGCAACTAATGAGTTTTTAGATTTTAGATCAAAATCTGCAAATGGATTACTGGCTGATGCTCCAATGATGTTTGGAACAACTTCAGACTTCTTTTCCCACCTTTGTTTTTCTCGCCTTTTGGGGTAGAGATCCAAGATCTCTTCTTCACTGCTTACATAGTGATTGGTGCCTATAGCAGCGATCTAGTTGTAATCACTATCTTCTTCCTTGAATTTGTCTCCCCAGCCAGAAGCTGTTGGCCATTCATACTGTGGTGGAGGCGAATATTTCACCATATAGTCATATTTGCCCGATGGTTGCCCCAAAGTATCCCAGACTTCTTCTCTGAAATCAAGGACTAGAGCATAATGTGTTTCAACACCCCCTTCTGGTCTACCTTCTTCTTCTTCTTCCTCTGCTAAAACTGGAGGTTGATCTTGAAATCCGGTAAACCTTATGCTAATACTTCCAGTACCCCTTTGCCTAGCAATTAAGCTTGTTGGCACCTGTTCCGGTGGTTGAATAGTTGATGGGGTTAGTTGCCAAGAACTTTCTCTGTTGACCACTTGCCATGGTTCTCCTGGGACTGCTTGAACACCATGACTGGTTAAATAATCAAAAACTCCTTCAACTTGATAGTTGAAATTTGCCTGGCTTGTATTAGTGATCCTTCCAATCAAGGACCTAGTGATGATTAAGTTACTATCACCACCTTCCCATCCATTGCCATATCCCCTTGTTCTGATGCTGACTTGGATATGATTATGAAAATCATGAATACTTGTCAGTATGTTTGGGATAGCATAGACCATTTGAGTTCCTCTTGAAAGATCCATGGTCATTGCGCTAATGATCTGGCGTTCATCATTCCATCTGGTGTCCCTAAAGACCACCACTGCGCTGATTCCTGCATCTACTCTGTGCAGAATCTGAACTCGTAGCATCATCATTCCAACATGAATGTGATGCATTCCTTCTCTGAGGAGCGTCTGATAAGATGTTTCTTCAATGAATCTAAGGTCCAGTTGTCTGTCCACAACATGCGACCTTATCTCCTCATAATGCTGATAAACCCTGTTCCTTGGTTCAGCATTATTGTAACTGTATAAAACTTCAGCAGGAACTAAATTTGCCCTTCTTCTCCTGCTAAGTGAGAGCTCATGATTAGGGTCTAATTGTTGTTCCAAGGACTGCCTGAAATTCCTTGAGAAAGCCCTATTCATTCTTCTCTGTATTAAGTGTCTAGCACGCTGCGTCCTTCTGTAGCCTCTGATCTGGTCGTCCAAAGTCTCCGTTGGGCTTGAGGCCCTCTCAGTTGCATTGGGCAACTGCTGTATCTGCGTTCTGGTACACTCTTTCCTTTTCAATCTATGTTCTTTGTTGAATCTCGTATCTTTGGTAATGCTTGCTTTGTTCAGTATGTTCGTCCTTATATTAATAAGTTAGATCCCAAGTCTTGAAAAATGAAATTAAAAAGGCTCTCTCCCATCCTGGTTGGCAAAATGCAATGATAGAAGAGATGAATGCTTTAGTTCCTAATGGAATTTGGGAATTGGTAGCCTTTCTAGCTGGTAAAAGAGCAGTGAGATGCAAATGGGTATTTACGATAAAATTCTATTCAGATGGCTTAGTTGCACGACTCAAAGCTCAACTTTGGCTAAAAGTTTTGCACAAACTTATGGGGTGAATTATTCTTACACTTTTTCTTATATTGCCAAATTGACTTCTGTTCACTTGTTCATATCTCTGGTAGCTACATATGACTAGCCTTTCAACTTGATATGAAGAATGTATTTTTGCATGATCTCCTTGAGGAGGTGTATGTAGAGCAACCACTTGAGTTTGTTGCTCAAGGGGAATCAAGAAAACTATGTCGATTTCGGAAATTTTTATATGGTTTGAAGCAGAGTCCCCATGCTTGGTTTGAAAAAGTTCAGTCAAGCTATGGAAGCATTTGGGATGATTAAAAGCAAATCTGATCAAGCTGTCTTTTGGATTATACTCCTAGTTGTGTATATGGATAATATTATTATCAATGGATGCAAGGCTCAAGGGATCTCATCTATAAAGTAGTTTCTTCAAAGTTTATTTAATACAAAGGATTTAGGGGTGCTAAAGTTATTTTCTAGGAATTTTGAGATTTCAAGGAGCAAGAAAGATATTGTTTTGTTTCAGAGGAAGAACTGTGTTATGGATTTATTGACTAAAGCAGAAAAACTAGGAGTTAAGCCATGCAACACTCCAATGATTCTTAACCTTTGATTCACGAAGGGTGGAGATCTATTTGAAGAGTTGGAAAGATACAAGAGATTGGTTGGCAAACTAAATTATCTCACAATAAGTTGTCTGGACATAGCTTATGGTTAGTATTTTGAGTCAGTTTATGTTTCCTCTAACAGTTCATTATTGGACAGCTTTAGAATATATCTTGTGTTATTTGAAAGGGGCTATTGGATGAGGCCCGTTGTATAAGAACTATGGTCGCTCTCAAATTGAGTTTTTTTTTTAATGCAAATCGGGCATATTCTAGAATTGATCAAAGATCCATCACTAGTTATTATGTATTTATGGGTGGTAATTTGATTTTGTGGAAGAGTAAAAAGTAGAAATTGTATCTCGGTCCAATGCCGAATCAGAATATAGTATAAAGCCATGGCTCAATTCACATGTGAAATAATGCGGATCTTTCATCTCTTAAAAGAGATTGGTTTGAAGATCCAAGCACTTGCAACATTATTCGATAATCAGGCTGCAATCCATATGGAGGTGTTGCTTATAATCTAGTATTTCATGAACGGATTAAACATATGGAGGTTGATTGTCATTTTGTTCGTGAAAAGGTGGAATAAAATTTAATTTTTACAAGATATGTCAAGACTGAAGAGTAGTTTGGAGATATTTTTTTAGAAGCTTTGAATGAAGCTCAGGTTTCTTACATTTGTAACAAGTTGGACATAATCAATATCTATACTCCAACTTGAGGGGAAGTGTTGTATGAGATTATTAAATTAGCTAGTTGTAAGTATTCCTAATTAGCTGATTTTATGTAATTAGTTTAATTAGTTTGATTTGTTTTCTAGTTTGTAATCCTTATAACTGTATATATATTTCCTAGTTTGTATATCTTGATTTGTATATTTAATATATATTAAATATTATTTTAGACTTTAGTGGTTTACTTTTATATTTGTTTATAATATATTTATATTATTCTTTATTTAATTAGTTTCTTGGTACTAGTTTGCCAAGTTTTATATATCTAGGCTAAGGTACACTTGGATAAGACAAACCATTTTAGGCCATGTTACCTACTAGCTCTTTTGACCTGTAAGTTGGATTTTGTGTTGTGATATTTCTTTGGGAGAATATTGAAGATTAATTTGTGTGGAAGTAAGCATCAAAAAGATTGAGAACAAGACCCATATAGAATATCTGAATTCCAAAATTGTTGTGCCCTTAGATCCAACTTCAGTGGAGGAACTTCTTGAATGCATGTGAAGCAGTTTAATAAACTCATGTCCTAAGCTAGCTCAGGATTTATCAAACTCTTTTAGTTAAGTAATATAAAATGGAAGGCTTTTAGATGAATCTCATAAAGAAACTAACTAGAGGTTAATTTTAGTTTTTAGATGATTGGTTTTTATCTTTAGGGAAAGTGCAAAAAACCTCCATGCGGTTTTATACATTTGCAGTTTTAAGTACGAGCTTTTTTTCTTTGCTAAAGGGGTATTGTTGTTCGTGCCATTAGTAAATTTAAGCTTAGGATCATAATGACGTTGAAAATTTCTGAGTTGACACTTGTCTCTCTCCTATATGGAATTAAATATTTATCTTTCTCCTGCATAACACTTGTCTCTCTCCAAGTTCTGCCATCTTCACTTTCACTCTCATCTGCATCCTCACCATCTCACTTTCTCTCTCATTTGGATCTCTCTCTCACCACTATTTTGTTGTCGAAATCAACTTGGATGAGCAAAAATGGAACTAGCCAAGTAAAACAATCAAACTCAACCCATGAAACTTAGATCATTAACTCAAATTAGATTATGATCTCCCTGACAAAGTGTAATTAGATAAGGAGATACTTTCATTGCAATGCCCTGCACTGCACATGCATATTTTGCTCACATAATTTCAATCTCAGAGATGAGATAGATGGGTCAAATATAATTTTCAACATTTGATAATGAAAACTTTTTGATGAACAAACCTATGCAGCTAAAATAACTAAAAAGAATGACATGCATTTTGTCCAACAATTCTTACAAATAGAAACTAGTTCAAATACATTATCAAGAAAATCAAAGCAGGTAAAAATGAAAGATGGAGAACCTCATATATGTTTATGTGAAAAATTATTAATCAATTCCAAATCTTGTCGAATTCTTATTACATTACAAACAAAAAAAAAAGAAGAAAAGAAACACCACTACAATCCCCCTCTTAGTCTATTCACATCGGACAACAAGTACACATACGGCGACGTTTCAATATCATCTGTGCTCCTTAGCACTGCATACCACCAAATCGACACTAATTGCAACCGTCACCGCATTAAGCCAAATGTCACTCCAAACCGAAACCAAAACCGTCAAGACAAAAAGCGAAATCAAGACCACCAAATCATTCACCTGGTAACCAAAAATCGATAGTGTCTCCTTGCGAGAGAAGTAGAGAAAGACCCAAGTTACAAGCGTGATCAAAAAAGTGATTAAAGAGAGAGAATGGTAAATAAGACCTAAGAAAAGGACAAACAAGATGATTACTGAGTAATTATAGTGAAAATGAGTTAGATTTTGGGTTATGCAGGTAGTGGTGTCGGCGATGGGAGATTAAGCAAGGAGACATCAAGGAAAAAGGACCGTGGACGGAGGCTGGTTTTAAGAGATTGCGTGGTTTGCTTGAATTGAGAGAGAAACTGGGGAGCAGTGGTCATTATATTCGTTGATGTATTGTAAATGATGAATCAAGATCAGAAAAAGTCTTTTGGATTCAAATGTTTTTCATGGTCGGCAAAGTGAGGGCTTGGGGGAAGTAGAAGTGGTGGCAGTGGAAGTAGAGTGGGTTTGGGGTTTGAAAAGAGAGTTTGATTTTTGATTTGGTGTTGACTGGTTTAGGGAGTTTTATTTTTCTCTTTCTTTTGTTAAAATGACACTTAGGAAAGAGATTCTCTATTCGTTACACATCAGCGCCGCATCAGCCTTTTTTTTATTATTTTTAATCTCAGGGGAAACTTAAATTTATTAATGGTTTGAACCACGAAACTCTTTGTGCAATGAAAAAAAGTTCATACTTAAAATTGCCAAACTGTGAAACCACAAGGAGGTTTTTTGTATTTTCCCCTTTATCTTTTGAGCGTTCAACCATCTGGGTCTTCAAAGAGAACATGGTTTCCCCCTCCTTTCTTACCTTTTCTTCAAATAGTCAATATATGCATCTTTTGTGTTGCACGCTATATCTAGTGCTTCTGCCTTCATAGTTGCTAAATTGATATATATATAGAATTCATAACTAATGTGTCAGGAAGTGATTCTTCTTCTTCTGTTATCTTCCATTAATGTGTTTTACATGACTCAGAAATTTTTCTCGTATCTCAATCCTTTCATTATTTATTTTTTATAGTTATATTTTGTACTTATGTCTGATATATGATGCTTGACAGGGTCTTGCGAGATGAAGCTTCTAAATTCTACTTCGCAATTTGTGGAGCCTTTTGAAACTAAAAAATTTGCAAGGTTTTCCTTGCAGTACGTTGAAAAGGAGGAAAAGCCCAATGGAGAGGAACAATGGGAGCCCAGATTTGCTGGGCATCAGAGTTTACGAGATCGGGAAGAATCTTTTTTGGTGCATGATCAAAAAATAAATTGTGGTTTTGTAAAAGGCCCCAAAGGATTTCCTAGTACAGGATTTGATTTGGCAGAAGATGATGCAAATTATATCAGTAGATGCCACATTGCTGTGATCTCTTGCATCTTTGGAAATTCGGATCGCTTAAGGTCACCTGCAACTAAAAAGGTATGCATAATTATATATATGTAAAATTAAATTTGCACAGACGTTTTGATGAATTCTGTTTTGGATGTCAGCTACTTCTCTATCAATTTTTCTATGTGATCGAGAGGCATTTATTCAGTGTTAACAATGATGTGCATTTTTATATACAAATCCAAATAAATGCATACTCATGTGCATTCTATCCAATCTCTAGACTTTGAAGGTGTTATCATCAATTGATAGTATTGATGTATTGTCATCAGCTGAAACTTTAATTTAGGAGGTGGCATTACATATTGTGTGAAGTTCCCTCCAAACTACATGTCTGCATGCTAATTTATTGCTTTATTTATTTTAAAAAGAGGTTCCTAGGTTATTGTAATGAGTAATTGTATTCACAATATTGAAGATTGTTGCCTGGATATTATTTTAAGACAGGGAATTGATGCACTTTACCATATTCTTTATTCTTTTATCAGAATTCAACATTCGATGTATAGACACGTTCTTTTATCTTTTATAAATTTTTTTTTTCAGAGTTCTAACTGTTGACTACCTTCACACTGCTCTTCTTGAATAGTTTCTTGTATCCTTTTTCATGTTGCCACTAACCTACTTCAGTGTTTAACGGTTGATGTTGTTGTTCGGTGGGAATGGGTGATCATTAAGGAATTTGGATTTTTCAGTAGCAATTTTAATTTATATGCTATATTGATCTCTTTGTTATTTGACGAAACATTTGAACTTTGGTAATAAAAGCACTGCTATAACAAAATATCGGCTTCCTAGATTCAACCAGAAATATAAATGTATCAGGGACTAATCATTGTGTCTAATGTGAGTTACTATGAATTGAAACACAAATGACATTAGAAATTTTCCTCTGAAGGCTATGGAAAGGCAATGTTTGGGCTAGTAATTTGCGCTTCTAATTTTATCCTTTTTATGAATTGCATGGGTTAAATTGGCATAAATTTTGAACTTATGCAATGTGTTCCTTGAAGTTTGCTTTGCTGCAATGGCATATGAACTGTTAGATGGTCACAATCAATACCTTTCAGGTTATGGAGTTATTTTGCTATTAAATGTTAGAGAGCTGAACTGGAGAATCACCGTCTGGATGGCATCCTGGATGTATAGTAAAACACTAGGGCAGTGATGTGGCATTTGGTAGACTCTATTTTGAAGCCTACAAAAAGGTCGATTGAGTGAGAGTCCATGATAATTATGGACTATTTAGCAATAGTCATTTCATGTGTCTAAGTGGGCTTCTAGACCTGATTGGTTATTAGTCCAAAATTCTACTGGATCTCCATCTATGCGTCATGGTTGTTTTGCCAACATTTGGTGTGCAGCAGTTCACTACCATGAGGATGAGCCTCTAGCTTTGCACCAAGTCATTACTAGTTATGTTGCCTTAGTTCTAACTATTTTAAATTATCGAGTATCTGATTGAGCCATATCATATTTTGAAGATGCAGAATTTTATAAACTTCAAGGTATAAACTATGCCTACATTGAACGAGTTTATTCTGTTAAAAAATTTATAAGAGATTTTTGTCATATATCATGTTTTAAGGATTGTAGATCATCTATTATCATAATGCTGGCTGCTCCTGATATCCATTCTCTCTTTTGCTTCCTTTTTCTCTTCCTTTTGGGAGAGTGCAGCACAGCGCCTAAATCTATAGTTAAAGGACTCGTTTTGTCTTATTATTTAGGAAAAAGAAGCAGTCTAGTTTTTGAGGTGGTTTGTGCTTGCCTGATCTTGCACATTACCTTTCTATAGGTGCCTTAATAACAAATGCAGGAAGAGATTTGGTGAATATCTTATAATCTTAGATGCTAAGCTTGCTGTTATTTGCCTCTCATGTTGCAGTTGCATGTTTAATGTTTTTCTGTGTGTGTGTTCCTCTTTTGCCCCCCTGCTCTTTTTCTTCATTTTTTTTAAATTTTTTTCCTCGCCCTGCTTTTGCATACAGTCAATTGATCCTGTATTCTGAAGCTCAATTTTATCATGATTTTGTGTTTTGTACGTGGCACCTTTCAGTCATAAATGTTGTCCCTTTTCAGGTCACTCGTTCATCAAAGAAAAATGTCTGCTTCGTTATGTTCATGGATGAAATTACATTGCAAACACTTTCTTCAGATGGCCATGTGCCAGATAGATCAGGCTTTATTGGTTTATGGAAGGTTGTGGTAGTGAAGAATTTACCATATACTGATATGCGTAGAGTGGGTAAAATACCAAAATTGTTGCCACACCGGCTTTTCCCTTCTGCAAGGTAAGAAATAGCCTAATGATTAAAATAGTCTTATGTATTGCATGTTCGTTTGAAATACTTCATTTTATTTAGTCCATTTTTATTTTATAGTTTAGCATCTCTTGCTTATCACAATTTTAAGCTGATTATTTATTTCATGAGCATAAAAAGGAAAAGGAGAATATGATAGAATTCAAAACGGAACATTACATACATTGAATAAAAATCAGAAAGTTCATTATGCTCATATGTAGCATCTACTATTGATACATATGAGAAGTCAATTTTTATCTCAGCAGATGACTGCCATGTTTTTTCAATACCAGACATCATTGAAGTTTTCATCTACTCCAGTTACTATTATTGCCAATTTAGATAAATCTAATGCATGTGTTGTCGCGACCGCACCTCCTCACCCGAACCGCAATACGTGCCCGGATAAGAAAGCGCTGCCGCCTGACTTTCTTACTTATTCAATTCGCTATATATATATTTTTTTTATACTCATGTATATATATATGGATATAAACAGAAATCATAGTACAATTCATTTACATAAAATAGTAATTTATAACATCAGCGGAATTCTTAACAAAGTTTAAAAGCAAGTTTTACAAACTCAAACATTTCTTTCATATAAAAATCAAATACAAAAGTTTCGAAACTTGTAACTCACTTTCTCAAGGTCCGGCTACTTTACTTGAATGGGATCACCGCTTGCTTTATCTAGCGTCTTCAGCTACCTTTCTATATCTGCGTGGAAATTAAACTCCACGCTAAACTCTAAGCTTAGTGGTGCATATAAAGAAGGCAATATACTATATCATGCAACAAGCATTAACAATTATCATTTTTGTGCATTAAAATGTTTGCATGCATGACTATCAACATATATCTATTTCATACAAGTATGAATGTCATGCTCATATAGACAATGCTATTTTCATTTATCTTTAATAGTAAAGTATTCTGTAAATCTCTTTATCATTGCATTTCAATCTCATATCATCATCATTTTCTTATTCTTTCCTTTTCTTATTTTTCCGACATATCCTCATTATCTTGCCCACATCACTCTAAATTTTTGGACTGACTGGATACGGGTTATGGATCAGGAACGCTCTCCGAGCTTAAGCCACCTTGTCCACTATCTGACTCATAAGAGCTTCTCAAATCAATGGCGCTCTCCGAGCTTAAGCCACATTGATTGAGTATAATTCATCATAGATGAATAACCGGACCAAGGCCGCTCACACAAGCTTATGACACTTTGTCCTCATTTATATGTGCTCATCAGAGCTTCTCAAGTCAGTAGCGCTCTCAGAGCTTAAGCCACACTGACTGAGCATCCCAGACCAATGGCGCTCTCCGAGCTTAAGCTACATTGGTTGAGGTATAGTACGGTACCGTTCGCCCCCTTAATGACATGTCATCTATCCTGATTCTAGTCCGCAAGTAGAGTAATGGGCTTCTTTACTTTTTTACATCAATCATTATTCTCAAATTTCCACACATCAATATCTCATATTTATCAACATCTCAATTTTCTTGTTTTGCAAACATATAGTCATAATCATATATCTTTTCATTCATTTACTAGATTCATCAATATTCTCATGTTTATCCGCATCGAATTTCATATACATTCATGACAATTCATTTTTCTACATCAATTCATTTTTCTGTATCACAACATATCACATTCTCACATCAATATATATATATATATATACATATATCTATATTCATATCATTCTTATTTCACTGGATAGACAATAACTTTCATTTACCTACTTGAATTCCTCATTTAATAATCATATTCATAATTTCAAATGCAGAACATTCACGGCCGTGATTACTACTTTCACGCCCGTGAATTAGTTCACGCCCGTAATCCCAAGCCGTGAACGCTACTGGAATGAATTGCCCAAAAGCATTCACGGTCGTGATTACTCATTCACGCCCGTGAATAAGTTCACTGCCGTGATTCCAACCCGTGAACGCTTCTGGAATGAATAGTACCATTTCCACCCAGAAATTCACAACCGTGAACCCTCAAGTTTACGCCTGTGACTCGATAGTCACACCCGTGACTTTCAGCAGGAAATCTGCATATTCACCTTTCATTCATTCTAACATCATCCAAAACATACCAAATTCTATTTCATGCATTTCTAAGGCTCTTTACTCAACTTATTACTTTTCAATACATTTACATGCCTTGATCATACAAGATTCTCTAACATGCATCCTTAATTCAATGTCACAATTATCTCATTCATATATGTCTAAACCTATAGTTTCATGCCATAATCATCATCATTCTTGAAATTTCATTTATCTACAATTATATTCAGCATGCATTATTTCAAACAAAAATAATAGGCTATTGCCTTAAATTATGCACAAACCTTAATCTTTCTCCTTCACTCTTTTAGGTAGCTTTCTCTTTTCCTTTGCTCCTTAAAGCTTGTTCCTTGTCATTTGGAACTCCTACAACATCATAAATCATTTTCATCATCATCTAATTTCATTAAGACCCTAAACTCTCTTTCTCTCTTTCAAAACCCTAGTTTCTCTCTCATTCCATATAAGTCTTAGAAAAGCTTAAAATTCGAACTTCCTTTAGAAAAGATGAAGAAGAAGAAGAAATACTTCTTACCTTACACTTTTCTTCACTTGATCACTACTTCGGAGATTTTCTCTCTCTACCAAACTTGATTTTTCTTCCCCTTTCTTGTTCTTTCCAGCTTCCTTATGAGTTATGGAACATAAATATCACTTTGTCTTGCTATTTCCCTTCTCTTCCCTTCCTTTCTCTCTCTAGAATCAAAGTGAGCTATGGAGGAGTTGTGGCTGGCGTGACTGGTAAAGAAAAGAGAGAAGGATGCAGAAAATGAAGAGAAGAAGAAGAAGAAAAGTCTTATATAGGGTACCCCAAAAATTCTTCATGTGGGACCCACCTTTTGACCATTTTCTCCCAATTTTACACTTAATCAATATTGATCTTCTTCTTTTAATATCATGGCCGGCCAACCCAATTTTAAATGTCCAAATTTCTTAAGTTAATTAGCCATTAATCTCATTAATCCTCCAATTTTTGATAAATTGCAATTTGACCCCAAAACTTATCAAATTTTGCAATTTAGTCATTTACCGTAAATTAACTTCTTTAAACTTTAATATCACTTAATTAGGCATTCATCATTTAATTTAGCCATTTCTTAATCAATTTTGTGTAAAATTCCGAATTTAGACTCCGATCGGTCAAACGCGTCAACTTCACGACACGTGCGACTCGGGGCCTAAATTATCGGATGTTACATGTGTTGTTTCCACCCCCCCACCAAATGGGTCAGATTGATTCTGGTGTCACAGATTATATGACAGATAACTCTAGCCTATTTTCTACTTTTCAGTCTCATAAATCCATCTCTAATTTCAACTTAGTAGATGGGTCATCATTTGTTTTTGAGTCTGGCACAATTAATCCAACCCCTCTATTTCCTCTAATATTTGTTCTTCATTTACCTTAATTGTTTTTTAATTTGATTTCTATAAGTCAGATTACTGACACTCTTGATTGTTGTATTTCATTCTTTTCTGATTATTGTTTATTTTAGGATCTTATGACGAATAAGATTATTGGTAAATGATATGAGTTAGAAAGCTTCTACATTCTTGACATCCAGATGCCTATATCTATTGTCTGCTTTGGAGTTACATCCCATTTTCAGGTGTAGTGTCGATTGGAGCATCATTCTCTTCCTTTGCTTGAGAAGTTGTATCCACAATTTAGTAGGGTATCTTCCTTAGATTATAAGTAATGTCAGTTTGCTAAACACCATTCAAGTCCAAGAGTCAATAAAAAAGCCATTTTTTCTTTGAGTTAGTTCATTCTAATGTTTGGAGTCTTTGTTCTGTTCAATCTAAAACTGGATTTAAGTACTCTGTAACCTTTGTTGATGACTATTCTCGTATGACTTAATTATATCTAATGAAAAGTAGTTTAGAATTGTTCTCTCATTTTTGTGCTGAGGTTAAAAATCAATTTAATGTTTTTGTCCAATACTGTAAAGTGATAATGCCAAAAAATATTTATCAATTTCTTTTCAAACTTATATGATTCAAAATGACATCCTTCACCAAACATCTTGAGTTAATACCCTATCCAAAATGGAGTAGAAAAGAAAAAAGGAATATACATCTTCTTGAAACAACAAGAGCTGTTTTGTTCCAAATGAATGTATCTAAAATATTTTAGGCTAATGCAATTTCAACATGCTTTCTGATTAATCGCATGTCTTTCTCTGTTATTCATGGTGAGACTCCTTACAATATCATATTTTCTACTAAATCAATGTTTCCTACTGAATCTAGGATATTTGGTAGTGCTTGTTTTGTTTGGGATGTTCGTCTACATATCAAGTCATTGAAATGTATCTTTCTTAGATATTCTCATTTGTAGTAAGAGTATAGGTGTTATTGTCCTAATCTTCATAAGTACCTTGTATCTATTAATGTTACTTTCCTGGAAGAAACACCATATTTTCTATCTTCTATTTTAGCACATCAGGGAGAGGATGATGATTAGTTAGTCAACACTATCACATCATCTAAACCAATTTTTGACCCTATACCCGCCAAGTCCCCCATTCTTCAGGTTTACTCCAGACGACAATACTTTCTTGATCCATGTCCTGCACTAGCTCCATCATCAAATCCTGTATCAAGTGATGATCTTCCCATTGCCTTACGCAAAGGTAAACGCCAATGTAATTATCCTGTTTTTTCTTTTGTTTCTTATCATCACTTGTCACCCTTTTCTTGTTTCTTTGTTGCGTCCCTTGATTCTATTCTAAAACTGTTCATAAAGCCTTGTCCCATCTTGTATGACATAATGCAATGCTAGAGGAAATGAATGATTTGGATGACAATGATACTTGGACCTTAGTTGATTTATCTTCAGGGAAATAGGCAATTGGATGTAAGTGGGTGTTCACAATTAAAGTCAATCCTAATGGGTTAGTTACTTACTTAAAGGTCTATCTTATTGTTAAAGGCTATGCTCAAACCTATGAAGTAGATTATTCTGACACTTTTTCTCCTGTTGCCAAATTGACAGTTGTCAGGTTTATTTTTGTGGCAGCTACTCATAATTGACCTTTTTATCAGCTCGATATCAAGAATATTTTTCTCCATGGTGATTTCCAGGAGGAAGTTTATATGGAGTAACCTTTGGGGTTTGTTGCTCAGGGGGAGTATGAGAAAGTTGTCATATTCGCAAATCTCTGTAGGGCTTAAAACATAGTTCTTGAGCTTGGTTTGACAAGTTTAGTCAAGCAATTGAGTAGTTTGAGATGCTGAAATGTAAGTTTAATCACTCTGTCTTTTATAAACAATTTAAAGTTGAGGTTATTTTGCTAGTTGTGTATGTTGATGACATTGTTATTATTGGAAACGATAGTGTGAGAATCTTATCTCTGAAATTTTTTTTTCATACTCAGTTTCACACTAAAGACTTAGGGATGCTAAAGTATTTCTTTGGTGTTGAAGTTACAAGGAGTAAAAAAGACATTTTCCTATCTCAGAAAAAATATGTGCTTGACTTGTCTGAAACAAAAAATTTAGGGGCAAAGTCATTAAGTACTCAGATGATTCCCAATCTACAACTTACAAAAGATGGTGAACTATTTGAAGATCTTGAAAAGTATAGAAGAGTGGTTGGGAAGTTGCATTATTTTACAGTGACTATTCTAGATATTATATATTCTGTTAGTGTTGTGAGTCAGTTTATGTTGTCGCCAACAGTTCACCACTGGATAACCTTAGAATATATTTTGTATTACTTGAAAGGAGCTCTTGGACGTGGTATTTTATATACTAATCATGGACACGCTCATATTGAGTGTTTCTCATATGCAAATTAAACAGGTTCAAAAGTAGATAGAATATCCACATCAGACTATTGTATCTTTGTTAGAGGAAATTTAGTTTTATGAAAGAGTAAGAAGCAAAATGTTGTATCATGTTCGACGGTAGAATCAGAATATATGACTAACATAATCTTTATATGAAATCATGTGAATATATCAACTCTTGACTGAGATGAGTCTCAAGACTAAAGTACCAGCAAATTTGTGGTGTGATAACCAAGCTGTCTTTCATATTGCATTTAATCTTGTTTTTTTATGAATGAACAAAGTATATTGAGATTAACTATCACTTTGTTTGTGAGAAACTACAGTAAGGTTTGATTTTCACAGGATACGTTAAGACAGGAGAACAGTTAGGAGATCTTTTCATTAAAGCTTTGAATGAGGCTTGGGTTGATTATTTTTCTAACGAGCTAGGCATGATTAATATCTATGCTATAGTTTGAGGGGAAGTGTTATAGGCTGTAAATATGCTAATTATCCTAATTAGTCTAATTAGTGTAGTACTCTAATTAGTATAGTTTCCTTATTATAATATAACCTTTGTATATAGATATGTATCTCTATTGATCCATTGACATAATAAATATTTCATTCCCATATTTTTTTCACCTTCTATATGAAATGGACACTGAAACTTGTTTTTTGTCATTTCATTTGATCATTGAAGTGTTTAAGTCTCTGGATAAGCAGATATTTCATGTAAACGAACTGTCTTTTGTAATTAAATATTTTGATATAAATGTTTTTACAGGTATTCAATATGGTTGGATAGCAAATTACGTCTTCAACTTGACCCTATCCTCGTTCTGGAATATTTTCTTTGGCGAAAAGGTCATGAATATGCCATTTCTAAACACTATGATCGTCATTGTGTATGGGAAGAGGTTGCACAAAACAAGAGACTGAACAAGTATAATCATACTGTTATAGACCAGCAATTTAATTTCTACCAGTCTGATGGACTGAAAAAATTTGACGCTTCTGATCCAAACAAGCTTCTTGCCGGCAGTAAGATCCTTTTTGTTTTCTTGTTGTTTCTGGTAGAATTTATGGAATTTATTCAATTTTCCACTTTTATTTAACAAGACTTGTTATATATTGTTTACAGATGTGCCTGAAGGATCCTTAATTGTGAGAGCCCACACTCCAATGTCAAACCTGTTCTCCTGTCTTTGGTTCAATGAGGTTGATCGTTTTACTCCACGTGATCAACTGAGTTTTGCATATACATACCAGAAATTGAGAAGGATGAATACTGGCACACCATTTTATCTTAACATGTTTAAGGTGAAAATTTCTATTGAATTTTATTGACCTATTATTTTGCAAATGTATTGAATTATCTTCTATATTGTCCATCCAATATAATCTAATGAAACATAGAATCGTTTTTATCAATTTTCTTTTTGAAAGTATATGTTCAATGTTGTAGGACTGTGAAAGAAGAGCTGTAGCAAAGTTGTTCCGACACAGGTCAGAGGAGAAGCGAAATATTCTTCGTCAACAAGCAACCGAATAAAATGCGTGAGACATTTGTTTGTATTGGAAGCCTATTTCTGTACATTATTCTTGGCTACACTCAGATTTACGGCCCCATGATGGTTCTATTCCTGAATGATCGGACATGTCACAGAAGCAGTTGTGGCTGACATGATGCTTCGAATTTTGCAATTTGAATGTGAAAGAAATACAGTGAATGCAAGGATTCTTTGGAAATTGTCTGTTGGGGCAAAGGTGATAATTGCAGCAACTCTCTCCAGACTTCAATTAAATACGTCTGTCAAAGAAGTAACTAATGATTCATTTTTTTACCAATTCCATTTTATATTCTTTGTTTCATTTTGAGGCCATCCCTATGTGCCCATGCCTCTGTGTACCATTTTGGATATTAATATTTGACTGTTTGTAACTAATTTTGATGGGTAAGAAACATATATGATATATTCTTGACAAGTTTTTGTGCCCTAATGCATGCCTATTATATTATACCGACTATAGGGAGAAACATAAAGTGTTCAAAACTTGGATTAAAAAGCATAAAGTATCCCAAATATAGAGTGTAGGTTCCAATATAGTTCCTATATTCAAGAGGAAATGAATTGAGTTACAATGAATTTATGATTCTTTTTTGGGATATGGACATAGATACTCCATTTTTCAGTGAGATTTCTTTTTTTATATTCCAAACCTACCATTTTCTTTCGCACATGCACTTTCCAAAATACAATCTTTCTCACACCTCCATAAAACGGTTAAGAAACGATACATTCAGTTTTTGGCCGGTGAGATTGAAGAAACGATAGTGAAGTAATCTTACTTAGTGCAAGTAGGAGAGTCAGCTTGAATTGGGTTTATTTCGCTTATTTTGGAATTGCGTCCAGTACACACATTCATCTTCATTTGAAAAATAAACATTGTATGTAGTTAGGGATGATAATAGGTAGGTATATGCAAAAATTAATCTATCTGAATCTGATTATATATATATATATATATATATATATATATATATATATATATATATATATATATATATATATATATTTGAATTCGTTTAAAATTATAATATTAATATCCGTATTCGTCCCAAATTTGATTAATATTACCTATTAATACCTAAAATTTGTTTAATTATCCGTTTATCATTAAAATTTAAAATAAAATAAAATTCAAACTAATTAAATAATTAAAAATTTAATAATATACAAATAATCTATCATAAATCAATATAAAATAAATAAAATAAAATATAAAATCTAATTCAACACATTCAAATAATTAAAATAAAATTTCAAATTGTTCAAAAATAATAAAAATTAAATATTGTTAATTATAATAGAAAAATTATATTTTAAATTTCAAAATCCTATTATCTTTGTAATTCATTAATCTATAAAAATACATAAAAAAAACTATTAATTATATAATTACATTTAATAAATTAAAATATAATAAGTTGCATATGTATATATGTATATATATATATATATGTATATATATATATATATATGTATATATATATATATATATAAAATAAAGTTCATCGGATAGCGGGTATCCAAGAGCCTCTATTTATACCCTATTCAAATCTATGAAGGGTTTAAATATTACTATCTAAATCTGTCTTAAAATTCTAATAAAATTATCAATTAGAATTTAAATGAATTTAAATAAATGAAGATATCCGTCACCCTGCTCAATTCAGTTAGAGTTTGCATTTATTGAAAATACATGTGTGTGTTTGTGACTAATATTATAATGCTTATGATGATTTTTCTAGGAATCTGGTTCCACGATTTGTTATTTTTTTATTTTTTATTTTTTTTGTGAGGAAAGAGCATGTGGTCCCAAATTGCTAAAATGTTGACGATGATGTCAATATCATGTCATTTGGTGGCGACTAATTTTGTATTATACAGAGATACAAAACATATACAAGTATCATATAATTTATATATATTTTTTACTATACAATTAATAATTATAAGACATAAATATAAGTCGAATATATCTCTGTAACTTTTAAAAGTAAAAAAAAAAACATAATAAATTTTTATGATGTAAAAAAAGCTCTGTTATTATATATATAAAAAAAAAATCGGTGGACAACTTTTGATATGTAAAGGGTAAAATCAAGTCATCAAAATGTACAAATTTGGTTCAATGAACGAACACCATAAGGAACAATACATTAAAAAAACAAGTATATGATACTAAACTTTAATAAATCTCATATATTTCGAAAAGTTCGTAATTTTTTCATTGAGAATTAGGTATAACAATGTCTTACATATGTAAATCATGCTATATTTAATTAATAATTATGGAGTGAAAAAACATGAACCTTTAATTGCAGACTTTATGCTAATAAAATATTTGAATTGGTAGTCTGGTTGTATTGGCAATATATATAGTGTGTTATTTAAGTGTTACTGATTGGGATTTTTATTAAATATACAGTATCTGACAAATATATGTTTAGTATATGTGAGGTGAAAATGATAAGTATTTTCTTGCTATACCTTTCAGTGGAATATATGTCCTTGATAAATAACGTGTCATGTATGACACAAAATGACTGCACTGGTTATTGAAATAATTTGGTCATCTAAATGTATTAATTCATATATTTCAAATATACTAAAGGTATACTGCACATATATTGAATATATAATTGACATGCCCTAAATATATAACTCACATTTGTCGATAATTATTTACAGACATTTTAGTTTTGCTCGTTTGTAAAAATTTTCATGGTATTATATATCTTATTATGAACATTATGTATAAACTATAGAATTGTATGAAGTATGATAAAAGTATGTAAAAGACAAAAAAATTCACATATTATTATAAGGTCAATTCAAATATGTTGTTTTTTTTTTTTACTTCTAAAATATACATAAAAATATATAAGAGACACAATATAAATTATATACACACTAGTGTTATTCAAAATTATTAAATATGTAGTGAAAAGTATATCTCAAGTATATGTCGAGTAAATGTGAAACATATATGAGATATTATTTATTAAATATGCAAAATAATTATGATAAATATACCTTAACATATACGTTTTTTTTATATCAATTGATAACCAACGTATACTTTTAAACAAAAAAAAGTGCTTTATATAATATTAGAACATTGAAAGAACAAAATTTTGATTAATAAAATATATTCATAAGCGACTGATTCAATAATATTAACATTAATTTTAACTGAGGAAAATTAGAAAGAAAAAAAGGAAGTAATTATCATTGGAAATGTATATTAGAAAAAATAAAAAGGAGGGAGAAAAATAGAAAACTAGTTAGTAGGTCTTAATTAGAGGAGTTAATAAAGGCAAGAACATCAGAATGGGAAGGAAGTGCTGGAATTGCTCCATTCTTTGTTATACAAATTGCTCCACATGCATTTTCATATCACATTGCCTCCAATTTCTCTTCATTCTGCAAATTCATTCCTTAATTAATTCTATATATGGAATGAAATATATAATGACAATAATACTATTGTAAAATTGAAGTATCTTTGGCAATTGAAGCCAGAAGTGAACCAACAAAAGCATCACCAGCTCTGCTTGTAACAATTGTTTTCACTTAAAACCTACCAACTTTTCCTTTGAAATTCTGTCAAAAATCAATTTGGATTACTTAATTAGGACTAAATAAAGAAAATAAAATAATAATAATAATTAATTAATGAGGATATGCCTTAGTGAAGTATCTGCAACCCTTCTCTCCATCAGTGACAGTAAGGAACTTAAAACCATCATGCCACAGAGAACAAACTTGTTCTTGTCAGGCTCTCCTTTTGTAAAAAATGCAAACTTCATCATCGCTCACCTACATCATATATATAGAATTGTCTTTAATCACCTGTTGGAATGTTCTATATCTATGAACCGCACAATTTTCCTTATGCATTAAATTATGAGAAACGAAAAAATCAACAGAGAATTCTCTCCCAAAAACTATAAGGGTTCCGATACCGTGGCCAGCTCCTACAATCCGTAGATTCGTACATATTCCTCTCCAAGACCTAGAAGACATCTCCCCACTGATCCCAATTTCTCTCTTACCTCTTTCCTCTTCTAGTTAACTTGTTCTTCTACTTATTCTGCCGCCCTCCTCATCCATTCCGGTGGAGATTTTCTTTTTGGATCAAATCAAATGAAAAAAAGTAAAAAGTGGGAAAAAAACATAAAAGGTAATTCTAGTAAAAATAAAAACTAAAAGTATTTTTAGAATTTTTTTTAAAAAAAGAGAGGGTATATGGGGTATTTTATTTTCTTTTTTTTGAAAGAGAATGTATCATCAATAAATAAAGATAGTCATACGATATCTATAATAAAAATTCAATTTATAACATGATGTTGAGATTTAACAATAAAAAATAAATTAAAGATCTAAAAGGACTATATATAAATTATTATGCACGACTCCTTGAGAGTTTTAATGTCTTAATATCTTTTAAAAGAGGAACTTCTATAAATATTAGTTGAGTCCATTTATAAATTGTTTTTATCTTGTATCGTAGATTTAGAACAATCTAAATCAACTAATATCAACTCATAAGAGAAATATTATAAAAATTAACAAAATATCCTATTATGGGAATGACAATCATAAAAAAAAATCTATGGAGAGGAAGAAACTGTTGTGGAAATCGGGTTAGTTTTCACTAAAAATGAATAATTGTGTTAAAAATTAAGATAAAAAAAAATCTCAAGTAGTTGGTGGAGTCACAAATAGTTTCCCTTAAAAATCAACTTATTTAGACTCTTAGAGTCTTTGTAACAAAATTTTTCTTAGATAATTTAAAGCACAATATATCACCAAAATAAATGACTCGACAATCACTATTAAATAGATAATAAAGAAAACACCAGAATTTAACGAGGTTCGACCAATTATGCCTACATCCTCTGACACTACTAAAATAATATTTCACTATTTCAAAGAAATATTACAAGAGAGAGAGAGAAAATACAACCAATCTTAGAAGTAAGAGATTGATGTTTAGGATAAATTGTTAAGAGGGAATGAAACCTTTTTTATAGGCTAATATTTTTCTTCCTCCCTCTCCCATTTTCGATGTGGGATTGGGAGATTGTCAAAATATTCAACAAATCTCCACCTTGGCAATCTCATAATTCCAAACAAATATTCTCTAAACTCTTATTTTACAAATTTCAGTAATGTTTTCAAATGCGTTTCGAAGCGCCAAATTTCAAATTCTGTGGTCAATTCCCTCCTTCTGAGAGTAGTCTTTAACTACCAATCTTGCCTTGTAACGGATATTATTTTTGTCAGAAAATCCTTCTTTCTTTGGATAAACTCATTTACAGCCAATTGCTTTATTTCTTTATGGCAGACTTGCTAGCTTCTATGTCTAATTCTTTTCAAGGGACTACATCTCTTTTTCCATAGTCTTTCTCCACTTTTCTTCTTCTAAGCTTTGAATAGCTTCACAATAAGTGGAAGGAATCTCATCATCTACTGAAGATGTATAATTAGTCATATCTTCAAGTTGAACAAGTTTTTTAATATTCATTTTCGGCTTTCGTAGTGCAATTGGCTCAAGTTGCTGAGGAGATTCTTATGCTGAAACATCTGCTTCCTCATTTAATCCATTTTCTACATTTATCTCCTCTTCTGCTGTATGAGTAATTTTTTCAGACTTCACAATTGCTGGATCAACAATTATTCTTCTATCAAACTTCACCTGTTTGGGAGTTCCCTCCATTTGCTATGGAGAACCATCTGTCTGCTCCTCTATTACATTTTTTTAACATGGTAGACTCATCAAATGTAACATATTTACTAAAGATTATTTTTTTCGTCTCTAGGCACCATAAACGATATCCTTTGATACCAGAGGTTATCCTCGTAAAAATAGTTTTTTTTTCCCTTAGATCTAACTTCGATTTCTTAACATGATAGTATGCAGTGGAACCAAACACATGTAAGAAATTATAATCTATAGCAGATTTTTCATACCACACCTCCAAAGGTATTTTTCCATTGATAGCAGTTGATGGCAAACGATTAATGAGATGACATGCGTATGTTACAGCCTCAGCCCAAAACTGTCTGCCTAATCCAGCATTAGACAACATACACCAAACTTTCTCTAGTAGAGTTCGGTCCATGCGTTCAGCCACTCCATTATGTTGTGGTGTATTTCTGAGAGTAAAATGTTTAACAATTCCTTCATTTCTACAAACTTTCATAAAGGGATCACTTGTGTACTCTCCGCCATTGTCTATTCGAAAACACTTGATCTTTCTGCCCGTCTGAGTTTTCACCATTTTTTTTCCATATGAGAAAAACTCCCAACACTTCATCATTTGTTTTCATTGTATACACTCATACTCTTCTTGAACAATCATCAACAAAGGTAATATAGTAGTGTTTACCTCCTATTAAAGCAATTTTGGAAGGACCCCATACATTTGGGTGAATATAATCTAGAATACCCTTGGTATCATGGATTACAGTGCCAAACTTCACTCTCATCTGCTTCCCTTTAATGCAATGTTCACAGAAGTCTAATTTACAGGTTCGTACTCCTTGCATTAATCCTTAATTTGCCAGAAGTTTCAAGGATTTTTCACCTGCATGCCCCAAACGCATATGCCACAATTTGGTTCTTTCTAGCTCATAGTCATCAATAGAAACTGCTGGTGTTGTTCCAAAAACTGTATTGTCTTCATAGTAATACAAGTTGTTGCTCTTTTGAACTCTTTTCATCACCACAAGTGCTTCAAATATAACCTTAATCACTTCATTTTTAATGACTATAGTGAAACCCTTTCTCGCAAGGATTCCCATAGAAATGAGGTTTTTTGTCAAACTGGACACATATCTTACATTTGTCAGAGTTCTGATTGATCCTTCACGATTCCTTAACTGGGCTAAACCAATTCCAGTTGTTTTGCAAGGGCTGTCATTTGTTGTATAGACAATTCCACATTCAATTTCTTTAAAATCAAAAAACCATTTCCGATTGGGACACATGTGGTGACTATAGCCTGAATCTAGGATCCAAGCAGTTGAACTGCTTATTGATGGCATCAATGCTAATGAAAAGTTTGAATCATCACATTCAGCTATATTTGAATTTGCAACAACCTTGCCTTTGCCAGATTTACTTCTCAACTTAGGAAAATCTTTATTTCAGTGCCTCTTTTCTCAATAAAAAGGCACATTCATCTTTGCCCACTTTGAATTTTGATCTATCTTTCTTTCCATTGTTCTTATTTTTCAAACGGCCTCTTACTATCAAAGCTTCTGCTGCTCCGCTGGTGCTATCTTTCTTGTCTTTTCTCATTAATTCATAGCTATATAGTGCAGCACATACTTCACTAAGAGACACCTCAACTTTCCCATGGAGTATAGTAGTTTTTAGAAACTCAAACTCCTCAGAAAGAAATCCCAACAGCATTAGGGCCAGATCTTCATCTTCAAAATTCATATCCAAATTCATCAGATCTTCTACAAGCTGATTGAAATTGGTGATGTAATCATTTATCGTGGTACCAGGAACATATGTGAATCTGAACAATCTTTTCTTCATATGGAGTTTATTTTGATTGCTCTTTTTCAAGAATTTTTTCTCTAATGCCTTCCACAATTTACTTGCAGAAGTTTCTTTACAAAAGACATACTTCTGTTCTCTGGACAGGCACGATCAAATGGTATCACATGCCAAATGATTGATTGTCCTATATTCTTTCTCATCTGCACCTTCTGGCTTTTCTCCCTCAATAGCAATGTCTAAGCTTTGCTGAAATAAGGCGTCTAGAACTTCACCTTGTCACATGCTGAAATGGCCTGTACCATCAAAAATTTATACTGCAATTCTAGTATTTGCCACAACAGTTCTCGCCAAAATTGATGAAGTAGAAGTTGTTGTGTTCATCGTGGATTTTTGTCCGTCTCTTGCCATTTCTTCTTCAAGACTATTTAATAGCTTTCAAATGCGGAATCAAGCTGCGGAGGCTACCCCAAGTGCCGAAGGTCAACCAACCAATGAGGCCATTCGTAAACTTCTGGGTATCCAATAATCCAAGAAAACCTTTATGATGTAGAAGATCAGCTTACGCCGCAACCACAGAGCATATAACTCAGTAACCTTGGCTCTGATACCAATTGTTGTGGAAATCAAGTTAGTTTCCACCAAAAATGAATAATTGTGCCAAAAATTAAGACAAATAAAAATTCTCAGGTAATTGGTAGAGTCACAAATGGACTGCCTTAAAAACTAATTTCCTTAGATTTTTAGAGTCTTGGTGACAGAATTTTTCTCAGATAATTTAAAGCACAATATATTACTAAAATAAATGACCCGATAATAGCTATTAAATAGACAATAAAGAGAACACCATAATTTAACGAGGTTCGACCAATTATGCCTACATCCTAGGATACTACTAAAATAATATTCCACTATTTTAAAGAAATATTACAAAGTGAAATATTATTAGAGAGAGAGAAAATACAACCAATCTTAGAAGTAAGAGATTGGTGTCTGGGATGAATTGTTAAGAAGAGATGAAGTCTTTTTTATAGGCTAATATTTTTCTTTTTTTCTCTCTCCCATTTTCGATGTGGGATTAGGAGATTGTCAAAATATTCAATAGAAACAATCTCCATAAAAACAAAAGAAATAAGCTAGATCTGTAAAAATATAAAGTTAGTAAAGCTAGAAAATAAAATAAAAATACAAAAAAATGAGGATTTGGAGGTTGCTGTTAGGAGGCCAAAAACAACCTCAAAGGAAGAAGGGGAAGATGAGTTGTTAGAGTCTTAGAAGAGAGAGAACAATTTTTTATGGTTGACAATAAAAGTGATTGTTATTTTTTCTTCTTTTTTTGGATTGCTTGAATAGAGTGTATTTTAACTTTATTGTGATTCAAACTATCATATTTTTCAAGATAGATTTTTGAATTATCAGTTTTTTTTAAGGAAGATTATGTTCAAAAACATTGTTTGAATACAAATTTGTTTAAATGTGATGCTTCAAATATTAAAAGCATTCAACAAGCTTGTTGAATCTTGAGGGGTATTTCTGTCATTTTGATGATAACAAATAAAATAACAATAATTTATTTAACATACTTGTGTTCTAAGTTTATTGAATATGGTATGAAATATGATGCAGGAATGTAAAACTAACTTTGAAAGTCAAAAAATGAAGAAATAACATGTTTACACCCGTGACTGTTTATGTCACGCCCGTGATGTAGCTTAGCGCCAACTTTCCAACATTTAAAGTTTACGGCCATGAAGGATCATAACAACTGTGAATGATCATATCAGTCACGCCCGTGAAAGAAAGTCACGCTCATGAAAAAACATGTCAAATTCCTCCAGAAAGCTTGACGGCCAGAGTCACCACTTGGACAACGGTTTGGAAGGATATTCACGCCCGTGAAAGAATAAAGTTACGCCCGTGATCAAACACTTCAATTTCTTCCAGAATGTTTCACGGTTAGAGTCACCACTTGAGTCATGACTTGGAAAAACATTCACGACCGTGGCGCACATATTCACGATAGTGAAAGAGAAAAGAGAAATATGTTAGACGCGAAATTAAGAGTTGGTGCAGTGACTATTTTTCCATTAAATGCATCCAAACGATTATAATTCGCTATGGAAGTATAAATACAAGTCATTTATGAATCCAGAACAAGAGAATAACAATTACTTCGAATCAAAATCTTATTGTAGCCATTTGTGCATTAATTTCTTTCAAACAAACATTAATTTTCTATAAAAATCTTTTTTCTCATAATTTCTGAGCATTATATATTTGAGTGTTTCTCTTTGTAATTTACTACTTAAGTGAGTTTGAGTATATTGGGTTAAGAGTATAACACTTGTAAGAATTATTTGTGTGAGCCATAAAATACAAGGAATTGGTTTATTGTGTGAGCCATTAAAACACAAGGGATTTCTGGGTTAGGTATGATCCATTGATAGAAACATTATAGTTGGAAGTGAGCTTGTAAAACTCTATTGTAACACTTAGTGTGTTAGTGAAATTTCCAATTGAAATTGGGGAGAGGATTAGGGTTTGTTAATACCCAAATCTCTATAAATTTCTTGTGTCATATCTTCCTATCTCTATCCCTACTCTACTTAACTTTTAATTCCGCACTTCAAAGTTAAGTATTTTTAATATCCAATTCAACTCCCCTTCTTGGTTCATTAACTGGGTAACAAAGCTCTCTTTTACTTGGGTAAATAAATTCAAATATATATCGTTCTCGCAACAATTCATTTGAAATCTTTTTGGACACACAAATTAGAACCAAGTGTTTTTTTAACAAATTAGAAAATAAATTTACAGTAGATATGATAAATAAAAGCCTTGCACACTTCATTTTATAGTGGTTCATTTTTTTGCCTACTTCAACTATTTAAAATATAATATTGAGAGGTGTTTTTAACTCACAATCATTTTTAAGAGTAAAAAATCAAGCCAACTATAATGTTAACTATCTCAAACTTAAATTTAAGATTTTTACAAATTATAACTTGAGATTACTTGAATAGTTTTTGATCCTAAGGTGCTAATTTAACCAATAGGCAAGTTTTAAAACAAAAGTTGGAACCTAAACCAGAGAATAGAAGAAGAAATAACTCTTAAATGCTCAAAAATAGGTTACAAAAGAATACTAGAGCCAAGATAGAAAATGTCTAAAATTAAAGCTCAAATTGAATGAATTCAATTAAAAAAATGTAAAATATCAAGAAATTAATATAGCTATTTTTTTTACTTCTTTATACAACTCTTATTTTAATTTTCTCTTATGATGAGGATGAGCTTAGATATAAGGCATGCTTTGTCATTTTTATTTTTTTATTTTATTTAATCCATCATTTTTATTTTTTCATCCTACTTCCTATTCTTATAAGTGATCAATATATGCAGGAAAATTTCATCCTCATTAATTTGATTCATTGATAAAATAAATATATATTTTTTCAGTTCTTTTTCTTATATCTATCTAATATCTATCATATATTATTTAATATACAATGAATACTGATGTGGTGTTATCTATAAAAAGTATTTAATATCTTTTATATTTATCTTCTTTTTCACAGAATTTTGGGATTTGTTTTTAAAATTTTTTTAACAATTAAATTATAATAAAATATTATATATATATATATATATATATATATATATATATATATTAGTGATGATAATTTACATTTGATATTATCCTCTATTAATATATATAAAAAAATCAATTCTATTAAATTATTATGTTAACTATAAAAATTTATTTAATTATTAATTGAATTTTAATAAAACAGTAATAAAATTTCGCTTTTATTTATATAAAAAACTATTTTAATTTTATTTTTTTAAATCATCAATGCTTTAATTATAAAAAAAAATTTACTCAAAAAATCAAATTTATTTTTCTTTCCTGCACACTTCATATGACTAGTTACTATATATATATATATAATAAAAATAAGATGAAAGTTTATTAACTTCTTTATATTAATTTTTTTTTTATTCTTTGAGTGATATACTTAGGGATGTTAACAAGTCAAATTATTCATAAACCACTTAAATTTAACTCATAAAATATTTAAATTCAACTCGAAACTAATCAAGTTAAATTCAATCAGAGTAGTTTACCAAGTCGAGGTTGAATATTACAATATTTGACTCGTACAGCTCATGAATTTAATTGAGTTGTTATTTTTTTATTATTTATTAAATTACTTTTATACGTTCAATATTTAAATATATTCAAATTTAATCGAGTTGAGTCAGCTCGAATTGATTTCGAGTCGAGTTGATTATAAGTCAAACCCCCTTAAAAAGAGAACTCAATCATTTGCTTAGTTGTTAAGTACAAAAATGAAATTGTGTTCTTTTATTTTATTTTTATATTTTTTTTTCAATTTAACTTCTTTTTGGATTGTAGCCCCTCTTCTAAAAAAACCAAAATTTTCTTTCAATAGCCCCCAGGTATTGTTAGGAAACTTGGCGAAAGGAATAAAATATTTATTTGGGTTAAATTAATGCTGATAAATAAATAAAAAAATAAAGAATATAAAATTTATGTAGTATGACGTAAGTTTAAATTTAAGAATTAAGAGTGAAATTAACTGATGAACTAAAATCGATACAAAATTAACCAAGAGAATCACTCAGTTCAAAATCCAATCACATCCCAAGCTGACGGAGAACAAAAATCAATTCACCAATTTATAGAGCTAAACAACAGGAGAAGTTCCTTGGCCAAGAAGTAGTGATAAAGCAGGCAAACAATTCCATTCCATAATTTAAAAAAGGAAAAAAGAAAATCAGACTTGAAGATTAACATTTGGTCTAATCTTCCAATAAAAACAAATCTGTTGAAAACTTAGCTGGCCAATTTAATTGCTTGTAATTTTATCCAACTATGAGATCGGGAGAAAGCTTAATGAGTAAATCTTATAAAACAAGTAATTAATTCTAAATGGTTGGGTTTATAAAAAATAAAAAAGTTTGAATAGAAGATTTTAAAATCGAATGGATTTGGGTAAATTGTCTAAATCATTTGATATTAAGATATCTTCAATTATTCATTTGCCCATGTGACCTTTGCACCTGCTCCATATTGATCACCAATATATATTTTCTATTTGCTTTTTGGAAAGTGGGACAAAGTTAATGCAAAAGCAAAATTTTGCACTGTAGTCTGATTCCATCTATTGTAGACTGATACAAGAAAGATTTGGATTTTTCTACTTTTCTTTTCTACATTTTTTTTCTTTTTTCTTTTTTTTTTAAAGAAAAATATCCATTTCATTTGCAGGAGGGAAAAATATCCCAGAACAATAATTTTTATTGCTGTTGCCGACATTAATGGCATCAACTTGAGTCTGAAAATTTGGAATTTGAATGTTAAGTATGCAATAATTGCTCTATTATTGCAAAGTATTTTTTTTTTTTGTCTCGGCAACTGATAGCTGCGTTAGGGCAAAAGCTTTTTGGACCAAAAACTAATTTTGATCAGGGTTGGACTTCAGAAAACCTAGGTTTTGCAGCCATGCTTGGATGGATGTTTTTTTTTTAATTTTTAATTTTTATCTTGGATAGGATTATGAAAGAATTCCACCATTTAACTTTGAATTTTCTAGTAAGCATAATGACATCTTTGTCTTAATTGGTAGTCAAAGAGCTATTAGAAAAATAATATGAAGATGTTAATCAAGTATAAGGAATTGAATAAGAAAAAATAGGAATTTAAGGTATGTGTTTAATACAGTATCTTTAAAATAAATTCGCCTCATACTACTGATATTTAGGACAACTGACATTTGTCTCATAGGATATAATAAGTTAAAGAGCAAATATTGAATACACAATAAATACCCACAACAAACTCAAAGTAGAGTCTCTTTATCATAGCAAGAAAAAAATAAGAAGAGAAGAAAATTTTTTTCAAAGGCAGAAAAAAGTGTTTGCAACATAAATAAATACATTTATTTATATTAGAGAAGAAGAAAGAAGAGTTAATTGTGATTTAATCTCTATTAAGGCTGTAATTTAATCAATATTAAATATGTCAATTCAATTTTGTAAGTCAAGAAATTGAATAAATTCAAAAGTTAAAATCTGGAAAGTTGTCTGCTTTCTGTCACGTGCTTCAAATATTTCTAGAAAAAAAATATAAAAATTGGTTTGGGCCTGGACCACAGAATTTCAGCTCGACATTCGTGTGTGCAAGTCGCGCGTCCACGCATTGGTTTTGGTTTGATCCATGTATTTACACTCTTTGCACCTGTGTGCGTGAGAGAAAGTCTTACACTTTACTCACTTAACCTTATAAGGATGAGTCTTTCTATATAAACATTTCCTCTAACTTTTCATTTTTCTTATGTGGGATTTTCCACAATTGAATTCTTTTCTTCTTAGCAAAGAGTTTACTTTGAGATTTTATTTCTTATTTATATATTCACCATTTTGAGTATATGAGCATCATAATTCATAGGTCTCATGTCAAAGAACACATATCCGGGTTATCCTTGCAAAACCGAGTTATGAGACTCTCCCGAACATCACTCTCAAAATGGTCTATTAACCACAATTTTCCAACAAGAGCCATATGATTACCTAGGGAATTTGGAATCTAGCACAGAATTGAAACATTGGGTTAATGAGTTCTGCTATCGAGGTTGGAAGTGAAGTAGGAAAAAAGAAAAACTCTCAAAGATAGAGGGAATCAAGATTTTTGATTCTACTCCGAATTATGACTACCATTGGTTAAACCAAGATTATCAAAATTTGGATCAAAATAGAAAAGCCAAGAGTGGCTTTCTTTTGAATTTTGGATAAAGAAAATGTTAGACCAAACTTGTTGGTAGTCCAAAAAAGTAAAGGTTCAACAGTTGTTAATAGTTATTTTGAAATTCATTGGAAAGACTTTTGGTTTATGGAGATCTTGTCTCTATTCAATTAGAGGTATTACTTTTTGAATGTGAAATAGACTGGGTTAGGATGGTTTTGGTCAAGATGGAAGTCCTTGAATGACAATAAACTTGTCAATTCCAGTATTGCTTTGTAGTAAGGCTGGACTTTTATTAAATCTCATGTTTTAAAATGTCAGCTTTATGAAAAAAATTTTTAAGCAACCTCGTAGGGGTTTGAATTGTAAAAATCTTTTTCAATTGTAACAATATTTTTCAAAATAATTTGTAGAAGGTATTTGGATTGAGGTAAAACAATTTGAGATTCTGAAAAATTTGAAGAAACATTATTTTATAATCATTTTGAGAAAAAAAAAAGTTTTTTAGAGGAATAAGATTTATCTTTCTCAGTTTTTGGAAAAACAGAGATAGGAAGTATACATGCTTGGGCTTGAACTTGATCTAAAATTTTTTGTATATCTTTTGAATTATTTTGAAATTGACTCATTGCTATTTTGTACATTTGAACATGTCTATCTATTGACTAGAAAACTAATTCGGTCTATAAAATGTTCGCAATTTAGATTTTGACCGTATATGCATATTATGGTCGTTTATATCGCATTATAGAGTTATACAAATCAGAATTTAAATATGGATAAATAAATATAAAAATTTTATCTTAATATAATAATATAAATTCTAATATAAATATTGAATTGATTTGATGAAAAAGTTGTGATTTCGTGCTACGCATGCAAAACGAGATAACAGACTGGGCTAGAATTTAGGACTTTTCATCTGATAGTGAAAATATAATTTAAGCACACCGGAGTATAAAAAATATTATTTTAAGGTCATATGTGGAAGTATTAGGTGAGATTTAAAGTCAATGGCTCCGATTTGCCCAAATATAGTACTCGGTGTAGATTTATGGTTCTATTTTCTTATCAAGAGTTAGATATATGCGTTAACAATCGCAATAGTGCCAATGTGATAACAATTGAATTTTAAGATTTTTAAAATGATAATCTAAAAATCAAACAGCAGATACATTTTTAAAGGCGTGATTTAGAAAAAAGATTAAACCGTAAAAATACGATTTTCGCACCGAATGTCATTTTGTAAAATTAAAGAGATTGTTTCGAAGATAAAATAATTTAATAATTTTTGGTATATTTAATTTGTTGGAATTAAGTTGTTTGGAAGTTGGATTTTGGAGAATTATATTTAACCATAAAATAATTGGAAGAAAAATTTGTGATTGGTGGATAATTTGATTAATCAAAATTTATTTAGCTTTGATTGAGCCATTTTTAAATCTAAGGGATTAATTAAGTTTTAGTAGACCAATAAAGAGATGAATTAAGGAATTAATTAGGATTAATTAAATTTAATTTAAGTATAAATAAGAAAAAAATTATAATCTCTAGAATTATCAAGGAAATAAAGACAAAATTTCTTCTTTTATACCTTTTGGCCGGCCACCATTTTTGAGGGTTGAAGTTCCATTTTCTTCTTTCTTCCATCAAATCTTCAATTATTCAACTATTTGGAACAAAAAAAAAATATTTTTGGGAGGCAAAGGAAATAATTTTGGAAAAAAATCTTCCTTTGGCCAAAAATTCCAATAAAAGTTGAAAATGAGTTTTTCTTCACTTTTCCTTCAAACTTCTATGGATTTATGTTAGATTTGATAATTTTTTAAATTAGAAATTGAAGTTGTGTTATGATAGAAACTAATTTGGTAAAAAAGTTGAGTAGGGTTTATGGAAAAAATATTGAATAATTGAAGAAAAATTTGAAATGAATTAATTGAAGGTTATTGATGATGGAAGTGCTGAAAATTTGAAAGAAATAAGTTTTAGAAATTTTTGGAATTTTTCATAATTATTGCCAAATTTTTGAGAAATTATTTTGGAGGATTTATGCTTTAAAATGATAAAAATTGAGATTAATGGAGTGTTTGGAGATGAAAAATAATTTTTTGAAATGGAAAAAAAATAATAGGAATTTTGGTGAATTTTTAGATTTTTAACTATATTATTGAAAAATTGATTGTGAATAGTTGAATATAATTTTAGTGAAATTGATAATGAAAAATGAAAGAAATGGGTTAAAATGATTATATGAATTTATTTGAAAATTTTAAAATATTTATTGAATTTATGAAAAATTTCAAGTGGAAATTGAAAATTAATCAAGAAAAATAGTTATGGATGAAAAAAATAAGGAAGATAAAATATTGTAAAAGAAAATAATACTGAGAATTTTGATTGCATCGGAGAGAGTATCGACGACCGAAACCTTAAACTATGCGATAAATGCGCGTAATAAGAAAAAATTTTCGTTATAGAATTTTGATATACGTGAGAGTAGAGAATAGTCGAGAGATTTTAATTTTTTAGATTTTATATTTTTGTGACTCGGTAATTAATTGAAAATTGATTTATAGTAGACACAATATCAGGATAGACACCGACGAAAGGTAAAGGGAAAGAATAGGTAGACATTGGTGTGAAGCAACAAGAGGAAAAAGTTAATACAATTATCTTTATATTGGTTATTGTGTTTTTAATGATTTTAGATAAATCATGAAAAAAAGATGTATGAAAATTTTAAGTTCTTGCAAATAATGAATTTGGAATAAGCTATCAGTTTTTAAGAGAATTTAAATGTTTAATATATAAAAAAATTATTGAAGTTTTTTTTATGAGAATTATTTTTGTATGAAAATAATATTTATTAACTTTATAAAAAATAATTGAGAAATTAGAAATAAATTATATTTTGTGGAAATTATCTTTAGGCTCTGAGTTGCAAAAATGAATTATTAAAATTGATTTATAAAAATGATGATTTGTCCATATATTAACCTAGACGTGAATTAGTGTATTGTTAATATGCCAATAAAGTAAAAAGTTACGGTCATGTGTATTTTTGTAGGTCATCTAATATATTTTTTCAGTTCTATACATTTCTGTGGGGTGGGTAATATTATATTTGGATATTGTGTATTTCTGTGGATAATATATTGTTTGTAATATGACACTCCTTGATTCTCTAAGAGCAAATATAGGATGTTAAAATATATGGTTAAATGAAAAAGATATTGCAAAGAAATCATGATTATATATTGTGTTATGATTTTTCTACGAGTTAAAAATTTCTAATGATTTTATGAATCTAAATGATATATATATACACAATTTTGATTTTTGAAATGTTTTTACTTTAAATTATGTTTTATTCAAATATAACTGTTATTATAAGATTTTTTCACCACTGAATTTTATACTCAGAACGATAATTTGTTTCATTTCGTGTAAGTTATAGGCGTAACTAACAATGTCTAGATTTGTAGATAAAAGATGTTGATTTGTAGGCTCACATTATGGAATGTAGCAGCAGTTAGGGCTATACATAAAGCTTAAATCTTTCTGTACATAATTGAAAAATCGAGAAAAACATTCTAGAATCGAATTGCACTGTTAAATTTTTTTGCTAGAGCTGAATTGAATTGTTCTGTTAACTTTAAATTTGATAGATTTTGATCATATAGTAATATCCAGATCGAGAACTGTATTGAATTGTATTGAACTATTCTGGAATTGAATTGTTATGAAAGAGTTGATATTTAAATATTTAAAATCAATAATGAAATAATTTATATAATATTTTTTTTGTAATTTTTACACTTTTATGATACAAATATAATATACATTAAACTTACAATTATATACATTTTAATCCATAAAATTAAAATTTTAAATTTATTAATTAATTAATAAAATTAATATGACATTTAAAATAATTAGTAACAATGAATTTAAATAATTAAAAATTTTTAATATGTTATAAATAGTTTTGTATGTTAAAAATTTTATAATGGTAGTTAGAGAATTGAACTCATAAACTCCATATAAGTTTGAAATAAGTTAACCATCAAGAAATTTAACTATTTGTATTATTAAGTAAATAAAAAATAATTATAAAATATTGTTAGTTTTCATTTTTTTTTAATCTCATTCCTTTACCAATAATTATATTTTTTTTGCATTTATATTTTTTCTAATTATATTATGTAATAAATCCAAATTTATGATAAGTGTATTATAAATATATAATTAATATATTAATATAATTTTTTTATCAAAATAAATATGTAATATATTAAACTTATTATGATTTATTCAATCCATATTTACTTGTTTTTCATTTGCTCTCTTAATTTTCTTGATTGTGATATTTATATTCATATATGGGTTAATAATACACTTTGAATGAGAATTATTCTCATTATATATATATATATATATATATATATATATATATATATATATATATATATATATATATATATATATATATATATATATATATATATATATATATATATTATCTTTTGATTAGAAACCAACAATATATGACATTGTAGTTAATAAATTAATTAATTTACAGGAAAAAATATATAAAAATTTTATAATATTTGAGTGTCTTAAAAAATATATTGAATTTTTTAAACTAAATTATTCATATTCCATAATTACTCTCAAAATAATTTCACATCATAAATCCACTATTGTTGGATCAAATTTTATTCTCTAAATATTAATTATAAGTCTACCATAAAATATGAAGTTACTTGCTCTATATATGTCTAATTCAATTTCATACAATTTATTTTTTAATTTCATATTAATCATTGAAATCTATTTTTTAACCATATTAATTATTTTTTATTAGTTTAATTCATTTAACTACACCCAATTTATAGTATGATTTCTTAGCAACTACTCACTAATATTATTTTCCTTTATTATATTATTAGATGATTGATAAAAAAAATAGTTCTAATAAATAGTTGTAGTGAATTAATCAAATAAAATAATCAGAGTTAATATATATTACTAGCTTATATTTGGTTTTTTCATGTGAACTAATAAATAAAAAATAAAATGTCGAAATAAAATTTATAATAAATTTTAATCTTATTATTGCTCTTAAAATTAAAATTTTATTTTTATTTTTATTCAACACATAATTAGAGAATTCAAAATTGTGTTTAATCAATATATTGCATAACATATATATATATATATATTGACTATGTTAACTTGATTTTTATATCAATATATATTGACTATATGAAGTCATTTACTTTACATGTATCTAATTCAACTATATACAATTTATTTTTTAATATTTTATTAACCACTAAAACCTTTTTGTTAATTACATTAATTATTATTCTTCTATTAATTTAATTAATTTTACTATATTATTAACATTTTTTGTTAATTTTCTTTTTGATTTCTTAGCAACAACTGATATTCTTTTCCTTAATTATATTATTAGAGAACTAATAAAATAGTAGTTACATAAATAGTTGTAATTAATTCATCAAACAAAATAATCAAAGTTGCTAATGATTTTTATTCTATTCTGCAAATAAAATTTAAAGTACTTAAAATACAAATTTAAAATTAAAAAACCTAAGTATATAAGCTTAAGTTTTAATCTTTAATCCAACCACCTTATTCTTCTACGCAACAACCCTCTTCTTCTCTACTACATAAAACTTTGGTGGTCCCATAAGACTCGCTCTATCGCCTATATCCATTTCTTCATCTCTCTGTAGAGGGGATGGGCATTAGCTTGTTGTTGCTAGCAGCGGAGACTAGGTATCAACTTGTCATCACCTGCAGCCCAGCCTAGGCAGTGACCTTTCTTCTCAAACATCCCAGTAGCCTCCACTCGCCAATAACCATCAACATCTGCTTGTTGGGCATCAACCTCCCATTTTAATTCTCTTACTTCATAAACCATATATTCCTTCTTTTATCTCTCTATCTTCGATTGCAAATTTTTCTTCATTCTCATCTCAGGTCTAATCTAAATGGTAATGCTACTTTCTCTTCACTCTCACTAAGATGATCGATTTCAATTTCTTAAAATTTTTTTCAAAGTTATCAATAATGAGTTTATTGCACTACCTTTGTTTCCAATATCAACTTATGTAAGTCACATATTAGATTGATGTAGTGGTTGTAAATTGATCGATTTAATATCTATTGAATCAAAAAAATGAAATGACTACTTTTATTTCTTTGTTATTTGTCTTTGCTTGTGCTTGATTGTCAAATGGTATCAATTTGAGAAAATCAATCAATGAGCACTATTTCAGTTATACTACAACCATCTCTAAGATCGTTGAATAAATTTTTAAAGACAATTTTTGTTTATATGATAATGAAGTTGTAGCAATATTTGCTTTAATCTTCACCTTCTATCTATATATAAAGGTTAGTTGTTGATAAGAGAAAGCAAATTGAGTCTATTCTGTATTGGTCAATCCATAAGTATTTTTTATGGACTGTTTATTGGCCTCTAAATATTTTTGTATCCATCTCTGATTAATTTTGTGATATTTTGGATCCTGTAAGAATAGAGGTTTCCATTGCACTTTTTTTCCTGAATTGAAATTGAAATTATAGGCTTCACAAAAATTAAGACCTCATAATTCTGAAAGGATATTAGCAGAGTTGAATCCTTAAAAAAATAGGAAATAGTATAAACTTACTTATTGCATATATTTGAGTTCATATAGTTTTTTGTATTGAAGCACACAACCATAACTGTAATACTAGATATTAACACATAAATTTATCCCATGGTAGTAGGTAACAAATTCACCATGGCATTAGCTCACACACTAATTTAGATAGAACACCATACACTAGCTATTTTACTGAGGTAAATTTTAATTTTTTATTTTCTTTTTTCCTTTTTAATACATTATCGAGAATAATTGATTATGAGAATACATCATTTTTTTAATTTTTTTTTGTTATTCAGTTAGATATAGATCCATTTTTTTTATGGTTTTTAAGTTATTAAAGTACTAATATTGTCTAGCTAATGAATTGCAACTTTTCAAGAAGAGAGGAAAACTCTTGTAGTCAAATATGAGTACATAATGCATAAAAAGTTATATAAGATCTTAGAAAAAACCAAGAATGTTCAGGAAGACGTCACTCAGAACATCTCAATTAAAAAAGAATGCCGATACAGGTAGGAGAAAACCCCGACTCGGTATTCTTAAAAAAATAGAGAAATCAGAACCAAGTCATCTTTGATGGGGTATGATATATTATCTTTTCACTTTAGTGTGTTAATTTTGTCTCTTCTAATCTTTGATAATTATCTAACTGAAAAATCTAGACATCGGGAAAATGTAGATTAAAAATGAAGCAATTGCCATTTATGAGAGTTTTGTATACAATGTTGTTACTCATTGTGTATAGAACCACAAATTATCAGTACCAACATACACAAGTAATGCAATTATCATTTCTAAGAGTTTTGCTTGATTATCAATGTCTTGATTAGTTTTTGTTTATTTTTCAATGAAGGGAAGACCTATAAATTTATAGTTTCAATAATATTAATTAAAATTTATTAATATGTGATTGTGGTTAGATTTTTGTGTTTTTATCAATTATGTTATCCAAGTATTGAACTATTTGTATTGTATTATTTAACAATGGAAGACCTAAAGAATCGTACTGAACTGTCTTGAATTTTTAAAAAAATACAGTACAATACAAAGAATTATTTTTGGCAATACAATATAAGACTCATGCTTAAAAATTTCTGACTTTTCAATAGGGTTCTAGAGATTTTCTAATCCACAGATTAGACTGAACTGTGTACACCCCTAGTAACAGTAGTGATAACCATTCCGTGCGGGTTGGTTTCTTTATTGTACTATATTATTTTAATGTACTAAGATATATATAAGTTTTTAAATTTCATTATAACATGTATATATATATATATATATATATATATATATATATATATATATATATATATATATATATATATATATATATATATATATATATATATATATATATATATATATAAAGGTTGTGATTAGGGAACAAATATGTACCATTTTATGTTATATGTTCAAATTATATATATATATATATTGTGTATGCAATATGTTTAAGAAATATTTCAAATTAAAGAAATATTTTCAAAAAGAGTTTTATAACCTGTAACACTTCTTATCCGTCTAGTATACGAAAGAGTATACGGAAGGGTAAGAAGTGTTACATCTATGATGCTTTTGAAGAGCCTAAATGAGTTTTGGGAAATTTATTAATGTCTCAACCCATTCTTAAATTTGTAATTGTTGTGATTTGAAATGGTCCATTTTGGACTCGACTTCATTCTTGAAAATATTAAGATTTCTTGTCTTTGATTTTTGAATGAAAGGGAAAATAATTTTTGAATTAAAAAAAATATTATCATAATTTACATAATAGGGAGTGATAATATTAAAAAAACATTCCTAAAATGACATTATGATTGATATTTTTGAGTAAAACAAAAAGTATTTTAATGGAAAAAATTTTATTTACTACAGATGATTCAGTTTTGAAATGAATTGTAAGATTTGCATTATTTGCAACAACCAAAGTTTTTTTAAAATTTTTTTGAAAATGTTTTGGTACAATACCTTCTTTAATACAGTTTAAATATGCACCACTATAAAAAAAATAAATTATTACATCAATTTTGAAATTATTTGAAATTACAAGAGAAATTTGGATTAAATATTTTTTTGAGAAGTGATTTCTCAAAGAAAAAATAAAAAATATTTAGGAACTTTCTCTAGGTTTTCTATCTTGTCTATCTCTTTGTTATTTATAATTTGATCATCAATAGGAGAATCATTTAGGGAAATATGATTTTGAAGGATTTGACAAGTTTAAAGTTTATAATCCTCAAACTCTTTGAGTTGAGACTTAACTTGTCTAATTTCATGTTGAAGGATTTGAACAATTGTTGCAGGTGATTTCAATTTTTTTTGGAGAATAGTAGTAAAATTATAATGATTTTGGGGAATAGAAGAAAATTTTGAAGCTTTTAAAGAAGTTTCTATAGGATTTTTTTTTGAAAGATAATAAGTCTCTCTAGAAGTTCTTGTTGGAGTTTAAGGTTCTCTATTTGTTTTATGATTTCAAGGATAGATTTTTGTCTTTAGTAACAACATTAAGTGAGTTAGATTGGGCTGATTCTAAAACAAAAGAACCAAGTTATACTTCGTTAAATTGTAGGGGATTTTCATTTTCAAATTGGTATGATCCTTTAGGTTCATTATTGAAATACTCTAAAAGAAGTGCTTATATCTTTTCTATAAGATTTTCCTTTATTTGGAGCTCATGGATCTTTTTGGAAAGTTTACAATATTTGGATATATGATTGGGCCAACCATATTTGTAGCAAGTGATAGGTTTTGATTTGGACTAGATTTTATTGGACTTTTTAGATGAGGTTTTTTTTTTTTGGGTTGTTTTGGAATCTCTTTAATAATTCTTTCAGTTATCTAATTACCATTTTCAAACAATTAGGTTTCAACCTCAAGTGTTCCAAACACATAATTTCAAATTGTACACATGTTCCATAACCAATATATGGAAAAAAAAATTGAAGAACAACATTCTTTTCCTCCAACTTTTTCTGTCATTATTGAAAATATTCAAAATAAATTGAATGTTTTAGAAAGACCTTTTGAAGTTAGTAAGAAATTCCTACATGATGAGTTTTATGCATCACTTAATGTCGAAAAATGCAACTGGTTTTTTGAAAGAAATTCAAAAATGAATTTTATAATTTTCTTTTCCAAACAAGGTCTAACTCCTATTCTTTGATTATTTTGAACTCTATGCCTTTCAGAAGAACATAGAATATCCTTTCAAATCTTTCATAAATCCAATCACCAAAAGAAGTAAGACACTTGAGTGGGAATTATTTGATATTAGGAAAATCCAAATAGAACATCCACCATTTAGGCATCATAACATCACACATTTTGAGCAAACTGTTGATGCTTCTCCACACAAAATTCCATTTGACAATTCCAAAACTAACTTCAAAAACAATATCCAATAAAATAATTTTACAAATGCTCATCTTAGTACAATTTCAGAGAAATTAACTAGGATAGAAGAAACCCTAAAAACTTATATTGTTTTCTCAGTTGAAACAATCATAAATACTAAACTCAAAGTCCTAGTCTTTAAACCTTACCAAATTTCTAAAGGACAATAACAATTCAAAGATAGTATGTCTTAGTTCATCCAAAGTCTTTAGAATTAGCTTAGTAGGATAGAATAATCATCCTTTTATAATCCAAATGTCTTTGATACTCTTGAGAAAAGTATTAATGTTCTAGAACATAATTCTAGAACAAAAACTAACTCATTACTCAAATTTGAACGACCTTCCAAATCTTCTTCCAAGATGGAGTTAAATGAACTTTATTGGCCAAAGCCTCATTCTTTCCAAGTAACCACAACTTTTGATATAAGTTTAGAAAACAAACAATATATCTTGAGTCGATTCCAATTCAATGCCTCCATTATCAATGAATGGAACATAAATGGTATGTGTAAATACAACATATTTAATCTTCTGTAACAGATGACTATGACTGCCAATGCTTGTAACACCCGTAAAATAGGGCTTGTAAGTTATAAATGATGTTTTGATGAGAAAAATGATGCTTAAATGTGTTGTAAACTTGGTATGAATATGGAAGTGTTGATAGGAATTATTAACATTGGTTAATTTTAGAGTTTTTGCATGAAATGCTTTGTTTTTAGGGTTGTTGGAAATGCATGTGAATGAATGTGTCACGACTGTGAATGTCGAACCTAGATGAATTGCATGAATCCAAAATTTTATAGGTTGGCGTCACAGTTGGGAAGTCGTGATAATATGGTGTCACGGCCATGAATAAGTAATTTACACCCGTGATGACTATATTGTGATTCACGTGATGATTCACGAGTAAGGTAACTGTGAAAGGTTCCTTCACGATCGTGAATAAATAGTTGATGTTCGTGAAACTGTGTGAATGTATAATATGTAAAATTATAATTTTATGATCTATTTGTTAAAGGGATTAATGGCATGTTATAGAATGTGTGTATACATGATAAATAACGTGTGAATGGTATGATATGATAATGCATAAATGGAAAAGTAAATGTTGGTAATAACATGTGATGAAGTAAATGCTGGTAATAACATGTGTTAAATGGTTGTGAGATAAAAAGCATGGTTTTTTAGGCTTGGACTTGACATAGGATAGATGGTATACCATTGAGGGAGGTAAACAATACTTTAAGAGATACTTTTATATGAGGACAAGGTGACTCAGGTATTATGAACACTTGATCCTGGATATGCTAGCATATATTATTATACTCAGTTAATGTGGCTTAAGCTTGGATTATAGAGCGCCATTGACTTGAGGAACTCGGTGTGAGAAGTTACAAGTTGTAAATTGGGTGTCTTGACCTCGGCTATGAGCGCCTCTAACTTATGTCCTGCATCTGGATAGTCAAGTATAGAGAATCTTGGGCCAAGAAATATTAATGTAACAAGCTTAAAGAGGCTTGGGTGGTAAATATATTAAAATGTAATTGTTTGTAATACTAATATCAAGTAATATGATATGGTATTATGTATGAGATATATGTATATGTGTATAATATATATGAAAACGTCACATGATGTCTATAGTACTAATAGGCATGTAAACTTACATTGTGGCATGAAACAACTAGAATATATGATTCTAGGAATAATCATGAGATGAATTGCATGACATGATATGACATGAGTTAAATGTAGAATTTTTATGTACATATAGGCATATTAATTCGATTTTCATGCATATTAATATGTGTTGTGTTTCTAGAAATGAGAATGAATGATAAATGCATGTTATGGTTGATGATAACATGGTTCAATGGGTTATAAGGGTGATAATGACATGTATGAGATATTATGCTTTTAATGACCATAAATGAGTGTTTCCGCAAAATAACATTGTGGCCTCCAACGGTGCAATTGGTAAGGATTTTCCGGCTGTATCGATAGGGTGCTACATTTATTGGTATCAGAGCTTAGGTTTAGGTATTTCTGAATCTAAGTGGGATAAAGGGGTTTGCTTTTAATTATGCATTCATTGTCTCATTTGACTTTGACATGGGCTGCTACTTTATCAGCTTATAGGATTAAGTAAGAGGTTATGGAGATTGAGGAGGTGGATCCTCATGATGTTGCAAAAAGCAACAATCCTACCAATGCTCGAGCTCAAGATCAGCCTAGTGTTGCTAGCATACATGGTCTGAATGTTGCACCACTACCTTCACAGCACACCGCGGGACAGGTCGAACAGGGCCATATGCAGTTTATGCAAAAGATAACATTCCTACTACAATAGTTGGTACATAATATGTTACAGACAACACTGCAGCCAGTACCACCACCAATACCACTGAGACCACGAATTTAGATTGATAAGATCAGAAAGTATGAAACTACTGATTTTGTTGGTAAGAGCGAGGATGATCCTGCAGCTACTGAGTTTTGGTTAGAGAAGATCGATAGAGTCTTTGAAGAGATAGAGTGTGACAAAGAGCATAAGTTGAGGTACGTGCCAAAGAGCATTACTTATGTCAGAAAAAGCATTTTTGTATTGTTAGAATTCAAACAACCTTTTGCACCTAAGATTGCACCCATCCCTAATGCTTAAAAAAGATTCAAATCAGTCTTTCTAGAAATAAAAGTTTCTAGCATGCCTCCTCACACTCTTAGGAGAATTTATTAGGAATAATATTGAGCAAGTTATGGAAAACTCGATTCCTTATAATCTATTAACCTATGGTGAGTTGATTAGCCTTACTTAGAATGAAGGTCTAAAGATCTATCAAGACCTGAAACTCTAAAAACATCTCAAATGGGAGGAAAAAAAATAAGAATTAGGATCTTTCCATAAACAACTTGAGTTTTCCAATTCAAACTTATAATACAGTTGTCAAGGTTCTTGTTCCAAGTTCAAAACCCATAAAAATTCAAATCCAATTATTTCTTTAAACCCAATCGATAGAAATATTACAAAAAGTCCAAAATAGCCCACAAAAAGAAAGCTTCATCCAAAAAGTCCAATAAAACTCATCCCAAATCAAAACCTGTTACTTGCTACAACTATGGTAAGCCCAATCATATATCCAAATATTGTAAATTTTCCAAAGAGATCCATGAGCTATAACTAAAGGAAAATCTTGTAGAAATGATATAAGTCCTAAAATCTTTCAATAATGAGCCTAAAGGATCACACCAATCTGAAAATGAAAATCCCTTATAATTTGATGAATTAGCATAACCCATTTTTTCTGCTTTAGAATTAGCTCATTCCAACTTTCTCAATGCTCTTACCAATGACTAAAAATCTATCCTTAAAATCATAGAACAAATAAATAACTCCAAACTCTAATAAGAACTTATAGAGAGACTTATTAAGTTTTTCAAAGAAAAATATGTAGAAACTTTTTCAAAAGCTTCAAAATTTTCTCTAGTTCCCAAAAATCATTACAATCTTACTACCATTCACCAAAAACAAATAAAATCCAAATTATTTCCAACAACCGTTCAAATTCTTGAACATGAAATGAAACAGGTCATGTCCCAACTCAAAGAGTTAGAGGACTGAAAACTCTAAACTTCTCAAATCCTTTAAAAACTTCTTTTCTCCAAATGATTATCAAATTATAAATGACAAAAAGATAGACAAAATGGAAAACCTAAAAAAGTTCCTGAAAATTTGGTATTTATTTTTCGTTAGAAATATTTAATCCAATTTTCTCTTGTGTTTTCAAATGATTTCAAAATTGATACAATAGCTTTATTTGATATCGAAGTATATTTGAACTATATCAAAAAAGGTATTGTTCCAAAATATTTTCAAAAAGATTCCAAAAAACTTTGGTTAATGCAAAGAATACGAATCTTCCAATTCATTTTAAAACTGAAGCATCTATAGCAACAAAAATGTTTCCAATAAAACACTTTTTGTTTTACTCAAAAATTTCGTTTATAGTTTTGTTTTACGGATGCCATTTATTAATATGATTACTCCTTATTTTGTAAACTACGATAATATTTCTTTTAATTCAAAAAATTCCAAAATTGTTTTCCCTTTTATTCAAAAACCAAAACCAAGAAATCTTAATATTTTAAAAGCATATTCAGTTTTTAAAAATGATATCAACTATTTAATAAAATGAAAATAAAAACATTTGAGTTTTTTGAAATAAAATTTTTCTTTTTTAAAGAATGAGGAGCAACTCCTAAATCAACTTGTGCAACAAAAAATTTCAGATTTCCAAAAATAAATAAAAATGAGATTTGTGCAAAACTTTTCAATTGCTTTTTGGAATAGAAGACAACATATAGTATATTTACTATATGAAAATGAGTTTTTTGAAAAGAAAATTCTAACAAAAGTTAGACCGATCTAAATGAACCATGATCTTGAAAAATATTGTAGAATAGAAATTCAGAATCTTGAATTTAAAGGTCTCATTCAAAAGTTGAGATTACCATAAAGTTGTATTATTTTTTATGTCAATAAAAATTCTGGGATAGAGAGAGGAACTCCTTGTTTAGTCATAAACTATAAACCTCTTAACAAAACTTTCAAATGGATTTGATATCCCATTCCAAATAAAAAAGACTTGCTCCAAAAACTTCATTCTATAAATATTTTTTTTTCAAAATTTGATGTGAAATCTGATTTTTGGTAGATCCAATTTGATTCAAAAGATAGGTATAAAATTGAATTCAAAGTCCCCTTTAGACATTATGAATAGAGAGTTATGTCATTTAGCTTGAAAAATGCTCCTTCAGAATTTCAAAAAGTTATAAATGGCATTTTTAATTCTTATTTTAAATTCTATATTGTTTATATTAATGTTGTTTCAATTTTTCTGAATCAATAGAACAACATTTTAAATATCTAAAAACGTTTTTCTACATTCTTAAGAGAAATGGTTTAGTTGTTTCCAAATCAAAGTTTTCTCTCTTTCAAATAAAAGTTCATTTTATTGGTCATTATATTTTAAGGAAATGATTATTCCAATAGAATGATCTTTATAATTTGTTGATAATTTTTCTGATAAGATTCTTGAGAAGAATAAACTTCAAATATTTTTAGGATGTCTAAACTATGTATTATATTCATATTCAAACATTAACAGTCTAGCAAAACCTTTGTATGATAGGTTAAAAAAGAATCAAGTTACTTGATCGGATGAGCATATTAGGATAGTTCAATATATCAAGAAGCAAGTCTAAATTATTTCATGTTTACATATAGTAGACCTTAAAGCTTTAAAAATTGTCAAACTACTGCATTTGACTTAGGATATAGTGATATCCTAAAACAAGTTAAACGTGAGAAAGAACAATTAGTTCAATATGTATGTGCACATTTGAATGATAGTTAGAAAAATTATTCTATAATCAAAAAAGAATTTTTTTTTCTATTTTTGCATCATGAAATTCCAAAGTGGTTTGTTAAATAAAAAAATCTTAATTAGAATTAATTATAAATCTACAAAAGAATTTTTGCAAAAGAATGCTTATAACCTTACATTAGAATAAATTTTTGCACGATAGCAAGAAATTTTAAGTATTTTTTATTTTAATTTAGAATATTAAAGGAGACACAAATTCTATCCCTGATTTTGAAACTAGAGAATTTTTCAAAATTAGTTGAAAGAAAATGGTGAGAAAATTTAAAAAGGAAAAGATATTCAAAAAAGATGAATCTCCAAATTCTCCAAATTTATTAAGTCTTGGATAGACCTAATGAATTAGAAAGCAGAGGAAGAAACATCTTCAAATGAAGTCTAGTCCAAAATAAATTATTCCAAAGCCCAACAATTACAAATTCAAAAATGGGTCGAGGCATTAACAAATATCCCAGAACCTATTTAGGCTCTTCAATTTTATTTAGGTATGCATATATCTCTTTGACTACCAACTAAAGCAAAAAGGTGCCATTATGCTTATTAGAAAATTCAATGTTAGATGGTGGAATTCTTTTAGAATCCATGATCCAAAAACCATCCGTTCATGCATGGCTGCAACCCAAGATTTTCTCAATCCCAACCCAAAAAAAAGAGTTTCTAGCCCAAAAAGCTTTTGTTCAAACCTAGTTAGCAATTGCCAAGTCAAAAGGATAATACTTTGAAATAATAGAACAACTATTGCAAAGTGAACATTTAAATTCTAATTCTTTAGACTTAGGGTCCATGTTGTTAGAAGACTTTGACAAAATTATTATTGTTTCAAGATATTTTCCCTCCTCAAAATTAAAAGGGTATTTTCCTTAAAAAAAAGAAAAAGAATGGTAGAAAAATTCAAATCTTTCTTTTGTAGTCGACAATAAAAAATTATAAAGAATCTAATTTTGCACTGCCTTGTCTTCCACCTTTCAAAAAGCAAACCTGAAAATATGTGAAGACACATGCCCCTCCAAATAAACTTGTTTGCACTCTAAGAGAAGCATTTGAAGACAATAACAACTTGTGAAGTCACATGATACTCCATGAACTCTAAGCTACCTATAAAAGGTAAACTTTCCTCCCACAATTCATTGAATTTTTGCAAATTGGAATTCTTAGTTTAGAAAATCTTATTATGTATATGTAACACCCCCTTATCCCAGCAACTAGTGCTTGAATAAAGGGATGTTACGCTTGTAACACCCCTCACCCTAATAACACGTGCCCGAATAAGGGGGCACTACATCAACTTCTTCAATTTTTAACTTATTTATTGAAAATGATCTATATTCATATTTTTTTTACAATAATATAAAGGAAATATAACGTACATTTTATTTTTATATAGGATAATGTTTATAAAATATCAAATTAATTTTACATACCATAAAAGATATTACATAAATCTAAATATAAAATACAAGATATAAAAGTTTGTAACTCACGATTTCTAGAAAATAGCTGTTTTACTAGACTGGGATTACTGTTGCCTTTATCTACAAGTTTCAGCTATGTCTCTAAATTTGCACGGAAGAAAACTCTCATGCTAAGCTATAGACTTAGTAATGCATATAAATAAGGTAATATACTATTTTATATAACATGCATTGTCATGTATATTATGTATCATATTATATTTTTATGCAATTTCTTATCTCATTACATTCTAGCATGCATAGACATCAAATCATCTATTTATATCTCATATTCATTATAATAATCAACCATTTCGCATATTATAAATTCTTTAATTTTATTAACTCATATATACCCATAACACTTAGAAACCACTAACTAGGATAACGGGATTGTCATCCAGGCATTTATGAGTGTCACCCGAGCATTTATGGTATATGCATACAAGTGTCATCATCGATATATATATATATATATGCCATTAATGATTTTAATTATAGTGTCATCACTGGCTTCGTTAATCATATCATTATAGGCATTAATAATCTCCTTGATTAGCATGCTAAACTATCCAAAATTCTAATTTTAAGCTATGTGTTCTAGGCCTTAATTAATGTCATTAAAATTCATAACACTTAAATTCACACAATTCATGAATTTAATAACTCAATTAATCCTATAATTACTTAATAAAAATATTCTTTGCATAATTTAACAAGATTCACATTGGTTTACATATCAAAATTTTCAATTCATTTTCAGCCCTATTACTGGTAGATTTCATGCTATATATTTGACATCAATTTTGATCCTATTACAATCTGAATTAAATTATAGAGTCTCTTAAGAATTTTAGACCCGAATCTTAGCTTTAATATACAACTTGAATCGCTAAATTTGGAGTTCTGTAGAAAAAAATAAACTCAATTGAATACTAAGTGCTCATAAAGAAATTTGCCCAGAAATTTTTGGACAGTTTGCAACTTCAATATTTGTATCCAAATTAAGTATAGTTACAATCCAAATCATAGTTCACATTCTTCAAAAAAATTTTATCTCTATATCTTAAGTTTCAAACTCAATTAAGAACACATTAATCCAAATTTTAGAATTTAAGTTATAGCAATATATGTGTTTACTGCTTGATAGATTCCAGCATTGAACACACACAATCACCTAATTTAATTTTTATTACAAAATACTATTAATTTACAATAATTTACATGATAAATGCTCAAATTATGTAACTTGAAAATAAAACATAAGCTATTACCTTAAGTTTACGCACAAATCTCTTCTTAATCTCCTTCACTTTTTCTAGGTTGCTTTATCTTTGCCTTTGTTTCCTTGAGCTCCTTTTTTGTCACCTTGAACTCCTATACATTATAAAATCATAATCAAAATCCTATTTTGATCAAAACTCAATCCCTAATCTCTTACTTTTTTTCTTCCATAACTAGCTCTAAAAAAACTCAAAACTATGTCTTACCTTGAAAAAAATGAAAGAGGAGAAGAAGAGCTTCTTACCTATACTATTTTCTCTTATTAAGTCACACTTTAGAGATTTCACTCTCCTTTACCCTTGTTTTTTTTCCTTCTTTTCTTCCTTTCCTTAGCTTATCTAAGCTCTTCTATGCATAAATATGATTTTTCTTAACTTTCTCTCTCGAACTTTCTCTCTTGTTCTCACTATATTAAAGCTTTGGTTAAGGTTGAATTGGGGCTGGTGTGACTGGTTCATGAAGGCATAAAAATAAGTTAAGAAGAAGAGATAAGGAAGAAGAAAAAAGAATCAAGAAAATGACCAAAAATCTCACATGGGTCCCACCATATTTGACCAAAATCTTGACATTTACTTAATAAACATGTTAATTCTTCTCCTTTCATTAAAGTGACCAACCATAATATATTAAGCATGCCCAAAATATATTTAAATGGCAAATATCTAATTAAATCCTCAAATTTTCAGTAAATTATAAATTGACCCCAAAACTTATCAAATTTTGCAATTTAGCCTTTTACCGTAAATCAACTTCTTTAAGATTTTTAAACACTTTATTTTGGCATATTTCATATTTATTAAACATTATTTTGATTAATTTCGATTAAAATCCAAATTTAGATTTTGGTCGATCCGAAGCGTCACTTTTGCGATACGTGCGACTCGATACTTAAATTAGCGGATATGACATTCTCTCCCCCTTAAAATAAATTTCGTCCTTGAAATTTTGGGAAATTTTACCTATTCATACAACATTAAACAACTAGGGATATTGCCTCTTCATCATTTCCTCACTTTTCCACTTGGCTTCTTCAACTGCATGATTCCACCATAAGACTTTAACTAGAGGAACTCTCTTGTTTTGGAGAACTTTCTCTTCAAGTACTAAGATAGCCACTGGTTCCTCTTTATAAGACATGTCTTTCTGCACTTCTATCTTTTCAACAGGTATAATGTGAGTCAGGTCCGAACGATATCTCCTTAGCATCAAAACATGGAAAACATCGTAAATTATATCCAACTTTAATGGAAGGGCTAATCGATATGCCACTGATTCGATTCTTTCTAGAATCTCATAGGGTCCAATGAATCTCAGACTTAACTTTCATTTTCTACCGAATGTCAACACCTTTTTCCAAGGTGAAACTTTGAGAAATACCTTGTCACCAACAATATATTCAATGTCTCGCCTCTTAAAGTCAGTGTATGACTTCTGTCGATCTTGTGCTTCATTCAATCTTTCTTTGATCACTCTAACTTTCTCTTCGGTCTGTTGAACTATCTCTGGTCTGATCAACTTCTTCTCACCTAGCTCAATCCAACAAATTAGGGTCCTGCGCTTTCTTCCATACATGGCCTCATATGGAGCCATGCCAATACTTATTTGATCACTATTGCTATAGGCAACTCCATAAGAGCTAGATATTGATTTCAACTTCCCTTAAAATTGAGCACATAGTTTCTCATCATGTCTTCTAGCAACTAAATGACTCGTTTTGATTGTCCATCCATCTGCGGATGAAAGACCATGCTGAAATTGAGTCGAGTTTCGAAAGCTTGTTGTAAGCTCTTCCAGAATTGCGATGTTAATCTGGGATCCCTATTAGAGATAATAGATATAGGTACTCCAAAAAATCTCACTATCTCATTCACATAAATCTCAGCTAGCTTGTTCAAAGTGTAGTCCATTCAGACTGGTAGAAAATGTGCTGACTTCGTCAGTCGATCCATTATCACCCACACTACTTCATGTTTCCTTTGAGTTACCGGTAAACCAGACACAAAATCCATTATGGCTCTTTTCCACTTCCATTCTGGTATGGGAATCGGTTGTAGCAATCCTATGGGTAACTATTAGCTTTCACTTGTTGATAGGTCAGACACTTAGCAACATATTCGGTGATATCCTTCTTTATCCCTAACCACCAGTATTGTACTTTTAAATCTTGGTACATTTTGTTTCCACCTAGATGCATAGTATAGACCGTTTCATGAGCTTCCTTTAAAATCTCTAACTTCAACTCTTCTATACTCGGTATACAAATTCAGTTCTTGAAATACACAATACCATTATCTGTCAAAGAAAATTTTGGCTTTTCTCCATTTTTCATGGCTTTGACTATCTTTACCAGCTTTTTATTTTGCTTCTGAATTGCTTTAATCCTCTGTATTAGAGTAGACTCCACTCATAACTCAACTAACATCTTTTGGCTTAAGGCATTAACCACCACATTCGGTTTTCCTGTCTGATAGTCAATCATATAATCATCAACTCTAACCATCTTTGTTGTCTTAAGTTCAACTCCTTCTGTGAAGGGCGGTACTTGAGACTCTTATGATCTATGTAATTATAACACCTTTTTCCATACATGTAATGTCTCCAAATCTTAAGAGCAAAAACTATCGCTTTAAGTTCCAAGCCGTGTGTCGGGTAATTAAGCTCATGTGGCTTAAACTATCTAAATGCATATGTAATCACCATTCCTTCTTGCATTAGAACACAAACCAAACCATTATAACTAGCATCACTATATACCACAAAATCTTTCCCCAGAGTAGGCTGAGTCAACACTGGTGCTTCAATCAACATTGCCTTGAGTCTTTCAAAACTAGTCTGACACTTATCCGTCCATTTGAACCAGATGTCTTTCTGCAACAATTGGGTCAAATAAGTCGCTATGGATGAAAATTCTTTCACAAACCTCCTATAATATTCTACTAATTTAAAGAAACTCCTCACTTCGGTCACATTACGAAGTGGTTTCCAATTAAGAATAGCTTCAATCTTACCAGGATCAACTTGAATACCCTCTGCTGATACCATATGACCCAGAAAACTAATGGCTTCCAGCCAAAACTCACACTTAGATAGCTTTGCATACAATTGTTTCTCTCTTAAGGTTTGCAGTACTATTCTGAGATGCTGATCATGCTCTTCTCGATCTCTGGAATACACCAAGATATCATCGATAAACACAACTACAAACTGATCAAGATATGGCTTGAACACTCGGTTCATTAGGTCTATAAACACTACTGGTGTATTCGTTAAACCAAATGGCATCATAAGAACTCATAATGATCATAACGAGTCCTGAATGTCATCTTCGATTCATCTAGCTCCTTAATCTTCAGTTGATGATACTTTGATAAAAGATCTATCTTGGAGAATACACCTGCTCCTCTCAGCTGGTCAAAAAGGTCATCAATCCTAGGCAATGTGTATTTATTCTTAATAGTCACCCTGTTAAGTTGTTTGTAATCAATGCAAAGACGCAGAGAGCCATCTTTCTTCTTCACAAACAACACTAGAACGTTATATCGTGATACACTAGGTTGGATGAAACCTCTGTCTAATAAATCTTGTAACTGCACTTTCAACTCTTTTAGCTCAACAAGTGTCATCCGATATGGTGTAATTGAAATAGGAGCAGTGCGAGGTACCAAATCTCTAGCAAACTTCACCTTTCGATCCTAACAACTCTTCTAGAAATACATTTGAAAACTCACCACAGTAGGAATGTCTATCAACTTTGGGTTGCTTTTTTTTTTTTTTTTATCGATCACATATGTTATATAGGCTTTGTATCCCTTATTAATGAGTTTATATGCCTTTAACACTAATATCACCTTATCAAGATATCCTCTATTCTTTCCCATCACCACTATCTCTTTGTGATATGGAATTATGATGATCACATGTCTCTTCCAGCAGTCCACTACCACATTGTGACGTGCTAATCAATCCATTCCTATAATTACATCAAATTAATGGAATGGTAACTCTATCAAGTCTACTAGGAATTGCCTACCTTGTATCTCCATTGGGCAATTCCTGAACACCTTGTTAGCCCTCACACTGTGTCCTAACAGGTTAGTCATAAGGATTTCAAATTCTAAAGCCTATGCTTCTAAAACCTCTTAACCCAATGGTAGTGTGTATAAGTAAGAATGCGTCAACTCTGGATCTATCAATGCATGGATGTCAGAACTAAATAGAATGAATTTACCAATAATAACATCTGGTGCATCTTGCTTTTCTCGGCCCCACATGGCATATGCTCTTGCTGTAGCAGCTATACTGCCTTCCGACCTCTTTACCTTCTCAAATCTGAACTGACTAGGCCTTGCTCGGCCTCTGCCTTATCAGAATCTGCATTTGTACTAGCTCAGTGCTTCCTAAGCCTCTGCCAAACTGTAACACCGAACAATCTCTTCGCAGGTGATCCTTAGAGCCACACCTCAAGCAAGCTCCTTTTCATCCACCAACACTCTTCTGGATGAGAGCGACCATAGTGTTGACACACTAGTAGGGGTATAGATCTATGTGATGCCTATGTCGGTGCACTAGTTGCTAAAAATGAGGATCTCATGGGTTGTCTCTGTTTGAATGAAGAAGGCCTATTGAAACCTCCAACCTGAAATCAACCACTGAAAGATCTTTCCCTTTTGCCACTTAATTGTCCCCCCACTCAATTATGGCAAAGGTCTTCTAAACCATTTCTCTTGTATCAGTTGTTGTGTTACTAGGACTCTTTCAATTATTCTGGCGGATGCTAGTAAACTAAGAAATTTTATCAACTGTAAGGCTGAGACCTGCAGCTTAATCGAATCCCTCAACCCATCCTCAAATCTTCAGCACTTATCTACCTTAGTGGATATAATACCTCCAGCATACTTGTAGAGATGTGTGAAATCTCTCTCATATTCAGATACTGACATATTACTCTACTTCAGCATTAAGAATTCTCTCTTCTTGTTATCAGTGTAAATAGGAGGAATATCCTACCTCAGTGCCTCCAAGCTCTGTGACTTTGACCACCACCAATCATAAGCATGCTTATGTAGCAAAGATACTGCATACTCATATTTCTGCTCATCTATACAGTGCGGCTGAGCAAAAATTGTCTCAACTCATTCCAACTAGAACTCTGCCATGGAAGGATCTTCCTCTCTTTTCCCAAAAAAATCAGGTGCCCCTAACTTTCTCAACCTCTCAAACTACAGCACCGATGTGGATGGTTATATTTTCTTCGGTAACAGATCTACCATATTCCTCATCAACTCTGTTTGTGTTGTATTAGTAGCTGACTGCCCATGTGATGAGCTGGCACTAGATCTTGATGTTACACCCCGACGATGACTTCTAAATCTCTAAGTCCCTTTTTATTCTCTTTGGAGTGTTTTGTTGGGTTGGAAGACAGACTTAGTGCAATGAACTGTGCTAAGTGTCACACGATTGCTAGTTGAAGTCTAGGGTCGTGACATAGGGCTTACCTTTGTCATTATAAAAGTCGTTACTCTTTTACTTCAAATATTTTTATGGGTTTAATGATTCAATTAATCACATAATTACTCAATAAAATATCATTTGCTTAATGTAATAAGGTCCAATATAATTTATACATTAAATTACTCAATTTATATTCTTCTATGCTTTTAGCAAATTCTGTATTCTATTTTGGATCTCAATTTTGGGTCTATTACCATCCGAATTAAATTTAATAGTCTTCTTAAAAATTATAGATATGAATCTTTTATTTAATATACAATTTGAATCGCTTAATTTAGAGTTCTATATCAAAAGTTATGATCATTTGATCCTTGACAAGTTACTAACAATTTTTCCAAGAATTTTCTGAACACTATTCTAGTCTAATGTTTGTGCTCAATTTAAGCATAGTTAAGTTCCGAATTAGATTTTATATTTTCATGAAAGTTTTAAATATATGTCGTATCTTTAAAACTTAATAAAGAATACATTAATTTGAGTTCCAGAGCTTAAGTTATAGAAATATATGTACAAACTGCTCCATAATTTCAGTATAGAACACACAATCTACATAACTCAATTTTTACCAAATATCATCCTAAGTCTAGAAACATATATCGTCATAATTTTAATACAAAATACTACTATATTACAATCATTTGCATGTCAAATACTCAAATACCTTTATTACTAAATCGTTATTGCCTTAAGTTATGCATTTACCTTCCTTTTTTTCTTTTCTTTCTCTTTTGTCTTTTATCTCCTTCTCATTTGCCTTATCTTTTCCCTCTTCTTGAGTACATAAAATATGCAAGAAACTCATCAAATACCTTTCTTCCATCACATATCTCTAACCTTTATTTTCTCTCTCTACAACTCCTAAAATCTATCACTTTAAAACTAAACTTCAAATGAGCTTAAAACCTCATCTTCATTTAAAGAGAAGATAAAAAATAATTTACCTTAAGCTTTTCCTTCTATGGCTGAAACTTTTAAGATTTCTCTCCCATATTTTCTTGCTTATTTCTCCTTTTTTTTGCTTCCCTAAGTTTTCTCAAGCTTTTATATGCATGAAAACTTATTTTTTTTCATGTCTTTATCACTCTTTTCCTTACTTTCTCTCTCTAGAATAAGATTTGGCTATTGTGGAAAGATGGAGGAATATGGGAGATGGTTTAAGTGCAGAAAATTCTATATTAAAAGTGATAAGGAAGAAAAAAGAAGAAGAAGAAAGAAATAAATAAAAAAGAAAAAGACAAAAATTAAAAATGGGTCCCATTTTCATATAAATATCTAGATATTTATATATTAATTTACATCTTAATGCATGACACTTGGTGTGGTTGGCCATCACATGTATAATGTGTCCAAATTATATTTTTAATTGGTAATTATCCCAATTAGTCATCAAATTTTCGGTAAATCACAAATTGATCCCAAAATTTTTTAAATTTTTAAATTTAGTCTTTTACCGTAATTTAACATCTTTAAATACTTTGAATTATTATTTATTTTCCATAATTATTTGCTATTATTTTAATTATTTTTCGCTCAAAATTCGAATTTAAACTCTGATCTATTTAACGTGTCGATTTAGCAATATGTGCAACTCGGGGTTTAAATTAGCAGGCATGACAGTATTTCTTTTAAGATTTTCTTATTGTAGTTTCCTTTCAAAATTCTATTTTCAAACTGTAAGTATACTTTTCAAAATTTTGTATATTTTCCAAAATCTATAATATTGATATATTAAAAATTTCCAAATCTTTCCAAATTTAGCATTTATATTTATTGATAAGTATGCTCTGCACTTTCAGCTAAGGTTGATCTTGTGCATCAGAAATTCTATTTGCATTTGCATCCAATCATATGATTTGTTGCTTCCATAGTTGCATCTCTATTGTTGTAATTGCTATTTCTCCCTTGTCTATCTTTGATCGGTGGTGCTAAAACTATTTTTCTTCATATATTACATGTTAAAGAATTTCAAATAATTAAGAAATCCTCCATTCAAATTAAAAATGTAATGTTTCTAGTATAAAACAGAATAATTAGCACATAATTGATTGCATAGTACGTAGTAGATAACAAAGGAAAAAAAAAAAAGAGTAAGCAAGTGCACTAATATAAATTGTTAGGTGTTTTAAGTTTTTTTTTTCTATTTCTTTTATTATGTTTTTTTTAATCGCACTTTCATGCTTGAAATTGCAAGAAGAATTGAACTTGTTGAACTGAAAATATGTCTTCAATACTTTGAGCAGAACAAATTTTTAGAATCTAGGTCAATTCTACAGAACAAACACTTTTATCCTCTTGAATGGGATGGGAAGAAAATAATTTTTGCAGAGAAAAATTGCAATTTTGATGGGTTGAGTCCTACCAACGTGGGCAATCGGAAGTCAAAAATCCAACATAAATAAATTAGTTTTTATATTAATATAATTGGCACCATTAAAGAAAAAATATTATTTTATCTGTAAACTTATTTTGGACCTAATTAACCTGGATTGAAATAATTAATCTGTAAACTTATTGTTGAGATATTCAAAGATGTATTTCGCCATATATAACCCTAAAAGAAGCGTATGACAAAAAAATGTTTGTGGGGGAATTATCAAAATCTAGAAAAGTTGTTTTTCACTATATATTTTTGTTTTTACATTTTATTGTGATGGTTTATTGAACTCATGATATTTTATTTTACTATGACTATTTCATGTTAGTTCTATTAATTAAGAAAAACATTATTACTTTTATATCCGATAAGAACTCACTAATCCAACCTATAAGAGGGTCAAATATCTTAAGCTATATAGGTCTTTTTTTATCAAGTACGTATTGGAGAAAAAAAGATGAGATTAATTTATACCTATTTTCAATTATTAATTAATACTATAAATCTTTATTGACTTAACCATCGGAATGCACACGCTGAAAACTCCACGAATTGCTAAGCGGATTTCTTGGAAGATTCAATAGATATATATTTTTTTTTAAATCTTGATAAGGGAGGAAACAAATTTGGTTTTACATTCATCTAGGTTTTTGTTTAAGAATTTTCTCATATTCTATGGTTTCTTGCTGTTGGCACTTTAAGACCAGATCCATTCTAAGTTTCAATCTTTATTAATGTGATACTAACTACATATAACCTATATTTTATTTATTTTAGCCATAGATTAAATTTTTTTGAAATATCCCAAATCTTAAATAAAATATATTATTTTCAACAATACGTTTAAGAATGGTTTGAATGTAAAAGATGTCTCCATACACTCAAAAATTTTCTCTTTCTTTAGCTTGTAGGTTTTCTTTTTTAAAAGTATACAGATGTTACACGAATTGAGTGTGCATCCAAAATTCTAGATAAATCACAAATATATAAAATATGACTGTCTTCTTTCAATTAAAATAAAATTTAGAGAATCCAAATAGAATAAAATCTACTTTTGATCAATTTATAACCACCAAAAAAAAAAAAAGTCTACTTTGTTGAATAACTACAGCTTTATTAAAGACTGCAGCTTGCGGATCAATAGAGAAAAACCACACGCTACTATTATACCTGAACATAAAGGGAAGAATTTCACAAGGACAAAAGGAAAAGAAAATGGCTTCCATCAAAGAAAATCAAGAACAAGAAGTAGAAGCATGCCTTAACGCAATGCTAGTTTCCTCCTCCCACATCTTCCCAATGGTTTTTCGAGCAGCAATGGAGCTTGACCTCTTTGGTATAATTGCAAAATCAGGACCAGATGCTTATGTTTCAGCCTCTGAAATTGCCTCTCACCTTCCAACACACAATCCTGATGCAGCTTCCATGCTCGATCGAATGCTTCGTCTCTTCGCTTCCCACTCTCTCCTCTCTTTCTCTTCAAGAGCTCTCCCTGATGGCACTGTTGAATCACTGTATGCCCTAACCCCCACCTCCAAATACTTTCTTACCAACAATGGAGAAAATGGCAGCCTTGCTCCCTTATGTGCCCTTTCCTTCCACAGAAAGGCCGTAGAGGTTTGGTATGCAAATTCAAATAACACTGCCACATTGCTGCAGGACATTGCAACAGTTTGAACAACTTGTTGCAATTTGTTGCTGTGTAGTTAATTTCATATATAAATAGGGTACTAAAATAGTTTGTGTATTACAGGTTACATATGAAGGATGCAATTCTTGAAGGTGGGAATATGTTCAAGAAAGTTCATGGATTGTCTATATTTGAATATATGAATCAAGATGAAGACTTCAACAAGATTTTCAATGAGGCAATGGCTGGTCTATCAGCTCTTGTCATGAAAGCAATTTTAGGTGAATACAAAGGATTTGATGGAATTAAAGTATTAGTGGATGTCGGTGGGGGTACTGGTACTGTTCTTCATAAGATCATCTCTAAATATCCTTCTATCAAAGGGATTAACTATGATCTCCCTCATGTTACTGCTACTGCACCTCCTTATCCTGGTAATTTTATTATTTTCTTTTCACATCAGAATATTGGACCTTTAATCCAGCCATTAATTAAACGAAATCTTCATTATTAGTATTCTTTTTTTTTTTTAATGAAAGAATCGTCTTTAGTATTGCTAGAGAAAATTTTAAATGGTTCAGCTTGCACTATATAAATCTCTCCTTTCTCCATTTCTTGATTTCATTGCATATTGCTTATATTGTATATGAGAAAATTAAGGGTCAATTTATTTTGACCTTTAACTTTTTTTTTGGCCATGAATAGTTTGCCTCAAAAATCAATTTAATTTTTCATCTAATAAATACCAAATTTAACTTTGTTGATTAATTATGCAATTTTTTTTTTCAAAAACACTTTTTTATTTTTTCCCCAAAATCATTTATCATGAATTTTTTTATATTAATTTCATAATTAATCGCATATTGAATTTTACAATAAATGCGAAAAAAATTTAAAAAAAAATAAAAAATATTTTTAAGAATGAAATAAGGTGAATTGGTAAAAAAAAAAAAAAATTCTTGGTAATTAAGTTCAAAAAATTCATTCTAAAACAAACCAATTATTGCTCAAATTTTATAAGACAAAATGATATTTCTTCAATAGCGTATACATAATATACAGCTGTGTTCATATTATTATATTATTGTAACTAAAATTTGATAGTTGTACACGATGAATTATGCTGACCAAAGAGCTAATCTGGCTACCAAACAAATTCATTAATTAATCTTCAAATTAAAACCACTAGCTATTAGTACACATCGCATTTGAATTTTCAACATAGAAAATATTTTTTTTATTGTTATTTTATTACCCATCTCTTCAAAGAAGTCAAATTTAGAAGCAAGGAATTCTTCAATAGGTAACGTAACAAACCTTCTTAATTTCAAAATCCGCTATTACTTACAAGTTAGACACCATGTTTGATTTTTCAATATAGAGAATAATCTTTATTAATCAGCACTTTTTTTTTCATTTAGTCAAATTTAAAACTCCACCTGCTTTAAAATCTCATATTGATTTTGTCGGGTTGCTTCAACAAAGATGACTTTTTGTTTGTTCGTATTAATTATTGTGCAATGAAGGTATTGAGCATGTTGGTGGAGATATGCTAACAAGCATTCCAAGCGGAGACGCAATTATGATAAAGGTAAATTCACATATAAAATTGTTAAAAATATTTTCCTGGAATTCAATCACAATCTGTCATGCAATTACTGAGCACATAATAGCAAATAATTGTGATTACATTGGTACATATTATCTGATAATTTCTTCAATCGTTACAGGATACATGTCACAATTGGAGGGATGAAAATGTGATAAAAGTGTTGAAGAATATGTATGAAGCACTACCCAAGAATGGGAAACTAATAATAATGAACGCAATATTGCCAGAAGAGCCAGAAACAACAAAGGCCTCACAGTATGTTTCAAGGCTTGATACCACAATGTTGATGCAGCCTTCTGGTAAAGAAAGAACTGCAAAGGAATTTGAATCCCTGGTAAAGGCGGCTGGGTTCTCCAACTTTGGTGTTGCCTGTTTTGCACGTGGCATTTGGGCTGTAATGGAATCTTATAAATAGATTTATTCATGGGAATTAATTGGGTATTCTCCCTGTTTCATCACTTTGAATAATAACATTTTTATTATGTTAATTGCAATTAAGAGCCTAAGTGGGGTAGACAAACAGATCTTCTTCTTAATTAATAATTAAGTTTGTGACCAAGGGAGTTAATTTGAATGCACTAATTATCTAGCTACTATGAGTAATTAAATAAGTATATGACTATGCAATTTGTGAGCTTATCTATATAGCTAGCTACCTTTTCCTTAGTCAACTAAATCCCCATTCAAAAACAATGTGGCATCAACTATTTGAATTTGTCAACTGGAACTCCAAATCTGGTTGATTATTTAATATTTCAGAAAATTATTTAGATGTCAAGTTTACTTAATTTTGTCAATAATAATAACTCGAATAGTATCAAATATGGAAAATATTTTGGTCTCCCGTAGACTGGATATGGATCCAAAGAGATCTTGACAATTGGATCGGGTAGGCTGACTCAGGTAGGGTCATTATTTTCGGGTTAGTTTTGAGTATTGCATCGAGTTAATCATACAGATTCTTGGATCAACTCATCTTTTAAACTAAATTTAAATAATTTTCGGCTTCGTATTGGTTTCTTATTAACCAATTCGAATTTTTCAGAGGAGTTTCGAATCAGGCCATAAATTATCAAGTCCAGATCCCAAAATAGCTTAACAATTCTCAAGATCTTATATTATTCATACTCATCTCAAATCTATAATATTCAAAATATTTGATACTCATATAAATATTTTAATAATAATTTTTCAAAAAAATGCCCCCCCAATTCGTCAAGTAAAATAGTATTATGACCAAGTAACTGACAAATATGCAAGCGCATGACTTAACAACACTACACACAAATGAAGCACAGTTTATAATGAATTCAACTTATAATTTTTTTTTTCATAAATTTGTAAACACATATTACATTATTTATATACATTTTTTTTCCAAATATGTCATTAAAGAAAAATATACAATTTAAAAAAAATTCTATTACTACAACATGACATAACCTTAACTTTTACTAAAACACTTTTCTTGTGGAGTTGCTGAATTTGAGTCCATATCTATTCAATTTTGTCTTTAAACCTACGTGAGAGAGACATGCTGACACATGCTATTAAGGTTAAGCAAGATTAACTGGATACCTGAATTCGAAAAAACTATACCCTAGCCATCTCTGCTCTTTTCTGATTTCCAAATAAGGGTTACAATAACTTGATATTGATAACTTTTAGATACAGATGTCTATAATCAATAAAATTATTTTTTAAACAATAAATTTGATATTAATTTAAACAAAAGAAATTTAATAACTGTAAAGACAATTTAAATTTAAATGGGTTTTATAGTATAAAGTAAAAAAAATATATGTAATATAACAAAAATAATTTATAAATAGTACGTACTGTATGATATATATATATATATATATATATATATATATATATATATATATATATATATATATAGTACTATAAAATGATTAAATGAATGGAGTTTAAAATGCATAAATTAATATAAAACAGTAAAATAAATTATTAAAATGGGCCCATGTGGACATATATCTATTTTGTCCGGGATAGCTAAAAGTGTTGAATTATGAAATTTGTTTAATGACGTCCACACTAATAATAATATAATCAGCTCGGAAGATTTTAGGAGTGTTTCAAATAATTCAAGTTCAAATTTTTAGGATGTATTTGATATTTTAAATTTTGAAATATAAATAAATTTTTTATTCAAAATTTAATTTTGGTAGTTAAAATATTTGAAAATATAATTTCTAATTCATATATAAAAATTTATAATATTTCAAATTTGTTGATATTTTTGATTTTAAACTGAATATAAAATTATAATTTTTAGTTCATATTACATAAACATATTAAGGATAAATATTTGAATCTTAAAACACCAATTTAGAAATATAATTCTATTTTTCATAAAAATTTATTCTTTTTGTATACAAGTTATTAAAGTACAAAATTCTTAAAAAAAGTAGACTAATAATATAGCCTAATAGAGGGATGAAATGTTTAAGTTTTGAATTGTTGAAGGATAATGACAAGGTTTTGATTTAGGATATTTAGACCCAAAATGAAAGGCTTTTTAACCCTAAAAAAAATGTCCATCCCGACGCCGGGAAAGAAGAATTAACGGTTCTCCGATTCCCAACATATGGCTCCAATTTTTTATCTTTTTTTTTTTAAAATTTTTTTTAGTTTTTAATAATCTGCTTTAGAGCAATTCGCATCATCTGCTTCCAACTTAAACGTCTTAAGACATTAATTTTTTAGAATCTCCAACATACGAAATTGAAGATTTTTTTAAAAATTTTTTTTTTAAGCTAAGAAATTTTAGGCTTGGATTCACACTACGTGCTGAGAAATTGTGCATTTATATTTTCATTTTAAATTATGATAAATTTTTTTAAAAAAATAAATTTTAAAATAATTTGATTTCTATCAATTTTTTTTAAGAAATAATTATCTAGTATAATTTAGTATTTTTAAAAATTATTTTCTATTTTGATTTTAAAAATAAAAAATATTTTAAAAATTAATTAATTAATTAATTAATTCTATTGTTTATTAAATTAATAGTTATAAATAAAGATTATATTATATGAAATTTTTTTCCATCAATAAAATAATAAATTGTAGAACCTCAGATATTATAAATAATAAAGATTTTTTTACAAAAGCAATCAGTAAATGAATAAATTTATAATTTCTTATACGTCATATATATTAGAAATTGAAATTCTTGATATTTAAATCATATATCTAGTAAAAGAAATTGTATTGATGAAGGTAGAAGCTTTCTAACTCTTGGCGCATAAATAAAAGAATATTTAAGAAAATATATATATATATATATATATATATATATATATATATATATATATATATATATATATATATATATATATATATATATATGTTATTCCATAATAGACATGGACAAAATTAAAAAGAAAAAAGAAAATAAAGCATAGAGAGATATCCAGATTTTTTATAATTAATTTTCTAAATATTAAATAAAGACAATAACATATTCATTAGATTGTGAAATCTAAATTTTTTTTAGGTTTGAAAATAAAAGTTATATAATGAATTAATTTGTAAGCCAAAATGAATTAAATAATATTTATTATGATATGAAATATGAATTTTTTAGGTTTTAAAATAAAATTTACATATGAATTAATTTGTAAGCCAAAAATAATGTCACTTATTTGAATAAAAACTATACAATTTAAAGATTAAATCCTGAATATAAAGTTAAATCATAAATATAAGATTTAAATCTATTTGTTATAAGCATACTTCAATTAGTTAATAATTACATGTTGAAGAATGCTAGCAATACTCTCTTTTAACATCATTTTCTCTATTTGTCCATTATTTTCAATAAAAAAAATGTAATCTCTAATCTAAATAAGATTAAATATAATGATTTTATTTTTTCTCTCATAATAATGACTAAAATATTAAAATTTATTTATTTATTTATTTATCATTCTCTTTTCTCTCTTTCCTCATATCTCACACTACTCTTTATTATATTTTTTACACTTTTTTTTATTAAATTTTAAAAAACTAAGAAAAATAAAAAATATTTTTAACTTGTTTTTGAGATTGCAAACGATACTTCATGCAGTAGTCTTGTACTTATTATCAATTTGATATTACATATAGTAATTTTAATTTTAAAACAATTAAGTTAAATTTAATTCATAGTTTATATATCCAAGTGCAAAACACTTTTTTATAGCTTTTATATTGAAACTTATGTAACACAATTTTCTGGAAAAAATAGTGTGCATGAAAAATAATTTCAATACTAACAAAAAGAGAAAATAAAAGAAAACTAAAATTATAAAGAGAAAAAAAATAAAATATATATAAAAAATAAAATAATTTAATCGATAAATAATCTATAACAATGAAAAAAATCATGAAAATAAATGAAACAAAATATATAGAAAAAATAAAATAATTTGAGCAATGAAAAATAAAAAATGAAGAGAAAATTGATTATATTTTATATTATATTTCTTTGTAGTTTTTTATTTCCTTAAAAATAAAATTAATATTCTCTTAATTATCAAAATTTTTTTCTTTATTATTTATTCTATTTTTATTTTATTAATAATTTTAAAATAATTTTTGTTCTTAGTATAAAAATCAATCCAAAAATTTCTCATAATTTTTCCTATATATTTTTTTAAATTTTAATAAAAAAGTTAAAAAAAGAGAGTGGTGTGAGACATAAGCAAAAGAAAAGAGAGAGAATGATAAATAAAAAATTAGATTGTAATATTTTAGTCATTATTATGAGAGAAAAAATTATTATATTTAATTTTACCTACATATTTTTTTTATTAAAAATAGAGGACCAATAGAGAAGTGAGTATTAAAAGAGAGTGTTGATAGCATTCATTTTACATATTTTTAAATAAAAGAGCAATTTAAATAATAAGTTAACTTTTATCTATTCATTACCTATAATAGCAGGTTAAAAACAGATTTATAGATATATCAAGTGTATTATAGAATTAGCCAAAATCTAGTCTTTTCAACAAAGGTATGGCTTCCTCGAATCATGCATTCTTTAGTTGAAACTTTGGTGAATTTGTAATTGTTGCCCAGATAATGAACTAAGAAGGGGGGTTGAATTGGATATTAAAAAAATTCTTAACTTTTAAGTGCAGAATAAAAATTAAATAGAATAAGGATAAAGAGATATCATACAATAAATTTATAGAGGTTCAGGTATTAACAAACCATACTCCTCTCCCTAATCTCAATTGGGAGTTTCATTAACACACTAAGTGTTACAATAGAGTTTTACAAGTTCACTCCCAACTGTGGTGTTTCTATCAATGACAAACACCTAAACCAGAAATTTCCTTGTGTTTTAATGACTCACACAATAAACCAATTCCTTGTATTTTATGGCTCACACAAATAACTCTTACAAGTGTTTCACTCATAACCCAATATACCCAAACTCACTTAAGTAATAGATTACAAAGAAAACACTCATCAACCTGTAATACTCAAAATTTATAAGCAAATAGATTTTTACAGAGAATAAGAATTTTGTTGAAAGTAATTAATGCACAATGACTACAACAAGATTTTGATTCGAAAGTAATTGTTCTTCTCTTGTTTAGGATTCATAAATGATTTGCATTTATACTTCCTTAATGAATTATAGTCGTTTGGATGCATTTAATGCGAAAATAGCCGTTGAATCAACTCTTAATTTTGCGTCTGACATGTTTCTCTTTCTTAATTCACGGTCGTGAATAAGTGTGTCACGGTCGTGAATGTTCTTCCAAGCCGTGACTCAAGTGGTGACTCTAACCATAAAGCATTTTGGAAGAATTTGAAGTATTTGATCACAAGCATGACTTTATACTTTCACGGGCGTGAATATCCTTCCAAGCTGTGGTCCCAGTGGTAACTCTGACCGTGAAGTTCTCTAGAATAATTTGACATGTTATATCACAGGCATGACTATCTTTCACGGGCGTGACTGATTTGATCATTCACGTTTGGTATGATCTTTCATGGTCGTGAACTTTAAAAGTTGGAGAGTTGACGCTAAGCTATATAACATGCGTGACATAATCAGTCACATGCATGAATATGCTATTTCTGGTTTTGACTTTCAAAGATAATCTTCCATTCTTGCATCATATTTCATACCTTGTTCAACAAACTTAGAATACAAATATTGTTAAATACATTATTGCTATTTTATTTGTTAGCATCAAAATGACGGAAATACCCCTCAAGTTTCAACAATCTCCCCCTTTTTGATGGTGACAAATAATCTAGCAATATGTGCTTTTGAGAAGTCTCCAACTCAAAAGATGCTTAAGATAAAAAATAATAGAGTGCAAGAATTTAGGAAGTATAGAATGGCTCTTTGCTTGCTAATTAGGTATATGCAAATTATATTCAAAATATATGCAAAGTATATCAAATTGTTTGCTTTTAAATAGTTAAGTATATGCAAAGTATATTCACTTTAACACATTTGCATTCATATATTTGCAAGTATATTGCTAGGTTCTCCCCCTTTATCATCAACAAAAAGAACATAAAAATAAACCATAAAGCCAAAACGATGCAATTATATTAATATCAAATAGAGGAAGTACAAAGTTTGGAAAAGTAATCTAAAATCCTACATTCACAATATTTAAAAACTAAAACTCTAACTAGACTTGGAGCCGGACAATCCATCTCTAAGGCGTGCTACTTTCGCCTCGAGGCTATCCATGCGAGACTCTATGAAATCTTTGAGGTTTTCCGACCTCTCATTGATTGAAGCCTGCAGTAGGTCAAAGCGATGTGCTAAAAGATCAGCCACCTGCTGAGCCAAGTTAGGTGTAGAGGTCGATGATTGACCAACCTCCTGCTCAACCTCTAGAGTTACCATATCGACTCAGACTCATTTTCTTTGCTGGATTCCTTGGAGGCAAACTTTGAATTCATCTGAATCATTGCCTTCCCAAACAATTTCACCAGCTGGAGTGGTGAAGCAATAATAGACATTGTTCTCATGAATTATTCGAACTGCAACTCCCATTTTATAAAAGACTCAACATCTAACTGGTCTCAAAGATGTGCTAATATAAGGTTGAAGTTGTGTTCATTGAGCTTTAGATACCTGAGCTCAATTGCAAGGTGAGTCACATACCCACCAATCAAAATATCTCCCAATGGCTTTTTAGCAATTGAGAGAAGTTGGTTTGCAAACCATCGAGACAGGGCCATTGTTATACCTCTTCAGGCCATCTCCAGGAGGAAAAGCTTGGATTTACGAATTGCACCATTGCTATCGCCTCTTGCAAGGATACTATATGTCAGAAACCCATGTAAATATTTATGCACGGGAGACCGAAATGGGTGTTTTTCATCTTATTCAAGTCCCAACTACAATCTAATCTGAAATGAGTCAATGTCGGATTAGCATAGAATTCTACCTCACTCTCATTGAGGATACCATCTGAGGGAAGTTTGAAGATTTCACCAAACTCCGCTGCTGTGAGAGTGTTTGGATGCTTGCAAAGTTGGAATTTTATTGTTCCGGTAGGAGAGACTTGCAAGGTGCTAAGGAACTCGAGAGTTGGTTCCCGTAGCATTGGCTAATGAATATCTACAAACTCCTTGCGATGACAAGCTTGTAGTTGTTCCGTCATGCTTGTCTCAAGATCGAGGGTCCTGATAGCATTCCACTCGAAGGATCATGATGAAAGCAATGGCCTTTTCTTAAGAATGGCATACCTCAGATGACATGTTCCGGAATGATGTTGAGAAGGTAGTAAGTGCAGCGTCTCAGAGCATGAGATTTATTTCTTGTGCCTTTTGATGAGTCGAGTTCCATTGTTGAGTTGAGAATGGGTTTTTGGAGAGTGATTTTTTGACAAGGATTTTGAGGATAACCTTGTGATGTTTTGATTTTTGAAAAAAGAAAGAATTTTTTTTGAAGGTTTTTATAGATGGAAAAGGCTATTAGGGGGCCGAAATCTGTGAGAAGTATTGAATGAGGGTGATAAATGAGAGAATTTGTAGAGTTTGAAATGAGAGAAAACAACAGAAAACTGTTTTATAGCCGACATAGTCACGGTCATGAATAGCAAGTCATGAGTGTGAAATGTCGTGGTCATGGTTTATTGAAGAGGCCCTCTAGCGTGATAAAAAATATGAAACGATTCACGATCATGACATTTAATAGTCATAGGGGTGAATAGTGAGCTTTCACGGTGGTGACAAAATGAGTCACAGTCGTGAAGTACAATCTTCACTACTTGTGATCATGAGACAAAATGTAACACAAAGCGTGAAACAAAGCGTGAACGGTTTTGTAATTATTCGGTGTTAATATTCACGGTCGTGAAGAAGTGTCACAGTTGTGAACAAAGAGTTTCACGGGAGTGAAAAAAAAGAGTTATGGGCATGAAACATAGTCTTCACTACCTTCAGCCGTGAAGTATGTCATGAAGCAAGGCGTGAAAGCTACAAGAGCTTTTGGCGATTATGATCACGACCGTGAATATATGTCACAGGCATGAATTGCCTTAGATCTTCAATAAATAAAACTAAGTCTAAAACAAGACTAAAAGATTTCTAAGATGCTTCTATCTCTTATAACATATATTTCCATCAAGTTAGCCTCTTGATACCTTAAAGATTAGACAATAAGAGACAACATATGAAGGAAATTAACATTTAAGGTTCGACAAATTTGACAATCATACTTAAGATAAGGTTAATCCATCTATCATACATATCATACCAAGCTCTCTTCTTATAAAGTTAAATTTTTCTTCATTAAGAGACTTAGTGAATATATCTACCAATTGATTGTCTGTATTGATTAATTCCAATACAACATCTCCATATTGAACATGATCTCTAAGAAAATGATGTCTTATGTCAATATGCTTACTTCTAGAGTGTTGAATAAGATTATTAGATAGGTTTATGACACTTGTATTGTCACATTTGATAGGTATATGGTCCAAACTATGGTCATAATCTTTAAGTTGTTGTTTCATCCATAGATTTGAGTACAACAACATCCTGCTGCCACATACTCCACTTTAGCGGTAGAAAGAGCAATTGAAACTTGTTTCTTGCTAAACCAAGATACTGAGCATTCACCAATAAAGTGACTAGTGCCTGAAGTAGTCTTTCTATCCAAGAGACTTCCAGTATAATCAGCATCTGAATATCTTATGATATGAAAGCATAAATTTCTAGGATACTATAAGCCTAGATGTAATGAGTCATGTAAATATTTTAAGATTCTTTTCACATCATTCAAATGTGATTCTTTAGAACATGATTGAAAGCGAACACATAAGCATACACTATACATTATATCAGGCCTAAAGGCAGTAAGATATAAGAGTGATCTATTCATACTTTTATAAAGCTTTTCATTATTGCTCTTACCCTTTTAGTCTTTGTCCAATTTTGTTGATGTGCTCATTGGAGTTTTGGCATTTTTGCATCATTCCATTCCAAATTTCTTGATTAAGTCTTTGGCATATTTGGATTGGTTGATGAATATGCCCTCATTGCTTTTTTTTATTTGTAGACTGAGGAAGAACTTAAGCTCACCCATCATGCTCATTTCAAATTCCCTAGTCATACACTTAGCAAATTCTTGGCAAAACAATTCATTAGTAGACCCAAATATGATGTCATCAACATAAATTTGAACAATTAGAATATCATGCTTATGCTTTTTAATAAACAAAGTAGTGTCAACATTTCCCTTTGAAAAATTATTTTCTAAAAAAAAAAGAATTTAGTCTTTCATACCAAGCTCTTGGGGCTTGTTTCAAACCATACAAAACTTTTGAAAGTTTAAATACATGATCAGGCAAATTATGGCTTTCAAAACCTGAGGGTTGTTCTACATAAACTTCTTTTTCTATAAAACCATTTAAGAAAGCACTTTTGACATCCATTTCAAAGAGTTTGAAATTCATATGGCATGCATATGCTAAAAGTATTCTTATGGTTTCTAATCTAACTACCAGAGCATAGGTCTCATCATAATCTATTCTTTCTTCTTGATTATATTCCTTTACAACTAACCTAGCCTTATTCCTAGTTATTGAACCTTGTTCATCTAGTTTATTTCTAATTATCCATTTCCTTCCAATAATTTGATGCTCCTTGGGTCTAGGAACTAAGGTCCATACCTTACTTCTCTCAAATTGGTTGAGTTCCTCTTGTATAGCAATCACCCAAATTTCATCATTAAGAGCCTCATCAATATTTTTAGGCTCAATTTGAGAGACAAAAGCAAGAGTAGAATCTAAAGGTTTGAGATACTTACTCACTTTGTAGGATCACCAATGATTTGCTCCTTGGGGTGATCTTTTGTCATTTTCCATTCCTTTGGGAGCTTTTGCTTGTTTTCCTCTTAAGCTTGAGGTAGAGAATCATCTTAATGTGAATTTTCTTTATCACTTTCACCTTTTTTCATTTTTAAAATCAAAATTTTCCATTGTACCTACAATATCGTTAATAACATTACATTTCACAAGATCGAGCTTACTAGATTCATCAAAAAAAACATGCATAGATTCTTCAACAACTAATGAATTTTTATTAAAGACTCTATAAGCTTTGCTAGTGGTGGAGTATCCTAAAAATATACACTCATCAGATTTAGAGGAAAAATTTCCAAGGTTGTCCTTGGTATTTAATATGAAACAGTTGCATCCAAATACTCTAAAGTATGATATCATGGGCTTTCTTCCATTCCATAACTCAAAAGAAGTTTTGTTTAAGAGTGGTCTTTTGAAAACTCGATTTAAAATATAACATGCAGTATTGGTAGCTTCAACCCAAAAGTAAGTTGGTAACTCATACTCATTGAGCATTGTTCGAGCCATTTCAATTAAAGTTCGATTTTTCCTTTCGACCACCCCATTTTGTTAAGGTGTCTTAGGAGATGAAAATTTTTGTGAAATGCCATGTTCTAGATAAAAATTTTCAAAGTTTTCATTTTCAAATTATTTGCCATTATCGCTTCTTATTTTTGAAATACAATATCATTTTTCGTTTTGAACTCTCTTAGCAAAGTTTTTAAAAGATTCAAAAGCATTACTCTTTTGAGCTAAGAAAATTACCCAAGTGAATCTAAAGTAGTCATTGATGATGACAAAAGCATAGTGTTTACCTCCTAGGCTTGCAACTCTAGTAAGTCCAAAAAGATCTAGATGCAAAAGTTGTAGAGGTTTTGAGGTACTTACAATATTTTTGGATTTGAAGGAGGACTTGTGTTGTTTTCTTCTTTGGTAAAGTTCACATGTCTTGTCTTTTTCAAATTTGACTTTTGGTAGTCCCTTTACCAGCTCTCCTTTGCTAAAGCTTTGAATTAAATCCATGTTTGCATGACCAAGCCTTCTATGCCACAGCCAAGATTCATCACTAGTAGTCACAAGACACATAGAGGAAAGGTTAGATATTTTGTGTAAGTCTTTTATGTAGGTATTGACATCTCTACTTCCTTTAAATATCTCTTTTCCAAGGACAGAGGTTACAAGACATTCGTTAGAAGTAAAGATTACTTGGTTTCCTTTATCACATAATTGACTTACACTTAACAAGTTATGTTTCAAACCATCAACAAATAAGACATCTTCAATGAAAGTAGTATTGTTTCCAAAGGTTACTTTACATTCATCAATACTTTTCATGTCATTGAATAGTTCTTTGTCACCGGTCATATGCCTTGAGCATCCACTATCTACTAACCAAGAATTTTCGTTTAATGTGGACTTGAGGCATACCTATAAAATCACAATTCAAGTATTATTTTTAGGTACGCAAATGAGTTTGGGTCCTTGGGGGTTAGCATATGAAGGTTCCCAATGAGCCTTCCTTATCTAGCAATGTTTATTGATATGACCAAATTTTATACAATAATTACATTGTTTAGCTCTAAATATGCTTTTCGGTCTTACCATACTTTTAACTACCATTTTCCTATTAGGTAGAGTTTGTGAGTAATGACATACATATGCATGATGACTTGGTGCATTCCTAAGTGCATGCCTCTTATACATAAAATCATGATTGGTCTTTTGAGGTTTTCTTCTTAGGCTTACCGACCCTTGATCATTCCTTTTATGTATAGAAGATTTAGTGTATGTTGTGCACTTAGCCCTTAGGGCTGTTACTTCTAATGTGGAGATGTGGGGTTCACTTGAATTAACAAAAGTGGTCTTGTGACATGAAGATGATGTTCCCTTAAATCCTAGACCATGTCTTATTAAAGGTGGTCTTTGAGACACAATGAGAGTATCTAAACTCTCCTTGCCTTTATGAAATTTTGAATTGGAGTTTCTAAGTTCCTCAACTTCATTTTTCCAAACATTGTTCTCTTTAAGCAATGATTTAGTTTAGGGTCTTGAAGAGTACTCATCTAATGATTTTTGAAGAGATTCATTAGAAGATTTAAGCTCAAGATTTTCCTTTTCTAAAACTTCCATTTTGTTTTTCAAACTTGAAATGTTATTTTTATAAGTATTGAATTTACATCTATATTTTTCTAGTTCTAGGTTCAATACTTCTATTAAACTTTGCTCATCATCATTTTCACTATCACTATTATTATCACTACTATTATTATTGAATGAGTATGAGTAAAATGATTCTACTTTATCTGAGATGTGATCTTCTATAGCCATGAAGCATAGGTTCACCTCTTCACTTTCATTGTCATCTTTTTCACTTGAAAAGCTTTTGTCATCCCATGTACCTTTGTGACCTTTCTCCCCATATTTGTTCTTGTGTTTCTTGAGTCTTGGATATTCTGGTTTGATATGTCCCTTCTTCCCACACTCATAACATTTTACCTCCTCATTATTCCTTTGAGAGTCATTTGAGGAGTGTTTGAGATTTCTTTGCTTGAAGTTTCAAGAGTTGCCCATTCTCTTTGCAATTATTTTTTTAGTCTTTTCGAGAGCATCGCAATGTCCTCATTTGCATCATCATTCTTTTCTTCATCATCTTCAACTTCTTCTTGAGATTTTGAAGTAGAGGCTCTTAGTGCTAGAGGCTTTCTTTTTTCTAGCTCGGTTTCAAGTTCTCTATCTCTCTTTACTGCCATTTCATGTGTTAGAAGTTTGCCAATAAGCACATCAATATTTATGATGCTCATGTCTTCGTTGGCTTCTACTATACTAGTAACTCTTGAACCATAATCTTTGAGAGGAAGGCTTCTCAGAATTTTGTTGCTTACATCTTCCAAGCTCAAATGTTTCTCAAGCTTTCTCATGTCATTTATGATGGCTAGAAGATGGTTCATCACATCAGTGATTGACTCATTGGATTTCATCTTGAAGAGTTTGTTCTCTGAAGTGAGAAGTTGAATCTTCTTGAATTTAACTTGCTTTAATCTTTCATGATAATTTTCCAATGTTTTCCAAATACTATACGTGGTTGGGCAGTGTTGTATTCTGCCACATTCTTTAATGGATAGTGAGCTTGAGAGAATTGTTATTACCTTTCTGTTTTTGAAATTTGCTCTATGTTGAGGCTCTGTCCAATTATCTCTTGAAAGAATTTCTTTTTTACCATCAACTCCTTTTCTGATTGGTGGTATCCATTCTTTCCGAACGCTATCCCAGATGTTAATTCCCTCACTATTGAGATATGTCTCCATCCGGAACTTCCAATGAGCATAGTTTGCTCCATCAAAGTAAGACTTGAGACTTTGGAATCCTTCATTGGCCATTTCTTGATCTTTGCTAGCACTTTTTAGGCTTTGATGCTAGACTAAGCTTTGATACCAATTGTTGCCCAGATAATGAACCAAAAAGGGGGGTTGAATTGGATATTAAAAAAATTCTTAACTTTTAAGTGTGGAATAAAAATTAAATAAAGTAGGGATAGAGAGATATCACACAAGAAATTTATAGAGGTTCAGGTATTAACAAACCCTACTCCTCTCCCCAATCTCAATTGGGAGTTTCACTAACACACTAAGTGCTACAATGGAGTTTTTCAAGCTCACTCCCAACTATGGTCTTTCTATCAATGGTTAACACCTAACCCAAAAATTCTCTTATGTTTTAATGGTTCACACAATAAAGCAATTCCTTGTGTTTTATGGCTCACACAAATAACCCTTACAAGTGTTTCACTCTTAACCCTATATACCCAAACTCATTTGAGTAAGAGATTACAAAGAAAAATACTCACCAACCTATAATGCTCAAAATTTACGAGCAAATAGATTTTTACAGAGAATAAGAGTTTTGTTAAAAGTAATTAATGCACAACGGCTACAACAAGATTTTGATTCGAAAGTAATTTTTCTTCTCTTGTTTAGGATTCATAAATGACTTGCATTTATACTTCCTTAACAAATTATAGCCGTTTGGATGCACTTAATGCGAAAATAACCGTTGAACCAACTCTTAATTTTGCGCCTGACATGTTTCTCTTTCCTCATTCACGATCGTGAATATGTGTGTCACGGTCGTGAATATTCTTTTAAGTCGTGGCTCAGGTGGTGACTCTGATCGTAAAACATTCTGAAAGAATTTGAAGTGTTTGATCACATGCGTGACTTTATGCTTTCACGGACTTGAATATCTTTCCAGGCCATGGTCCAAGTGGTGACTCTGGCTGTGGAGCACTCTAGAAGAATTTGACATGTTTCTCACTGGTGTGACTATCTTTCACGAGCGTGACTGATTTGATCATTCATGGTTGGTATGATCCTTCATGGCCGTGAACTTTAAATGTTGGAGAGTTGGCGCTAAGCTATATCACGGGCATGACATAATCAATCACGGGCGTGAACATGTTATTTCTTATTTTAATTTTCAAAGGTAGTCTTCCATTATTGCATCATATTTTATACCCTGTTCAACAAACTTAGAATACAAGTATTGTTAAATACATTATTGCTATTTTGTTTGTTAGTATCAAAATGACGGAAATACCTCTAAAGGTTCAACAATAATAATGTACATTCTCCTAGCATTGGCAACTTCCTAGCTGCTAGTGGGGACAATTATAGCAGATTTAATCATGTTGTTGTAGGGAATATTTTTAAAATTTTTAAAAACTTTTGATAAAAAATATTTTATTAAATAAAATAAATCACAACAAAAAAATCTCTTAATTAAAATTGTGTCATATTACATACAAAATAATTAATTAACAAAAATTATACATTTTGATATCATAGATTGATGCTCGCATAGAATATTGTTAACGTTCTTGTAAGCATAGATTTTTCAAACCATTTTTAAGTCTGGTTGCACTAGGTGGGTGAACACCTTGTGCACTACAAAAATAAATAATTAGTAATTGAATAACCAAAATAAAAAACTAACAAGGAAAATAAAAATTATTTTCTTTGCATTTAGCTTCTTCGATCTTTTTCCTCTAAGAAAACCTAACAAGTGTGAATTTTCTTTTTCCTTTAAGAAAACCAAAAGAAAAAATATAAAGAAAATATTTTTTATTCATAGTTTTCTATCTAAAAGGAAATCTTTGTTCTATAAATTTTTGAAAGAAAGAGTTTAATCAATAATAATCACACCATTTTCCATTAATTGGACTCTTATATATGTTTATGACTTTGCATTCTAAAATCTTATCTTGAATAGGATTAGATAAGAATAAGATAATCATATAACTTATTGTCTTATTTTTCTTTTTAAATAGAAAATAAATAAATGATTTTACTTCTAATCAAGATAAAATATCATTTTATTTTTATCAAATAATTTATCTATTTTGAATTTAATTCTAATTAAATTAGAATATCTAAAATTTAAAATAATTATTTGATAAGAAAATTTTCTTTTTCCTATACAATTCAATAAGATTTTACCTTTGTTCATTTATAAACTCAGTGTCCAATATACTAATTAACAAAAATATATAATATTACTATCAATTAAATGAGTTAGTCCGGGGGATCATATGAGTACAAACAATAGTGATTACGAATAATTTACCTATAATTAAATAAGCTCAATTATTAATTTCAAATTTATTCCACTTTAAAGATCAAAAATTTCATAATTGTATGTTATCAGGGATTAATATAAATTTGACTTATGTTTCATTAATTTCTTTACTTTATAATCATTTGTATAATATCAATAATTAAATTGATATCTCAACTATCCAATCAATTTAATTACATCTTATACTTTGACACTTGCTAATTTTCTCTAATGATCATATTTCAATAATTTTATTATAAAAATTAATTTATAATTATTGTTGATACGCTTTGACTAGAGAATTCAATGATTAATTATCAAAATCTGTCAAGAGATATTTTAGTATAAATTCTATATTTTTAATTTAAAACTATCACTATTCATAGATACTCTCATCAAGTTACTGAGAATATTAACTTTTCATTAAGTGTCACTCTTTAATAACTCACACTAGTACAAAAAGTACTTTAGGTTTAAGATTATACATGTCTGTTTATAAAAAATCTAATGCATATATTAAATGCAATGACATTTTTGTAATTAAAGTAAAAATTACAAAGAATGCATGTCATTTATTATATAATAACCGACGCATAAAGTTAAGATATACTATATTTGTTGGTTAAAAATAATAACCGATGCATATAGTCTCATTTTAGGCATTGATTATTATAAAATAGCCGACACATATAGTATAGGTGTCAGTCTTTATATAAGACTTACGCATGAAGCTCCAAACATAAAAAGATCAAATTGAGATCACCCTCTCATTCTCTATCTGCATTATTTTCAATTTATACCCTATTCCCACCGTTGCTGTTGTTTGAGCCCCACCAACGTCGACTTTGCTGCCACTCCTCGCACCGTCCCACCCACATTGTATGCATTATTGGTGTTGTTCACTTTTCGCTACCCCACCCACATCGACTTTACCGCCACTCCTCGTGCCACCCCACCACATCGCAGGCATTGTTGTTGTTGTTCGCTTCTCGCCACCCCATTCAGGTTACTTTTCTTTTTTTTTCTTAGTTTTTTTTATTTTTTTTGCTTTCACACAATTTATGCATTTTATTTAGAAAATATATGTACAAGACTCTGCCGCTAGTTCTCGCCACTCCACCCATTTTTGTTTGATTTATTTTTTATATTCATTTGTACACATTTATATTTTCTAATTTGACTTTTAAACAAAAATGTATAAATAAATTAACAATAGGTTAATAAATAATAATTTAATTATATTTGTATGTTTAATAACTATAAAGATAATTATAATTTTTTATATAAGTTTACTATAAAATAAGTTTAAAAATTTAAAAATTTAAAAATTCAAATTAAAACAATATCCCACAAATAAATTTATAATTTCAAAGAAAATATTTATATAATTTTAATTTGATAATTTTTTCGATTAAAATTAAATTAAATTCCTTATCCCATAAGACATCATATTCTTATGCTTAAAAAAATAATATTATATTTGGTGATTTTTTTTTCATGTATTTGATTAGTCATAAAATAATTGATTGACAATAATTGGAACTTAATTAATCAAAATAATTATTTATAAAATAATTTAAAAAAGTGGAGTAAACCGAATTAACAAAGCCTCAAAATTAACATAATTGAAACTTAATTAATCCTTGAATGAAAACTTAATTCAAATTATTAATATGTTTAATGAAACTAATCTTATTAGTAAACTAATTTTATTAGAAAATTAATCTAATTAAGAAATAATTTCATAATAATTAACTATTTATTTAATGTGTCACCTTACCAATTTGTTTTAAACTTAATTTTTTATCATTAATGAGTTTAGATACCAGTTTAAGATTTACTCATTAGGAGTAAGTATTGAATAGTCTCTGGTTTGGGAATGTTCTTAAACGTCAAATTTCATTTAGGATGTGAATGCATATATGATTTTTAGTTCCAAAGAAAATATTTATGTCATTTTCCTAATGTTCTCTGAGTACATATATAAATTGATCATTCTATTTACATTATGTACTTGGATAACTTAGGGGAAATGTTGTCGAATTTATATTGGAATAAAAAACTATATATGTATTTATTAGTGAGATTGGATGTTTAGGAATTAGTTAGGTTGGAGTGATAAGGACCCTACATATAATGTTTATCATGAGATGTATATTGAATCTTATTTTTCTGTAGTTAAATATGGATCAAAGTTGGATGTATGGTATACACACTACAGTTGAATTTTTAATGGGGTTGAAGAATTTGTTAGACTTGCGGAGAAAAATTAAATGAGGGAAAAAGAAGAAATAATTGTATGTCTTTGTGTTGATTGCAAGAACATGAGAAGATTTTATAATGTTCAAATAATGAAATCTCATATAATAAGACATGATTTTAAAGAAGGTTACACATCATAGATATAACATGGTGAGAATGTAATTCTTTTTACAAGTTCTAATAATAACGAATTTGTGAGTCAAAAGAAAATAACATTGACTATGAAGAGAATAATGTGGTAAATGACCATGTAAATGAGATGATAAATGATACGAAATATTTTGTAAAAAGACCAGAAGAACTTGTCAGATTGTTAAGTGATGACGAGAAGCCTTTGTATCCTTGTTGCACTAAGTTCAAAAAGTTGTCAATTGTATTTAAATTATGCAACCTAAAAGCAAAAAATGGGCGGAGTAATAAGAGTTTCAAGTCATTATTAAAACTTTTGTAAAAGATGATTCCAAATGGAAACAAGCTTCCAACATCTACCTATGAGGCAAAAAAATATTGTGTCTTATGGGTATGGAATACAAGAAGATACATGCATATCCTATAATGCTTGCTAGTTTATGCCTTGATCGACACATGTGTTTTGCAACTAAATGCACTGGACTGATCGAGAACCGAGCGCATTCGCGATCGAAACATAAATGATATGACTGAATCTAAATTTGAACTAAAAACAAGTTAGAAAACTAATCGCAAAAATATGATGTTGAATTTTGTACGAAAATCGAAAAAAATGGGACTGAGTTGAAAATATGAGATTTTTTGCATTATCAGCAAGTCGCGAACTAATAATATCAGAATTGAGAGAATATCAATATGAGTTTATTGAGATAATTTTATGTCAAAATTCCAAAGTTAGGTGAGAAAATTAAATAAACAAAATTCGGATGTGGTTTAATTCAAAAAAGGAAAAATATGGAGGACTTAATTGTAATTTTGCATTCATTAACTTTAAGCACGATTAATTAACATTAATCAAATATTAATTAAAGGGAAGCATGCAAATTAGAAAGTTTTCAAATTGATGAAAGGTGGCATTTTTCCAAATTCATAATAATAATAATAAAAGAAGACAATTAGTTCATCTAAGCTTTACCCTCCATTACCCCTTATCTTTCTCTAACCGAACCAAATGTTTCCAATTTCTCAACTTCTTCTTCCTCTTCTTTATATTTTCCTTGAGCCAAATTTTTAGTTCAAGAAAGGAAGTCCCAGTTGATAAAGAAAGGAGGAGTGAAGGAATTTTCTAGGAGGCCACGGGTTTACTTTTAAAGGCATGGAAGGTAAGCCAAAATTTTCTATTTCTTTAAATTTAATTAGAACAAGCCATGAGATAAAATGTTATATCTTCTTGAATTCCTTTACCTCTCTTTCATGATTTGGTAAATTCTCATATGGAATGAAGTATAATGTAGATCCTCTTCCTTATACTTTCTTTGTTGATGGAAGGGATTGTGGGTATAAGAAGAAGCTTAAGTTAGGCCGAGCCACATGAGAGGTGATTTCTAATGCAGTTAATATTACACTCGAATCTAAGGGGTTAGGATTTATGAAGGCCGAAAACTATAGAAAGGGAGGTGGTGTTAGGGAAGCCGAGACTTATACGATAAATTTTGTGGGGCATTTAAACCGTAGGCTTGTGGTGGGAGAAATGGTTCCAAAGACAGAATCTAATTAAGTCAAAATTTAAGTTAAAATGGTGGATTAATTAATTCAAAATTTTAATTAAGGGAGAAATTTGATGTTTTAAAAAAAAAAGGTCGGTTGAGGAATTAGCTGGAATTTTATGAAATCAATAGCAATTTAATGGAATTAATAATATTAATTGAGAAAGATAAAAAGTTATGGGACGAAATTGAAGGAGACTGTGACCTTAAATGGAGAATTGGGATACCCTTGAGGTTAAATGGAGTAATGTGAGATTTGATTGAAAATTTTATTTAATTAAGCTGTAATTAAATTTAATTAGTAACTAATTGAATAAAAAAATTAATTGGAGGAGATATATTCCTTGGGCCGTGCATGAGGATAAAGGAGATGAGCTGCCTCTTAACGTATTTAATTAAAAAAATTGAATGAATTTAAATTAAATTTGGTCGAGAGGTGGAAGGAGTAATTTGGGTATTGTTAGGCCAATTTTGCTTAATCGGAGAATGGCTGTTGGGACATTGAATTTGGAGCAAGAAAAAGATTTATAGTGTAAAATCTATAGAACCCGAAAGCTAGGAGTAAAGGATAAGTTCTAGATTCGACATCTTGGACATGTTTGGCTGTGAGTTAGGAGTAGTTAGATTATATCAGTAAGCTAAATTTGATTAAATTAAAATAAATTAGAGGCTAATTAAGTGAACAATTAGTTTAATTAATTTAAGTTAAATTATAGAAGGATGGAGAAAGATAATTTATTTTATTTAGGTTAATAAATTAGTTCAATGAAGAAATTATGATGAATAATTGAAAATTTTACTGAAACCGAGAACATGAAAAATAAATGCACTCAGTTTTATGATTTTAAGATTTGAAAAGTATATGGAATGAACAAATTAGTGTTATGATAAAAGCGTGGAAGAAGACAAACTGATAATTTTAAGTTTGATTGTAACCGAAGCATATAAGAAACTTTTGGGTCCATAATTTTACCCAAAACCAAACTGAAAAAGGGTCGGAGTCTTACAAGTCAAGATATAAATCATTTTTAAACTGAGACCCAGAATTGACCCTAAAGCAGATTGAACATGGGATAATAAATCTTCCAAAATCCGGGAGTTTCAAAGAGTAAAATGTGAAATATCTTATGTTTTGACAATATAATATTTTAAGAATGAAAAAGAGCTAAGATTCAGTTTAGATTGTGAGACATTTTTAGTGAGACCAAAAAATATTTTGACAAAATTTTATAGAAAAGTAAGGGACTGAAGAATAACTTTGTGAACAACAAGAGTATGCCGTGACACCTAAATAAGTAGAGATCTGTATAAGTTTAGGGATGACAAGGAAAGACCAGTGAGTATGAGGATTTAGTGTTGATCATAATTTCACATAAAAGAATGAGTGAAAATGAGTTTTAGTAAGGAAATATACAATAAATATATCAATAGTTAATAATCGATTAACATAGGATAATTGATTCGAATCATGATTTTAAAATAGCGTATTATATTGGCTAATTATTTAATAAATTTATATTAGGCACGCCCGATTATGAGAGAGGCCAAAGTGGATAAGGGTAAGGATTGAATTGACAATTGTAGGGCGTAGTCAAATTTATACAAACTCTTTTAGTAATGGTCAATTATGTATTTAATTTTATTATTAAATTAAATATATCTTATACTATAAAATAAAAAATGTATTATGAAATGAATTTATGTTTTGAGAAATATGAATTGAAATTATTATTGAAAATTTGTTATTTTATATATATTTGAAATGAAATAGATGAAGTCTTAAGATTTTATTATTTTAGTTCATATATTAGTCTAAATGTGGACTAGAGTTTTATTGGCATGCCAATAGGGTGAAATCTTTGGCCATGTAAAATTATCTTATCTTTAGTCCTGTGATTATTTTGGGTCACGTAAAATAAATTTTGCTCACGTAAATATTTTTGACCATGTGATTAACATCTTTATTATTTGATACTCATAATTTCTTTGGGGCATGTCTATGGTATATTAATATATGAGTATGATGAAAGATTTACTAAGTGAATTGATGTAATTTTTGCTTCGGTAAATTCTCTATAATTTGTGATATTATTGATGAAATGATCTTTAAATATAAATGATTATATTATATATGTAGATGTAAATTTGGTTTATTCAAAATCCTAAAAAGAAGATAGTTATTTATAATTGTTTCTTATTGTGAAATTTTATTAAAGTGAATTATAATTTCAACTTATATTTTGAATGACTATTATTATAAGATTTGTACCACTGAGCTAAAACTTAACGTGAGAGTTGTTGTTCTCTCATGTAGATAATAAGTAAAAAACATACGACAATATATAAGTCAAGAGAATTGCAGATTCAGTGATTCCACTAAAAGAATGCAACAGTGTCAGTAATAGTGATAGTCATGTCATACTCATAAAACGAATATTACATGCATCATATATATTTTGAAAAAGTGAAAGTATATTTTGTAAATAAAACATGCTTCAGATTATGGACTATATATATATATATATATATATATATATATATATATATATATATATATATATAATGACTTTTTTTTGTCTATTTATAAGTTGTTTAATATATTATAATTCATGTGCAGAAAAATCAGTTAGTCAATCGAAGACACTACTTTATCTGATTGAGACATAGAAAGGTAAGGGGGTGTTACATGTCCAAATGATTGTATATTGTATCGAAATGAATATAAAGACTTTCATGAATGTCCAAGGCATGGGGTGTCACACTACAAAAAGGGGAAAGTTTCTTTTCAGGATAAGAAAGGGTTTCAACTAAAGTATTATGGTATTTAACTATAATATTAAGATTCAAATGCTTATTTACAAATGCTCAAATATGCAAAAAACTTGAGGTGGCATGCTAAAGGCAGAAAATATGATGGAAAACTCAGACATCCTGTAGATTCTCTGCAATGGAAAACAATTGATAGAACGTTTCATGAATTTGACGGTGAAGTTAGGAATCTGAAGCTTGGACTTTATACTTATGGAATTAACCCTCATGGTACACTCACTAGTCGACATAGTACATGGCATGTTCTTCTTGTCATTTACAATCTGCCTCTTTGGTTGACTATGAAGCGTAAATATATTATGTTGTCATTGCTGATATCAGGGCTCAAACAACCGAAAAGTGATATTGATGTTTACCTTGCACCACTTATTGATGATTTAAAATTGTTGTGGGATGAAGGTGTGTTGGTGTATAATGCATATAGTGAACTCATGTTTACATTACATGTCATGATATTTTGCACTATAAATGATGTTATGGCTTATAGTAACTTATCTGGGTATACAGTTAAAGGAACAAAAACATGTTCGATTTGTGAAGACAACACAATGGACCAATGTTTAAATCATTGCCAAAAAAATGTGTATATAAGTCATCAGACTTTTTTCCCTCTTAATCACCCTTACAGTAAGAAAAAAAATCTTCTAACGAACATCCTATAATAGGAGTAGCTCATTTGCTTTTAATTGGAAATGATGTTTATGAACATGTTAGAGATATTGATAATGTATTTGGCAAAACTTGTCAACATGATAAAAATGGTCCTTGGAAGAAGTGATCCATATTCTAAGATCTTCAATATTGAAAATACTTACCAGTTCGACATTCGACATTGTATTGATGTGATGCATGTGGAGAAAAATATTTGTGATGCTGTAATAAGGATATTGTTGAACATATTGGGCAAAATAAAAGATGGTATCAAAGTTAGAAAAGACATGTTAGAAATAGGCATACGGTTAGAGTTAGCGCCACAAGATATGAAAAAAATGACATATATTCCGCCTGCTCGTTATGCATTGTCTAGAAAAGAGAAAAAAAGCTTTTGTGAATATCTTTATGGTGTTAAGGTTCCACATGGTATTCATCAAATATAAAACAAGCTTTTGTGAGTGTCTTTATGGTGTTAAGGTTTCACATGGATATTCATCAAATATAAAAATTCTCGTTTCAATGAAGGAGTTGAAGTTGGTCAGTATGAAATCTCATGATTGTCATGTTTTGATGCAACAGTTCTTAACAATTGCAATTTGTGGCATACTATCAAGTCATCTAAGGAATGTTATTACAAGACTTTGTTTTTTCTTCAATGCAATTTTTTGTAAGGTGATTGATCTTGATATTTTGGATGAGTTACAAGATAATATTGTTATTACTCTATGTCAACTTAAAATTTATTTTCCTCCATTTTTTGACATAATGGTTCATTCGATGAGAGAGATTAAATTGTGTGATCCAGTGTATTTGAGATATATGTATCCTTTTGAGAGATTCATGAGTATCTTAAAAGGGTACGTGAGAAACCGATATCAACCAAAAGGTAGTATTATTGAAGATTATTTGATTGAGGAGGGTATTGAATTTTGCACTGACTACTTATCAGGTGTTGAACCTATTGGAATTCCTAAGTCTCAACATGATGGAAGACTCAGAGGTAAAGGAACGATTGGATTTAAAATGATATTACCTATTGCTCAAATGCATGAAAAAGCACACTTGCTTGTTTTGCACCACCTTACAGAAGTTCATCCATACTTAAAAGAGCACATGATAATTTTGAGGCGTTTGAATCCTTCAAAGGTGAAATATGGTTAACAAATGAACACAATCATTTTTTTATTGGATGGTTTAAAGACCATTTGATGCTTTAATTGTCACAAGTGTCGGGGGATGTAATTGGTACCATTAAATGGTTAGCATATGGCCTTGGGTTGACTGTAAGGTCTTATGAAGGATATGACATCAATGGATATACTCTCTACACAAAACGTCAGGATGACAAAAGCATAATGCAAAATAACGGAGTTACCTTGATGACTTCATTAAGAGAACTTGCTAGTACTAAAAACACTAGACCAATAAATGTTACGATGTCATATTATAGAGTAATTGAAAATATTTGGGAGCTTGATTATAAGGAATTCAAAGTTTCTCTTCTCTAATATAAATGGATTGAAAATCGATGTAGTGTTCAATGGATGAGTCAAGATTCATATTGGTTGATTTTAGTCAGTTGGGTTATCAAGATGATTCATTCATTCTTACTTTACAAGCTAAACAAGTATTTTACATTATTAACCCTAACGACAATAAGTGGTCTATTATTCTTGAAGGTAAAAGGTGTATTGTTGGTATTGATGATGTGGTAAATAAGGAAGAGTATGATAAGTTTGATGAGATTCCCCTGTTTTCTATCAATCTACCTATGGCAGTTGGGGAAGAAATTTTTGATACAAATTATGTTTGTGTTGATCATACTGAAGGCTAATGGATAGAAAATCACCAAAAACTGATGTACATGTAACCATGGTATATTTATATGTAAATGTAATTTTACATATATAATATGATTACATGTGATTTATATTGATAATGATCAATTTTTTGTTAATGTTTATCAAATAAATCTCTAATATGTGTAATATGCTTAATATGGTTTATAACAATAATTACCAACTCAAATAAATTGTTATAATTTTGGATTATACTAACATATTTTTTTTCTTGTGCTTATATTGCAGGAAATCATGTTTGACCAATAAGAAGATTTGGTGCCATCAAGTAGCCTGACATCAAGGAAGACTAGAGGAGCTACCACATGAAATAAACTGAAGAAAAAAGGGACGAATAAAAAAATGATAGAGTTTGATGAGTTTGATCGTCCATTAGGAACATATGCTGATAGATTTAGTTCCTATGTCGAGCTTGTAGCACGTTTCCATGTGAAGATTTCAATCAAAGGCTGGGATAAAGTTGATAAGGATCTTAAGGATACGATTTGGGTATATATCAAGGTAATTTTCTTTCAATGTTATTAACTATCTTGATAAATGGATTAATTTGTGATAAATACTAATGAATCTAAAATTTTATTTTACGGAAAGAGTTCAATGTTTCCGGATGAGAAAACAAAAAGGTTGTACTGAAAAATGTAAGGATGCAATTAAAGGATTTCAAGCACCACTTGGTGGATAAGTACTTAAAGAAAAATTCTCAAATCAAAAGTCACCATTAGAATTATATAACTTCATCACTGAGGAGGATTAGACGAAGTTTAAATAAGCTTATGAATCTGAAGAATATGGGGTATATAATTATTGAGTAGAATGCATTTTACATATTCATTTATTTTATCTCATGATACTGATTTATTCCTTAATTATGTTTTTGTTAACTAATAATTAGTGCCAAGGAAAAGGACACTTAAGCACATAATATGCATCCACATTTCTTAGGTCGTGTAGGCTAAGCTTGGAAAAGGCCTCAGTGGGTCGTGAAGACGACATATCTTCCTTTTCAACATTATCATATGTTAGTTCCGCTCTTACCTCTTCATATGATCAAAGTCTCGATTAAAGAAGGAGATTATATAATCCCAATAGAGAAGACAATAGAAGTGGCACAAAAAATAGTATGTATAACTTGCTAAATAAATTATTTGTTTAAATTACATGCATTAGCTTATATTGATAATTATATGGTGAATAGGATGAGTTATGGGCAGAAGTCACCGAAGGTAGCTAGGTACCAGAAAGACATTTTGATATATTATCATGTGCACTTGAAAATCTGAACATTCAGGCTATATCAGGGGTGTTGGAGGGTTAGTATCAATCAAGAAATTTTATGGTAATCTTGGCAAGAGAAATCCTTTACTTCTGTCTCATCGGAGGACATTGCAGCTATCGCTGCCAAATTCAAAGCCGAATTCGAGGCTTCCTATTCAATGTTCCAGGCACATATCACTCTATTTTAGAGCATAATTATAGAGCATATGACCATTAAGACCTCTCAATTTTTCCTTGATGTAGGTAGAGATGGACCTTATACACACTCACCCAACGCCTAGTAATTGCCAATCTGCGAACCCACCATTTGTAGCTGTAGAATTGAAAGTAAAAATTTTGAATTTTATTAATATCACTTACACTTTCTTTTCTTCTTTGACTTCCAATTCCGCTTTAAAGTATCTCATTTTGATTTTTGATTATTTTATGGACACCTACATCATACAGACTTGCTATTATTAGTGAAGGGTCAACAGATGATTGTGACAAGAGGTATAGTTTATCCATCCCTAATTGATGGTATGGTACACAACAAACTTATTATGTTCAATCACATAAAAGTATTTGTAAATGAGGTTATTATATGATTGCCATGAAGCCCCACTACCCGTGCCTACCGAATACCATAATACAATTGTAGAAGTAAATGGTAGCTTTGTTCAGTGGCCGCAATATCTCATGGTTCTTGGAAAGGTAATAATTCATTCAATTTAGATTATCATTTTTCATATGTCATAATATATCATAACATTAATAATTGATAGGAAAACAAATTTAAACCTTTAAATAAGGCTCCAAAGAATAAACAAGATAGCGGTTTATCCGAAGAATCAACTACAAAGCAACATGAGTCTTTAGTTAATGAAATAATTTTGAAAAGTTTGAGCGGTGACATGTGGTTTTTGTATGACATGGTTGCTAGCATTATGGATACATGTTTGAAGTTCCTGCAATACAATTATATCAGTATGGAAGACATCGTTCAACTCTTTTCTATGGAATGGTTTGATTTATGTGTCATTCGTATATTTATGATGTAAGATTATATAGGTTATTAATAATATCATAGATAACTACTATAATTATTTATATTTTGTGATTCATGCTTGCAGGTACATTCATAGTTTGTGCACTCAATTCGCTATATCGTCAATTGAATTCTTGTATCCAAACATGCTCCATTTGATGTTCTTAAAGACTAAAACAGAGAAAAATTATATTATAGCAGCTATGAAGAAACAGAGAGAGAAATAATTCATTATATTATCATACTTTCAGGACTAAGAGAACATATTCACATTCATGTTTTTACTAAGTTCAACATAATTATATATATTTAGTAACCACTAGATGTTAATCATATTTTGTTGTGGACGAAGTGAGACATTTTTTATGAATCCTCTAACCTGTGGCAGTCAATAAATAAGCTTGAAACTTCACATTAACTAGTAAGTTATAATCCTACCTACTATTTTCTAGAATTTTTGTAGAGTTTTCAATATATTAATACATATATTGATATATACTTATTTTCCAGCACCTACAGAACTTATTCCATGGTAGGTGGAAAAAAATAAAGATGCTAAACTAAAATGGAATGACATTTCAGTAAGAAATTTATATTCATAATTACTAGTTAGATTGAAATTTTTTATGAGTTATTAATCTTTTATTTGACTTTTTTTTGTGATTTTTTTTCCATTTTAAGTGTCTTCAACGATAGGAAGATGTAGAATGTGGATACTATATCATGAGGTATATGTACGAAATTGTTATATATCATAACAATAACAACAAATCCTTATTATTTCAAATAATACTTAATTTATTTAAATGCATGTATGATACATTGTTATTAGTTTAATTATTTCTAGAATGTGTTAGCATCTAACACCTTATACTTTTGTATACCACATTTATATATATGTATTAAGTTATTACGTATGACACAAGAATAAGATAAAATTCTTATTTATGGTGAGAGTAATTTTTTTTTAAATCATCTCATATTATCATCAACAATTCAACAATCAATATGGAAGCTTTAATCATAAGCTCATTACATCACACATATTAATAACTTAAACATTACATTTAATAGTTAGTAAATTTACTGAGTTGAATCCATTTACATGTCTTAGTATATATCCATTGTAATTATACTTATGGTGCATAATTCAATCCTCAAATATAAATAATATGTTTTCATGCTTGTGTGGATTGCAATGAGAGAGAGTGAGGAGGCTCGGCCGATGACCTTTGATCCATGTCTATTATATGCCTACAAAAATAAGTTATGACTTTTCTCTACCTGAAAATTAATGCAAATTGATGAGTTGCAACTCAGTGAGGATAATCATCAAATAAATTCTAAAGTATCGAGCGACTCATAGTATCAAATCACAAATATACACCATACATACTATGCATTCCATTTAATTTACTAATATCCCATACATACAAGTACAATTAAATCATATGGTCATTAAACTTTATTTATGCTCGTGTTTTGCTTATTTTATTTTGTTGTGACCAAGTTAACTAGACATTGCACCGAGTTTCCATGTGAACATTTGTATTTGCTAGCTAGTTTGATCATTTGTTTCATTTGCATATTTGTCGGGCCATAAGCCTTTTCTTTTATCTTGTAATGGTGATTAACTAGTTACAATGTCTTTTAAGTCCATATGCATATGTATTTGCATATAGGCATTCATTAACCATTATATGCCACATATATATCTTATATATCTATATATACCACATATTTGTCATATATCATCCATATACTACATATATACTACGTATGCCACAAGATATCCATCATCTTATTATCAAGATCAAATCATGATAATCATATGAATCACATACTACAAGTCGTTTCACATTTCACATAGCAAGAAATGTCTATGTGCATTAAAGAATTCATTTGATAATTAAACTCACATTTCTCATTTGATTCTGACTCTTAACTTATTGTTTATCCCTTTCTTATGAGTCTCTAATTTATTGTAAGCCTAATATAAAAGTATAATTAATTAATTCATCACTAGAGAAACTTAATGTGCCTTAAACAATTTAATATGCATAGTTCATATCATTAGTTAGTATTTTTCTTATGAGGCAGTGTGATCTTATGGGAGTGATTAATCTATAATTTTTTTTTACACTGATTCAATTTATCTGATATTTATTTCTAATTAAATTTAACATATATTTTTATAACATATTTGAATTTCATAATTTTTGGAGCATCACACTATTTTTAGTGGAATTTCAAAGTATGCTCTATTTTCTATCTTTAAACAGTTTTAAGATACCAATTTCAATAATTCATATCTTATTACGTATATACTTAATTATTATGAAAATTTTCAAACACTTAGACAAGATATAAATAAACATTTTGTATGTTACAATTTTTATCTATTATGTATCCAAGGTTCTCAAATTATAAGAAACATATCACTGGTCTAGAATAGAGTTGACTTCCGAACTAGCCTAACTTCTGAATGTCATATCTCATACTATACATAATATATTAAGGTGATATTTTTACCAAAATTTATATAAGATATAAAACCTATAATTTTCATATTTTGATAAATTACAGATTCTATCTATAAGGATCTCAAAATAATCAAATAATTTATTGAACTTGTACAGGGCACTAAGCAGTCAACTCAAACTATGAAACAGTCATGGTTCCTTTCACCATAGCTCAACATACACAAAATATATAAATCTTACATTTGGTACATAAATAGATAACATATGCATCTACAACGTTAATGTTTTATGTTTCATCAAATTAAATCTCTAAAATAGTTGAAATAGATAAATAATGTAAGGTAGTTTGTTGAAAATTGAACTAGAACTAATTTCACTTAAAGAACGATTTCTCTTAGAATACATCAAATTTTGTAAAACTATTGGAAAGACATATATGAGACATAAATCTACAAGTTTTATATTTTAAACTTTTTCAAAATCTACTTCTATGGTCATCAAAATTGTGTTACAATTATCTATCATTTAGAGACTCTAAACTACCCTAATCAATGTTTAAAATAATTAAAGATAATCACTTACCAATACTTAGCTTTGATAAGGCTAAAGTTTCTACAATCTTTGGAGTGAAATCAAGAAGAAAAGATATTGATTTGGTGGTGGAAGAAAGAGAGAATGAAGATGAGGTAGAGATTATGTGCAAAATGTGATAAGGAAAAAGACTTCCTTTCTTAAAAATAAGATAAATCCACATTTCCTTTGACTCTTTTTTTTTGTCTTTTCCTTCTTTTCTTTATTATTATTATTATTATTATTATTATTATTATTATTATTATATGTATCTAGTCCTACTAGTCAATACCAATAATATAACTTAATCTTCTACTTCAATTTAACTAATTAACTATATCAAATTTTATAAATTCAACTTAGTTTCTTTGTTCACTTTATTTTTAAATTTTTATCATCTATATCTACATAATTTAAATTATTTGCAACTCAGTACAATTGTAAAATACTTAAACACATGTTAAGCATATGTCATGAACTTATTCAAACAAAAATGCATATTATGCATGTGTTCAAGTGAATTCTATACAAAATGAACATGTTCAAATAAGATGCATATAGAAATGCATGTGGAGGAAGGTTGAGGATGTTACATGTGTTATCTTCTATGTTTATTTTGTTTTGTAGGCTTTTCAAAATGGATCATATAGTGAAAAACAAATTGTTAAAATTTGACATTTGTCGTCCAACTATTTTGTAAGAGAATGTATGTAATTTTTTTAGTTGATATATATACTTTATAAATTAAAATCATATTAATTAGAAATATAATTTGGAATTAATTTCTTCATATCTTATGGATTAATATTGTTATTGAATATTTGGAATTATATTGTTGTTGAATTTTTAAAATTGCTAGATATTTAAAAGCTTAATTGTATATATTCATGCATATGTATGCATATGTAGGCTTAATTTGTGGCTTTTGTAGTAGTTTGTAGTTCTATATATTGACTTTATGGCTCTTTGTGACTATTCTGAATTTTGTGTTGGTGTTAATTTATATATATGTGGACTATATATTGTTGCTTTTAAGTAGATGATCATCATGTTTTATATGGCAGTGCTAATGTATTATGCAATTTTAAAAAACGAACAATAGGCATTGGTTATAAGAAAAAACCGATGCATATAGTTTTTTTAAATAATATAAAAAAATAAAATCATACTATATGTGTTGGCTAAAAGTTAAAGCCAATGCATATAGTTCGATGTTTTTTAAAAAAATTATATGCGTCAGCTTCTATATATATCCAAACTATATAGCTGACGCATATAACCAAACTATATATATTTATAGCTGACGCAAATAATATTTATAGCTGACGCATATAACCAAACTATATATATCGGTCATTTTGATCGATGTATAAAATTCAACTCATATGCATCTAGCTAATATACATCACTCATTTAACCGATGCTTTAATCATAAGCTCATTACATCACACATTAATACACAACTCAAGTCAAATATTTGTTATTGACTATATATTTTGTTAAGTTTTTTGTAATCAATACACAATCTCATTGTCTCATCCTATTTTTTAACAAATAATATTGGAGCTCCCTATGGCGATACACTAGGTCTGATATACCCTTTATCAAGCAACTGTTGTAATTGGGTCTTCAGTTCTTTCAACTCAACTGGAGCCATTCTGTAGGGTGACATTGATATTGGTGTTGTCTCTGGTACCAATTCAATAGTGAATTCTATTTTTCTATTAGGTGGTAAACCAGGTATATCATCTGGGAATACATCAGAAAATTCTCTCACCACTATTATATTTTCAAGCAAGCTATCAGTGGTTCTAGTATCAGTCACATATGCCAAATATTCATCACATCCTCTTTTGATCATTCAAAATGCCTTTACAACTGAGACTAGACATGTAGGCATAAGTTTTCTTTCACCTAGAAGTACTACCTTTGGTTGGTTTGGTAATTCGAAAATTACTTCCTTAGTAAAACAATTCATTATTGCATGATGTTTAGATAACCAGTCCATTCCCAGTATCACATCAAATTTATATATTGGCAATAAAATCATATCAGCTATCAACTCAGCTTTATCAATGCATATCTAGCAATTACGACAAACATTATTCACAACTACTACTGTTTCCAGTGGAGTACTCACATTTATGTCAATCCCCAAAGGCTCATTCTTTTAATGCAATTTGGATGCCATATGAAATGATATAAATGAATGCGTGGAGCCTAGATTAATCAATGCATATGCTAACATATCATAAATGTAAATATTACCAGTGACTACTTCTGGAGTATCAATTGCCTCCTGCCTAATCATGGCAAACACCCTAGCCTATGTAGAGGGTCTAGAATTCTAACCTTCAGATCTGGTCACTTCTCTGCCTATTGTACCAGTTCTGCCTCTACCTCTGCCTGTCTTGTGTTCCATTTGCAGGATAGACCTTCAGTGCCTCAACTGTAGTCTCAGATACTCCTCTACCTCTACTGGTCTCCACTAGTTTGGCTCTTTCTGGGCATTCCCTATACATGTGATCCAACGATCCACAGAAATAACATGCTTCTGTGAGCCTTCTACATTCACTTGTATGTTGTCTACCACAATGAGTATATGTAGGTCTTTGTTCAATATATTGCTTATGCCCTCTACCTAGGTAAAAGAAAGTCATAGCACGACCTCTAGAACTCGAGTATCCACCTCTATTACTAGACTATACTGGCATATATCTACCTCTCTTTCCCGACCTTCTACTAGACTCACAAGAGAACTCACGTGCTGCCTTTTTAATTTGTTGTTCCCTAGCTTCTTTCATTAATCATTAAGCTCTAATTGCAACAACTTTGAGTATGGCATAACTATCAAGATCAGTAGTTGTGATTCTGTTTTTGATCTCATATTTGAGGCCCTCCTCAAACTTTGCATTTGTCTCTTTCAGTAGATACTATGAAGGTGGCATAGTGGAAAAGTTTGTTGAACTGCACTTCATACTCAACAACAGACATGTTCCTTTGTTTCAGATTCAAGAATTCCTTTTTCTTCTCATCTTTATGTGCCTGAGGCATGTAATTGTTCTGAAATTCTTGGAGAAAATCATTCCATGTCAGAACCGGTGGTTGTGCATCACTGTCGAGGACTGTCTCCCACCATTTATAGACATTGCCTTGAAACAAAGATACTGCATAATCAAATTTCTCCTCTGGAATGCATCTCATCATATTAAGTACCTTCTGTGTTCTTTTAAGTCATGTCTCAGCTTCTGCAAGGTCTGTAGTGCCATTAAAATCAATTGTACCTTGTTTCCTCAACTTGTCATATCGTCTTTCCCTGTACATTCCAAAACCATGCACTTCCTGTTCTGGGTTTTCATGGGGTCCATTTGCATGAGATGACTATGATGCATGTACTGGAGCTCTAGCTCCTAGTGTTGGTTGTTCTATATGCAAATGAGGTGATGCCTCATGAGAATGCATTTTGGTTGGCCCCTCTCTCCTTGGTGAATCATGTCTTATGATGATCCTAAAACACATGGAATTATGTCACTACATAATGTTCAACACATATGATGCATATGTTATCATGCTCTTATGCATATGCAAGTTCCTATGGAACCTATCCATGCTTTGATATCAAAAATGTAACACCACATCTTATACATTTGAGTACAACTTATCCCTATATCAAATAATCACACATAGCATACTGGAAAGGTAAAATACCCTATTAACAGTGGTAGTAAGATTTTTTTTATATCCTATAATATCATTCAATAACTTTTCAAGTCAACTTTGAAGCTTTCACCACAATATAATATATCACATATATTAAAACATAAACTTTGCATATAAATATTTACGATTTTCTTTCATTTATACATTTTGAAAACCAATCCATAGTGATTATGCATGTTCAAACACATAAATCCAAAATTCGGATAACATATTTTCTTGCTTGTGTGGAATGCAATGAGAGAGAGTAGTGAGGCTCGACCGGTGACCTTTGATCCATGTCTTCTATATGACAATGAAAAAAAAAGCTAACACTTTTCTTTACCTGAAAAATTATGCAAACTAATGAGTTACGACTCAGTGAGAATAATCATCAAATGAGCTCTAAAGTACCGAGCAACTCATAGTAACCAATCATAAATCCAATGCATACCATATATATTCCATTCCATTAACCTTTATCATATAATCACAAATGAAATTTAAAAATATAATCATTATTCTTTAGTTATGCTCATGCTTTGCTCATTTGACTTTGTTGCGACCAGCTAAACGGACATTGTCTCAAGTTTCCATGTCAACATTTGCCATATGAACATTCGCATTTACAAGCTAGCTTGATCATTTGTTTCATTTGCACATTTGTTGGGCCATAGGCCTCTTATTTTGCTTTGCAATATCGATTAACTAGTCACAATGCCTTTTAAGTCCATACGCATATACACTTGTACTTAAGCATTAATCAACCATTGTATCTTATCATATATACCATACATATATCGCATATATCACGCATATACCTTGCATATACTATACATACACCACATATATACGTCATATGCCACACATATATCTTGCATATACTATACATATACCATGTATATATATCACATATGTCAAACATATACCTCAAATATATTACAAGTATACCACTTTTATGTACCACAAATGTCACAAATTATCCATCATCATATTATCAAGGACAAATCATGACAATCATATGAATCACATAGCAAGCAACATTCATATGCACTAAATAATTCAATTGATAATTAGACTCACTTTTTTCATTTCATTTCGACCCTTAACTTATTGTCTACCAGCTTCTTATGTATCTCCAATTTTTCTTGATACTAATATTGAAATATAACTGGTTAATTTATGACTAGAAAAACTTAATGTAGCTTAAACAAATTAATATGCATTGTTCCCATCAATAGTTAAGATTTTTCTTATGTGACAGTGTGACCTTATGGAACTATTTAGCCTATAACTTTTTATATACATGACCAATTAATCTAATTATTATTCATAATTAAAATTAACATATAATTATGTAACATATTAAACTTTCAGAGAAATTGGAGCATTGTACAATTTTTAGTGGAATTTCCAATTGTGTTCTGTTTTTTGCCTATTTTCTGCCTTTAGGTAATTTCAGGGTATCAACTTAGGTTCATCATAACTTACGATATATAATTCATATTGTAATGAAAATTTACAGAAACCTATATGGGTTCAAATGAAACATTTTTTATGTTTAAAACTTTTATCAATTTTGTCTCTAAGGCCCTAAAATTATAAGCAATATTTTACTAGTGCAGAACATAGTTGGCTTTCAGGCCAGTATAATTTTAAAAAGTCATTACTTACTCTATACATAACATATTAAGCTAAAATTAGTACGAATATTTAGATAAAATATATACCTATAACTTTTATGTTTTGATAATTTACAGAATCTATCTCTAAGGAGCTCACAATTTCCAAACAAGTTGCTGGATTTGCCCAGGGCACTAAGCAGTCAGCTCAAACTATGGAATAGTCATGGTTATATTCACAATAACTTTAAATTCATGAGACATATGAATCATAAATTTGGTATACAAATACATAACACATATATATCTACAACTTTTATGTTTTGAAATACTTCAAATAATGGCTTTATTATATTAAAAACTAACAAACACAGTAGCTAACTCGGCTAGGATTTATATCCAGACCAGTTTCAATCAAAAGAGGGTTTCTCTTCATATACACTAGATCTTGAAAAAATGTTTATATATCCATAAATCTAAGACATAAAATAACACTCTTTATGTTTTACACTTCTCTAAATTAAATCTTGAAAATCATCAAAACTATGGTACAAAATACTGTCTATTTACGAACCCTAAACATCATAATCAAGATTAACACAAAATAAATGTTTACTCACCTATAATCACCCTTAGCTAACCTTGTTGCTATAATTTTTTGGAGTGAAAGAGAGAAGAAAAGGTGGTTGGAACTTTAAAAAAGTGGACTGAAGGAAGAAGAAGAGGAAGAAGAAGATAAGGAAATGAAGATAATGACTTAGCCTAATAAGTTAAAGGCCACCACAAATTCGTTTTCCTTTTTCATTCGTTCCTCTCCTTTCTTTCTTTTTTTTAATTTTCCTTTTTTTTGAATTTTTGTTTTTTTATTTATTCTTATTCTAATTATTCTTTTTATTATTACACAAATCAACACAATATGCAATTTAATCTTTTGATTCAATTTAATTAAATTAACATTGTAAAATATTTACTAATATTAATCTAGTCATTTTACTTACTTTAATTTAGTCACTTTATTCAATTTATTCTTAATATCTTATTACCCTCATTTAGGTTATAAGAACACATGTGTGACTCGATACAATTGCAATATACTAAGACACGTAACTAGTGCATGTCATGAACTTGTTCCTATAAAAATATACATGGAATGCATGTGTCCAAGTGAAATACATGTAAAATGCATATGTTCAAATGAAATGCATGTAGATATGCAAGTGGAGAAGGTCAAGGATGTTACATACTACTTCATTGGCATACAACTCTGCTAGCTTGTTCAAATAGTAGTCTTTTTTAACAGGCAAAAAGTGAGCTGACTTCATTAACCTATCCATAATGACTCATATGGCGTCATACTTTCTCGATGTCAAAGGTAACCCAATCACTAAACCCATTATGATCCTTTTCTATTTTCATTCCGGAATTGTAATCGGTTATAGCAACTCTAATGGTATTTGATATTTTATCTTGACTTGCTGACATGTCAGGCATCTTGTAGTATACTCTGTGATTTATTTCTTCATTTCTTACCACCAATACATCATTTTCAAGTCCTAATACATCTTATTGATACTTGGATGCATCGCAAATCTTGGCTCATGTGTCTCCTTTAAGATCCTCTGTCTCAAGTCTATTTCATTAGGCACACATAAACGGCCCTGATAGTACAATCCACTATCTGAATCAACTGTATACTCGGGTCTCTCCTCCTTTGAGACCAACTCGAATAATTCGACTAATCTAGCATCATAAATTTGTAATAATAATAATAAATTTGTAAAAGTAAAATTTGTAATATATATTAATATATATATTATATATTTATATTCTATTTTATTCTATTTAATTCTATATTCTATTTTATTCTATTTATATTATATTTTATATTTATATTATATATATTTGTATTATATATTATATATATTTATATTTGTATTTTTTTAATTATAGTTATAGATGATTTTTTCTATTTAGATAATCTTCTAATCTTCTAATTCAAGATAGGTCGAATATTCAATTTTACTATGACCTTTCTACTCAATGTATCAGCCATGACATTAGTCTTGCCTAAATGATAATCTATTACACAATTGTAATC